>WOVY01000708.1:0-600000 GCA_013436015.1 Rhipicephalus annulatus
TTTATATAGTATTCTGCAAAAATGCAAGCAATACAATATTCAATTCCGGCATGACGACTCTTATGGAAAATAAATCTGATGAAACTGGAAATGACTATATTTTGCATCACTGGCAGTAAATCAACATACAAAAGACGCTACGTACTTCTCTATCACACACTGCTTATGTAAACGGCTGATATTCACCAAGGATACTCAATATGCAGCACATATCAACACACCGGAGGTATAATGCATATTTGTTACGCTTCGTCATTACAAGTCTTTTATATCACTTAATTTGCCTTACAGGTCCTGATGGTAGTTTGCGTTGAAGGGGGCACAATAAAAAAATATAACAAAAAGAAAAATAACAGTCAATGCAACTGACAAAAGTGCATAACATAAAATACAAAGAATACAGTAAAATAATCGGTAACGCAATAAACAAGATGCAGCGGAATTGTAGCTACATAATTGAAAGCACGAATACAATAGACAGGCTAGAATTATCGTGTGATACATCTTTATACCATGATGATTGAAACAGTTACTAATGTTTCTCACGAAAAACGTTCCGTGCGCATTGGGTCGCTTATTTTCGTTTGAATAAAGTGAGGGAAAAATGTGAAGCGATTGGTTCATCGGTACATTTAGGCATGTCTCTGTTCATTACTTGCATCGTCAGAACTGCATGTGATGAAACATTGAACGAAATTATTGCGGCGATACTAGCCGTTACTTAGCTTCGGAGCAAAAACCAGGAGACTTACAAAGAGGGTTTAGTTCGAATTGACCATGACGCAGCGAGGAATGGAAAGAAAAATTGTAAGTGTAACTTTAAGAAACAAGAAGACAGGATGGTGGAAATTAGAGTGGAAATGGCACAGCTAAGATCAAGAAGAGGAAATGGACGTGGACCGGGCATGTAGCATGTAGGGAGGATAACCGCTGGTCCTAAAAGGTGACTGACTGGAGTCCAAGAAAGACAAGTGTGTTAGGGGTTGGACAGGTGATATTAAAGTTTGCGGGTATAAAATGGCAGCAGTAAGCACAGGACAGAGTTGACTGGCGGAACATGGGAGAGGCCTGTGTCCTGCAGTGGGCGTAGCCAGGTGATGATGAGATGGTGATGACAATTGTGGCTATGGGGCGTGGAAGAAAATGGTGTTTCAGCTCTAGAAATTTCGAAAACTGGGGAAGGTCAAAGTAGTAAAGGTGCTCCGGCGTACAACTTTTTATAATTTCGCTGTTTTACTCGTCCAGTACATTTATGCAGCATCATTTTGCAGATATGTTTCCAAAACAATTTTCCAAGTGCAGAACTTCACCGCAGTGATGCACATTTTTGTATAAGGTTTCAGATAAAAAACTTGAGCGCCTTGATCTATTTTGTCAGCAATTATGACACCAATGCTAATCCAAACTTTGTTTTTTAAAGGTAAACATGAATATTAAGCCACCATATGCATAGTATGGGATTGTAGAGGGTATTGGCATTTAGCCAGTTTTTTTTTTGTGTCATGACCATTTTTCAGGGACCTGCACAATGACTTAGCAAGCCCCGCCTTGATGCGCTTCAGCCCTCAAATACTGTAAGTGTTTTTTAAACGCGAAGCATTTCTCAGCAACCATCGGTGACTTTGCGCGTATCTATCTATCTATTATTTTGGGACGTTAAACCCCACATATCAATCAAATCTATCTATCTATCTATCTATCTATCTATCTATCTATCTATCTATCTATCTATCTATCTATCTATCTATCTATCTAGCCGCCTATGACTTTTAGCTCTCCTGGCCGTTTCGGTAATGGTTTCGATACCAAAATTAGTATGGCATAGCATGACTGTGTGAAGAACATATTTGGCTTGTCATTATATGAAAATCAAGACACGTCATGCATGTCATGATTTACATTTCATGGTCCGGTGGCTCTTGCGGTGATTTCATTCTATTGGCATGTTGCAAAATTTGTATGGTATGTAATGATTGCATGGCGAACACAAGTGACAGACCCTAAAATAAAGTTCATGACATGCGTGTCGTGAGTGTGACATGCCACGCTCATGACGCACTGGTGGCTGTTTCGCTAGCGTCACATATACCAAATTCGATAACACAGTACGTGAATGGAGGACGAAGGTATGATACTGGTGCAAACATGATAAATATGAGATCCGTGTCATGTAACAACATGACTACATGCTACGATCATGATGCGCTTGCGGCCGTTTTGCTTGCTTAACATGTACCAAACTCGGTATTACACGACGCGAATTGACGACATAGGTAAAATACACATCCAATTATGATAATCACCACATGAATGTCATGCAACAACATGACTACGTGTCACATTGTGATGCGCTCGCGGCCGTTTCGCTAGCTTCACATATGCCAAATTGGGTATTACGTGACGCCAATGAATGACGAAGGTATGTGACTGGTGCAAACATGATAATATTGAGATGCATGCCATGTGAGAAAATGACTACTTGCCACGGTCAAGCCGTCAATACATTACGACGTGACGTGGCGCGCATGCTCACCGGCGTTAATTTCGTCGCGTGATGCCGGCGTTCATTTCGTCGCGTGATGCCGGCGTGCCACGCCAGGCGCTGGTCCTGCCATAAACTCGCAGGCGTGCGCCGCGCTGCGTTGCTCTGAAGCATGCGCGTTTCAGTGCGTGCGGCGTTCCTCCGTCACGAGAAGAGGGACACCCAGTCATGTCTGGGTGACGCATCGGCGCAAAATGCAGAATGTCGCATTTCGCGCCGGTTGCCGTCGTGCCACACCGACAGACGCTGGTCGCGCCTGGCGTCAGCCATTGGAGTGCTCGCGTTTTGCTAACGTAGCGTTGTTATGCCCAATGTGCGCGCGCGTCAGCGCTACATTGGAGTATAGTGGGCCCTTCATGACGCGTTCACGGCCGTACTGCTAGGTCCACATATACTAAATTTGGTGTCACGTGACGTGAGTGACTGAGAACAACTTTATTATGGTCCAGTGCAGACGCTAAGGTTGCCACGTGTCACCCGGCTACTCCCACGTGGGGACCAGCAGGTCTAGCCTGACGGCCCTGTCTTGGGCACACTGGATGGCCAGGATTTGGTCATGAAGTTCTGGGCTGTGCAGAAGCGCATCCCACTCGGGCTTGCTATAAGTCGCTCCAACTGTCCCGCACTCCCAGAGCATGTGTGCTAGCGTAGCGGTCTGCCCGCAAACGGCAAAGGCAGCATCGGGAAATTTGTGAGGATAAATTGCATTTAGGTATGCCAACGACGGGTACGAAGTAAGCTCAATGAGACGGCCTGTGCTATATTAAGTTTTGAATGTGGGATTGGGAATGCCCGCCTCGCCATGTAGAAATACTTGGTAATCTCGTTGTGTGTATTAGGTGTGTCTTTATGTCCCACGTCGTCGGCACTAGAGCCGTCACCCAGGTCGAGAGCAGCGCGGTCAGGAGCACGCGCGCTGCTGTGTGTAGGCTGACTCTTTCAGGTTCACGTGAGTGGATGACTTACATGAGTGGTGCAAACATGATAATTCTGACGAAGAACATGACACCATACCACGCTCATAGCGTGCTCGCGGCCGTTTCGCTAGCTCCACATATACTAAATTTGTATCACGTGACCTGGATAGATGACGAAGGTAAACGACACATCCAAATATGCTAATCATGACACGGAAGTCATGTATGGCATCATTTACCTCCACCTCGTAACTTTGTGCTGGTTTTAAAGTGACATATCAACATTTCTTCTTAGTGCTCCGCATATCATCCATTCTCACTGTACGTGGGATCTGCCAATTTCTTAGACAGTATTTCATGCTTCACTCACAAGCTCTATAGCACAACAAAACCTAATTCTGATGACTGGCTTTAAGTTAGCTCGATGTCCATCATTTAAACACTTCTTAACTCCTAATGTATTAGGCTAAGGTACTCGTGCACCAAAAGCAGATGAAATTACCATAAATGCATATGCTTCAGCACAGCACGTCACATAGCCGACGACTGCCGCCAAATTGGACATATAGATATCTGTGCAGCATAAATAAGTTGCACTTCAATAAATTCAACCTATATAAGGATGTTTGTAGCGCGTAGTATGCTCTTTTTTTTAACGCAATAGTTTTAAAGAGCTTGTTGGTTGTGAGCGAAAAATCACTATCTTTGCGTGGTCGGAAATTGAAGAAGATCCAAATAAAAGAAATATTACAAGATTCTGCATCTGAGTGGGGAATCGAAACCAGGTCGTTCACGTGCAAGCAGGAGTCCCACCACACAGCCACGCCTCTATTTTTCTGTCGTAGTATTTATATACTACGTATTTTGAAATCATAACATTTTCTCTGGCGTATATGAGTGCACTCCCTCAGTTACAATAACTTCACAACGACTGCACAAGCATTGAAAGTCTTACATACACAGATACTTAGCAAGTCTAGGAAAAGAGGAAAAAATTTTAAATGTTGAAAAGTATCAACACCTCCTCGAGATGAGAGGCCAGTCTGATCTGAAGTCAAGTTCTTGATAGATGACTTTTAGATGAAGAGCCCTACGCAATAAATGTATACTTTAAGTACTCGTTAGCTTTGTATTACTGTCTTTCATGCACGTTTTCACAAATACCTTTGCTTGTGAATAGAATGAAAATACCTGCCATTCGCTTCGAAGCAGTTTATTTGATGAATATGGGAAGATTAGCGTCCCAAAACCACCGTATATGAGAGACGGCGAAGTGAAGGCCACCGGAAATTTCGGACCATCTCGTGTTCTTCAACGTGCACCCAAATCTTAAGTACATTGGTATACAGCATTTTCGTCTCCATTGAAAATGCAGGGGGAATTCAATCCCGCGACCTGCATGTAAGCAGCCAAGTACCTCAGCCACTAGACCGCCGCAGCGGCGCCTCAGCCTTTAAATGCGGTGAAATTAAGCCATGCTTATAAACACGCGCCGTCATGTATGCATGCTTCACAATACAACAAGTCATGGTGCCGTAAAATACTCGTTCAAGTTTATATTGCCATTGGGCTTTGGAACATAGAATCAACAGAATGCCTTGATACGGTTTAAAGTCAGTCACCCACTACAAAAGGTGCACACGTTACCCCACTCTTAAGGACACGCATTAGGTGCGTACCAAGTTGGAAAGAATTTCATGCACTTTCAAGGACGCACCAGGCACAGAATATCACTGTCACGTTCAATTCTAAAAGGGGAAACTGAAGGATCACTCATTTTTTAGACACGAGCAAAGTGCACAAGAAAAATTTGTTATCGAAAATGCTCTCAATTATTGATGTTCTGAGCGTCAATGAAAACGAGAAAACTAGAACTTTTGGTGATGCCCCATTATAACAATACGCAAAAGACGGCACTCAGGCTGAAAGTAAGCACAAAAAACTCGAATACGAGAACTAAAAAGCACAATATTTTCAGGCGCTTTACCTGTAATGCTACGGGATGATTCTTAACCCACTGTAAAGGTGGGTTCGGTATAAGTTTCGCTCATTTCGTGTTCTTGCCTGTATTTACATCACACAGTACACGAGCGTTTCACATTTCGTAATGAAAGAAATTCAATCGCCACGGCCAGGATCAAAGCATCCACTTTCGATCAAGTATCAAATTGGGCTAGTTGGAACATGCCTCATCAAAATCAGTGCACAAAAAGCACAAACAACACAAGAAAGTGCACGACATAAGCGCTGCCTTGTGTTCTTTGTGCTGTTGTGTCCGCTGATTATGACGGGCTACTTTTAGATCAGACTTCTTTGAAGTGAACAAGTATGACAAATAAATCAAAGTCGGGCTTAGTGCATACATTACGACGGGATGAACAAGGCCTTTTGAGTAAGGGTATACACATTTTCTAAAGCACGCTGTCACGGTCATGCTGTGAGATAAAGAAATTATACCGGAGAAATCGTCTTTGACAAAAATCACAGGCATTTCGACGCAACTGATCACATGAAGCCTGCGCCTTGACAAAAGCTATTTAAACGCCGATGAGGCACCAAGATGACTGAACCTATAGGTTTGCTTTTTCTATTGCTTAGCTTTTTAAAAACAATAGCCTTTCTTGAGGACCTTCGACGAAAAACGTTGGTCTGTCTGCTGCCTGCCTGCCTGCCTGCCTGTCTGTCTGTACGATTGTCTGTTACCTCAAACGGCAAACTAACGGCCAACCCCATCCATAGCCCCCATCAATATTGCTGAAGATATTGCGTTGTTAGTTGTGAGATTTACAAATAAAAAGCAACTATTGCGCATATCTGAGACGCCATGACAACACGTTGATGTCTTGTATGTCTGCCTTTATACTAGAAGAGGCACACACAACAACTCTAACGACTGTAGCATTTATCGCGCTGCGCTGACAGTGAAACGTGACGCTCAAAAGGTAATTGTTTCCAACGCTTTGCCATGACGACACGGTGGTGAGACCAGCCCGTCGCTTTGCATTCTACACCTTATCACCTGTGAGACAGGCGCGCATCTTTCTCCGCGGGCACGCAGCCTTCGTTTTCGAAGATAACTGCTAGATGGCGCTCGTGTCTAACGTGCCTCGATGCGCTCGTTTGCCTCCACTACACGCTCAAGGCACTCTATAACAGTGCCTCCAGAAATACAATTCACCGGTTTTCTTGCGCAAACCATCAAATAAACGTTTTGTTCACTCTCTCCAGGCGCAAGACTATCGTCTTTCGATGAAATGTGCAGTGTACATGCAGATTCGGGCCTATTGTTTTTGGTTTTTTTAGAATGTTTACGCAACACAATGTGCAGAATGACACACCCGAGCTACGATAGGGCGCACAAAACAGAGAGCAGACGCACCGCTTACCGTTTGCATTCCAGATGGCAACGAACCAAGCCGAACATGCAGCCGCACGCTCGCTTGAGTCTCCATACCATTGCGAAACGAACGTGTTCACAGTACGGGACCTTGCAGTGCTGTCGCAACACGATCTCGACATCCAGCGCCGAGAACCCAGTCGTGCGCACATGCAAACATACAGCCGCCACAGCTGAGCAATCAGAAAACCGCGAACAACAAAGAGGAGACGACCTAATGAAAATCACGAAGGGTCTATTTCAGTACGCACGCCTTCTTCTCTCCCGGTTTTTCTTGTTTTGCTCTCTCATTCGCACGTGCATCGTGAGATGCCGCTATCATATCATGCTATCCCGTGTTGATTGGTTTGATTTGTGAGGCTTAACATCCCAAAACCACCATATGATTATGAGAGACGCCGTAGTGGAGGGGCTCTGGAAATTTCCACCACCTGGGGTTCTTTAACGTGCACCGAAATCTGAGCAAACGGCTCTACAACATTTGCGCCTTTATCGGAAATGCAGCCACAGCAGCAGGGTTGCGATCCCGGGACCTGTGGGTCTGCAGCCGAGTACTTTAGCCACTAGACCACCGCAGCGGGGCACTATCCCGTGTACAGCGTTCGCTTCGAGATGGTCTGGCTTACTGTAGACGGAATTTTTATTCTTTTACGCTCTGTGGCGCTGCCTCTTGTGAATTCTTCTGACTGGAGGTGTGAGTGTGTGCAGATATAAGCGCGTACATTTATTATCCCAGAATATTTGTGCATATTAGCTGTTTCTGGAGCGTCAAGTTTAAAAATAAGACTTTACTACTCCCTAATCGATTGGGCAACAGTCGGACATTGATGAATGAACAAACTTTTTTTTGCAGCTGGGTCAAATTGGAGAGGTGGAAGATGAAGAGAAGCTCTCATATTGTAAAATGGTAAAACAAATATTTACACTTTTATGAGATGCAAGTGAACAAGAGGAATCTTAGTCTGTTTCGCCAGCCGAAGTGAACAGCTGCATCACTCCTCTTCATTTGGGGAGAAAGTAGAATAATATCTGCAGGAATATGAAAGCTCTTTGACTCCTAGTGCAAAATTTTCATTTTTCATAGTGTAGACTTGAAGACTAGAGTACAGCAAGGCGGTGGGAAATAAACGTGAGGGAGAAGGACAATGCAAGGATGTGGAGGTGAGTAAGCAGCAGGGGAAAAAGTACACATAATATAGAAAGATAGAAAAAGAAAGAAACGGGGAGAGTACGAAAGACAAACAATATGAAGCTGCCAAAAGACATGGATAGCAAGATCAAAAGTTTGAAGCGAGAAGTAGAAGGATTGGTGTAAATAAATGAATGATATAAAAGCCCAAAATAGGTCGAGATAGATAACCAAATAAAGAAAAGAGTAGGGATGTGATTTGGGAAAGATAAGTCGGTGATCAGCTCCTCAGATGGCTTCGTGTTCACAGCACAACTGGGAAGCAGCGCCATCTTTCTTTCTGCTTTTGCGTCGAGCTCTCACAATGTTTTCAAGCGAACCACATGTACGTGCCATCTCTTTTAAAATGGCTAGCGCGAAGACAAAATGGGTCCGCCTAAATAGAGTAAGTGACTTACAAGTCAAATACGATATAAGTCACTTACGTCATCCATCTGCACGAGCTCAAATTAGGCAGAACTAAGCCATTATGAGAAGAGAGGCTTGTTGGGCGAGTTTGTTGAGCATCATAGTAGAATTTAGCGCGAAAAATAGGGACGAATAATGAACCGCAACAACATAGCACAATTGCCCTGTATTCGCGAGGTAACTTTTTCATCCCTGTTTTGACGTTGAATTTGACTGTAAGTTATCATGACGTGTAAAATATTACGGCAATTTCATGTAAACTTCAGTGCAGAGCACAGACATGTTCGCCTGAACTGACAAAAACATTCCAATGCCTTCAGCAGAGTCGTAATGTTGGCCTCGTAAAAAGAGGGCACAGTTTTTTTTATTTTTTGGATCAACAAAATATTTACGCTATGATGGGTAAAAAGCATTTTGTTTGCAAAGATGCGACTCACTGATATGAAGTGTGGGAATAGCGTTTTTAGAGTAGCTAATCATTTTGTTTGCGCACAAATGCTGGCCCATTATTCACTTAGTATATTTAGTAAATGTTGTGTTGGCGCGTTGATTCCTGCTAATGTAACGTATAACGTACTTTTTCTGGCGCTTTACTGAACGAGTGTTGACCGGTGTTTTCCAAAAAAGCTACAGTTTCGCAGGTTCTTTGGCAGTGGAAAGGATCAACACAGAAAGAAAAATAGTCATTTCCAAGAGATTATATTGTTACGCCTGAAGTAGGGGTACGGGGGTTTATTGAACGGAAGCTGGGATGGCGAGGCCGCACCGGATTAAAACTGCCGAGAGATCTTCTTCTTTTCAAGTCCACACTTCTATTCCCTCTTATCAATCCGGCACATACACGTCGTAATATTTCCCCCTTCGCAGACGAAGCGCACCGCGCGTTTCATGCATCGTCCCGCAGTCTAAAAGCTTTGAGGCGAGCCACATGGGTAACCTCGGTCTTGGTTGATCGTCTCCCACTAGCTGTCAGTCGTGCTATTTTATAATCTACTGCACTGAGGCGCTCAAGGACAACGAATGGGCCAGTGTAGTGGGCGAGAAGTTTTGTGGACAAGCCACGCTTGCGGATAGGCTTCCACACCATTACAAGGTCTCCCGGTTCATATGTGACGTGGCGGTGCTTGCTGTCGTAGCGGAGCTTTGAGCGGTCTTGCGATGCTATAGTACGCAGACGGGCAAGACGCCGAGTTTCTTCTGCAAGGCATAGTGTTTCAGCTAATGAAGGATCGTCATTGTCATAAAACGAAAAGATAGTGTCCAGGGTATAACGAGGGGGTCGAACGTAAAGAAGGAAGAAAGGGCTGTGGCCGGTGGTTTCGTGTTGGGCAGTGTTGAAGGCATACGTGATGAACGGTAAGACGTCGTCCCAGTTCTTGTGATTGGACGCCACGTACATTGAAAGCATATTCACCAGTGTCCGGTTCGTTCGTTCAGTAAGGCCATTCGTCTGTGGATGGTAAGGTGTCGAATGACGAAGTTCCGAGCCACACATACGGAGTAGTTCCTCAACAACGTCTGCCGTAAACTGACGGCCGCGGTCGCTTATTATGACGCGAGGAGGTCCGTGGCGCAGTATGATAGAGTGCAGGAGAAAGGAGGATACTTCGCCAGCAGTCGCAGATGGCAGGGCGGCCGTCTCGCAGTAGCGGGTCAGGTAATCGGCGCACACTACAATCCAACGGTTGCCTTTTGCCGAGCGTGGAAAAGGGCCCACGAGGTCAATGCCAACTTGCTCAAAGGGAGTGCTGGGAGGCGTCACAGGCTGTAGAAGTCCAGCCGGAGCAGTCGTGACTGATTTGTGCGTCTGGCATTGAGTGCAACTGGCCACGTACTGCTCAACTGACTGGCGCATGCGTGGCCAGTAAAATCGCTCCTGTGTACGAAGGAGTGTTCGCGTTATTCCCAGGTGACCCGAAGTTGCGTCGTCGTGCATGGCGCGCAGAATGGAGGAACGGAGTGTATGCGGCACCACCAGCAAGAAGCGGGAACCCGTGGCCGAGAAGGTCCTCTTGTAAAGTAATCCTTCACGAACGCAAAAGCGTCCGGCCAAAGTGGACGCTCGTGCTTCAGCAAATAATGGCTCCAAGCTGACATCCTTCCGCTGTTCATTTTCAAAGGTGGTCTTGTCCGGGAATACTGGAGTCACTGACGCAATTAGGTGATCGAAATTGTCGGCATCGCAAAGTGTTGTAGTAAGCGGCATCCGCGAAAGGCAGTCAGCGTCAGCGTGCTTCCTGCCACTCTTGTATGACACCGTGAAGTCATACTCTTGCAAGCGGAGGGCCCAGCGTGCCAGGCGGCCAGATGGGTCTCGGAGGCTTACAAGCCAGCACAAGGAATGATGGTCTGTGACCACTTGGAAGGGACGACCGTACAGGTATGAACGGAATCGCTGTACAGCGAAGACGAGTGCCAAACATTCTTGCTCAGTCACTGTGTAATTCCGTTCTGGTTTACTTAAAGTTCTGCTGGCATACGCAATGACATGTTCCTTTCCACAGTGTCGTTGTACTAGAACTGCACCTATGCCAATGCCACTGGCGTCAGTATGAACTTCGGTCGGCGCCGAAGGGTCGAAGTGCCGGAGAATGGGCTGCGATGTGAGTAAGAACTTGAGTTGGTTGAAAGACGTCTCACAGTCATGTGTCCATTCAAAGCTAGTACCTTGACGTAGCAGACTGGTCAAGGGGAAGGCAACGTCGGCGAATGCGGGAATAAATCGGCGAAAGTACGAGCACAGGCCTAGGAAGCTGCGAAGCTCTTTCGTTGAGCGAGGTGGTTTGCACGCTTTCACAGCTGCTGTCTTGCTCGGGTCAGGCCTGATCCCATCTTTGTTCACAAGGTGCCCAAGTACTAAGGTTTGTCGCTCGCCGAAATGACACTTCTTCGAATTAAGAACAAGGCCAGCGTTTCTAATGCATTCCAGAACAATGTCCACGCGTTCGTTGTGCTCACGAAATGTGCGCCCAAAGATCACGATGTCATCTAGGTAGCACATACAGACGTTCCATTTTAGGCCACGCAGAATGGTATCCATGAACCTTTCGAATGTGGCAGGAGCATTACATAATCCAAACGGCATCACGTTAAATTCATAAAGTCCGTCTGGAGTTATGAAAGCAGTCTTTTCCTTGTCTGCTGGATGCATGGGAATCTGCCAGTAGCCTGAACGTAAATCGATAGACGAGAAGTATGACGCCGAATGGAGACAGTCCAAGGCGTCATCAATTCGTGGAAGAGGATAAACATCTTTCTTCGTGATGGAGTTCAAACGGCGATAGTCGACACAAAATCTCCAGGTACCGTCTTTCTTTTTCACAAGGATCACAGGAGCTGCCCAAGGGCTCGATGATTCTTGAATGATGCCCTTCTGGAGCATTTCACGCACTTGATTGTCTATTATCTTGCGCTCGGACGGCGATACTCGGTACGGTTTTTGTCGGATTGGCTGTGCTGTTTCTGTATTTATCCTATGGCGTATACGAAATGGAGGAATGGAAGGCGTATGGTCACTCTGGGAGAAATCAAAAACTTGCAAGTACTTTAACAAAACGTCCACAAGCATTCTGCGCTTGTCGGCAGTCAGCGCCTTATCAACCATAGGTAAAACTTTCGAACTGTCTGAGCAGGCGGTCACTTGTTCATCCCGTCGAACGTCACTGAGGACAGCTACTGTTGTTGGCGAGTATTCTTTAAACGACGCTAGTTTAAGTCCTCCTGGTAGCAGCACCGGTTCGTTTGAATAATTCGTTGTCCAAAGGTCTGAACGACCTTCACTCACTGAAACTATGCTGTGGGGGTACCAACGTGTTCTTCTTATACAACTTAGATGGAAAGGCTCCACTAGCGCATCGAAACTGGTCTTATTGTCGTTAATATGCGAAGAAGCTACTGGAACGCGCACAGCACTGAAGGCCGGGATAACGGTATCTTCATAGACTCGGAGCGCACCGCTTTCCGTACCCGAATTCTCGATAAGTCCATGAGGAACAGCGTCACTTATGATAACTTCGCCATTTCGACAGTCTACAGTGGCTCCGCACATTCGCAAGAAATCTATGCCTAGAATGATGTCATGAGTGCTCCGCGACAGAACCGTGAATTCTGTCACAAACACTTGATCACTCAGTAACACTGCCGCGGTACAAACACCAATCGGACACAACGAGTTGCCGCCCACGCCACAGAACGTTATCGCTTTCTCCAACAAAAAGGTCACCTTTCTTCCCAAACGAGCTTTGAACGCAGCACTCATGATCGACACGTTGGCTCCAGTGTCCACCAAAGCCATCGTATGTACACCATCAACAAAAACTTGCACTTTGTTTTTAAACATAAGCACCGGTGGAGGTATCTCTTCTTGCAGCGAATCACCAGCGACCTCACCCCCAGCGGCCGCGCTGCCTAGTTTTCCGGAGGCGGCGAAGGGTAGCGGCGCCTAGGAGACGGCGACCGATTGGAGCGAGGGGCTGGCGGGGGTGTCAGACTGCGGTCAGAGGCTGGAGAACGGTTTCGCAGCGGCCTTGGTGTCTCGTAAGATGCGCTTCCAGGGAACGTTGGTGCTTGTGCAAAGTCGGACAGGTGGGATCTCGGTGGGCAGTCGTACCTCGGCGGCTGCCGGTAGTTACAGTACCTGGCAATGTGGCCTTCGACGCCACAGTTGTAGCAGATGGGTAGGGGTCGCTCGCCGAACCACTGCTGAGAGCGCTGGGCTGTGTAGGGTCGCCTAACCGAACGGGGTGGAGCAGATTGCTGAACGGGAGTTGCGCGCCTCTGTGGGGCGGGGCCGGGACGAAGACGTTGGTCATACCGCTGGTCAGACGCGAATGAGTCTCGGCGTGGCCACGAAGCCCTAGCTTCGCGAACGTCTGTCACACATACTGATGGTGGCAGAGGAGCGAACGGGGCCGGGTAGTAGGATGAACAGGTAGGCGTATGACGGATGGTGTCGTGGAACAGTGTGTCTTGTCGCTGTAGTTCTTCCCGCACTATTGTCCGGATAGTAGCGGCAAGGTCGGCGGGCGGGCTCACGTCGACGCTGGCGACCGTTGTTACATTTGCCAGCCTACCAAATTTCGGGGCAATACGACGGGTCTTTAGCTTCTCAAAAGTACGGCAGTGGCGTTGGACGGCGGAGACGGAAGTGAGGTCTTCCCTGCCTATCAAAAAGTTGTAGACGTCCTCTGCTATACCCTTCAGAAGGTGGCCGACCATGTCCTCTTCAGTCATGTACGGGTCTATGATCTTGCAGAGCATCAGGACCTCCTCTATGTAGGTGGTACACGTTTCTCCAGGAGTCTGAGCTCTTTGAGCCAACGTGCGCTCCGCGCTCTTCTTTTTTGAATCAGAGTCGCCGAAGCATTTCTTGAGCTCTTCAGTGAAACGATCCCACGTTGTTAAGGAATCTTCGTGGTTTTCGTACCACATCAGAGCTGTTTCCGTGAGAAACAGCGCGACATTTCCCAGTTGGTCGGTGGCATCCCAGCAGTTGTACCGGCTCACCCTTTTGTACTGTGTCAGCCACGCATCCACATCTTCTCCTGCTCTTCCCGCGAACGGGCGGGGTTCCATATAGTGATATCGAGGTGCAGCTGGCACTGACCTTTGTGTGGTTGAGAAGGCGTGACCTTCGCTCTCGGCCATGGCAATTGGTGTCGGTGGCAGACCGGCAATACGACGGCTCCGGCGAAGTTCGAACAGCTGTGGCTCCGTGGTTCGTCGACGTATACTGTACCCCGCACCTCCACCACTCTGTTACGCCTGAAGTAGGGGTACGGGGGTTTATTGAACGGAAGCTGGGATGGCGAGGCCGCACCGGATAAAACTGCCGAGAGATCTTCTTCTTTTCAAGTCCACACTTCTATTCCCTCTTATCAATCCGGCACATACACGTCGTAATAATATTACAAAAAAGTCTCCAAAAAGCATCACTTCGATGTGCCAAAGCTTAGCCTTGTGAAGTCACTGGCTGATGTGTCTACTTTGCAGCAAAAGCTGTTGTGAGATCACAAGAAAGGTTGCGTGTACCGTAGTTGTCCGCCGCCGCTGGGGTCCAAGACCACTAGTGTGAAAAAAAAAACGCCAGGCCTGCGCGGAAGGCGCTGCACAGTCACAGCGAAGGCCAGAAGAGTGGCCTTGCAGAGCCTTTCCTAACCACTCATTGAGTAACTGCTGGAGGCACTCTTGCTGGGTACCCACTACGGCATTAATATCATTGCTTTCTTGGTATTCGGCCGGCGTTCGCTATGCTATCCCTCGTCGTTCTTTTGAGAAGTGTGGTATCCGCTATACCCTGGCAATAATATTGTGCCCATTGTTTTTGCAGTGGCTCACGACAATGAAAAATTATGGCTGAAGTGGGTATGCGCCACATTTCGTAGAGGAACAAGAACAAGCTCTTTTAAGAAGTAGCAGCATTTGATGACCCACTCCTTACGATTTTCGCATTGTGTGACGCCTGGTTGTTCTTCTGCTGTTTTTAAAACGTATCATACTCATATTAACGTCATTCTTTCGCTTACATAAAGCCTGCCTAAGGCAAGTTTCCGAGTAAGTCCCTAGAACTGGCACGGCTCAGTGGTAGAATACTTGGCCGGCGCACAGTAGATCCGGGCTCGAGCCCCACTCGGTCCTTGGTACTAAGCTGTTTTGCTTATTTCGTGCTATAGTGGTTAGGGATATCGGCGGTGGCAGTGGACAACTACGGCGCCACGCGTGACCCAAATCATGATCTCATAACACCTTTCGCTGTAAAAAGATACGAATTCTTGTCCTCTGCGTGCCACTCCAGCAATCTACCATTGAGTCGTGCTGATCTTGGACCTCTGTGGCAAACTGACGCTAGAGGCAGGCTTCATCTCGGCAAAAGAATCGTGTGAATATTGTTACGGGGAATAAAGTATACACTGGCGAGTAAATGCGTACTGGCGAATATACTGGTGAGCTAATGCGTACAACGCTGCTGCAGTCCGAGCACCGTCACGCCCAGCACTTCGTCGTCGTCATCCTCAGGCATCTACTTAGCCCGTGACATTACCCGCCGGCGGCAGAAGCACCGTCCCGGTGCGATCAATTCTCGGGGCGTGAGTAGTATGCTTTAAGCCGCGAGACATGCACTATATCGGTCGGGACTGAAGCTTGTACTGACATGGTATGGAGAGTAGCTATCTCATAGGTCACGCTGGTGACCTTGCGTATGACGTGGTAGGGGCCAACGTAACGGGACATTAGTTTTTCGCAGAGACCAACACGACGTGATGGTAACCACAACAAGGCGAGTGACCCCGGAGAGTATTGTACGTCGCGGTGCCGGCGATCGTAAGCACTCTTTTGGTTAAGCTGCGAGGCACATAAACGAACCCGGGCGACTTGGCGGGCGATGTAAGCTCGGGCCAGGGCATCACGAGCATAAGCAGTCGATGAGGGGGCGTCAGATTGGAGCATGGTGTGTCCATGGACAAAGGCGGGTCATAACCAAACAGTAAGTAAAAAGGGGAAAATCCAGCTGTATCATAGCGTGAACTGTTGTATGCGAAGGTAACGAAAGGTAAGTGGATGTCCCAATCTTTGTGATCCTTGGAGACGTACATCGCTAACATATTCGTCAGGGTACGGTTGAGGCATTGCGTGAGGCCGTTGGTTTGCGAGGGTAGAGCAGGATCGCAGGAGCTTGTCGACTACTTTAGATAGAAAACAGCTGCCGCGGTCGGTGATAAACTGACGAGGAGTTCTATGACGCAGAATGATGTCATGAAAAAGGAAATCGGCTACATCAGTAGCGCAGTTGGCGGGGAGGGCGCGTGTAACGGCATACCGCGTTGCGTAGTCGGTAGCAATAGCAATCCACTTATTACCGGTGGCCGACACGGGAAAGGGTCCTAGAAGATCGAGGCCGACTCGGAAAAATGGCTCATCTGGTATGTCAATGGGCTGGAGGGTACCAGCAGGTCTCAGAGCAGGTGTCTTGCGGTGCTGGCAGAGGTTGCATGCTGCAACGTACTGTCGCACAGAACGGTAGAGGCCAGGCCAAAAGAATCGGCGGCGAATGGGGTCATGCGTGCGTGACACCCCTAGGTGTCCAGCGGAGGGGGCGTCATGCAGCTGGGCCAAAACGTCTGAGCGAAGATGCACAGGAACAACGAGTAAAAGCTCAGCACCATCAAGGCGGGCGTTGTAGCGGTGCAAGATGTCGTTGTGAAGAACGAACAGTTGTAAGGAGTGGTCAGGGCGGGGAGAGTGCAGACCATTGATAATAGCACGCAAAGAGGGGGTCGCGGCGTTGTTCAGCAGCTATGTCGGTGAAGTCGGTGATTGAAGGAACGAGGGCCTCTTGCTCATCTTCCCTCGTGTCAGGGGGATCGACTGGGTAACGGGACAAGCAGTCGGCATCCTTGTGAAGTTGTCCGGATTTATAGGATACGGAAAAAGTGTACTCCTGTAAGCGCAGCGCCTAGCGACCAAGGCGTCCCGTAGGGTCTTTCAGTGAGGAGAGCCAGAAAAGCGCATGGTGGTCCGTAATAACTGAGAATGGTCGGCCATACAGGTACGGTCGGAATTTCGCAATGGCTCAGACGAGAGCTAAGCACTCGCGTTCTGTGATGGAATAATTTTGTTCCGAGCGCGACAACAGTCGGCTTGCATACGCGACGACGCGGTGCATGCCTTGTTACCGCTGCACCAGCACTGCGCCTATGCCGTGGCCACTGGCGTCAGTACGAAGCTCCGTGGCGGCAGATGGGTCGAAGTGTGCTAAAACTGGTGGATTGGTGAGAATGTCAACGAGCGACGAGAAGGCGTTTGCTTGCTGTTGGTCCCAGGTGAATGCGACATCCGTTTTGAGGAGGCAGGTTAGAGGACGGGCTACTTCAGCAAACTTCTCGACAAAACTACGGAAATAGGAGCACAGTCCCAGAAAACTTGGGACGTCCTTGGCTGAGCGGGTTGTGGGGAAGTCGCGAACTGCTCGGACTTTCGCAAGGTCTGGTTGAACGCCCGCAGCGTTAACAAGATGGCCGAGCACGCAGATTTGGCGTTGCCCAAAGCGGCATTTGGACGAGTTAAGTTGCAAGTTGACACGTCGGAAAAACATCAAGCACTGTGGACAGACGGGTAAGGTGGTCGTCGAAAGTAGTCGAAAAAACAATAACGTCGTCAAGATAACAGAGGCAGATGGTCCACTTCATGCCTCGAAGGAGAGAGTCCATCATGCGCTCAAATGTCGCGGGGGCATTGCATAATCCAAAAGGCATCATCTTGAACTGATAAAGTCCATCAGGAGTCACGAAGGCCGTCTTCTCTCTGTCTTTGTCGTCCACAGCGATCTGCCAGTAGCCTGAGCGAAGGTCTATTGAAGGGAAATATTTGGCACCTTGCAAGCAATCGAGTGCATCATCTATGCGCGGTAGGGAATAGACATCTTTCTTGGTAATATGGTTGAGATGGCGGTAATCAACACAGAATCTCCAGCTATTGTCCTTCTTTTTAACAAGTACAACGGGTGAGGACCAGGGACTAGATGAGGGTTAGATTATGCCCTCATCAAGCATTTTATCGACTTCTCGCTGTATAATAGCACGCTCCGGGGCTGAAACACGGTAGGGTCGTCGGCGAATGAGTCGAGCGTCACCGGTGTCGATGCGATGGGTTACCACGGATGTCTGGCCCAAATTACGGTCGCCGAAGTCAAAGATGTCCTGATAAGAAGCAAGCACACGGCAGAAAGCAGAGAATTGTTCAGAGGTGAGCTTGTCAAATAGCATTGGCTTGAAAAGGTCGGAACAGGAACGTGACGAGAACGACGTTGATGAAAAATCGGGTGGCGAATTGGTGGTTAGGGTGGAAACTGTGTGGTTGACCAGTGCTGTCAGATGCGCAAGTGACATGCCGCGAGGAATAACTTGCGCTGAGAGGCCGAAATTGAGGACGGGAAATGAAGTTCGGTTGTCCTTAACGGTAACCACTGTGTTGGGGAGTGCAACATTGCGTGTCATGGCGACGTCAGAAATTGGGGCAGCAACATAATCACCATCGGGTACTGCAGGATATGGCGAGAGTTGGACTTGGACTGCGGCTTGCGGCGGAAGTCTGAGGAAATCGACAGAGCGTAGACGAGGTGGGCTGGTAGAGACGGTCTCCGAAAATTATGGTAGTTCGAGCCGAAGAAGACCTTTGGAACAGTCAATGAGCGCAGCGTGTGAAGTCAGAAAGTCGAGTCCAAGGATGAGGTCATGAGGGCAATTTTTCAGTACTGCGAACAGAACTGAAGTTTGATGCTCAGAAATTGTTAATCGCGCAGTGCACATTCCAAGAACAGCAGGAGTACTCCCATCCGCTGTACGAACGGTTGGTGCAATCGCAGGCGTTAGAACGTTTTGGAGGCGGCGGCGGAGGTCTGAGCTCATCACAGATATATGTGCACCGGTATCAATAAGAGAAGTTATAGGTAAACCATCAACGAGAATCGTAAGAAGGTTGCACCGCTGGTCGGGAGTAATCAGAGGATTTGCAGTCCGAGTCGTGTATGCAGCGTCACCTCCGGGGGCTGCAGCGGCTAGTTTTCCGAGCGACGGTCCTAGGGAGACCGAGAACGGCGGGGTTGGGGCGAGCGGGACTGACGACGCACGGGCGATGGCGAGCGGCAGGTCCGACGTTCTGCGTTATGCTCTGCACCTGTCTCAGCACGGTAGGACGGGGCATAAGGTGCACGTTCTGAGCGAGGCCGCCAATCATAGAAGCTCGGTCGAGGTGATGAGGTCCAACGGCTGCGGCAATGGCGAGCGATGTGTCCTATCCGATGGCATGTGAAACATATGGGCCGATCATCATGAGTGCGCGATTCAGCTGGGTTTCGTCGTGGCGCGAACGTGCGGTTCGGAGTGGCCGCCGCAACGACTGGAGCCGAGCTGGAAGTAGCAGGGGCATTTTGATGAGGTGGCGAAATGCCCATATTCACGATCTCTTGGCGAACCACGGCCTGTATCATTGAAACAGCATCGGGGTTGTGTCCTGGCGCGCTGACGCTAGACATAGCGGGAGCCATA
Organism: Rhipicephalus annulatus; assembly: GCA_013436015.1. Taxonomy (NCBI): domain Eukaryota; kingdom Metazoa; phylum Arthropoda; class Arachnida; order Ixodida; family Ixodidae; genus Rhipicephalus; species Rhipicephalus annulatus. The sequence continues at coordinate 19,496 of WOVY01000708.1, forward strand.
GCCTCGAGTTCCCGACAGACAATTCTGGTGAGGTTTTCTGGCGCTGGTGGTTGGTGTAGTGTGGGCAAATCTTCGCAAGAGGACGTAGCCGCCGTGTTGGGAAGGCGGTAAAATCGGTGAACTATGCGCCTACTTTTTGCCTGTTCGAAGCGACGACATGCTTCGATGACCGACTCCACCGTCGAGCAGTCCTTGCACAGCAGAAAATTGAAGGCGTCATCCGCAATTCCTTTCAAGATGTGTCCGACTTTGTCCTCGTCGAGCATGTCCTTGTCGACCTTGCGGCACAAAGCCAACACCTCCTGGATGTACGCGATGTACGGCTCTGTGGATGTCTGAGCACGAGTCGCAAGCTCTTTCTTTGCGGCCACTTGACGTCCGATGGGTTTCCCAAATATATAGCGCAATTTCTGCTTACAGACGTCCCAGCTAGTCAACTCTTCTTGATGTGTTTCGTACCAGACTTTTGCCGTGCCATGCAAGTAGAATATAATGTTCGCCAACATAAGCGTCGGATCCCAATGGTTGCTGCTGCTGACGCGCTCATATTGAACCAGCCAGTCATCGACGTCTATGCCACTTGTGCCGTTGAATGGGCCTGGGTCACGAGGTTGCACCACAACGATCGGCCGCGGGGCTGACGGATCTTGTTGACATTGAGTAGCCTGGTCAGTCATCGTGGTAGCTGCAATGCGCCGTCCGCTGCGAAGATCCAGCGCGTTGGGCTGTGTAGCGAGTGGTACCCCGCACCTTCCACCAATGATGTTACGGGGAATAAAGTATACACTGGCGAGCAAATGCGTACTGGCAAATATACTGGTGAGCTAATGCGTACAACGCTGCTGCAGTCCGAGCACGTTCACGCTCAGCACTTTGTCGTCGTCATCCTTGGGCATCTACTTAGCCCGTGACAATACGACAAATAAAGGTTTTGAGTACAGCAAAGGAATAACCATACATCAGCCAATACGAATTGGTTTAAGAGTGGATCGTCGACTGCTAAAACCAACCACTAAAATTTTGGGCATAATACTTCATCGTCGTTACCCACACAACAAAACTTGCAAAAAAAACTTGGTTCCAAATCTGCATGTTGCACCGCAAATGTCATCGAAAGACGATAGTCTTGCATCTGGAGAGACTGAACAAAACGTTTATTTGATGTTCTGCGCAAGAAAATCGGTGAATGCTATTCTTGAGGCGCTGCGTTAGAGTGCTTCGAGCGTGTAGCGGAGGCGAACGAGCGCATCGAGGCCCGTTAGACACAAGCGCCAACTGTCAGTTTTCTTCGAAAACGAAGGTGTGCAGCCCGCGGAGAAAGATGCGCGCCAGTCTCGGAGGTGATAAGATGTAGAACGCCAAGCGACGGGCAGGTGCCACCACCGTTACGGCGTAGCAAAACGTTGGAAACACCTTTCTGAGCATCGCGTTGCACTGTAGGCGCAGCGATAAAAACGCTACATTCCTTAGAGTTACTTGTGTGCACCTCTTATAGTATAAAGGCAGACATACAAAACTTTAAAGCGTTGTTGTTGCGCCTGAGATATGCGCAATAACTGCTTTTTATTTGTCAATCGCACAGCTATGAACGCTAAACCTTGAGCAATATTGGTGGGCACTGTGGATGGGGTTGGCCGTTTGGGACCGTTTGAGGTATCGTTAGGGCAGACAAACAGACAAATGTACAGACAGACACACAGACCAACTTTGTTTTCGTTGACGGTCCTCAAGAAAACCTTTCGTCTTTAAAAACATATTTTGCAAGTCTGTAGCGTGTAGCACGCTTCTATAAAGAATGACGAAGAATGGCATATTGAATGCCACCCTACTACGAAAAAATTAAGAACATTAATGGCATAGTGCGTACCCTGCACGTGTGCTTGTAGCATAAAATGAAATGTTGTTTTTGACTTTTCGCGATAAGTTTGGAAATCAGTAATGTCGAAAATTGGGTGTGTTGGAGATAGTTCGTGATTACTTATGAAGCAGCGCACGACGACAAGTGGTTTTCCTATTGTTCCGTTTGTGCTTGTCGTCGTGCGCTGCTTCATAAATAATCGTAAGCTTTGTATTGATAGAAGTAAATACCAATCTTACCCAGAAACTAAGCTCTCGCGTCATAAGCACTCTCAATTTCTTCAGGAGTACCGGTGCAGGAATGACTGTTGGGATTAGCAGTATCTCTGAAATAAACAAAAGTAAATAAAAGGCCCTGAAAGCCCAGTCTTCTGGCTTTCGCTGTGACTGTGCTGCGCGTTCGAAGGCTTGCCTTTTTTATTTTTAGTGTCACCAACATTTTCAATCCTACACTTCCAAAAAAAAGCAAATACCTTATGTGCTCTTGATGATTGCACTTACGTAGTAGTCACCCCCACAGCTTTGTCAATCCATCCCGACCAAAATACGTTTACAATTAGTGGCTTGGTTGACACAATCTTTCATTTTAGAAGACGGGGAGAAGTGCCCGCGATGGGCTTGTTCTGGTCGTCGCCCGTCATGCTGCAATGCGCGCGCGCCTCCACAAAGTGCCGTAACTCGGCACGCCCTTCTCTCGCGAATTTGGTGCTTTCTACGTCTTGGACTAGCACCGCCAGTTTGGTGTCAAGAGATAGTGGCTAAAAAATGGCCCCGTATCTGCATGTAATCTGCAAATATCGTCGAAAGACGATACTCTTGGTTGTGTTGAGAGTGAACAAAACATTTATTTGATGTCCTGCGCAAGAAAATTGATGAATGGTGTTTTGCTACTCACCTGCTGGTCTGCATGACATCCACTCCCACAATGCATTGGGCCAATCGTAACTTTTGTTAGGGTGTCATGCTAGTCTGCCTCCCGAAGAACATTGGCGCGAATCTATCATCGCATCTGCACTAATTTCATTATGGCTTAAGCACAGTAACCCATATAATGTTCAATATTTTACTTCAACTTTTACATGGGAAGCCTTTGGCCTAAACATTGCTCAAACACAATTTTAATGCGATAGAGTTAAACAGCTCATTTCGTGGAAATTCCGGTGTTGGCGTCATTTGTTGTGAACGAGAAATCCTCATATTTATGACAAAAATTGTGAAGAATGTAAGTAAAATTAATAATTAAAAAATTGTGGGTCACAATGGGGCTCAAGCCCGGGTTGTTAGCATGGCAAGCGGATGTTGTCCGCTTGCCATGCGAATGACCTCTTCTGCTGCGGTAACTTGGTATCTGTGTCACGAAGATGGTAGAAAGCCGTCATATAAGTAAGACATAAATTATACGTGATGGTACGCACGAGAAAAGATTAAAATATTGTGCTGGAACGTGGCCTAGTTCAAGGATGCCGTCCGTAGTGTAGCACCATAGCGAGAGTTAACACACACGCTGGAACAAAGTTTTCACCAAGTCTTCGCTGTTGTGTTTCTCTAAGAGAAGCGCCGCATAGATATGCGCTGGTGCTGATCGGGAGCCCTTTTATAGATACCGATATAGATCTTTACCAGTCATAACTACGCCGAACTCGAGAAGTAGGTTCAAGCTTTTTTAACTTCACCTAGCAAACCTTAAAACCTGGTTGGGGTGTTAAAACAGTGCAAAGAAGAGACAAGGATTGAAGTAGAGATGACCCGGGCGCTGAATTGTCAACTTTCGGGCCGCCAGTTCAGTGCCCATGTTGTCACCACATCAGACTTTGTCTACCTTTTGCGCTGTATTTACATGCCAACCATGAGGCACCAACAAATTCAACTTTCTCCTCTAGTGCACTTTAAGTCAGGAGTAAATGAACCAGCAGTAGAACGTTCCTACAGCACTCAGTAGTACAATAGTGGATGCATTGCCCCGCCGCGGTGGTCTAGTGGCTAAGGTACTCGGCTGCTGACCCGCAGGTCGCGGGTTCGATTCCCGGCTGCGGCGGCTGCATTTCCGATGGAGGCGGAAATGTTGTAGGCCCGTGTACTCAGATTTGGGTGCACGTTAAAGAACCCCAGGTGGTCAAAATTTCCGGAGCCCTCCACTACGGCGTCTCTCATAATCAGAAGTGGTTTTGGGACATTAAACCCCACAAATCAATCAATCAATCAATAGTGGATGCATTACCAAAAGAAAGACATTCAACAGACAATTGGAAACAGGCATAAGGCCTGAGGAAACTTCTTTAGGATATGACTTGAACACACTGAGTACTAACGCCGAAATTCGGTATCTCGTTTGACGTCATTTAGGACAAATGCTTGCGTACATATATATATAAAAGGAAGAATATTAAAAATACAGCCTTTTCAAGTACTGCGAGCTTATCGCTTACCAGTAAAAAACAACCAGAGCTTACCAAAACCATTTTTTTCTTTACGGCGTCCTGAAGGTACTGCTTTATCGACTGCCATTGGTTCATACCGCGAACTCATGTGGTGAATTCGCGACAACAATGAAAAAAATACACTAGCCTTTAAGTAACACGTTTGCTGAAGTGCGAATCTTTTCCAGACCACAAAACAATACAAAAAACACAATTTGAAGAGACCTATAGTGCTGGTAACGCCTTGATTGGGGCTTTGATTAAAGTTTGTCACCGGAGCTCATTGAAACGAGAGGCAAAATCTTGAAGAATGCGGATCATGCGGCCTCGTACACAAGGGCTGGAATGTCTCGGTCCTCTTCCTTATATATCCTTTTATCCTGACAAGCCTTAGCCATGTGCGTGCCTTTCGTAACTTTTCCACAGCGAGTTTCTTTGGTGCTGTGGTATAGAAACTCGACACTTGCTCTTGCTTGAAGGCAACACGTCGATTTAGTCATGACTTCTGTAAGCACACATGTTGGTACGCAAGGAATAAGAAAAATCTATCAATTCAGGCGAGAACATTAGCAAGAAAGAAACAGCATGTTGATTCACAGTCACGCCACTAATTTTTATATTTTTGTGCATGAAATATCGGGAGGCACAAGACGGCACGACAAACAATGCAGCTTTTTCTTGGAAGAATTTTATTGATTTCGCTGAGCTAGAAAGTTTTATTTGGCTTGGTGTCTGTCAACCAGTTTGAGAGTGTGCAACGTAGAAAAGTGGGACGTGCTTATGACAGTGCAAACCCTGGTAAAATTGGTTTTATTGTGCTTCCTTTCACTATAATGAATTTGTTTTACATGTGAAGGGGGATAAGACTTCTGCAGTCCGCAGGATTGAGTACAGACTGACTCACAGTGGACGTTACATGTCTAGGAACATTCACGGTTGACGCAATTACAACTATAGAATTTTCTGAACATTGGTGATTCTCTCACGGCACGCTTGTGCCCATGTCTCAGTATTTTCAATATGTTTTCCTGCATATCCTGGAAGCTGCCACTCCTTCATTTGCGGTGATGCTTCAGGATACACCTGAGAATGTTCCTGGCGTACAACCGTCACGCCGGTCTTTGTCGTCCAGAAAGCGTGGCAACGCGTCGAGCGACACGGACAGCGAAGCAACCAATTTGTACTCAGATGGCTTCGAGTCATCGAATGATGACTTCACGGTCGCCATGAATTGAACTACAAAACGAAGACTGCTACGAACGGCATTTTCGGCAAGTGTTTTCACCGTTAGGGCTGCACCACAGCGCTAGCCACACACCATGCTGTTCATGCCCGAAGACTCTGCGTCCAACTTGCGACTCCTCAACAGACAAGTTCTTTCTGTGTTTCTCGAGGAAACCACGCCGAATGAGATCAAAGACGTGAGGATCAATGCCTGGAAGAATGTCCTTCCTGTAGACGTTATGCAGCCTTCGGCACATAACAGAAATCGGCAACGTGAAAGTTCGGCCAATGGGCGCTAGAGGTTGTAGTGACACTGTAGGTGTCATTTATGATGTGGATCTTTCCATCTCAGCTAATGACCAGCCAATACTAACAAAGCTAGCTACAAATCACTCGCATCACGCACATCACCAGACTCGGAAACTCACTCTGCTTGAGTGTTGTGTTCGAGGGAGACAGCCTTCCCTCGTATGTCAAAGTTGGCCATGTTTGCCACTCAGCGCGTTCATACGTACTGAAGCCACTGCAATGCTACATGCGTTTCAGATGGGACACGTAAAGGTGTCTGTGAGAACAAAGTTGTGTGTCCGCGGTGCGCTGAATCTCACTCAAAAGACACCTGCAGCGCTACCGTGTTACGATGTCCAAACTGCCACGGCGCTCACGGGCCTTATCCAAAGATTGCCCGAGGGTGCGAAATGAGCATGCGGTACTCAGGCGTATGGTGCGGGACAATTCAACGCACAGGGAAGCTGCCGCTACACTTTGCCGACGGCGACGTCGTAAGCGAAGACCATCACGAAACGACTACTCTACCGATAGAGAGATGCCATCCTCTATCAAAGTGGCTGACCCACAAACACCGAACTCACTGAAGACGGATACTGCCAAACAGAAAAAATGGATAGCAGTCGCACCTTCCGAACTTTTACCCTCACTTCCACAAAGTCAACCTATTTCGGAGATGCATCAAATCTCGCCGCTCTCGATGACCCCTCGAACCAGTGATGCGACGAATGAAGATCAAGTGATAAAATTGCTTCAATTGCTGATGAGTGCCATGCGTGTCCTACTGAGCAATAAGAAGACTTCATCTGCGCAGACCTCACTGCAAGTGCTGGACACCCTGAGTCTTTTGCGAGCAGCTCTAGGGTAAAAACACGGCCAGCGACTCACCATCGTTTCGAGGGAAAGTCGAGAAGGCATCTGTTTTTCAGTGGAACGCCAAGGGACTTAAGTGGCGCATGTCTGATTTTATACAGTTTGTATTTGTGAACCGTTTCCCCATTAATATGATTTGCGTAGCCAACTTGTCTGTTTTAATTAAACTGCCAGGGTATGAGTGCTTTATGCCCTCCACTCGCAGAGACTGCAGCAAGGTTATTGTATTTATGCGCCGGAACCTCATTTACGTTCACCACACAGTCTCGCCTGATGAAGAGAATCAATATGTGTGACTTACTGTGAAGAAGAATAAGGTTACTTTCACGATTCTCGGAGCCTACTTATCTCCATCAAGCCGCCTTGACTGCGAGCGCTTACACGGTATTCTGACATGAACTCCATGCCCATGGGTGATCACTTGTGACTTTAATGCCCACCATTTCCTATGGGGAAGCTCTAGGGTAAACTCTAGAGAAAGAAAATTGGTGTCCTTAGCTTCGGAGTACGAACTCTGCGTTTATATTCAGTGAAGCTCTACATATTTACGCGGATCATCTTATAGAAGCTGCGTAGACTTTACATTGGTGTCTCACTCACTCACCGGAAAAGTGCGCTGGTTTTCGGATATGGAAACGCGAGGCAGCGACCATATTCCAACTTACCTGCGGATAAAACGTTTCACCTGCTCCAAGTCCTCAAGAGACCTCATATACACCGATTGGCCGAAATTCAAAGTGTTAATGGAAGACTGTTGTACCGACGGAGCATCGTATAACCTAGAGGACTCAATAAAGAATGTACTGCAGAATACCACGCATCCACTTTCGACTAGTCACAAGTGCTCCGATTTCGACATCAAGCTTGAGAAACTTCGTGCAATACGTCATCGTGCCGAACGTAGGAACCGACTGACAAAGTCTATGGATGATTTGAGGCTGGTAGACGCATTCAAAAGAAACTGCAGCGGTACATGAATAAACTGGCTTGGCGACGTTGCACATCCTTCTGTTAGTCATTGGAACCGTGAAAGCCCCTATCACTGATATGGCGAACTGTCCAGGGTCTTAGCACAACCTTTGGTCAGCGAAACCCGTTTATCTCTGGCACTCACCTTCAATGCAAAGATATTGACGTCACAGAATTCTTCTGTCGAAGAATTGCCGGTGATTCCAATTTGCCGGAATCAAGAATGAAACACTTGTCAACCCACCGTCCTCACATGATCCCCGTATAGACTGAAAGTTTTCTATGGATGAGTTAGAGGTAGAACTGGCACTGTGGAGACGTTCTTCAGCACCCAGACCTCATGGAATTACCTATCGTGCCCTTTGTAATCTTGAAGACGAAGCTCAGAAGGCACTTTTACGCCTATACAAGGACTCCAAGCAGACTGGTACGGTTCCCCAAGCACGGAAGTCAAGTCGCCTCATTCCACTTCTAAAGGCTGGTATCTCCTTTGGACCTAGCCTGATACCGTCCTATCGCGCTTGCCAGTTGTGTGGGAAAAACGATGGAACAAACGAGTCTAACACGAATGGAGTGCTACTTAGAGCACTACGAATTATATCTAGTATCCATGACCGGATTCAGGCGCAGCCATTCGTCAATCGACAGTGCTGTCTATCTGGTGACATTAGTCAAACAACAGAAAGCCTGTAAGAGGCTGTGCACCGCCCTGCTTGTAGACGTTCAGAGGGCTTACGACAATGTCGCCCATGAAGCCATCCTCAGTGCTTTGGAAACCGTAGGTCTTGGTGGCAAGATATATATGTGGGTGTACAGCTACTTACAGCTGACATCATTCTACGTGATGGCAGTGAACGACTCAACACCTGATTATTACAGCAGCTGAGGAGTTCCGCAGGGAGGAGGGCTAAGCCCTACACGTTTTAATCCAACTCTAATTGGACTAGTCGAGCACCTACCTAGCACTGTAGAACTATCTCTCTACGCTGATGACATCTGCATTTGGACATCAGGTGTGAGAAGGCCACAGCTTCGTGCCCTCCTTCAGAAGGCTGCTACAACGATGTCATGCTACCTTCGTGAATAAGGTCTCCAGGAGTCCTGCGAAAACTCTGCAGTGGTATGTTCACGCGGAAACCAATGTCTGCTTACAGCATATCGATTAATGAAGAACACATATTGTTCAGCAGAAGCCACAGGTTCTTGGGAGTCATAATAAATAGAAACCTGTCGTGGACTCCACACGTGAACTATGTGAAGAAGCAGCTGATCGCAACATGTCACATAATCCAATTCCTCGCAGGAAAGAATTGGGGAGTGCACATACCATCCATGATGCAAGTCTACAAAGTGCTGTTTATGGGACTCTTACGGTACAGCTTACCTGCAATACCTAACACCAGCAAGACCATCCTGTGCACAATTCAGACCATTCTAACCAAAGCACTTAAGATATGCCTTGGATTACCCCGCAGTGCTTCAACGGCTGAAACCATTGCCATAGCTCAAGATCACTCAATAAAGACGCATAATATTACCGAGTCAATGCGCATGCACCTCAGCCATTCTGCCAGGACCCCTTCCTACCTCCTGGCGAGCCTAGCTGCTGAAAAGCCACGCGCGACATACGGTGCCACTGTCTGCAAGCATCGACCATCATTTACGGAGACGTACGCACCTCCATCAGAGCCGCTGTATCCTCCTTGGAGCTTAAGGTGGCCGTGAACTGACTTAAGGATTCCATAAATGTGGAAGAAAGCAGACTTACCGACACATGCCCTGAAACAACCTAGTCTATTCCTACTGGAACAAAACTACAGTAACTACGTGCACATTTACACGGATGGCTCTACTACGCCGTCTAGTTCAGGTAGAGCAGTGGTTATACCATCACAAGGGGTAACTCGGTGTTTTAAGACTTCACACGCGACAATTTCCACTACGGCAGTACTCAAGGCTCTGCGCAGTGCACTGGAGCTCATTATTACTGAAAAAAGACAAAGTGAACGGGCCGTGTTTTCTGGCTCAAAATCAGCGTTACAGTGCCTGCTGTCAGTTCTCCGACGTGAATGCCACGACCAGTTGACCTACAAAACCGTGAAACTTCACCACCTCTTAATAAAAAAGGCCACTGCGTCGTCTTTCAATGGTTACCTGGGTGTTGGGGTATAAGAGGAAATAATTCTGCTGATCATGCTGCTCAAACGTCACACGAACAAACAAACAGCGTTCCGATTTCGCTTTCGAGAGCGGATGTGGCGAGGCAGATTCGTCTACTGGCCCGTAGTCTCAGACTGACTGAGTGGAACACACCAAGCATACGCTGTACAAGACTGCACGAGCTTGACCCTTCAGTACACCTCCGGCCTCCACCCGGCCAACATCGACGTGAAGCTTCGCTTCTCTATCACCTTTAGCTGGGAGTTTCTTTCACGACAGCTTATACCACATCAATCGAAATGACTGACAGTGTGGCATGCGAAGTTTGCGTCACCGCTGAAAATATCTAACACCTGCTGTGCCGCTCTCCTCGATTTGCCTCAGACAGACAAGTACTAGCCCATGCAATGCGGCAACTGGATGATCGGCCTCTTTCTGTGCAGGTGCTATTACAGCAACGTCTACATCCATTGACAGCCCACAAGGCAGTGAAAGCCCTGCTGTCTTTCCTGAGAAAGACGGGCTTGTGTGAACGCCTCTGACATGCAGTGGAGTTCTACACGCTGCAGTGAAATTACTGCAAGTCCCTCCTTTCTTCTCCTTTTCCCCCTCTTCCGTTTTTCTCATTTTTCTTGTCCCCTTCCCTGATCTCTCAATGTAGGGTAGCCACCGGATGTCTTTCAGGTTAACCTCCCTGCCTTCTCTCTTTCGTTGCTTCCTTCCTTCCTTCCTTTTCTGAACATTAGTAATATAGGTATAATTGAACAAATTCATTGTACGTATACTGTAAAAAAAAAACAAACATTTCTTTTTTTCTACAAGACTTGTAAAATAAACTGGTCATTGTATAAGTAATAGTACGAAGCAGGCACCGGTAACAGCTGCGACGATCTGCGGAAAAATCAAATAGAGTGAACACAAACGCCGCAGTCATAAAGTTTTGGATTCGCTTTTTTAGCCTGCTAAGCTCTTGAGACAGCATTATTTATTCTATTTGCAGGAAGCAGCAGATTTCATAAATGAATGATTATGCACGTTTATGACCTGTCCATGACCTGTTTCTGCATCAAAACAATGAATTATTTTTGTAACGCCAGCTACTCTGCAGCAATTAGGGAGTATCTAACATGTTATCACTGACAACCTAATCATCTCAAGTATTTTGGCAGCCAAGATACAGCCATACTTGGGTATGAGGTATCCGTGAACATCCAGTGCAATATAGGATTCCCAATTCACTAATTTAAAAAAACGAATGACAGCTCCAGTACTGGGAACCCGATGATGGGCAATCAGTGAGTCGTTTTGAAGAGTTCCCACTGCTTCACTAATCAACGCTTCAATACCACCAATGCTTGAAGTAAGCATTTTGGTTTCGCCTGGAGTGAATGCAATCTTCTCACATACCTCGCATGCGTAATCTGCGCTACATCTTTGTTGCGCTTTATGGAGTTCTTGGTTGTCACGGCAGTTTATATACGCGTGGTCAGCAGCAAGTACCGTGAGGTTGTTTCCCCCATCAAGTTAGCCTCGTAATGGCACACGGCTGCGCCTACGTTGCGCCGATGTAGAGGCAGCGCAGTGTGAGAGGCATTCGCTCCATGTATATAGCTTCCATAAATAAATGTTTATATACATCATCACCTCACTCAGTGAGCGCAGGTGTCCTTTTGCGCCAGTGCGGCATGAGCGCCTTTTTGTCTGGTATGTATCAGTAATAGGTTGAATTATGCAATTACTTTTTCAATGTTTATGTTATTCATTTAATTCTTTACCTTCTTTGTTCATTCTAAGAATGAGTTGGGCATTACTAGTTTTGGTATGGCGTGGATTGGGCACTCTACTGTGAGCGTCTTCACGCCACTATACAAGGATGGATAGAACAGACGCCAGGCCCTTAAAGTGCTTCGCACTTGAGACGCCGTACGGTAAAAATTATCGTTTCAGAATATTTCAAGCATTCGTGCTGTGAGGTATATCAACTGCGAAGCCACCTGAGAAATAAGAAAGACGTTTTTTTTTTAATATGGCTTCTGATGGCAACGTCGAATAGAGGTAACCTGGCCAAGCAATCAAAAAATGGCAGCATCCGTCCGTCCATTCATTCTTGCTTCCGTCCATCCATGCGTCCGTCTGTGTGACCGTCCGTGCGCCCATTCAACCGTCCGTGCGTGTGTCTGTTCGTGCGTCCACACGTCCATCTGTGCGTCCGTCCCTGCGTCCGTCCATGCGTCCATCCGTCGGTGCAGCCATCCGTGAGTCCATCCATGCATCTGTATGTGTGTCCGTTCGTCCATCTCTTCAACACTCCAAGTACCACCATATCGCATCTTTTCATCATATATTCCTGATATAGAAGCACCGCCATCCAGCGGACATTCCAAGGACTAAACGAGACGTAGTACACGCACACAATCTTACGGCTTGCGCTTCGTACCTACTTCTCACCTTTAACCACCTTGAGTTCATCGCATATACTACTACACTGTATTCATAGCATTGCGGCTCAACGTTTGTTAAACATTTCTAAAACCAAGAAGGTTACGCCCAGCGAGTATAACGTAGCAACCCTTACTTGTCAGATACTGCTGAATGTACATGCCAATGGCTGCTAATGGGGAATGAGAGACAGGAGAATTCGTCTTTTAGTTAACGCGCACGCTACGAATTTTTTATTGTTCAACAACGCACAGGAGGAATCTCCCACCAGCAACACCTTGCAGGTCAAAATGTAAGACTGGTTACACACTACGACTACGACTATGACTACGAGGGACGAACGGGTGCAGCTATAAGGAGCTTCGTCCCTAAAAAGACATACGTAAGTAAAGTATAACATTGAACGGAGTGGCAAACGTAGTGCTCAATAAAAAGACATGAAACTCTATTGTTTCGTTAGCAGCGCCGCTGCAAAACAAAGTTATGAATTCAAAAAAAATATGAGAAGAATTATCTTACGCAATCAAGCATAAACTTTGTTCCGCATTATGGCCTATTATTAACGTAGATTTCGCATCAATAACAAAATGCACGCATATCAGTCACACAAACATCCACATTCAAAGAAACAGCCGGCATTTAACAGAAGCCAAGAACGTGTTCTTCGTCGTTCTACGCATTCTCACGTGTTGTTGGATACTTCGCAATGCACTTCATTCATCACTGGGCAGGGGAAAGCCAGCCGTGCTATGGGGGAAAACGTAAGGGGTTCGAATTGAAACGAAGACATGATAATTCGACCAAAAAAAAAGAAAGTTGTAGCGGCGAGGGAAGAGAGACGTGAGACGGCGTCGTAGGCAGCCGATGGGGCCGTGCCGATCGCGCCACTTTATTCCACGCCCGAAGCCGAGCCGCGGTAACTGTCCCCGTCCGACGCGCCAAATGCGTGAGCCCGTTCTAATCCTCGCGCAGCTCGAGCTAGCATCAGCTGCGCGAGAGGCGTGGCGCGGTGATTGAGAAAATGATGATGGTGATGATGGCGCTACAAAGTTATTGAAAGCAGGGTTTCCCTACGGCTTGCCAATTGCGTAACCAGGCTGCGGCATGTAACGGCATCATGTCTATCGCGGAGTTCAAATCCGCTCAAAAAAGAAGGAGAGAGTGTTTAAAGCCGCTCGCTTGCCTTCTACACGAACTCGCCCAATTTTTAGTTCGAACGCATCATGGCGTTTTTAGTAGACTTATAAAAAGTAGAACAGACTGAGCAGTTGTCTCGCTTTTTATCCAGCAATGAATAAAAGCATAGTGCTGCTGAAATATTTTATTGGTTGTATTGTTTAACGGCATCACTATGCCTTTATTTTTTTACATGACGTCACCTTTATTTCACCTCCATCCCTGACCTAATAAGCGAGGCATGGTTCATGATAACACCAAAATGCAGAAGGGCAGTCTGGAATGCTGGAAAAGGGGGGAGAATCATACCTCCAGAAAGACGTTTTCTCCGAAATCGACCACACTTACTCTGGGAAGGAACAACGAGATGGCCATGGTAAACGCCGCGACAGTATTGCGAAAAGTCAAGAATGTGAAATTTGCGGACGCTCAAAGATCCGGAAAAAGAAAGGGGAGAGTCCACCCGCTCACAAATTACCAGCTTACCTGAACCGAATTAGTTTGTTTGCTTGTTTGTAGCCTCTAATCCGTGGCTAATACCCACTCTGGGGGATAGGCCAAGAGAACATATATTCTCATATGGACAATAACTGTACTATTGCTTACAACAAAAAAGGGAAAAAGTTGTAGAATGAAGACAGTTTATTAGAAAAAAGAAAACAAAGATTCAGAGAGTGAGAAAAAATCAATAAGAAAACATACACTAATACCTATACCTTGATGTTGGGAGCCGACCAGACAGCTCGTTTTGCAAAACCCGATTAATTTTGTCTGCCGCAGATTTATCCACATTTCGAAAATTACTCCTCGAACCACTTTTTTGTGTAATTGGCAACGTAAATTTTACGTTGAAAAACGTTTATAGTCTTGAATGAAATAACACACCACATCGAATGCATCTCTGTGGCAATTTCCCAAAACAAAGGCACCAAAATTTAGAACAATTTCTGTGGTTAAATTTAAACAAAGCTTCGCAAATGGAATAGCTAGAAGTCTTCTCCAAATTACTGCATAGTTTCTGCATGAGCCAAAATAGTCGAATCCATGCACACTCCTCATCATCGTCTGTGTGTTCTACCCATCTAAGCCCCAACAAGCTCACAAGCTTGCCGTGGTATTTCTTCTAGGAGATACATTCTCCCTCTGGTCTCCGTCAGTACGTTTACTTCCTCATTCAATCTCGTTCTACTGGCATCACAACTAGTCCTCAAGGGTCAGGCTGAATATATTTGCTTTTGCGTCCTGCTTCTTTTCGTGGGTTTTTGCTGCTACCGGGCTTTACCCGCGCTTTTCGAATATTCGCTCTCTCTAATCGGCACGTAATCTACGTTTGCGTTGCACGTGACTTGTCTTCATTCTGAATCGCATAACCTCTGACTGAAGATGTTTTGCACAATTGCCTGCGAAACGCTCTTTTCGATTGTCTTCTTTTCTCCTAACTTGACTACTTTTCATCTGCAATAATTTTTTACTAGTGTTGGTCTCAGAGGCGTTAAATATATTTATATTAGCAATTGTGATGGCTTAAAAGAAGACCAGATTCTCTGCCATTCACATTGCCAGTAATATTTTGCACAAGTACTGCGCGTACAGAGGATCCCTTCCTGAATAATCTTTTGCTCCAGCCAAAATACGGAAATATATATATGAATGTTCAATAAAAGCGTTAGCACCTCTAGGTCGGCCACTCATTTATGCAGATTTTCTGATAAAATTTATCATAAACGAAACGACAAAAGAACACACATAAGTAAAATATTTGTTCACATTAACCAAGTGCAGGTCGCTGCTACGCGAAGTATCTTCCGAACATTTTGCTAATCAGAATCGTTTATTATGAACTCCTTCAATGACCTCTACACTGGCGAATTTTTATTCGAAGTTTAGCTCCGGTGCATGGAACGTTCAGCCATACGCCAATCAGTGCGATGCTCTAATCTTGCAGCATTCGCTGTGCCTCTATAAAGAGAGTTATTCTAGAACAGTACGTCGTATATTATTGTACTTTTTTTGAAATCATGCTGTCACAAAACGAGCGCTCAAAAAAGGGCGCGCCGCCAAATTCTCGCGACGAAGCGCCGGAGAGACACCTCGAGGTCCACGATAGGAATAAGAAAACAAGCATCCAAAGACTCCCCGGGCACGCGTCTCTCTTTCCTTGGAAGCGTAGGTTCGCCAACGAAGCTCCTCACATCAGCGGCCGAGCAAGCCCTGGAAAGTTCTCGATGGAAAGGGGCGTGGTGATGCAGGGTTGCGTCATCTGTCAAGGACGGCCCTCGAACCGTCTCGCGCTTTCCCCAGCCTTCACTGCGTATCGCGCCGATGAAATGATGAGAATTTTCTGGAATCTCGAGCGGAAGGTATTTAACCGAGCAGCAGAGATGGGAGATCAGGAGAAGAAAGTATTAGCCAGAGTGCGTAGGGTGTTCCGCCGTGTAGTCGGCGAAGGTTTTGTCCTCAGTGACAAAGGAGGAGAAAAAAGAGAGTATGCGCCGGAGTGCGTAGGCTGTTCCGCCGTGTCGTCGGCGAAGGTTTTGTCCTTAGTGAGAAAGCAGGAGAAGAAGGAATGTCATGCCAGAGTGCGTAGGATGTTCCGCCTTGTCGGCGAAGCCTTTTGTCCTCAGTGTTAAGGAGGAGAAGAACAGGATTTCCACCTGAGGGGTGAAGACTCGAGCTACAGGTAAGAGTGTGTGTCTACCGCCAGCGAGCGAACACGTGTAGCAACAGCTGCGCGTGGGAAGCCGACGTGTTACCGGCGAAGAAGTTTGGTGCTTAGAGAGAGGCCAATTGAAGACGCGAGGTTTCCTGGAAGAGAAACTTCGGGGGCGGCGGAACGACAACAGCGCTGGACTTTGAGTGAGTGATTCTCGGAATAGTATCATTCAGACTTTTGTTTCAAGAACTTTGGACTGAATAAGTTTTAGAACTCTTTATACTTTATGTGCCTTGGTTTTTCGATGCATGCGACCGCATTGTAGTGCGTATTGTTGTCCGTGTCCGTTGTTTCGAGTGTGGCTGATTGCACTGTGTAGTATGTTGTTTGATTGGTGACATATTCTATTCAACTATTGTCGAGTGTGCATACTTGTGTATCGTTTTGATCTGCCATAATTGAGAATATAATTTTGTTTTGTTTATCAATTCTCGGCTCTGACTTGTTCTTTGGGCCACAGCCGGCGTCCGCTGGCGCGCCAAATAGAACCACTTCTAAATTGTCCACGCTTTCGTGGTGCAGTTCGGGGGGCCGATTTTTCGGTCCTTAGAATTTGCCTGGCGATCGCCTCCCTAGTTAACGTGATCTGTGACACATGCATATGAGCACGTTTGCTTGTGATACAGGAATGGTTGTTTTTTGACAAGCCTGTACCCATGTGAGTGTCAGAGAGAATAAGAGTAGAACAAACACGGAAGTTACCAAGGGCCTCCATATACCCGGCAACGGGGTTTTAAGGAATAAAAGACACAGAGAAAAAGAGAGAAATGTCACTGTTTTCACCAACGCAAAAATCCCGCATTTGATATCGCAAACAGCTAGCCACAATTATACGGCTAGCCGCAAATTGGGGTCGCACAAAAATTATGCTAAGTTTGACAGAAGCTGGCAACAGCGTGCCCGATGGCCCGCTGATTCTGGTTGAGTTTTTAGGGCACTTTTTGTGATGTCTTCACCCTAACAAAACTGGTCATGTAGGCTGCCTAGTCAAAACCATCACTCAGCGCGCAGTGCGTCCGATCAGTGACAATGGAATGCGGCGGAACCACAAAGGCAGTCGGCAAAGTTGGTTCGCGTCCTCAAATTTGAACTATACCCTTGAAGTTCGTTTTGGTTCTACTGAGCGAATAAGTGCACCCATGCAAGAAAAGTGCGAGAATCACTACGAATGTTTGTTAAATGTACTGGCTGTTTAAAGAAATTTTCGACTATTTAATATGTGTTCGGAATAAGTTGTTAACGACTTAGAGTACGAGGTACTGTACTATGGAAGAGCATAAAGCCGTCCCGTGGCCTCAAACCAGCCTGTACAAGGCTGGTTAACTTCATGACATCACACTTCTAGCAAGTCTACAAATGTCCGCACGTTTAAGGATAGTTCCAGCCAAGTATTATGCATCATCAAGGCTGAAATTATTATCCGAGGCCACTTGTATAAGCACCATGGTCGGCCTGTGCGTTCCAGCACGTTATTCGGTCATCACGAGCCCAAGTGTTCCGCTTTTTCATCGTCTACTCCTTTCTCATGTACGTGCGCCTGGCTTATTAGCTAAGTATTGAGCGTCCTTCTTAGTTAATTCAGTCCGGAATTTATTGACCAATATAAGTAGACCAACTTCTGCCAGGATAGCCAATTAGGCCACAGCTGACTTAAACATGATGATGAAGCCATGCGAAGCAAAGACCAAGCTAATAAAAACTATATCAAATCAAATCAAGTTCTGCTATTTCATATCACTAAGACAATGTAATGTTTAGGACCGAGATATTTAGGCGTAAACTCACTTAGATGATGCGAACTAACAACGCGCTAACTGCAATTATGCTCACCATATGCACACTAATAGATATCTTAGCAATTACAGTCACTTTATATAGTCAAATTTATTGAAAAAACAGCCTAATAAAACAAGGCTATTCAAAATTGCGTAAACAAGTACCTCAGTAAATATTTTAATAAAGACTGCGACTGGAAGTATCCTGATCATTTTTTTCTGTAACATTCCAAAGAAGCAAACGAACTTCCTGAGGGTTTCGTGCGCGAACTCTTGTTGTTTTCGAGAATGCGAATTTTTATACTGCGGGTCGAATGAAAGAACTTTGCCGAAAACGGAGAAAGGGTTACGCACAAGCCTTTGGTAGATAAGATGAAAAAATGATGAGAATATAGCTCTACATTCATGCTGATGTCATTGCACTGTTGAGAGTGAGAAAGAAAGAGAGTTGTAAAGATGGAAAGGTAGGGAAGTGAACCAGTCGAGGATAACCTGTCTGTTACCATACCCGTGGCAACGGGATGGGGGAGATTGAAAAGTGGAAACGAAATAAAGGAGAAAGACAGAAAGATAGCAGATCACACAGCACTTGCACGAGCACCTAGTCAGTAAGCGTCGATCAATGTGGCGTGCAAACGCGACATCACTACCACCGGCGTTCAGCTGCCCGCAACATAGTGATCTGTGTTTTAGAGGACCAAATAAAAGTTTATCCAATCCAATCGCAGCCACTTTTCCAGGTCCGTTTTCCTTTTTTTTTCAAAAGCTTCAGCGCTTCTTTGGTAGCCTTAAGCTGCGATGTGCTTTGTCGATTACATGCTAGAACAGAGCCAACATACATTTTTATATTGTCAAGACGCGATATAAAGCAAGCATGCGATTGTCTGCGTACAATATAGACCGCACAGACACGGAAATACGATTTTTAATATAATTCTTAACCATATACGATAAACCAGAAGTGCCTCTCTTCGGGGGAGCCCACTTGACATACGGTGATACATCGAAGAGCGCAAATGGTGTTGATAATCGATCAGGTGGGTCTGGAAGCTTGGTGGCCATCATCTACGGAGCTTGATTGACTGTGCAAACCCTCGAAGACTGCTTGCCGCGTCAAACCTTGAAAGTGGTATGATATCCTCAAGTGTGCCGCCAAGAGCAGCCTCCCGAACTGCATCATCGCCGTGTTCGTTTCTTATGACGTGGCATTGACGCCGCTGCACTGTGGAAATGTGAGACTGACGCGTTCGCACTTGGTGTTCTCTTGAAAACCATTGCAAATGCCACACACGCTTTTGTGACATCATGCCAGTTCTTACAGCCGTTTTCATGAATGCTGGTATCATAGGGAGCCTTCATGTGCGCGCGACTCCAAGTTTTATGGTGGTGTCAGCCTTTGATCCACCACTTGCCACCGCCCGCTAAAACACGATGTTACTAGACTCGGTTTCCATGGCAACAAGCGCCACGTTTGTTCTTGTGCCAAGGCGTTCCTGCTCCGCCACACTGCCCGGGCTCATTGTTGGCGAGGGTGTGCAAGCTGTGGTATGAGCTGCGTTTGACTACACCGTAGACGTAGCTTCCGCTACGACACCATCTTTGCGCTAAGCACGCCTACAAGAACGTTAGAGTGTTAATGCCAGTGTGCTGCGTGCCGCAGTGCAAAATCATCTGGAGATTGTTCCGCTTCCGCACTTTCTCAAGCCGACGGAAACACTGGATAACAGATGTGAAGCGAGAATGCTGGAGCCGACTACTTCTTACCGTGTTTGTGAGGTGAGTGCGCGATGTATTGAGAGTGGATTGAGTATATCGGTGTATATTTTGTGAAATTAATGACTTAATCATGTGACAAAAAGCAGTTTGAATAAAGTAAGCACGAGAACATGCAAAGTAAAAAAATGAATCGGGCTTCGTTCGGCTATGCCGGGTTATACGAGTGAAAGCTTGTTAACTCGGGTGTGCTTGTTTATACTCGTAGTCGGAGTGCAGTTCACCAATCGAATGATATGAATAGTCGAATGTGTCGTGCAGCGTGCATTCACTATGTGCGTTTCATCGGTATCTGAAGCCGTCACCGTATTCGTCGCGGAAAACGCCAGGCCCGTAAACCACCAACCGACGCTCGCGTTCGCGTCCTCCTTTTGTTGGGAGATGTTCGCGTTACTGCACTTTCGCCTCGGTCGCTTTGAAAAGGCATTTGGAGTGGTAGACAGCCGACCTAACGAACGCGTTCCCTGTAGATTCTTGTAGTGTTACACAGTTACAACACACCTAAATTTTGTGCGACTTGCCATGGGGAATTCATTCTTTCCTTCAATGACACGCGGAACCACACTGAAACTCGCTTAACAATGGCAAAAATATTTTGCTTTAATCATATAGAATGCGACAGATTTACTGTTTGCGTTCATTCTTCCTTCTGTCTGTCAGTCGGTCCTTAACGGTGCAGTATATGTGCACTAAGCAAGGTGGATGTTGGCCTTAAGTCAGATATGCTCTATGGGAGATTGGTGCTGCTTCGTAATTTTTGTCGTCCTTTTGCTTCAGAACCAGCCACAAAGATAATTTCATAACGTG
Source organism: Rhipicephalus annulatus (assembly GCA_013436015.1). NCBI lineage: Eukaryota > Metazoa > Arthropoda > Arachnida > Ixodida > Ixodidae > Rhipicephalus > Rhipicephalus annulatus. The sequence goes on from WOVY01000708.1 coordinate 39,967, forward strand.
AACTCAGTTTTTATTTAGTGCTTGTAGAGAAAATGTATAAGAACTTCGTATATGCAGTCGGCGCCGTGTATGACTTTTCGTTTTGTTGCTTTATTGTAGGCCCACTGCGAGGACACAAACTTCCAGCGAAGGAGGCAGGACGGTTTGAAGAAATTAGGACACATGCTGTTTGGATGCTGTTTGCTATAAAATATGACATAGAAAAACTTGGTTTGCCCCTTGTCGCTCTCTTTGCTCTTCTTCTAGCCTAGGGAGACTTGGCGTAATATATGCATGATTGCCGTACTATTTTCCGGCAATGCTTACAGCTGGTATGTTTTGTAAGCATTCAAATGTACAGATTCGTTCGCAGAAACTAAACTTGCTGCAGGAACTTACGTTACGAACGAAATCAGAGTTTAAAATATGAGAAACAGGCTAGCAGAGTCATGCGGTTTACAGAGAACATCGCAAGTTACCCGGTTCTTAGATGTGCCTTCGCTGTAGTTATGGGTACCGCCATATAGTACAGCACGGCTTTTAACCTTGAACTAGAAAGTCTTTAAGGTGTCTGCAGCGGTAAGGTGAATTTGCTTCAGGAATACTGCACAGATATTGAAATCTTTTAAAAGTGACATCGAGGTTCTTTTCCTCGCAAATATAGGCTCCCTAAATATCCTCACTCGCTAATGTGATTGGTCTGCCAGGGGAAAAAATTAACCTTTTAAAGGTAATTTATACAAACTCAAGTCACGAACACATTTTTTCTGTTCTACAAGATTTGATTGATTGATATGTGGGGTTTAACGTCCCAAAACCACTATATGATTATGAGAGACGCCGTAGTGGAGGGCTCCGGAAATTTAGACCACCTGGGGTTCTTTAACGTGCACCCAAATCTGAGTACACGGGCCTACAACATTTCCGCCTCCATCGGAAATGCAGCCGCCGCAGCCGGGATTCGAACCCGCGCCCTGCGGGTCAGCAGCCGAGTGCCTTAGCCACTAGACCACCGCGGCGGGGCTCTGTTCTACAAGACGACAGCTAACTTCTGAAAACAACCCTTCAGCTTTCTGAACTTGCTATGTAGAAAAAATTGGCAGATCCCACGTACAGTGGGAATCGCTGATAAGCGGAGCATGAATTAGGAAGCTTGATATGTAACTTTAAAATCAGCACAACAATATGAGGCGGAAACAAATGATGTCGTACGTGACTTTCATGTCATGATTATCACGTTTGGACATGTTATTTACTTTCTTCATCTATTCACGTCACCTGATATCGAATTTTGTATACCTTCAGCTAGCGAAATGGCCGCGAGCACGCTATGAACGTAGCATGTAGTAATGTTTTACACGACACGAATATTACGATTATCTTGTTTGAAGGTGTCGCATGCCTTCGTCGTCCATTCACGTTCCGCAGTACCAAGCTTGGTATATGTGAAGTTGCGAAACGGCGGCGAGTGCACGTAAAGTTGACGTGCCCTCATGCTGGGCGCAGCGACGCTACGCTAGTAAAACGCGAGCACTCTATTGTCTGACACTAGGCGCGACCAGCGTCTGTCAGCGAGGCGCGGCGGCAACCGTCTCAAAAAGCGACATGCTGCATTTCGCATCGATTACGTTACCTAGACAGCACCGCGTCTGCTTAGCTTCGTGACGGAAGGGCCAAGTGCGCTCAAAAGCGCAAGCGTCATAGCAACGCACCGCGGCGTGTGCCTGCGAGCATATGCCAGGTAGATCGGCGCCTGGCTTGGCATCGCCAGCGTGACGCGGCGAAACGAACGTCGGCGTGCACGCACGCTGGGTCACGTCGAAGTGTTTTGGCACCTTGAGTGTCGCATGTAGTCATGTTGGCCCCGCCGCGGTGGTCTAGTGGCTAAGGTACTCGGCTGCTGACCCGCAGGTCGCGGGTTCGAATCCCGGCTGCGGCAGGCTGCATTTCCGATGGAGGCGGAAATGTTGTAGGCCCGTGTGCTCAGATTTGGGTGCACGTTAAAGAACCCCAGGTGGTCAAAATTTCCGGAGCCCTCCACTACGGCGTCTCTCATAATCATATGGTGGTTTTGGGACGTTAAACCCCACATATCATCATTATCATGTAGTCATGTTCTCACATGGCACGCATCTCATGATTATCATGATTGCACCAGTCACATACCTTCGTCATCTATTGACGTCACCTAATACCAAATCTGGCATTAGTGAAGGTAGCAAAACGGCCACGAGCGCATCATGAGTGTAGCATGTATGTGTAGTCTTGTTGTAAGATGACACATATTTCATCATTATGATCTTGTGACGTGTCGTTTACATATGTCATCTGTCCGCGTCACGTAATACCAAATTTGGTACATGTGAAGCTAGCGAAACGGCCACGAGTGCATCATGACAGAGGTAAGTAGTTACGCCTCTCATGATTATCATATTTGCAACAGTCACATACCTTCGTCATCCATTCACGTCCCGTAATGGTGTTTGTGAAGCGAGCGAAACGACCACGAGGGCATCATGAGTGGGGCTGTAGTCATGTTGTTACATGGCACGTGTTTTATAACTATCATGTTTGCACCAGTCATATACCTTCGTCATGCATTGAAGTCTTGTAATACTGAATTTGGTGTATGTAAAGCTTGCGAAACGGCCGCGAGCGCGTCATGAGTGTGGCATTTGGTCATGTTGTTACATGACACGCATGTTATGATTGTCATTTTTGAACCAGTCATGTACCTTCGTCATTCAATCACCTCCCGTAATACCGAATTTCGTGTATGTGAAGCTTGCGAAACGGGCGTGAGTCCATCACGAGTGTGGCATGTAGTCTTGTTGTTACATAACACGCATCTCACGATTATCATGTTTGCACCAGTCACATACGTTCGTCATCCATTCACGCCTCGTAATGCCAAATTTGGTATATGTGAAGCTAGCGAAACGACTGCGAGCGTACCATGAAAGTGGTGCGTAGTCATTATACATGACTTACATGACATTCATGTCATGATTTTCACGTTATGGTCTGTCAATTGTGTTCTCCATGCAGTCATGCTATACCATGCCAATTTTGCAACATGTCTTGTGGACGAAACTACCGTTAGAGCAGTAAGACTTTGAATTATACATCATGACATTCATTACACACATGTCATGATAGTCATGTTATGACTAGTCAGTTATGTTCGCCATACAGTCATGCTATGCGATACCAAATTTGGTATTGCTACCATTAACGAAATGGACAGGAGAGCTAAAAGCGTTAGGCAGCTAGATAGATAGATAGATAGATAGATAGATAGATAGATAGATAGATAGACATACAGACAGACAGATAGGTAGATAGATAGATAGATAGAGAGATAGATAGATAGACATATAGATAGATAGATGATAGATAGATAATAGATGATAGATAGATAGATAGATAGATAGATAGATAGATAGATAGATACGCTCAATGTCGCCGAAGTTCGCTAAGAAATGCTTCGCGTTTAAATGCCAGAGTTCGGATGGTGGACGCCCTGTGGGTGTGAAGGACGCTGGTAGCATTGCGCGCTAACAACTGGTGACGTTGAAGAAAGCCGCCAGTGGTCCTTGTTCGGGAAGGTATGGCAGATGGCTCGACACCATTCGTGAATTATGTAGAATACGTTCCCTTAGCGCAACGGTACTGCCGTAAGTATGTGGTTCCAAGCCCATATCACACTTGCTGCGGTTTTGCGGTTCGCCATGATTTGGCAACCTGCCATGCGGCCAAAGCATGTGCCGTGACAAAGAGCGCAGAAGCGTCCTGTTATCGGCTCGTTTCCTTGCGTTTAGAGGTCGAGGTGGCGTAGGGCGGTTAGGACGTGCTCACATCGCTCTCCGCTTTATGAAACGCTTTTAGGCGGAAATTTCATTCGAGTCTACTTGAAAAGTGCGTCATCTTTTTTTGTGAAGTTGCGAGTATTCGAAGAACACCAAAATCTGGAACCTGGATTAGCTTCACGAGAAACTATCAACATTGGAAGACACGATGTGCACGAACGCAGCTCACTGTATCACCGGCTTCGGTTGGCGGCGCCGCGACGCTAAACCGTGCGGGGTGCGACGACGGGTCTGTGTGCATCGACTGGCTCACAACCATTCGACCAACTTTCTCCGACATTTTTCTCCGACCGAGTTAGAAGTCAATGGTGAGTGCCAATTAAACTCCCATTCGGGCTATACGCCTTGTGCAGAGGAAAACGGAGGTTGGCCCAATCCCCTGTTTCTACAGAGCATGTATGCATAAGGATGCCTAGAAATTCTTCGTCTACATGAACATCGACGAAGACCCTCCCGGCGCCTCTCTGGTGTCGGAGAATCAACCGAATGACGCGAGTAGCGTCTCGTCAAATGAGGGACTAAGTAACGACGCGCGAGCACCCAGCGCCGCGTCTCTCGATAGCAAGAACGATGACGACGCGGGTCTGGCTCTTACTTGGACGGGGGACGGCAGTACACCGTTTTTCATTGCAGAAAAAAGAACCATAGCTAAAGCAAGAAACAACCCGAAAAGGAACTAGCAAAGAAAAACAAAAAGTCAGCAGGCCATCCGCCTGTCGACGCAGCACGGGACAGCCAAGTCAAGCGGGATTTCTAGCGCAGAACACGGCGAGGACCAAAACCCCTTCCAAAGGAAGACATAAAGGTTATTCTGAGACCGCACAAAGGCCTCACAGTGAAAAATCTATTTGGATCGGAGCTCTCTATCGCAGTGATAGAGGCCTGCCGGAACAGCTTTGGAGGAGAAAGTTTTTTGCTGCGGGTCCACCCCGGATCAAACATTATAATATTGTCTACGCCACACGAACAAGTGGCGGCCAGGCTGAGAGAGATCAACCAATTGAAAATCAGAGGACGGATCCACCCCTTCAATGCGTACGTGGCCGACCCAGAAGACGTGCTGCGAGGCATCGCTCACGGACTACCACCCGGAATCACTCAGGCCGACCTGGTGGCAAACCTACGAATACGGACACAAGGGTTGGAGATAGAGAGAGCCAGACTGCGGGGCTCTTCGAAGTCAGCAATAATAACTTTTACGGGTGACGTGCTCTCCAGGTGTGTCTATTTTATGGGTGCAGAGACGATCTGTTATCCGTACAAGCCTACCGTACAGGTTTGCAAGATTTGTCGATCAACTGGACACCAAACCGATGTTTTCCCCACTCCGAACGCCAACGTGTGCTCCAAGTGTGGGACGTGTGATCTTACTCAAGGACACGAATGCGCCCTGAACTGCGCCATACGCGGTGAAGAGCACGCTACAGGTGACAATTCGTGCAGAAAGAAACTGAAAAATGTAGCCTCCGAATATCACGAGTGGAGACGCCACGAAGACAGAGTGTACCTACGCCGAGAAGGATTTCCCGCGACTTAAGCAACACCAGCAGAAACTTCCTCGTTGGTTCAGCTCATTGATGATTTGTGGGGTTTAACGTCCCAAAACCACCATATGATTATGAGAGACGCCGTAGTGGAGGGCTCCGGAAATTTTGACCACCTGGGGTTCTTTAACGTGCACCCAAATCTGAGTACACGGGCCTGTTGGTTCAGCTCAGACCGAGAGGAAACGACGCTCCAGAAGCGGCAGACATCTAGATCCAGCTCCAGATCACGATCAAGATGGAGGTCAACATCAAAGATCCCACAAAAGCGAATCAGCAAACCTGCGGAGGCCTCTGGCAAGCCAAACTTGAAGAAAACACCGGGCAGCAGCTGCGAAACAAGCTCCGCCCATGCCAGGAAAGAAGAAGCTGCAGCAGCAACCACTGGCCTTAGTACGGAGGACGTACAAAACAACCAACGAAACAAGGTGAGCTGGGCGAGTCCAGTGCCTCCCAATGCTCCGGTAACTGATAGCCCCCCAGTATAGGAAAAATTCTAGAGCAGAACAAAAGATTAACGCAAGAAATGAAAGCAGCATAGAAATCCAATGGCTGTGGAGCGCAAAGACTATAAACTGGTCATCTCGTCAATGGAAAGCAAATTAGAAAATGCAATTAAGAAAATACAAAACCCATGGTCGGTAGGCAACCCCACCGACGTAATAAAAAGGCGTAGAGAGCGTCTAGCCGACATGAAGAATAGCGCAGAAACAAGCGAGGAAATGATAGACGAAGGCTCGTTCGCTAGTCAATCAGAAAGCAGTGAACTATTAAAGCAAGTTCAGACGCAGGTTCAAGCAAACAGAGAAAGCGCAACTACTTTTTTATAAACTTTTAGCTGATTTCATGACGGAAATGAAAACGTTTGTCGTAGAAGAATAAAAAATTCAGAGTCAGTATGTTAACGATTCTGTGGGTGGCCTGCAGAGGGCACTAAACAAACGCTCCCTGTCCACCCCAGTTATTGACAAACCATCCAAAGCGTGCCACGACAGCATGGATACGACCATGCAGCACGGGCAAAAATAATATAAAAAGTGTAGAACATTTAGAGATTTGGCAGTGGAACTGTCGCACTTTTCACAAGCGCGCCGCAGCACTCCAAAATTACATGAACTCGGTAGCAATTCAGCCAGACGTAATATGCCTGCAGGAGGTTGGGCCCAAGATGGTAAAACTGCAGGAATATTATTGTTTACAAGATCCGAATTATCCCCACGTAGCCTCACTGGTTAGCAAAAGTATTGCAGCAAAGGTTGAGCACATAGAAAGTTTGCGAGTAAATCATCAGATAATCACCCTCTTTCCTCTAAAGAGAGGCAAAGTCAAAACGGTAATAATACATGTATACAGCCCTCCCAAAGATAAACACGAGGACTTTGGTGCACTGCTTAAAGATGTCGTCGGCATTGCAGGGGTGAGAGATCGACTTGTGGTATTGGGCGACTTTAACGCACCCAGCACCACCTGGCGTTATTCGAGAGATTCCCCTAAGGAAACGCGTCTCGAACACGCCGTGTATAAACAAGGATTGAGCTTAATTACTCTACCCACAACACCTACGAGGCTGGATAACAGCGTAGGTCAAGACACGTTCCCATGATCGGACATTCACACGTATTATTAATGACTCTAACTTGACAAACCTGGAAGAGAATCTCGGCAGCGATCACGACATAATCAGCATTTCCCTGTCAACTCCAAAACTAGGTAGGGTCATAGGAGACGTGGTGATCACTGACTGGGAAAGGTTCAGACGACCCGATCCCCCACCCAACTCTTTACCGGAGTCGATTGGGGAATGGTCAGAGTACATAATATCAGTTCACAAACAAACGTCTAAACGTATTCCAAGAACAGCAGAGACTCCTGCAGTCGACAGGCACCTGCTCCACCTTTGGAAGAGCAGGCGCCGTATGCTGAAGAGGTGGAAAAACCAGCAACTCAACCGGAACCTTCTCCGCAGAATCGCTGCTTTGGGAAAGGAGGCAAATCAATACGCTAACAAAATTGCAACTGAGGGATGGATCCAGTTCTGCAGTTCACTACAGTACACTGTGAGCACGGCGAAAACTTGGGCCATCCTAAGGAACATGCTTGACTGAGAAAAATATAAATCGGCCACGAAGAGAACACTACAACGAATAATGCATGATTTTCCGGGCACAGAGGAGGAGTTAATACAAGCACTTAAGGACAAATACATAGGAGAGAATACCGATAGTTGCAGTATTGAAATGCAGTACGCTGGTGCGAAAAGCGAGAGACTCGACGCCCCAATCACCAAGGAGGAGGTCTTTGCGGCTGCCCAAGCAGCCAAGAGAAATTCTGCCCTTGGCTCAGATCAAATCACAAATACAATAATAAGGAACCTCAGCGATAAGGTTATAGAGGCACTGACAAACCATTTTAATGTCAACTATTTGCTCAAAGAGAAGATACCCGAGGAATAGAAAGTAGCCAAAATTATTACGATACCGAAACCCGGGAAGAAGCCATCCCTGCAGGCACTCAGGCCCATATCTCTGACATCATGCATGGGAAAGCTTTTCTAAAGGGTTATTCATGATCGGCTCCAAAACTTTATAAAGGAAAACGGCCTTTTTCTAGCCACTATGCTTGGTTTCCGCAATGGCCTCTCCACTCAAGACCCATTTCTCCTATTACAAGAGGAAGTTCTGAGCTATATACCTACAGGAGGAGAACATATAATACTAGGCCCTTGATTTAAAAGGAGCATTCGACAATATTTCGCATAAGGCCATCCTAACAGAAATAAACAACATCGGATGTAGGACAAACACTTACAATTACATCAAGGCATTCCTCTCAGAAAGGTGGGCTTCGATAAGCGTACCCCAAGTCACGTTAGACGCTTTTAAGATGCCAAACAAAGGTACCCCTCAAGGAGCCATCCTCTCTCCTCTGCTCTTTAATATCGCCATGTTAGGACTCACGCGAGCTATGGATGAAGTTGCACAGTAAGTATACACTCTCGATGCGGATGATATCACCCTATAGGCAATGCGTGGTTCTCTGGCTAACAAAGAGCAGACACTTCAAGAGGCTGCAACAGCAGTCGAAAACTTTGCGAAGGCAAGCGGGCTCAGCTGTATCTCAGAAAAATCTGAAATAATCAGGGTACATGGAAAAAGATACAAAAGTAATGGAAGCATCGACATACACATTGAAGGTGTCAAAGTACGTGAGGTGACCGTCGCACGTATTCTGGGTTACTGGGTTCAAAGTAATGGACGAGCGAACCATACAATAAACATATTAAAATCAGCCACAAAACAAGTTGCACGAATGATCCATAGAATAACATACCAGAAACAGGTAATGAAGGAAGGAGACACAATTAGATTTGTACAAGCACTTGTAATGTGTAGGTTACGTATAGCCTACCTTTCCACGTGTTAAACAGTTATGAAGAAGAAACCATCGAGTCTATAATTATGGGCGCCTACAACATGGCCATAGGGCTACCGGTAAGCACACCAAACCAAAAGCGTTTGGACCTCGGTATATATATTACATACCCTGAGCTAAAGACAGCGGTACTGACTGCGCAAAGGTCAAACAAAAGCGGGGAGAGAGATACTTGAAGGGTGGGCTTTCCGCCATACCCCCAGAACCTGGACGAGGTTCTTGTAGAAATCCCGGATCCCGTCTGCAGCACGATTTCAATCTCACCGCTTCCCAAGAACATGGACGTAAGAACAAACAGCGCAGAGAGGAGAGTGTGCGATGGCTCCGAAAAACATTAAAAAACAAATCAAATGTTTTTGTATGTGGACGCTTCGAGGTACAATTTTAAACGGTCAGTTGCATCAGTACTTATCAACGACAACTGCATGGTGACATGTGCATTGCTGTACACGTCCTCGATCGCCAAGGCGGAATGCTTTGCCATTGCCCTTGCAATCGAAGCGCAAGAACAGAGAGATGAACCGCAGACAACTATCATTTCCGTCTCGCAGGAAGCGTGCCGTTTCTTTTTAAGAGACCACCTTCCGATAAAAATAAGCAAATTCTTAGGCGGGAGATTGACGAACAAATACAGGCTGATCTGGTGTCCAGGACACGCAGGCTTGGAGGGGAACGAAAGTGCCGACGCTTGTGCTCGAGGGCTCACGAACCGAGTAGAGCGTCGACAGCACATGCAATCCTTTGAAACACTCCAGGAGGAAGCTATCGAGGAGAATAATGACCCATCAAGAAGGGCCTCTCGCGAAATTCTTGCTAACCAGCGAGGCATGAGACAAAAATACAGTGCCCCCCACAAATCAATAGAAGGAGAGGACGCGCGCGAAGACGCCGAATTCAAACGGGAGTCTTTCATAATCTTCAAAGATTACACAAAATTTTTCCAACGCCTTATGGGCATGTGTTTTTGTGGTGTGGCGGATCGCCATCGCTCTACCACATTTCGTGGGGATGCCTAAAATGACCACCACATTTAGACACCTTTTTAGGTCAGTACAAGCTTTGTAATACTCTCGAGCAGTGGGAGGCACAGCTCGCCAGCTCTAACCTACAGATGCAGCTTGCACTTCTGCGTCACGTCAGGCAGGCGGCGCCAGCCAGTGAAGCCCTGGACTTGGGGCCCCACCCATCAAGCTCATGACCCCCTCCGAAACCCTTGCAAATAAAGTTTTTCCTTCCTTCGTTCCTTGCGTTTATGGACTATGTGCAGTACAGCATTCACTTTGCTGCAGTCATGTTTAGGGGTAAAACACCCCACCTTCTGACCTTAACAAGTTTGCATTCACTAAAACAAAACACAATGCCCCGCTGTTTGATTTAACCTGAGAAAACGTAGAGGCAGGCGCAAAAGTCTAACACGCGATCACTCCTTTTCTCTGTGAAAGACATCAATATGAATTAAACGCACCCTTACCATGACACGTAAGAAATAGAAAAATAATAGTAATGCTTTATTGTGGCCATCAGGGAGATATTGAACAGTACAAAGTAAAAATTTTTACACCTAGAAGGATGTAAATGAGCTTGTCCCATGGACGACACCCTAAGGGTGTTAATTCAGCACCTTCCAAAAAGGGTACTTTTTCATGCACCCTTAAAATAGGGTGTACATGTAAAAAAACTGTAGGGTGTTACAAAAGCACAGGGTGTACATGTAAAAAAAACTGTAGGGTGTTACAAAAGCACCCTTAAGGAAGGGTGCCTTCAATGTCCTTCACTGTTTTAGCATCCTCTGAAAAGGGTGCGAGAAGGGTGCACAAGGGTGTTGAGTGCCCATGGCAAGGGTGCCAGTATTCTTTCAGACTGCACTAATAGATATCAGCATGCACTGATTACACACTATTTGAAGGAAGTGGTCCTGATTATCAATGGTGCGCTACCTGTCGAGCTCCATTCCTTGCGTGTGGGCAAAAACATAAACACGTATAATCATGTATGAACTTTTGCTGGATCTATATATACTTCACAGTATATGCATAATGCACGTTACACAAAACTAAGCCTTGCTGCCTTTGCATAATGTATTTATTTATTTGCAAATAAAACTTATAAACTTTTCTTCTGGCACCCAACTTTGTCACCAGATGCTTAACATGTTCACGTATACGTACAATACACACGCAACACCTCAAATGTTTATTAACTTTTTTCAGTTTCACTTTATTGACAATTCTTTGAAACACAAAATTACACTGGTTTTAGCTTAGTATACTGCTTCAAGTACATAGAGACTACAAATGAAATATCTGCTAATATATCCCTAAAATTCTTTCAAGTAACTACAATCCCAGTGGCTTTCAGTTTAATACTCCTTCATGTACACAATCGGTTAATAGGAATGAAATACAGGCAAATATATATTTATAATTCTTTCAAATATGTAAAATCACCATAATTTCAATATATACGCCTTCATGTACACAATCGTTCGCAAGAAGTGATGCACACAAAAATATATACCGATAGTGTTTTCGAATATATACAATCACAGTGGTTTAAGCTTTGTATTCCTGGATGTATAACAATTGGCTATGAGAAATGATGTACATGCAAACATATATGGGTTTTCGCACATATGTCACACCGGTCCCGTTTATTAGGGAGGCGATCGCCGGGCTAATTCTAAGGGCCGAAGTATCGGCCCCCCGAACCGCACCACGAAAGCGTGGACAATTTAGAAGTGGTCCTTTTTGGCGCGCCAGCGGACGCCGGCTGTGGCCCAAAGAACAAGTCAGAGCCGAGAGTTGATAAACAAACAAATTATATTCTCAATAATGGCAGATCGAAAACAAAACACAAAAATGCACACTCCACAATAGTTGCATACAATATGTCACCAATCAAACCAATCAATCAACGTACTACACAATACAATCAGCCACATTTGAAACAACGGACACGGACAACAATACGCACTACAATGCAGTCGCATGCATTGAACAACCAAGACACTTAAAGACTAAAGAGATAGAAAACCTATTCAGTCCAAAGTTCTTGGAACCAAAGTCTAGATGATACTCTTCTGAGAATCACTCACTCAAAGTCCAGCGTTGTTGTCGTTCCGCAGCCCTCGAAGTTTCTTTTCCAGGAAACCTCCCGTCTTCATATGGCCACTCTCCAAGCTTCAAACTTCTTCGTCGGAACACGTCGGCTCCACACACGCAGCTGTCGCAACGCGTCTTCACTCGATAGCAGTAAACACACACTCTTGCCTATGCTCGAGTCGTCACCCCTCAGGTGGAAATCCTCTTCATTTCCGGCTTCGTCTCTACGGACCAAAGCCTTCGCCGACTACACGGCGGAATCGCTACGCACTCGGGCGCTCACTTCCGTCTCCTCCTGATCTCTCATCTCGGCTGCTCGGTTAAATACCTTGCGCGCGACCTTCCAGACGGTTCTCGTCATTTCGTCGGCGCGATACGCAGCGAAAGCTGGGGAGAGGCGCGAGACGGTTCGACTGCCCTCCCCGGAGGATGATTCAACTCGGCCTGACCACGCCCCGTTTCTTCTAGAAAAATCGCGGGCTTGCTGGGCCGCCGATGTGGGGTGAGGAGGTTCGTCTGCGAAGCCATGCTTCTGCGGGGAGAGCGCGCGCCCGGGGAGCCTTGGATGTTTTCTTTTTTTTTGACCTCGCGGCGTTTCTCCCGCCCGTTGTCGCAAGAATTTGGCGGCGCGCTCATTTTTAGCGCTCGTTCTGTGACACTGCCCCCACTTTAAGAATATTATCTCATAATATTCAAAACCACACAAACGAGCGCGAAAAGTCACCACACACTCTCACAGTCTGTAACATAGTCCGTCGCTCATGACACTTCAAATTCACAATAGATCACTTAATACAATTGTACATTGTAATTCAATTACACAACACGTGAAAACACAACCACAAGCACATGAGTACAACACTGCACCACACATTCCCAATAATACAAATGTACAAAGATCTCTCATTACAACAATGGTCCAATACTATACATCACATCACAGCACAGAACACTTTGACTCGCTCGACATACAATTGAGACACAGGATAACAAGAACATTAACACCACATATGGCACTCAACACTGCCAAACACATTCTGTTTTGACCTCAGCACTTATCCTGTGTACTTTGTGCTGCGCTTGCGTCCTTTCTTGCGGTGCTCGCTCGATCTCTTCTTGTGTTTCCACGTTCTTTTTCGGCGAGCCCTTTCCAACGACGATATCTGAGGCGTCGTCTCAGCCATCGTTGTCTCTTCCGACACCGTTAACGCGTCATTACATTCGACGGGTCCTGTCTGTTTATTTACCCGCTTGATCATGCCTCTACAATTTGCCCGGCTGGCCAACTCCGTCTCCTTTACACCGTCGGTCGGTTGAGGTCGTGCCGACGTAAGTCCAGTTGCTCGGCCCGTGAACTTATTCGATACGATCGTCTTCTCCTTCGCTGTGTCTTGGGCCGCGGCTTCACCTTGGGCTCTAGTGAGATCCGTCACGGGCTGTTCCTCCACTGTATCTCGCGGTCGCTGGGTTGGCGAGGGCTCTATCTTAGGGTCTTCTCCCAAACATTCCAGATCATTCGGTCCTCGCGCCCCGTCGATGTTTCCGATGACAAGGTCGTAAAGGGGGGTCGTCATACATAGAGCGGTAACTTTCCCGCTGAAGTGCGGGGTTTCCACCTCAATCTCTGCTTCGGGAAGCATCCAAACTGTACGGTCAATTAGGCAAACCGGTTTCGTTTTGCCTGTTAACTCACCTTCCCGTACCAAATTTCTCCGCACGATAACAGTGGAACTGCCGGTATCTCTTAACACCGTAACCTTTTTGCCCGCAACTTTTCCAGGCCGCGCTGGCATTCCCTTCGTAACACCGGTTGGCTGTTTTCACATTACAGCACCCACAATAGGAATTTTCTCCCCATTTTTCAATTCTACGAATCCGTCGGTGACGGCATTATTATCGGATTTTGGTGCTGCTTGCACACAGGATACCTGGTGAGTTTGACTCGCTCCGTTTCGACATGCATCTGCTTTGTGCCCAGTCTGACCACACTTAAAACATTTTACTGCCGTAGGGCTCGTAAAGATCGTTCGACAGTTTTTCGCGCGATGACCCACTCGGTTGCACAGAAAACATCGCGGAATGCTCTCTGGTGCACGCTTCTTTTCTTCGGGAGCCGATTTCTTCGAATCCTCGGGACACTCCTTCTTCACTTTGGCCAAATCAGTGCCACCTTGCGCTTCCAAGAATTGATCAGCTAATTCAAGCATGTCTTCAAGTGACTTAGCTCTCCTCTCTTTCAAGTACAGTGACAGGCTTGGGTGGTAACTAGTAACAAATTGTTCTCTAATTAGGAGCTCTCTAAGCTCATCGTACTCCTGTGCTGTCCCTGAAAGTTCAATCCATCTGTCAAAATAATGGCAAAGTCGGGCGGCATACTGCGTAGCCGTCTCACCATCAGCTGGCTTTCCTGTCCGAAATATGTCCCGGAATCCTTCCACGGTAAATCTAAATCGCTTCAGCAAAGCAGCTTTCACCCTTGCATAGTTGGTTGCATCAGTCGGCGTCAGCCTGCCGTACACACTGAGCGCTTCACCACACAAGCAAGTACTCAAAGCAGTTGCCCATTGCTGTTCCGGCCAATTCTGGCTCCTCGCAATCGTCTCAAATCTGTGGAGGTACGCGTCTAGGTCGTCCTTCCTTTCATCAAACGCTACGAGCAGCTTGCTTGGGTTCAAGCGGAAGCCGTGATCTTCCTGTTCGCTGCTTTCAACTCTAGCTTGGACGGGAGTTTCACTTCGCTGTTGCAAACGGAGCCGCTCGAGTTCCATCTCGTGCGGCCGCTGCCGCTCCCTTTCAGCCATCTGCGCTTCTCTTTCTTCTCTCGCCCTCTCAGCGGCCAGCTTTTCTCTCTCCAGCTCCAACTTCAACTGCTGCTCTCTTTCTTCCTTCAGCTGTCGTTCCTTTGCCTCTCTTTCTTCTCTCGCCCTTACGGCTGCCAACTTTTCTCTCTCCAACTCAGCTGCTTTTTCTTCCTTGACCCTCTCAGCTACCAACCTCTCTCTCTCCACCGCCTCTTTCTCCTTCTGGCTTACCCATTTCCGTAGTTCGGCGCCGGAAAGACCCATGTTCTCACCAAGCGCAACTAACTTTTCGAGATCCACTGTGTCTCGCAACTCGCAAATAAAACCTTGCCGCGTGCAAAAAGTATCCGCCTAAATCAGTCTATTGGAGCACTCCCCTGCACTCGTTAACGAGAACACTGAACAACACACAAAATCCTTCCGATAGCACTATCAACAACTCGAGGCTCTTTCTCACTACTTTGGACACACTGTGCACCAAAAGGTCCTGTATCGCGGACGCCAGAATGATTGTCACACCGGTCCCGTTTATTAGGGAGGCGATTGCCGGGCTAATTCCAAGAGCCGAAGTATCGGCCCCCCGAACCGCACCACGAAAGCGTGGACAATTTAGAAGTGGTCCTTTTTGGCGCGCCAGCGGACGCCGGCTGTGGCCCAAAGAACAAGTCAGAGCCGAGAGTTGATAAACAAATTATATTCTCAATAATGGCAGATCGAAAACAAAACACCAAAATGCACACTCCACAATAGTTGCATACAATATGTCACCAATCAAACCAATCAATCAACGTACTACACAATACAATCAGCCACACTTGAAACAACGGACACGGACAACAATACGCACTACAATGCAGTCGCATGCATTGAACAACCAAGACACTTAAAGACTAAAGAGATAGAAAACCAATTCAGTCCAAAGTTCTTGGAACCAAAGTCTAGATGATACTCTTCCGAGAATCACTCACTCAAAATCCAGCGTTGTTGTCGTTGCGCAGCCCTCGAAGTTTCTCTTCCAGGAAACCTCCCGTCTTTATGGCCACTCTCCAAGCTTCAAACTTCTTCGTCGGAACACGTCGGCTCCACACACACAGCTGTCGCAACGTGTCTTCGCTCGATAGCGGTGAACACACACTCTTGCCTGTAGCTCGAGTCGTCACCCCTCAGGTGGAAATCCTCTTCATCTCCGGCTTCTTCTCTACGGACCAAAACCTTCGCCGAATACACGGCGGAATCCCTACGCATTCGGGCGCTCACTTCCGTCTCCTCCTGATCTCTCATCTCGGCTGCTCGGTTAAATACCTTGCGCGCGACCTTCCAGACGGTTCTCGTCATTTCGTCGGCGCGATACGCAGCGAAAGCTGGGGAGAGGCGTGAGACGGTTCGACTGCCCTCCCCGGAGGATGATTCAGCTCGGCCTGACCACGCCCCGTTCCTTCTAGAAAAATCGCGGGCTTGCTGGGCCGCCGATGTGGGGTGAGGAGGTTCGTCTGCGAAGCCATGCTTCTGCGGAGAGAGCGTGCTTCGGGGAGCCTTGGATGTTTTCTTTTTTTTTCTTTCGACCTCGCGGTGTTTCTCCCGCCCGTTGTCGCAAGAATTTGGCGGCGCGCTCATCTTTAGCGCTCGTTCTGTGACAACATATAACTTTAGCGAATACTTGAAAAACCAATACAATAACCGGAAACAGATTACGCTAAAAACGAACACAGAACTGAATCAGGACACTCAAAAAACAAAAGAGGTATTGCATAATTATGGCTAATGACACAGCTGGGTCATTTTATGCCAAATGTCCCAGTCATTTTGGCAATCATCTCAACTGTATTCGAAAAACTCGTGCTGCATTGAAAATGGTGAACTTTTGAAATATTTAGGAGAGGAAAAATATTTGGTCACGTGGCTGCCTTCTAAACTTCCTGGAATGCCGTCTAGGTGTTGTATGTGAAAAATTTTATTTTAAAGGCACCGCTCCTTCTTTCTATACGATACTCGGCCTACGTGTTACGTAACAAGAGTTTATTTGGGCGAGTTGGTTCATTGTGGTTGTGCGCTAGTCACAGCGCGACAACTTCAGGAAGAGACAGCAAGGACAGGAAAGAGCACCGACTGTCAACTGAATTTTATTGGATGTGCTATCAGTGCTTTTATACGGAGTACAAGAACAGTGCTCATGCGCGACGACACGTGTGACCACTAGAAAATAATCTTGACTGAGAAAAGAATACTCCCTCTCGAAAAGGAAAAGTGAACGTATAGTGATGCACTGATCATTGGTTTACCTGATGAAAAATACTTCTACAAACTTTAAATTGGCATTAGGTAAACCTATTCTCGTGACGAATGGTGCAAGATTGACTATTGCTCTTGCTGTTTAGTACACACACTTTCGAAAGCTTGCAAGGGGTGGAAAACGACACGTTAATATCATATCTGCTGGCTATTTTCTTTATTGTGAGACACGTAATGTGGTATAACATGCGAAGGTTTTGGTCATTGTTTTTTTGTTGGCCCTGTCTTCTTCAACTTTACTTTCTGCAGGAGGGTTTCGCGAACGGGTGTGATGTTGTGTTAGGATATCCAGCATCTTTTAGTCTTTTAATCTGGTTTTTAAGCCTGACCTCAGCCTTGTGCTAACATTACTTCTGAAGGGTGGCCTGATTAGATGTGGTGTAAATTCCTCTTTTTATTAATTTTGAATGCCCACTATCAAAAGGCAGAACATTCTTAGCACTCCTGGGCTGATAGCACCAGCCAATAACCCAAGAGCATCATCACACTCGTTTGTGAAACCCTCCTGCAGAAAAAAAAGTTAAAAAAAAACAGGACGAAAAGAAAAACAGAATAAACATTGATCTTTGCATGTCACGTGGTACTATGCACATAAGTTGTTTCACAATTTTAGGAAAATGGCCACCAGATATGACATTGTTGTTTTCTACCTCTTGCAAGCTTTCAAGAGAGCATGTATTTACAGCAACAGGAATAGTCAATCTTGCACCATTTGTCACTAAAATAGGTTTACTGAATGCAAATCTAGTGTGTATGAGATACCGCTAACATGTGGAAATGTAAACATAGGACAAACTGGGCAATGCTTCAATGACCGGGCAAGACAGCATGCTTTAAATGTTAAGAAGGGCTATAGTAGTCTCATGGCCGGACACTGTAAATAATGTAAGTGCAGTCCTAGGTTTCATAAAACACGGTTTTAGAAAAAAAAGCAAGCAGAAAAATGAGAGATTTTAGAACTTTTTATCGGGAAGACCAAGGATCAATGCATCAGTACACCTTCGCTTGTCTTTTCCGAAGAAGAGTATTCTTTTCTCGATTAGAATTATTTTGTCATGGTCACACATGTGTTGTTGCAGATAAGCCCTGTTCTCGTAGCACGTTCAATGAAATTCAGTTGATGGCGCTCTTTCCTGTCCTTTTTGCGATAAGATTTTCATTATAGAAAGAATTTCATTGTCTTACAATTTTGGTATAATGATGAGTTTTCATGTATCACAACATGGAGCAAAATGCATCTCAATACAGACAAAAATCACGATTTTGTGAAATTCGTGGTATTTTCTTGTATATTTCAGCAGCTTGAGAGATCTAAAGATATTTTTTCCTCAATATATACTTTCTGTGGAGTAAGTATTCACTGCTCAAATATTTATACAAAGAGCAACATTGCAATAAACAATGCAAATAAAACACATTTTGGCTTGATTTTTTGAAGTGAATGTGGCAAAAAAATGCACTAAAATTATTGAGCTTAAAATACCTTACACAAGCACATTTACTTACCATGTAGACCGAATTTGCTTTAGAAAAAATAGGCGGTAGGTTCAAAACGAAATTTTCCACAAACAGCACACAGACGACATTATGGCAGGAAGTTATAAGCCAGCCACATGAACAAAACGTTTTTCTCGCTAAAATACTTTAGCAGTTCACTGTTTTCAACGCAGTAAGTCAGCACATTTTTTTTTTCAAATACATTTCAGATGGTCGCCAAAGTGGCTGGGACGTTTGACATGGAATGGTCTAGCTATATTTAAGCAAAATAACTTACACAAATAGCAATATTTTTTCATCTACCATGACCACACTAGAAAACGTTGTTCAGGCATTGTGACAGTAAAATTTTCAGCGTCGCACTGTCTGAACAACTGCTTTGATAAACTCCAAACTCACGCCGAGAAAAATCCGCTCTATCACAGTGGTTGTTAAAGGCCTTGCGGCCGTAGACAATGTTGAAAATAAAAAAATCAACTCACCAGTGCTGTCACTCTTTCTTCGTCATTGCTGACACGGAAGGTTTTTCGATCATCCACGTGGAGGTTCAGGAACTAGGCTTGCTCTAGGCTGGGGCCGAGGTAGACTACGCAGGGCGTCAGCGGCACCCTCTCGTCCTGTAATAAGAGAAAATATGACTTCTCATAAAATGATGTTCGTGCTGTTCCGGCAGCACCATATTTGCAGAATGTGTAGTGTGTATCCTTTGAAATGGCGTGTAATTGACATTACACTGAACTCGAAGCATACAACCCATACATTCCAATATTTCGTATGATAAAGATAAGATAGTTTTCCAGCATACAGCAAATTCCCGAATAGAGCTGAAGTGTAAGACGACAGCTCGAAAATGGCACTTACGAAAGCCTGAACTCCCCTAAGATTCAAATTCCTTACAAGGTAGTGAGCCAGTGTGAAAACCAATTCTTAAAGTACGATGTTCAGAACATGTAGCATTAATCAAAACGCACAAAACACTTACCTCTTCATGTACAAACAGGGAAGGCATCTCTGCATTCTCTATTACATGAGAACAAATGATCTTGGACGTGGCACTAGCGAAGAGGTCGGCAAAAAAGTAAAAGATTTACTGACTTTAATCACGCCTCCAACAATTTGAGGAATTGTGACAATTCAGCAATCACTGCAATTCTAACTGCCTCTATAAGGGCATCAGAAATGAACAATTTTTTCGTTCTTTCTACCCTCACAAGAAGCCCCCCCGTTCATGGCATCTAATATAAATTTGACGCTGTGCTTCCTACTTGCCTGCTTTCTAGACGTAGGGCTGCGAACATGTGTTTTGTGCACCTAATCTAGCACAGAAATTCGTCATCTATAATTCAATCATCTTAATTCATTGTAATTTGATAAAAGATGTGATAGCTCTCCAGTTTTTAAAGAGTTGTGGGCCTGAAATAGGCACTACAAGCACGTATGAAAGTATTTTTTTTTAAATTTCCTCAAAGCTTGCTTTCAGAAAAAGCATCTAGCATATTTCGACAGCCAAGCCCATCCTCTGATGGCAATCAGTGGCACGCTACACAGATAAAACTTTTTGCACCCAAAAGGGTATAAAAAGGGTGCTTTTACGAGAAAGCACTCTTTGCAACACCCTTTAACACCCATAATTGGTCGATTGAAAAAAAAGCACCCCTTTGTTTGGGTGCTTGCCTCGATAGCACCCTAAAATAGGCTCTAAGGGTGCTTTTGTGCCTGAGAAGAGTGTAGGTGCCGATTCATCAGATGAAATATGCAGCATAAAAAGAACACATAATTATAATATTTGGAATTTTACGTCTCAAAAACCTCGATATGATTATGAGGGTCGTCGTGGTGGAAAGCTGCAGAAATTTTCACCATTTGGTGTTCTTTAATGAGCGCTCATATCGCACAGTGCAAAGGCTTCTACCTTTTCGCCTCCGCCTTAATTCGACTGCCATGGCCGGCATCGAACCTGCGACCTTCGGATTGGCGGCCGAGCAGCGCAGCTACTGCACGAATATGTGGACCTTGCGTTAAATGACGGCCTAATTGACTTAGAATGTGTGAAAGTGCTTTCCGAATACAGCAGAATGTCAGCAGAAGCAAATCGCGTTTCATCTATAATAGCAATTAACTGCAATCCACGTTACGAAAGCTTCCCTTAGCGTTGGTTATAAGCTGCATGTTTGCTATGGATTATATACACACAGATAATGCTCGCCCGAGTATGGGTGTGTGTGCGCGTAAGCGCGATTGTGTGTACACCCGTGCATGTGTGCGTGCGCGTGTATGTGCGAGTCCGTGCGTGTGTTAAGCGTGCCTGTGCACATGTGTACGCCCATGCATGCGTGCGTTTACGGTCGCGTGTGTGTGTGGCCGTATGTGTGTATACGTGTATGTGTGTGCGCCTATGAATAAGTATGCGTGTGTATCAGCACGTGCGCCCTCGAATTTCGTGTGTGTGTGTGTGTGTGTGTGCGGGGGGGAGGCACTGCTTCTTATTGTTTAAGGTCCCACACCTGTTGAGACTGGGAGTCTATATGGGAGGTGGCTTAAGAAATGGCGGTGGTCTACGCACTGTACACGGACTATTCAGTACATGGAAAACAGCTGCACATTTTCGTACCTGATCGTTGCTTACGAACTTGCTGTGGTAGCTGAATAGGTCCGCTGAGGTGCTTCTACGCCTGAAAACGTGGGTTATGACCAATTCCCACGGAAAGCTGTCACTGCACTTATGCACAACCATCGTTTATATTAACAACGTTTAACAAGAAGGTGCCCTGCCTTTGCTACAGGTGCTTAGCTAGCTCATTGGGTAACCATATGAAATTATGTGTTGATCATGTGGTCAGCAAAAAGTTTGTTATAACAACCTCGGCACGTTTCGTGGTGCATGACAAGCCTTGTAAACATCCGCGACTGTGGAATAACTTGTTCCAGCTTCGACTACGCATTCAGTGTTTGCGGCACCATACGCGGAAATGCCAGACACAGACAATGCAAAAAAATTCCTCTGGAAAAAGGTGTAGCGATGCTCTCCCGCTAATGCCACCGAGGACGAAATAATTATTGTTTCTGGCCATTCCATGGTGCACTTTGTTTTCCGCAAGTTTTGCTTCACTATTTTTCGCCCACTGCAATCACATTCCGTCAAAATACTCAAACAACCCGAGGCTGGTAAATAACCTGCGTCGCTGTGCGACTGGCTGGAGGGAGAGTTGCCATTTACAAGGAGTCATTCCGCGTGGAACGGCCGTCCGCCGTATGCGCCATAGCGTTTGCCTTTCGGCGCCGTCCTGGCGGGTTTCCCGGTCCTCCCCCTCCCCACAACGGCGGCGTTGCTCCCACAACGACGGCGTAGATAAGCGAATAGTTGCGTCAACGAACCCCTGCATCGACAGCTGCGGCGCCGCCGCCAGTGCCTCCTCCTTCTCTCTCTAAACGTCGCTCTCTCTGTCTCATCGTCTTTCAAATGCGTTGCGTTGGTGTGGGGTCTTGGTCGCTGTGTGTGTTATAGCGAACAGGCGCATATTCAATGGTGGTCACGCATGACACCTTGTTCGAAGTGACGCTCGGATTAAGGAATATTCATGGAGTGGCGGACACGGACAACGTGGGCCTGTTAACGGTGAGTGTACTGTTTTCGTAGGTAGTAATCATACAGCGCTAGCTGGGCGCCTGCAGCAGCTCTGCCGAAGTAGGCTGCCAGCCATTTACAACAGCATGCGTTCGCGGGCCTGTTGCAGATGCCCGATTAAACGTGTGACTTAACGAGTTCACACTGCTATGCGCGTTGTTGTGTAAGTGCCTGCATCACTCATACAGTGAGTGATGTGATCACTTAACAAGGGCGGTATTAGTTGCTGATCGCACATTGTCTCTACGCTGCACAAAGTGATTGATATTGTTTTAAGATGTGCTTTGGGCTACATAACATTTCTAATATTACTCAAATGTGCAACGTGCTTCTGTAGGTGTAAGCGTAAAAAAAGAAAGAAAAAGCAAAAATTATGTACAGAGGCGCACTGTACGAAATGGCTTTTTTTGATTAAAGACGGTATAGTTGGAGGTGCTGATATGCCGCGATGCTCCCAGCACGTGCGCCTCGGGCTTTTAAGCTATTTAGGACAAGTGCCACCAGCAACAGGGAAAGATCTAGCAGACTTCCAAAGGCGCGTTGTTGTGGCCATCGCCGTGCGTTGTTTTCCCTCGTTTCTGTTTGCTGTTTTCGTGC
Organism: Rhipicephalus annulatus; assembly: GCA_013436015.1. Lineage (NCBI taxonomy): Eukaryota > Metazoa > Arthropoda > Arachnida > Ixodida > Ixodidae > Rhipicephalus > Rhipicephalus annulatus. The sequence goes on from WOVY01000708.1 coordinate 62,701, forward strand.
TTCGCTTTCATCTGCGATAATGTTCGGCGTTAAAACATAATCGAGAGAGTATACGTGACTGTTGGAGCTATGTGCGGTTGCTCTAGCATAAGCCATGGCTGCTGCACCGTAGTCGGCGTCCGCGCGCGTTGGTGTCGTTCGAGCGCTCTTACTTGCGTGATTGTGTTTAACTGAGTATTTAGGCATGGGTTACGTTTGTAAATCCCGTAGTCAATAATCGCTAATAGCGTGCCCCTGATTGCCATCAGAGGATGGGCTTGGGTGTCGAAATATGCCAGACGCTTTTTCTGAAAGCAAGCTTTGAAATTTTTTTAAAAAGAAGTACTTTCATACGTGCAAGGCAGTGCCTATTGCAGGCCCGCAACTCTTTAAAAACTGGATGAGCTATCACATCTTTTATCAAATTACAATGAATTAAGATGATTGAATTATAGATGAATTTCTGTGCTAGATTAGGTGCACAAAACACATGTTCGCAGCCCTACATCTAGAAAGCAGGCAAATAGGAAGCACAGCGTCAAATTTGGATTAGATTCCATTGACGGAGCGTCTTGTGAGGGTAGAAAGAACGAGAAAATTGATCATTTTTGATGCCGTTATAGAGGCAGTCAGAATTGCACTGATTGGTGACTTGTAACAATTCCTCAGATTGTTAGAGGCGTGATTAAAGTCAGTAAATCTTTTACTTTTTTGCAGACCTCTTCGCTAGTGCCACGCCCAAGATCATTTGTTCTCATGTAAAGAGAAAGCAGAGAAGTCTTCACTGTTTGTACATGAAGTGGTAAGTTTCTTGTGCATTTTGATTAATGTTACATGTTCTGAACGTTGTAATTTAGGAATTGTTTTTCACACTGGCTCACTACCCTAGAAGGAATTTGATTCTTAGGTGAGTTCAGGCTTTCGTAAGTGCCATTTTTGAGCTGTAGTCTTACACTTCACCTCATTTCGGGAATTTGCTGTATGCTGGAAAACTCTTATCTTTATCATACGAAATTATTGGAATGCATTGGTTGTATGCTTCGAGTTCAGTGTAATGTCATTTACTCGCCATTTCGAAGGATACACACTACACATTCTTCATATATGGTGCTGCCAGAACAGCACGAACATCCTTTTATGAGAAGTCATATTTGCTCTTAATACAGGATGAGAGGGTGCCGCTGACGTCCTGCGTAGTCTACCCCCCGGCCCCAGCCTAGAGCAAGCCTACTTCCTGAACCTCCACATGGATAACCGAAAAATCTTCCGTGTCAGTAGTGACGAAGAAGAAGTGACAGCACTGATGAGTTGATTTTTTTTATTTTCAACATTGTCTACGGCCGCAAGGCCTTTAACAACCACCGTGATTGAGCGGCTTTTTCTCGGTGTGAGTTTGGAGTTTATCAAAGAAGTTGTTCAGGCAGTACGACGCTGAAAGTTTTAGTGTCACAATGCCTGAACAACTTTTTCTAGTGTGGTCATGGTAGATGAACAAACATTGTTATTTGTGTAAGTTATTTTGCTTAAATATAGCTGGACCATTCCATGCCAAACGTCCCAGCCACTTTGGCGACCATCTGAATTGTATTTGAAAAAAAAGTGGTGACTTACTGCGTTGAAAACAGTGAACTGCTAGAATATTTCAGCGAGAAAAACGTTTTGTTCATGTGGCTGGCTTATAACTTCCTTGCATAATGCCGTCTGTGTGCTGTTTGTAAAAACTTTCGTTTTAAAACTACCACTTATTTTTTCTAAAGCAAATTCGGTCTACCTGTTAAGTAAATGTGCTTCTGTAAGGTATTTGAAGCTCAATAATAATAGTGCAATTTTTTTTGCCACATTTGCTTCCAAGAATAAAGCCAAAATGTGTTATGTTTGCGATTTTTATTGCAATATTGCACTTTTTATGAATATCTGAGCAGTGAATACTTACTCCACAGAAGGTATATTTTGAGGAAAAAAGTATCTTTAGACCTCTCAAGCTGCTAAAATATACGATAAAATATTACGAATTTCACAAAATTGTGATTTTTGTCCGTATTGAGGTGCAATTTGCTTCATTTTGTGATACAATGAAAACTCATAAGTATACCTAATTTGTAAGAAAATGAAATTCTTTCTGTAATAAAAATCTTATCCCAAAAAGGACAGGAAAGAGCGCTGTCAACTGAATTTTATTGAAGGTGCTACGAGCGTTTTTATACTGAGCACAAGACCAGGGCTCATCTGCAAAAACACATGTGTGACCATGACAAAATAATTTTAACCGAGAAAAGAATACTTTTTTTCGGAAAAGATAAGTGAAGGTGTACTGATGCATTGAACCTTGGCCCTCCTGATAAAGAGTTCTAAAATATCTCTTTTTTCTGCTTGCTTTTTTTTCAAAAACCGTATTTTATGAAACCTAGGACTACACTTACATTCTTTATAGTGTCCGGCCATGAGACTACTATAGCCCTTCTTAACATTTAAAGCATGCTGTCTTGCTTGAACATTGGAGCATTGCCCAGTTTGTCTTATGTTTACTTTTCCACATGTTAGCGGTATCTTATACACATTAGTTTGGACTTCAGTAAACCTATTCTAGTGACGAATGGTGCAAGATTGACTATTCCTGCTGCTGTAAGTACACTTTTGAAAGCTTGCAAGGGGTGGAAAACAACAATGTCATATCTGCTGGCTCTTTTCCTAAAATTGTGAGACACCTTATGTACGTAGTACCGTGTGACATGCAAAGGTGATTGGTCATTCTCTTTTTCTTTTGGTCCTGTTTTCTTTAACTTTACTTTCTGCAGGAGGGTTTCGCAAACAAGTGTGATGATGCTGTTGGGGTATTGGCTGGTGCTATCAGCCCAGGAGTGCTAAGAATGTACTGCCTTTTGATAGTGGGCATTCAAAATTAGTAGAAAGAGGAATTGATACCACATGTACTCAGGCCACCCTTCAGAAGTCATGTTAGCACAAGGGTGAGGTCAGGTTTAAAAACCAGATTAAAAGAATAAAAATGCTGGGTATCCCAACAGAATCATCACACCCGTTTGCAAAACCCTCCTGCAGAAAGTAAAGTTAAAGAAGACAGGACCAACAAAAAACAATGACCAAAACCTTTGCATGTTATACCACATCACGTGTCTCACAATTAAAAAAATAGCCAGCAGATATGATATTAGCGTGTGGTTTTTCCACCCCTTGCAAGCTTTCAAATTTGTGTGTACTAAACAGCAACAGGAATAGTCAATCTAGCCCCATTCGTCACGAGAATAGGTTTACCTAATGCCAATTTAACGTTTGTAGAAGTATTTTTATCAGGTAAACCAATGATCAGTGCATCACTACACGTTCACTTATCTTTTTCGAGAGGGAGTATTTTTTTCACAGTGAAGATTATTTTGTAGTGCTCACACGTGTCGTCGCGCATGAACACGGTTCTTGTACTCCGTATAAAAGTGCTCGTAGCACATTCATGAAATTCAGTTGACAGTCAGTGCTCTTTCCTGTCCTTTCTGTCTCTTCCTAAAGTTGTCGCGCTGTGACTAGCACACAACCACGATGAACCAACTCTCCCAAATTAAGCTCTTGTTACGTAACACGTAGACTGAGTTTCATATGGAAAGAAGGAGCGGTGCTTTTAAAATAAAATTTTTCACATACAACACCTTGACGGCATTCCAGGAAGTTCGGAAGGCAGCCACGTGACCAAATATTTTTCCTCTCCAAAATATTCCAGAAGTTCACTATTTTCAATGCAGCACGAGTTTTTTGAATACATTTGAGATGGTTGCCAAAATGGCTGGGACATTTGGCATAAAGTGACCCAGCTGTGTCTTTAGTCATAACTATGCATTACCTCTTTTGTTTTTTGTGTTTCCTGACTCAGTTTTGTGTTCGGTTTTAGCTTATTGTGTTTCTGATTATTGTATTGGTTTCTTAACTATTCGCTAAAGATATATGTGCAAAAACCCGTATATGTTTGCATGTACATCATTTCTCATAACCAATTGTTGTACATCCAGGAATACAAAGCTTAAACCACTGTGATTGTATACATTTGAAAACACTATCCATATATATTTTCGTGTGCATCACTTCTTGGGAACGATTGTGTACATGAAGGCGTATATAGTGAAATCATGGTGATTGTATATATTTGAAAGAATCATATGTATATATTTGCTTGTATTTCATTCCTATTAACCGGTTGTGTACACGAAGGAGTATTAAACTGGAAACCACTGGGATTGTAGATACTTGAAAGAATTATAGGGATATATTTCGCGTGTATTTCATTTGTAGTCTCTATGTACTTGAAGCAGTATACTAAACTGAAACCAGTGTAATTTTGTGTTTCAAAGAATTGTCAATAAAGTGAAACTGAAAAAAGTTAATAAACATTTGAGGTGTTGCGTGTGTATTGTACGTATACGTGAACATGTTAAGCATCTGGTGACAAAGTTGTGTGCCAGAAGAAAAATTTATAAGTTTTATTTGCAAATAAATAAATGCATTATGCAAAGGCAGCAAGGCTTAGTTTTGTGTAACGTGCATTATGCATATACTGTGAAGTTTATATAGATCCAGCAAAAGTTCATACATGATTATACGTGTTTATGTTTTTGCCCACACGCAAGGAATGGAGCTCGACAGGTGGCGCACCATTGATAATGATGACCACTTTCTTCAAGTAGTGTGTAACCAGTGCATGCTGATATCTATTAGTGCAGTCCAAAAGAATACTGGCACCACTGCCATGGGCACTAACACCCTTGTGCACCCTTCTCGCACCCTCCACAGAGGGTGCTAAAAAAGTGATGGACATCGAAGGCACCCTTCTTTAATGGTGTTTTTAACACCCTACAGTTTTTTTACATGTACACCCTATTCTAAGGGTGCATGAAAAAGCACCCTTTTTGGAAGGTGTGAATTAACACCCTTAGGGTGTCGTCCACGGGACAAGCTCATTCACATCCTTCTGGGTGTAAAAATTTTTACTGTGTATTAGCGATTATTGACCACGGGATTTACAAACGTAACCCGTTGCTAAATACTCAGTTAAACACAATTAAGCAAGTAGGAGTGCTCGAACGACACCAACGCGTGCGAACGCCGTCTACGTTGCAGCAGCCATGGCTTATGCTAAAGCTACCGAACATAGCTCCCACAGTCACGTATACTCTCCTCGATTCTGTTATAGTGCCGAACGTTATCGCAGAGGAAAGCAAAGCACAAAAACAGCAAACAGAAACGAGCGAAAAAAACGCACGGCGATAGCCACAACAACGCGCCTTTGGAAGTCTACTAGATCTTTCCCTGTTGCTGGTGACACGTCTCATAAATATTTTAAAAGACCGACGCGCACATGCTGGGAGCATCGCGGCATATCAGCACCTCAAACTATACCGTCTTTACGCAAAAAAAAAGAAATTTCGTACAGTTCGCCTCTGTACACAAATTTTTCTTTTTATTTCATTTTTTACGCTTACACCTACAGAAGCACGTTGCACATTTGAGTATTAATAGAAATGTTATTACGTTGTAGCTTAAAGCACATCTTGAAACAATATCAATCACTTTGAGCAGTGTAGAGACAATGTGCGATCAGCAACTAATCGCGCCCTTGTTAAGTGATCACATCACTCACTGTATGAGTCATGCAGGCACTTACACAACATCGCGCATAGCAGTGTGAACTCGTTAGGTCACACGTTTAATCGGGCATCTGTAACAAGCCCGTGAACAAATGCTGTTGTAAATGGCTGGCAGCCTACTTCGGCAGAGCTGCTGCAAGCACCCAGCTAGCGCTGTATGATTACTACCTACTAAAACAGTACACTCACCGTTACCAGACCCACGTTGTCCGTGTCCGCCGCTCCATTAATATTCCTTAATCCGAGCGTCACTTTGAACACGGTGTCATGCGTGACCACCATTGAAGGTGCGCTTGTTCGCTAGAACTCACACAGCGACCAAGACCCCAGACCAACGCAACGCACTTGAAAGACGGATGAGACAGAGAGAGCAAAGTTGAGAGAGAGAAGGAGGAGGAGGCACCGGCGGTGGCGCCGCTGCTGTCGACGCAGGTGTTCTGTGACGCAACTATTCGCTTATCTACACTGCCGTTGCGGGGGCAAGGCTGGCCCGGGTGAGTGGGGTGAGCGGGAAACCTGGCAAGAGGGCGCCGAAAAGCAAACGCTATAGCACATATGGCGGGCGGCGGTTCGACGCGGAAATCAATCGAATTGCGCTTCAAGAATTAATCCTTGTAAATGGCAACTCTCCTTTCACAAGCTGCACAGCGGCGCAGGTTATTTACCAGCCTCGGGTTCTTTGAGTATTTTGACGGAATGCGACTGCAGTGGGCGAAAAATAGTGAAGCAAAACTTGCGGTAAACAAAGTGCACCCTGGAATGGCCAGAAACAATAATTATTTCGTCCTCGGTGGCATTAGCGGGAGAGCGTCGCTACACCTTTCTTCAAAGGAATTTCTTTTCGCATTGTAGGTGTCTGGCTATTCCGCATATGGTGCCGCAAACACTGAATGCGTAGTCAAAGCTTGAACAAATTGATCCACAGTCGTGGATGTTTAGAAGGCATGTCACGCACCACAAAACGTGCCGAGGTTGTTATAACAAACTTTTTGCTGACCACATGATCAGCACATAATCCAATATGGTTGCCCAATGAGTTAGCTAAGCACCTGTAGCAAAGGCAGGGCACGTTCTTGTTAAGTGTTGTTAATATAAACGATGGTTGTGCATGAGTGCAGTGACAGCTTTCCGTGTGAATTGGTCATAACCCACGTTTTCAAGCGTAGAAGCGCCTCAGCGCACCTAATCAGCTACCACAGGAAGTTTGTAAGCAACGATGAGGTACGAGAATCTGCAGCTGTTTTCCATGTACTGAATAGTCCGTGTACAGTGCATTGACCACCGCCATTCCTTAAGCCACCTCCCATATAGACTCCCAGTCTGAACAGGTGTAGCACCTTAAACCCTAATAATCAGTGCCCCCCCCGCACACACACACACACACACACACACACACAGACACACATGAAATTCGAGGGCGCACGGGCTGATACACACGCATACTTATTGACAGTAGCACACACATACACGTATACACACATACGGCCACACACACACGCGACCATGAACGCGCGCATGCATGGGCGTACACATGTGCACAGGCACGCTTAACACAAGCACGGACTCGCACATACACGCGCACGCACACATGCAGGGGTATACACACAATCGCGCTTACACATGAACACATGCGCAGGCTCACGCACACACACCCGTTTTCGGACGAACATTATGTTTGTGTATATAATTCATAGCGAACATGTAGCTTATAACGAACGCTAAGCAAAGCTTTCGTAACATGGATTGCAGTAATTGCCTTTATAGATGAAACGCGATTTGCTTCTGCTGGCATTCTGCTGTACTCGGAGAGCACCTTCACACATTCTAAGTCAATTAGGCCGTCATTTATTGCAAGGTCCGCATATTCGTGCAGTAACTACGCTGCTCGGCCGCCAATCTGAAGGTCGCGGGTTCGATGCCGGCCGTGGCAGTCGAATTAAGGTGGAGGCGAAAAGATAGAAGCCTGTGCACTGTGCGATATCAGCGCTCTATAAAGAACACCAAATTGTCAAAATCTCTGGAGCTTTCCACTACGATGACCCCCATAATCATATCGAGGTTTTTTAGACGTAAAATCCCAAATATTATAATTATGTGTTCTTCTTATGCTGCATATTCTATCTGATGAATCGTCACCTACACCCTTCTCAGGCATTTTAGGGTGCTATTGAGGCAAGCGCACAACAAAGGTGTGCTTTTTTTCATCGACCATTTATGGGTGGTAAAGGATGTTGCAAAGGGTGCTTTCTCGTAAAAGCACCCTTTTTTATTCTTTTGGGTGTAAAAATTTTTACTGTGTAGGTGGGCAAACTCGAATCTGAGTGTGCTGTTTTTGAAGAGCCGCGATTGAAGAAAAACGAAAGACGATTTTGGCTTTTTTAGAGATAACTACTCTGTGAAGATTCACCTTTACTATCTCTAACGCTACGCTGAACCCGTCTTCCAGAACTTCTCTCATTGTGGAGAGAACCTCACCACAACAACTACTTCTCCTTTGAGGGTGGTGCTGCAGAGATCGCCTTTTAAGAGGGAATCGTCATAGAGATACCAACTTTACTCGTAGCTTAGCGTCTCTCAAAGCTGCTGCGAGAGATGATCGGGAAAGAGGACAAAAACAGCTAAAGAGAGCCGTGGAAGAAAAAAAGGACTGAATGTGGTAAATTTTCTTCTGCTTCTTACTACAAAGACATATTACCTGTAACTGTTTGTGGTGCCACTTCTGTAAGAAATCCCGGAAGATCGCAGTGATAAGCATAAAATATTATGAGCAGGTTTTATGGCCTGGCTTGGAAAAAGGCATGTACAGTGTTGGCACTTTATTATTGTGTTATTTAACATAGAAGATTGTCCTCAGAACTCAGACGAGAATCGTGGAAATTTTCGTATATGAGTTTTTTTCAACAATAAGTACTCAACTTGTTTCTGCTTTGCCAGTTTACGACGTTTGTTTCAGCTCACTTAGAATAACAGTTCTTGTGGATAAATATTTGCGTAACTAGTACCGTGCGCTTGGTCCATGTACGACAAAAGTTCCGCTCCAGTATATAGAAGTTAGGGAAGCTTCTTTGAGCTGAGGACATATTGAAGCCTATCCTGGAGTTCAAGAACATTCACAACAGATTGTCGAATACCCTAAATCTTGACTATTGTTCGGCCCTTATAAAAATTTGCGCAATTCGCATGCCTGCTAAGTCACCTTGATGAGGTCAGTGCTCAGTAGTATAATAGTGACGCGATATTTTGCATATATTGACTTTGAACTCTCAAAGGCAGTAGTCTTTCTTGATATACTTTGAGGCGAAAACTTTGGGCTGTCTGTCTTTCGGTCTGTGTGTACACTTGTCTGTTTGTCCGCCATAACCATACCCCTAACGGCCCCACACGACACTCAAATAGCCAAACTAAGGTCCCTAGATGAAACAAGTTTCCAAGGTAGCGTCAATCATTGTTCTCGAGCCGTCCTCTTCACTCTCTCGCTTACACCTTCTTTTCTCTGCAATCCGCGTCTGTAATTGGTGCATTACTTGAACGTGATCTTGAAAATGGCTGGTGGTGTTTTTTATTATTAAGCAAAAGGTTCAAAACAAGTACGCATGCGCTGATGGCTCCAGCTGTATTCTGGCCATGACCAAAGATGAAATCGTAGCCAGTACATGAACTGAAGAGCAGGAGCGTTTCAGTGAGCGCCAAGTCGGCCAGTCGACCAAGACAGTTTCTTGGTGTTCGTTCACTACAACATCCGCGTTTTTCAACAATGCTGCGCTGCTGTAAAACAACAAAAAATGGCTTCGCTGTCTTCAACTTACCTCATGCTATCTGAGATGAAGCACACCGTGAACTGTAGCTATGAAACATTCCACGCAAATGCTTTCGTGGAAATCCGTAGGCGTATCCCGGCTGCGGCGGCTGCATCTTCCGATGGAGGCGGAAATGTTGTAGGCCTGTGTGCTCAGATTTGGGTGCACGTTAAAGAACCCCAGGTGGTCTAAATTTCCGGAGCCCTCCACTACGGCGTCTCTCATAATCATATAGTGGTTTTGGGATGTTAAACCCCACATATCATCAAATCCGTCGGCGTACGCCGACGCGTATCTGCGAAGCGAGCCTATTTGGCAGTTTTTCTTGAAACGCCAGGCGCACGTCTAATCCGCGTCTAGTGCTTGTCAATTGGTGCGAATACTTGTGCGTTTGCACGTATACAGAGCAACTGCAGGGTGTAATCAACGCACTTTCAGAAGCATTTCACGCTTGACCAGCTGACCAGAACGCGGCATAGAGGAGCCGAAACGCGCTATTTTGGAACTTCTAAGCAGTAGAACTCTCTCTTTTCAGGAAGTTCCGCGCACTGCCAAAGTATCCCTTGGCATCACAAGTGTCCAAACGGGCACATTAAAAAAAACCGTCATCGCAGTGCTGCTATTCAAACGTTCGTACCATTCTGGCCACGTTTTTTCTTCGCGTGTGCACAAGCTGGCTGTAATCACTCTTCACAACGTCACGCCCTGTAATTAATCACTCACAGGATCTAGCAAGAAGCCTGTTCACTGTGTCACAGCACGAACAAATTACATTCGGAGAACTGGACTAGTTATAACTGGACGAACTACGATGTACGACGCCACACCCCATGGCCAGTGGTGTAAAATATAGAACTGGACAACGTTGCCAGTTCTGTAACGCACTTCCCGCTTGCTTTTGTGTTGAACGGTTTATGTTCATAAAGGTAACCGTTTATTTTATTAGTCATTTTCTTCCATTTCGTTTTCCATACATCTATTCACCATAGCAATTGAATCCAATTTTCGCTTTTTGATGAAAGTTTTGATCCTCCTAGGGGGTGCGCTAAGAACATAGGCGAGGAGTAAAGGGAGTAGGCGAGGAGTAAAGGGAAATGTATTGCTCCAGTTTCATCTATGAACCTTAGGCCAACCCCAACCGCAGCGCCCACCAATATTGCTCGAGTATCAGGGTTCATACATGTGCGACCATTAGTTTCAAAGCAATTATTGCGCATATCTGAGGAACAATAGCAACACGTCAGTATCCTACATGTGTGGCTTTATACTAGAAAACACATACATAAGTAACTCTAAGGAGCGTAGAGTTTTATCACGCTTTGCTGAAAATGCAACGTTATGCTCAAAAATGCAAGTGTTTCTAATGCTTTGCTAAGACGACACAGTAATGGCACCTGCTCGTCGCTTCGCGTTCTACACCTTATCACCTCCGAGATGGGTGTGCACACCTTCCTACGTTTTGCTAGATAACTGCCCGATAGTGCTCAAACCTCAAGCGTGACGTGCTTCAATGCGCTCGTTCGCCTCCGCTGAATGCATCGAGGCGCTCTGATACAGTGCCTCCAGAATACCATTCCCCAATTTTCTCGCACAGAACATGAAATAAACGTTTTGTTCACCCTATCCAGCCGCAACACTGACGTTTTTCAACGGCATTTGCAGTGGAACACGCAGATATTGGGCTGATGTTTCTGATCAGGCTCATTGTACTTTAGTCCTCAGGTGAATGACCTCCTCAGTACAGGCAGCCATGGCTTTCTGCCACCACTTGAGGCCTGTTAACCATTTGTAGCTGGCTGTTATAGTGTTGCGTCACCAGCAAAGCTTCCCAATGGTCTTCGAATTCTTCCCCTGAACTCGCTTTATTCGCTTCTTTCTCACTTCACGCTGATTACAGGTGGTAAGTCTGGATTCTTGTACACTCCAGCGCCATGCGGAGTGTACAAGTGGGTACCGCTTCTTCTCTTTTATGTAACTGCGCCAAAATTCCTGAGTACATTTTCGGTATTTTCTCATGCTCGGCATGACAGCCATCAATACGCGGTCCCAGAGTGTCGCAGATGGTTCAGTGTTTATGATCTAGAGCTGCGGCGCGCGCCGCCAGGTTTCCCGCTAGAGACACCTCCCGGCGTCGAAAAGCTGCTTGTTTCGTGTACCTTTGAACTATTCAAGATATGTAGCGCTGCCTTTCCGATCCTTCGGGTCATGTACGTTCTGCACACCTCTTGCGAACCCGTTATCACGGTAGTCCACGTTTTGTTGTATGTAGCGATGGCCAGCACTATGCCCTGCTCTAACGCTTTATTGGCGTTCTTGGCACATTGCTTTTTGTCTGTTTGTTTATTTTGATTCGAGGACAATGAGCCAATAGAATAGGTCGCCTTATGAAGCAGCAGAATTACTTCACATGACGCACTTTCAATTTCACAGCAGGACCTGTAGTGGTGAACTCGCGTAGTAGCGCAAGTATGAAAAGGTGTTACGAACCTATCTTATACTGTGCACCCTCATGTCCCACTATGTGTTGACAGTAAATTATGTTTTTATTTTAATCTCGAAGTGGAAAATTCACTTGCTTTTGGAGTATTATATTCTTCCTCTCCACTGAAATGTCTTTGGGGGCTGTTCGTAGTATGATAATCATATATATATATATATATATATATATATATATATATATATATATATATAATTGCCTTCGGTAGCTAAATCAAACACACCGCATAAAAGATGTTGTAATTACCTTGCTTGTGCTCAATAGACATTGCCAGAGCACACGCTCTGGCAATGTCCTGCGTTACCTCAAGGACCTCTCACTAGTGAGTCCGACTGGGAAGAGGCACTCAGGAGCGCCAAGCTCCAACACCAACGAAAGGCAGTTCAGAGGGTCCAAGAACTAGCAGAACGCCACCACGTTCCCGCCATGGCTCGGGCTTCACAATCAGTAGCAGCTGCTACAATGTCGATCGGGCTCACCCTGGGGTTTAAAACTCCTCAGAACCTTTTCTTAAAGTTCTTTGCTGACTAACTTTGCTAGTATGCTCAGTTTTATCTGTAGACTTACAAATATAGTTTCAGTCTTCGAAATGTAGGCGTTTATGTTTTTGCAGGCTATTTGTCGAAGAGACGTATCAACTCCATAGCAATAAAGAGTTAATTTTTGCAGTAATTCGGGCGTATGGGTTCGCATTCTCGTTTGTAAGACTAATATCAGTGATGTCTGTGGGCAATAAAACCTAGAAAATTGTGAATCAAATAAACATTAAAGTACTTTCGTTTGGAGGAGTATCAAGCCCAGGTATTTTAGGTAGCGAGCAGGTACGTTACCACGTAGCTGCGCCCAAGCTTGGGACTGCATCAGAAAAAGAGGAAGAGAGAAAATTGCATTAATGCCAAAAAGTGAAAATAGGAGGAGGTAAAAGAAGAATACGCAGGAAGGTCAACCAATCAAGCGTCCGGTTTTCTATCCTACACAGGGGGAAGGGGATTGAGGGAGGAAGAGAGAGAGACAGAAAGAAGATAACATAAAAAACAAAACAAAAACAGGTGAGCTTAAACTACACTGTTGCGTTTTATAGTAGTGGACGCAGGACTTCAGGCATGTCACGTTCCACCGTAGGCCGTCTGTTCATGATGCCTACTGAAGGCTTGTTAGCACTGGACGCAGAACGTCCAGTACCTGTTGTACGGCCACAGTGTGTGGTGATTTCAGCCTGCTGATGAACACTTGAAGTGAGTCGAGCTGCGATTGAAGAACAATTAGGATAGGTTTGTCTTCTGGCAATGCTGAGGTGCGCTGTGAATCAGCAATACACTGCGACTTCGGAAATGACGACCAAACTCTCTCAGTTGTGTCCATGGTTGTCTCTTTAGTATCGACTATCGCTGATCCATGTGACTGCGGCTTTGGCAATGTAGGCCAAGTGGAGTACGTAGATACCACGCTTTTCACGGCGTTCTGCTTCATACCAGCCGAGTATAATCCGGGTGCAGAAGGAGATGGTGAAGAAGGGCAGTGAAAAGAACTTCTTTATAACGTATGTAATGTTGCGTGGGCCAAGCGTGAATTTGTGTCAGGACTCAAAACATGTGAATTGTGCAACGAGTGGATGTTTAAAAAGCCCATAAATACAAAGCGCCCTGATATATTTATTCATCATCAGCATCACAATCGTAAATTAAGTGGGGGGCTTCGTACGTTTGCATGTTGCCTTTTCGACGCGTAATGGGCTTTTCGCTGATTTTCAAAAAAAATATTGACGCAGTGAGCACTGCTCACCTAGGATAATTTGAAAAGTTCGACGTTGCCCTGCCGCAGTGGTCTAGTGGCTAAGATACTCGGCTGCTGACCCGCAGGTCGCGGGATGAAATCCCGACTGCAGCGGCTGCATTTTTCACGGAGGCGAAAATGCTGCTGACCCGTGTGCTCTGATTTCGGTGCCGGTTGAAGAATCCTAGGTGGTCAAAATTTCCGGAACCATCCACTAAGGCATCTCCCATAATTATATGATGGTTTTGGGGCAATAAATCCCACATATAAATGAAACAAGCATTGTTACGAGCTCCTACATTCATTTTTGGAGCAATATTAAGTGTACACAGAGAAGCCAATTCAAGCTAGCGACTAAGTATCGCGCTCAGGTCCCGATTACGTTATCTCATCCTACTCTTGAAGGTGAATCTCAAGCGTCCTCTAAGCTTTCTGAGCCAACAACTGCCGTAGGTTATATTTCATTACCAGAATTAGCTTTTCATGGGTGCGTGCAAATTGTATTCAGTAGCAGTATTATATGACGTCAGCGCAATTGTGAGCAAAAAATTACTCCTGCTGCTTCACTCAAGAAGCTCATAACACTCCCTGTGCGTTTCTGTGTCTCGACAGCTATTGGCATGTTGTCTTTTGAATGAGAGTTGTAACAGTGATTCCTCGATGTTCCCTCTGTGTTCTTTATGTGCGCTTATAGATGAACTATTAATAACACAATGAGTAGTACTGCAATACTCTTGCGTTCATAGTTTCACTATATTCGTCTCTTAAATACTCACATCTGTAACTAACCTGCATGGCTGAGCCGATGGCAGTAGTAGTGACTGAAGGCGAATAACAATCATGCATCAAAATGCTGGCCTGATGTGTTGTCGTTTAAGGAAGCATACATAGCTACTACGAGTCAGATTTTAAAAATTGCGCAAAAAAAACTATTTTATTGCAGGGCCTTTTTTATCAAGTGGAAAGCACGACTGCCAGCTGGGAAGCCGTGTTCCGAAGCTATTATCAAGTTCCAGTACTTAGTTCGAGAGACGCCTTGCATGCGAGGAAAACACGCGCTCAGAAGAATTCCCGAGAAATGCCTAATAACGGTCTCCCAGCAAACCAGTTGAGATGATTTTCAGAAGACGCAATTCGTGTTAAACGAGCCACAGGCTTGATACGAAGAGATGTTTAGCGGCAAAGTGCCGCTTAAGTGACCGGGAGTGTAGACGTTTGCCGCGGCATCCGTACCAGCACTCACGTTTCCTGTTGTAGATGATCCTCCAAAATCATAGGCGCAACCACCCTATATGCCCTCAACCTTTGTTCTCTATCTTCGGCAAGTGTCATTATCTTTTGAATGCATACTCTTTTGTTCGTGTCTTCAGCAAGCTTTATTGTCCTTGCTAGGCAGGCTCACGATTGTTCAGGTCCCCTTGCCATTAGTGTTAGCTGTCCCCCCGTTCTGCGTCGTCTTCGTTATTGCATCATGCCATGGAAGCATGAAAGTCCACTTAGGCGTTAGATTATGTTAAGCTTGCCTGCGGGAATATCAAGGTCTCTACTCAGAACACTATCTTTAAAGGCATATTATGGAAGGAAGTTCGCTTGATTGCATACGCATGCTTCCCTTTATATTTATATAGGGAGCAATCATAGTTTACATTGTGTATAGGCGCTAAATACTTGCCATATGTAATGGTGACAGCGCTAAAATACCGTTCATGGTAATTCGAAATCTCCGTTGACATTGATTTAAATGCTTCTTTTCTTATTCATTTGCGCTAAAATTGATTCTAGCCGTGAAGTTGGATGTTGAAAACGCCACAAATCGATCTAACCAGGCCGGTAGCACGACGCACCAGAGGACAGCACTTTGAACAAATACAGCTACAAAAACAAATAGCCGTTATACTATAGACAAACGCCACCGAATAACCATTGTTTTTGCTTGTCTGAATCATAGTTGGCGTTTTGTTAAATTGCAATCCTGGTAAGGGTTCAGCGAAAAATACCGCACAATCGTGAAGGGCATTCTGCTCATATTACTCGTGCATATAATTGTCTTCATGATTTTCTCCCGTGTTTGCTAGACAAGCGGTTTTTCGTGCGAATAAACGTCCTGAATTTTTGCTTACAACAACATTAACTTAGTTTTTGTTCCTTTGTGAGATATGTTTCACCGCATTCTGAGAAGTAAAAAAAAATGCCGTAAAGCTTATAATATTATGACGAAGCGTTCTGTTATTGTTGCAAGATTACAATTTTGTCACGTGCTACGAAAGATCTTTCACTCTGAAGAACTGAGCCGGTGGAGAGACGCACAGAAAACTGGCAAGATGGCAGACTCAATAACAACCACTAGCCAGAAAGCGCACTGCCCTAGTAGATCTTACATTCTAGCGGGCAGACATGGCTCGCGCTCGGTGCACCTAGTGGACAAGGGACATCGTTCCCCCTCTAAAAAAAGATGGGCATCGCTCCGATGCTCTGAAAGCACAAAGGCAAAGCCAGTGCAAACCAGCAGAAAATACGCGCATACACATAACACAGCAATGAGATTCATGCGCAGTCGCACTACCACATGAAGCACGGCTTCAGTCGCACTACCTGCACAATCTCTGACGGGTGCATTCGACGCCGTGACGTGAATTCCGCGTCAATGATTACTTCGTAGTTCACATCATTCAGGCGTCGCAACACTTCATAGGGTCCTGTGTAACGAGTGAATAGTTGTGCTGACAACACCTGGCGTTGGACTGAACTCCACACCCAAACCTGATTGCCTGGATGGTAGTGAGCTTGTCGATGGTGAGCGTTGCAGCGGCATGCGTCTGTACTTTGCTGGAGTGTAATATGTAGGCGTGCTAACTTGCGTGCTTCTTCGGCTTACGGGGTAAGCTGCAAAGCGTCAGACGTGATCAGAGCGTCGCAAGTGTGTAGATGCATCGCATCCAACATGGTGTGGACCTCACGTCCACAGACAAGACGGAATGGCGTGAATAACGTAGTTTCCTGGCTTTTAAGCTATCGAGAATGTGACGTATGGTAGCACCTGGTCCCCGGCCATATGCCGGACATCTAAGTACATGAATAACATGTCGGCGATGGTTTTGTTGGGTCCCTCTGTCAAGCCGTTGGTCTCCAGATGATATGACGTGATCTTGCGGTGGCTCGTGTCGCTGAGCTTGATTACGTCATGAATGAGCTAGGCTGTTATTGCTGTTCTTCTGTTTGTGATTACGCAGCATGGGGCGCCATGTCGAAGAGCACTTTGGTCCATAAAAAATTGGCCAACATCGGAAGCCGTAGCACGTTGTAGTGCCTTTGTTTCGGCGTACATCGTCAAATAGTCTGTGGCTACTACGAACCACGTGTTCCCGGCAGATTGCAGCAGAAAAGGCCGCATTAATCTATTCCTATTTGATTGAATGGCGCCCTAGGTGGTCAGATTGGTTAAAGAAGCCCCGCGGGCTTCACTGGCGGGGAGATTTGCGGCGTTGACATTCCCAGCAGCTTTTCACGTAACGCTTAACGGACGCAGAAAGCTTAGGCCAATAGTACGCTTATCGAACTCTAGCAAGAGTTGTAGAGAAACCTAAGTGACCACATGTGGGCTCATCGTGGCAGTCGAGATGAATATCGTCACGCATGCCAGTTGGCACGACTGTAAGATAGGTTCTCTCATTGCCGTCGGAGTTTTTCCTGTAGAGGACCTCATCTCGCAGGCAGAACAATGACAGACTTCGAAAAATACATCGACGTATAGAAGAGTTACGTCATTCCAGGCTTTCGATAACTGTGCCGCTTTCGTCGTGCACGCGCTGTTCCTCTGTTTGTGATTACGCAGCATGGGGAGCCATCATAGTTTCGTGGGGAGCCATCATCAGATTCGTTGTAGTAAAGGCCCCAGGAAAACCACCGTAATCGTTGTTATCTTAGCCACAAACTTTGAATTTCGAGAGGAGCACAGCAAAACGAATCGTTATCTTCGTGCTTGCGACCCTGATTTTAAGCAATCGTGAAATCAAATTCATGCAGACGAAGACTCCATCGTGCCAGTCGCCCGCACGGGTCCTGTAGGTTGGATAAAAAGTGCAACAAATGATCGTCGGTGACTACCTTAAAGTGGCATCTATAAAGGTAAGACCTAAATTTAATCGGGGTTCATACAACAGCGAGGCACTCTTTCTGTGACGTGGAGTAGTTGACCGCGGCACGAGAAAGAATGCGGCTAGCGTATGCTATCACTCGCTCCGTGACCGCTTGCAGACCAAGACCCACGTTTCTAGCTTCAGTATGTGTCTCAGTATCAGCGTCTTGGTCAAAGTGAGCAAGGAATGGCAGTGTATACAAACGCTCCCGCAGTTCAGAGAATGCTGCATTCTACTCTTCCTCCCAGACTAATGAAACGTCTTCACGAGTGAGTCAAGTGAGCGGTTCCGCAATACTAACAAAATTGGCTCTAAAGCGGCGATAGTACGCGCAGAGCCCTAGAAAGCGACGTACTGCCTTCTGAACACATATAACAGAAAACGAGGCCACGGCGGTACTTTTGTCAGGGTCTGGCCGAAAAACCATCCGCACAGACAACATGGCCAAGACACTTTAGTTCTTTATAACCGAAATGACATCTTTCTTACTTCAGCGTCAGGTTAACAGAGGCGAGTGGTTTCAGCACAGTCTGCAGACGCTTCAGGTGCTCCTCAATGATCACAGAAAACACGATAATATCATCTAGTAAGCTAGGTACGTGTGGCACTTTATACCGGTAAGAACATTGTCCATAATTTTTTTTAACGTCGCAGGTGCGAAGCAGAGGCCGAAGGGATGCACCTGGAATTCATATAGCCCATGCGGTGTAACAAAGGCGATTTTTTCAAGATCTCTTTCATAAAGTTTGATATGCCAATAGCCACTTTTCAAGTCAATCGATGCAACATGCTTGGCCCGCTGTAGTCTGTCGAGGAAATCATCGATGTGAGCAGTGGGTAGGCTTCTTTTTAAAGACGGTAGTCTTTCTTGGAGACCTTCGACGCAAAAATTTGGGTTTGTCTGTCTGTATATTTGTCTGTTTGTCCCCCCTAACGGAACCCTGATCGGCATCAAAGTGACCAAACGATATTCTGAACGGCCAACCCCATCCGCAGCACCCACCAATATTGCTCAAGTTTCAGTGTTCATACTTGTGCGATTGCCAGTCAAATAGCAATTATTGCTTATATCTGAGGCACCATATTAACACGTCAATATTATGTACGTGTATTTCTTTACTACAAAAGGATACATAATTTTAAGGATCGTAGCCTTTACAACGCTGCGCTGGCCATGCGACGCTTGCACGAAACGACAAATGTTTCCAACGCTTTGCTTCCAACACTTTGCTTCCAACACTTACCCGTCGCTTTGCCTTCTGCTACAGTGTATAGAAATATACAGTATATTCAGAGATACTGTAGTTCTACACCTTATCACCTCAGAGACGCGCGAGCACGTTGCACGCCCCGTTTTCCAGGATAACTGACAGATAGCGGTCATGTCTCACGTGTGACGTTACTTGATGCGCTCCTTCGCCTCCGCTGCACGCTCGAGGCACTCTAATGCCTAGTTCACACTGAAACATCAGCTGTCTACAGCGACCGTAATTCCCCTGCCGCCGAAACACAGCGTCATTCGCACTGGACGCGCCCCGCGCCACCGAATATGCCATCTACCACGGGGCGAACGTGGGATGGATGCGCTGTCACCCGGTTGTTGTCGCGGCTCGCAAACGCTACTACGCTCTCCGGTGGTGTATACTTCGACGATTCTCGTACGCAAGAAGCAAGAAAAGACAGTACTGCTTACTTTGCTTGCAAGTGGCTGTCTTGTAATGCACGAAGAGCAGAAAAACCACCGACGCCAGCGGCGTTGGTGGGTTCGTTTTGCTTTGCAAGACCGCAACAAGCTCGGTCACGCCAACAGCAAGCTCGGTCACCCCTTCCTCGAAATACGCAGGCGTAGTAGGCACAGAGTAGTTTAAACTCCCATTGGTTTTAACATTCAGTTACGTGCACTGCAGCATAACAAGTGAGTAGGGCTTTGCCGTCATTTTTCAAAATTCTTTGACTAGCTCTCCTATTGGTCCGCTGTGACCGATTCGGCGGCAGACGCCGCAAAAATCGGTCCGAGAGCGATCGGCGCGGAGAGGGCCAGTGTGCGTTCAGTGTGAACGCGGCCTAACGCAGCACCACCAGAATACGATTCACTGGTTTTCTTGCGCAGAACACCAAATAAACGTTCTGTTCACTCTCTCCACACGCAAGACGCAAATATTTTTTTTCGACGATATTTTCGGTGTAGCATGCAGATACGAGGCCATTTTTTGGTCACGCTGTAAATTTTCAGTAGTCTACACAAAAGCGAAGTGATCAATATATTTTTTATGAGAACGACGGGAAATGGCCAGAGACTCTCGGAATGTTGAATAAAGTCATCTTGCAGAATCTCTTCCACTTGAGCATTTATCACGTCACGTTCCTTTGACGAAACGCAGTAAACGTGTTGTTTTATGAGTGAGGCGTCGATATACGTAATTATTCGGTGTTTTGTGAGCGGTGTCTGACGAACCTTCGACTTGGATGCGACGCACTCTTTAAGCTTATGAAGCAGCTCACGTAGCTCAGTCTCTTGTTGATTCCAGACGGTCAAATCGACAATAACTTTGGCAAGTAACGAAGTCATGTAGCTTGATGTCGGTCTAAGCCTGTCATTGCTGATGTAGATGCGAAACATTCAGCAATATCTGCGACAGTTTGGCGAAATTGATGGTGGTGGGACGTAACAGCTGCCGGTATTCGTTACTGAAATTGGTCACAGGTAGGCCAGTGCGTCCGTCATAAAGTGTAACGAGGCTGCATGCAGTGCAGACACCTAGCGCGAACAAAAGCGCCAAGTTGCCTTCTGCGACAACCTCACCAACCCGTAATTTGTCGGACACCACATTAACTAGGGCGCTGGAACGAGGAGGCAACGTGATCCGGTCGGCAGAAACGCGAAATGCGCCGTCACGGCTGTCGTCAAATGTGTCGGTACATCCAGCTGTCAGAAACGTCGCGGTACGCTCCCGAAGATCGACAACAGTGCTGTCCTCGCTCAAAAAGCCGACTCCCAGGATCAGGTCTCGGGAACAGTCACGAAATACGAGGCAGCTGGCGAGAAACGTATGTCCTCGAATTGCTCACCTTGATAGTGCACATAGCGATTGGGGTGACTACATGCCCGCCATAGGCTCAAATTTGTGTTTTGTACGAAGGCGTTACAACTTTCTTTATGTGCGGTGCTAGTTTCCCGCTCATGATCAAATAGTTCACACCTGTATTCAATAATGCACTAACATCGTGGCAACCGTGGACTGCAACATGTATCTCCAAAGAAAATCTGCTTCCGGCTTTCCTTGCTGTCATCGGTGAATTGATCTGCGTTCATGATTGCGTCGATGGGAGGCCTTGCTTGCTACGAGTGTCAGCAGCCTCACTCCCAGAAGTCGCTGTCATTGGTTTTCCCGCCAAGGGCTTGGTGAGTGTGCCTACGCCACCCTTGGGAGGATTCGGAAAATTTGGAGAAAATCGTCATGGGGATTGGGACCACGACTGCCACTGCAGTGGCATGCGCTGCTGTGAGAAGTAATCTTCGATAGCTCTCAGTCTTTCACCGAATCTCGGTCGTGGCGAGTCGATGGTGATACCCTGAATTTCAAAGTGGCGATAGAGACATTCCCGGTACACATGTCTCGCTTCACAACATAACACAGTGGTCGTCTGTCCGGTGTACGCCATACGTCAAATTTTCTGGGTAGCAGCTGTCGATTTTCCCGATTTTCCAAGTGGTGAATTGGCTGCAGCAAAGGAAGTGAATCTGGAGGCTTAGGGATAACAAAGCGCAATTAAGAAGGAATATATCGACTGACAGCTTCTGCGTATGTTGCACGACGTGGCTCTGTCGAGCCAGGCGGGACATAACTGGAAGTCGGCACTTGCAGACCTTGTCGTACTTAGTTTTTGACGATGCTGCAGATGAACCATGCAGTTGGTTGAGACTGACACTGAATCTTTTGTAGCTCATCGCCAAACACAGATCGAATGAGGTCGCAGAGAGATTGGATGTTAATGCTGCTTCCTGATTCAATGTTTATGCTGCTTTCTGCACCTCCAATCTGGCCTGCTGACGAAGCGACACTCACATGCTGGTCTTACACAGTAGAGAACTGTTGCAGCACTTGTTTCATAATTGTGCTTCTGTCAGAAACTCCGCCATGGTCTTTTGGGGACAGCGAATGAATCCAGCAAAAAACTGCTCCTTCATTCCTCGCATTGAATGGCGGAGCTGCTTTTATTCTGCCATGTGGGGGTCGGCTCTACGAAAGAGACTCGTCATGTCCTAGACGTACATCATGGCGCTCTCATTCAGAATAGGTGACCGGTAAAAGAGCGAGGGATTGTGCGATGCACCGTCTGCTACTGTCTTCTGGTTCGAGAAGAAGACGGCGAATCACTTCGCCGCAAGCCTCAGATTATTCGAGATTCGCGCGCGCGGTTGCCCGTTAATCTTCGTCCTGATAAACCATGGTCGGTTGTTCAGCCGTTGGCTGCTCCAACTCGAGCGTGCAATGCAAGCGGCGTGTATTGTTTTCCATGGAACGAAGAAAGAAAAACGAGGTGGGCCGCGGCTGTGAAGAGAGCCACAGTGACAGGTAGCGTTTGAGTACGGAACGTTGAAGCGAGAGTATGCGAAAACCATTTTATCACAGATACGTGTGTATGCCACCTTAAAAAAAAGCTGACGCACGAGTTGGCTGCAAATATTATATTGACAAATAAATTGTCGCGCAAGCACCTAGCAAAATAATGTGGAAACGCGCGCGTGAAATCGACTTCCATACGAGATGAGCTCCAGCCATTCCACTCATATATATGACAAAAAAAAACACAAAAGCTTCAATCAAGAGTCTGTTTACACGAAGCGCTGGACGACTCCATTTGCGTTATCTTGGTCAAACTGCGCGCCAGGACGGCACCCATAGGAACAAGTGCGTTAAAAAAGCGCAGGGTTTTAATTATTCGGCGCTGTCTATGTCTGACTCTATTGTTTATGTGCGGCAGTGCCGCACAGCTTGATCAAGATCAGCGTTTAAGTAAGCATCTGGATTCGATTAAAAAATACATCTTATAGCTCGCTGAGGGTTTGAGAAAAATCTCAATGCACTCAATAATTGTTGCTTTTTACGCCGATCGACCGACGATGTGGACTGAAGCAGCGATCCCGAAACGAACTCTTAGCACACATATACAATCACTCTCCTCTCCTGAGATATTTACAATGATGATTTTTTATCAGCAGTAACGCATCACACAATGCAAGCTGTTTTCAGTAACAACTGATCTGCTAGCCAAGCTTACAGTACCTCAGACCACCACAAAAGCATTGCAGATCATTTTAGTGCGATTAAAACATTTTGCTTGCCTTTCATGGCTTCCGTAGCTTGTCATTGTCGCAGTCACGGTTAGCAAAAACAAATAAAAAAACCAAATTCTAAAATGCTGACATTGCACGGCGAGGTGTTTTTATTAACGGAGCAGTACAAAATGCGCGCGTGCCGCTGCTAACCCGCGTGGTGCGTCGAACCGGAAGCCGTCGTATCCCACAGTTCCCTGCGATCGCCCATTTTACCGGTAACCTGTTTGGATGCGTGACTGAATCGCTTGCTCTGCTCGTTCACGGTGATCAGGATCGGCCCAGCTTGCAAGCAACTGACAACGAAAGGCGCTCTACGAAGAAAAAAAGCTCATGGTTTTCGTACCAAGCATCAGCGCCGTACTCCAGGCTGAAATACACGTTCCTAATCTTATCGAAGTCATTCCAACCATTGTAATTGGAGACCCGTGAACTGAGCCAGCCAGTCCTCGACATCCTCTAAGATTTAACCGTGGAACACCTTCGGCACACATGGCTTCCGCAGTGTAGGAGGCACAACTGCACTAATAACAGTGTTTTATATATCGCTTGCGTAGCGTAATATATATAAGTTGTATATCATTAGTGACTGAATAATTTTCTCTATCACGTTGCCATGACAAGTTCTCCTCTCAATCCTAAGAAAAAAGTTGATTAAAATGGACAAATCTTCCGTTCGCCTGGCTGACGAATCCTTAGAGATTGCACCTTGTATGGGAACTATACAGAGTAGTTGCTTTCCTTAAATAGCTTGTTCTCTTGTATAAATTTACAAAATAGATAAAATGTATACCTTTGAATCTTTAACAGCAGCGCTAAGGTCGTAAAAAGGCTCCATGGCATTCAATTATGATAGCTTCAGATGTACTAAATGATGAGCGTAGAGCTTATTTAACAATTGCGCTTAGGGAACTAGATGAATTTTTTCATAAATCCTTCCTCAATATTCACTCATGGAGATGCACAAGGCTGCAAGAAACCACAAAAAAAGTTGGTCCCCTCCCCCCCGAAAAAAAAACAGATATTCTAAGTATTAGGTGGCATGAAGAAATGACAAACTAATGCATGCCGTTAGCCTGTAAGAGCGTACAAGAAGGCATGCCACTTTTTTGCCAGCTGGTCTTTTCCAAAGCTGTGACACAGGTAAATAAAATTTCATCAATTTACCTCACAGGCAAAAGAGCCAAGAAGCATTGAGCCAAAGTGTTAAGCCACTGTTCTCGCATTTTGGCTTCCTTCAGGCAAATAATACGGGTCTCGTAGCGGGTGCGAGTAAAAATGAACAGCTGTGCACTATCTCAGAAAACACCGGGAGTAGGAATACGAGAAAAAGAGAGGCTGATTGACTCTTCATTTCAAAAACTAGGCTGATCGTTAGGTGAAAGACATCCAAGGGCTGATGTCAAAGTATATATAGACAAAGACTAAAGAAAGAACACCACATCTTGGCAATATTACCAGAAACAACAAGCGACGATAAATCATAAACATAAGAAAACTGAGAACCCCGAAAGGACGAGCTCCTAATGCGCACAGCAAGCCTGGTGTGCACAACAGGCTTGCAGGTATGAAAAATATTGTGGCAGTTTCACATTAGTGATGTCGATCCTGAAAGAAAAGCGCAGTGAGCTCGCTTGTCTTGTTTGTCTTTATATTTGTCTCTTTTTCTTTCTATCTATTTCATCTCTTTCCAACACGAAAGTGTTCGAAAATAGAGGAAAGGTTTCAGTGATGCATTTTCGTCACAAAAATGACACCAACAAAATAGGCACGGCCAGAAAAAAAAACGCTCGTGATCGGTAGTAAAGTCACCTATCTTTCGCTGCGCAACAACAGAGGCTGGTCACGCTACTCACTGCACCACTGCCACTTACCATAGCAACATTATAAACAATCCTTTCATATTCAAGGGGAAAGAATAGAATGACATATTGAAAAAAATCATTTTTTTTGCGTTACTGGAAATCTGTGGACTTTTCTAAACCAGAATCAGTTGTTTGTTTGTCTTAGTACGATTGTGTTATCTAAAATGGCATATTTCAAAATTTTTGCGGTGAACTGGCGTGCGCCCATGCTTAGGTAGCAAGGTATTCTTTGCAGTTCAAGCATCATAGCCATACGGAGAAGTTCCAGTTTGGAACCTGGATAGCCTTTGGCACATTCAGAAAAGAATGGTCCCAGAACTGCGAAAACGAAAGAAAGCAGCGGTACCAATCTTTTCGTCAGTAAATCTAGATCTTAGTGGTGTCATCATTGGCGAGCACTAAAAATAATATCGTTGGGCCAGCTTGGAGGACCTGGAAAAAGCTGTCTGGTCAACATACTTTCACGTGACATCACAGGATACCAACCAATCTTACAGCCTTCGTTCAAAAGATGCCGAAAAGTGGTATAAATTCAACAAAACCCGGTCAACGAACATTCGTTCGTTTATCGACAACACCTTATAGCATCTGTTATCGAGGCCATTAAGACAAATTATCTAGAGCAAACTCATCCTAAATTACTTGCTAAATTACTCTATGGGAACACTCAAAACTACAACGGGCTGTTGGATCGTCGTTTGGGAGTGCGTTCTGAAAGAAACGTTTTCCTCGGGAACCATACACTCTCAGTATGTAATCTTGATACTGTGCTCAGTTTTATTAATGGTAATACAGCCGTGTTAATGTGGTGAAATATTTTTCCGCTCATTCCGCCAGGGTACTGCACAGTGCAGGGCTTACACACCCTTGAACTCACGCGTGCGCGCGCTCATCCGGGGAGGGAGAGTCGTACCCCTGGGGCTTTCACCGGAACAATTCTGTAGTAGCTACCGGGCGCACAAAGGTCACTGCACTCGCTGCAGAGTGTCCGTTTGCGAAAAAGGCGAGCTTTTCAGACACAGCGAAGTAACAACTGAGGCACCTACTCACGTTCATCTCTATTTGTGAGTACGTATCGTGCGTCATTTGTAGAGGAGCACGCAGGGCAGGTTTTAAACTGCTTACCCTTCTTAACGTGACATTTCATTTTGTAGCTATCGCATTATTTGCTTCGTCTTTGCGACAAAGCCGCGACTTTTTCTTAAATGCATAGATACATATTGATAAAGACCGTAGTGTTTATTACGAGGATCTGGCGATGCCACACTATTGCGATGCGACGACAATGGGTATTTCCTATGCTTGACTAAAATTTGATGGTGCTGCCAAACAGCTGTTTTAAGTTGCGTTTCTTCAAAAACCTGCTAGATGAGGTTCATATCTCTTGTAGCTTCTATTCACCGGTTTTCTCGCGCAGAGTGTGAAATAAAGGTTTTATCCTTTCTCTCCTGAAAGAAGACTATCGTCTTTAGACGACCTTTGCCAGCAAACCCACAAATACGGCACCACTTTTTTTCTACACTGTAGGATACTAGTGGCGGCAAGTGGTATTTGCACAATTGCCGCACCGCCCCCCCCCCGTTCGCGAAGATGGTGTTTTTCAAACACTGAATAAATGCCTTTGGAGATACGCTGTGCTACACTTATAGTAAGGGTCGCGGAATGAAATTTATGATGCGGCGGCTGCATTGTAGATGGAGACGAAAATGCTGTAGGCTCATGTGCTCAGGTCATGGGTGCACGCTAAAAAACCCCAGCTG
This sequence comes from Rhipicephalus annulatus, assembly GCA_013436015.1. NCBI lineage: Eukaryota > Metazoa > Arthropoda > Arachnida > Ixodida > Ixodidae > Rhipicephalus > Rhipicephalus annulatus. Next base: position 89,491 of record WOVY01000708.1, read on the forward strand.
GTTGAACCGGAACCTTCCACTACGGCGTTTCTCATAATCATATGGTGATTTAGGAACGTTAAACCTAACATATTAATAAATAAACCCCCCACATCATAATCACCACCATCATCATCATCAGCCTGACAACGCCCACTGCAAGGTAAGGGCTTCTCCCATGATCCGCCAATCAACCCAGCTTTCTGCTTTACGTTGCCACGTTATGCCCGCAGACTTTTTAATCACATCGGCCCACCTTACTTTCTGTCTCCCTTTCGTGCGTTTGTCTTCTCTGGGAATTCAGTCAGTAACTCTTAATGACCAGTGATTATGCTATTTACGTGCTACGTATCCGGCTCAAGACCATTTCTTTTTCTTGATTTCAACTGTGACATTCTTAACCCTGGTCTTTTCCCTGACCCACTCTACTCTCTTCGTGTCGTATGAAGGTAACACCTATCGCTCGCTGCGTCGCTTCATCGCTGCGTCGTTTCCATCGCTCGCTGCGTCGTCCTCAATTTAGGCTGAAGCCTCTTTGTAAGCCTTCAGGTTCTTGCTCCGTAGGTAAGTACTGGCAAGATGCAGTTGTTACATACCATCCTATTGAGGATCAGTGGCAGATTATCATTCGTGATTTTAGAATGCTTGCCGAATGTTATTCGCCTCATTTTTATTCTCCTAATTATATTACTTTCATGCTTCGGCTGGGCGGTTACTACAGCTCCTATGTAGATATATTACTTCACGATTCCAGCGTCTCTCCACCTAACGCAAAGTCATGTTTTCTGCAGAGACAGTTGCACATTACTTTAGTTTTGTGAATATATATATTTAGACCTACTTTTTTGCTTTCCGTGTACAGATCAGTGATCATGATATGTAATTCGTCCCCTGAGTTACTTATTAAAACAATGTCATCAGTGAATCGCAGGTTACTAAGATACCCTATATTACCACTTATCCCTAACGCTCCCCAATCATGGGTCCTGAATATCTCCTATAAAAACGCAGAGAATAGCATTGAAGGGGCCGTGTCTTCCTGCCTTACACCCTTCCTTATTGTGATTCTGTCGTTCTTTTGGAGACAACTATGGTGGCTGTGAATTCTCTGTAGAATTAGTCCTGTATGTTTACGCAGGGTTCTTAGACACCGTGATTCCGTAGTGCCTGCATTACTGCTGATGTCTCAAGTGAGTCAAACGCCTTCTCGTAATCTATGAAAGCTATGTATAAAGGTTGGCTGTATTCAGCGCGCTTTTTCATTACCTGATTGATAGTATGAATATGGTCTATTGTTGAGTAGCCGGTACAAAATCTTGCTTGGTCGTTTGGTTGATTGAGAACTTATATCGCCCTAATTATATTAGATGCTACTTTTGTAAATAGTGAGTTTAAAAAAAGGGCTATCGATTTATAGTACTCTACTGTGGGAGAGCGTAAAGCCGTTCTTTAGGCCTCACACTTCATGAGTTCATGAAGAAGGGCCAGTAAGCTGATCGGCCTGTAATTTTTCAAGTCCTTGACGTATCCTTTATTATGGATTAAAAAGATATACGCGTTCTTCCATGATTCTGGTACCCTTCCCGTCAAAAGGCTCTTTGTATATAGAGTGACTCATTTTTCTAACAATTTTTTCGCCATCTTTGAGGAGGTCCTGTAACCTTATTCTCACCAGCGGCTTTGCCTCTCTGCATTCCTTCTAGGGCTTTATTTGCTTCCCCTGTTTTTACTAGTAGCCTATAAAATTTCTCTGGTGCATTATTGTTTCTCGCAATACCATCCTGGTTCTTTTGAATGCTGTACAGCTCTTTGTAGAACTCCTCCGCTATATCGACCATCCTATACATATTGGTTGTGACACAAACGGTCTCAAGTTCGGCCAAATAAACTCTTTCATCTTGGACTCGAAGCTTGCTTCCTTCGTTTACGTCACAACTCATTGACATCTGGTGGAGGTGCTGCTTCGTTAATGTACCGGACGCCCCTGCCAGCCCCAGTTGGGAAGGAGACGTCTACGCCAACGTCTAGCAGCGAGCTAGCCGCATGCAACGAGGGCAACATTTAGAGTACAGCGTTCTAGCCTATCATACTCGTAAGCCCTAGGTCATGACCACCACTTCAGAGACAATGACCACCCTTGTGCTGCCGACGCAGATACTTCTACGGTATTGCAAAGAGCCCCCAACGTTTCAGGGATCATCATTTGAAGACACGTAGAGCTGGCCCAAACCGTACGACCGCGTCACTTCATTTATTACCTGGAGCAATGACGGCAAGCTATGGCCGGTCTATTTGGCTTTCAAAGACGCCCGCTCAGACCTGGTTCGAGATCAAACAGCGAAGCCTGACAACGTGAAACTATTTTCGCACTAGGTTCTTTGCTATGTTCAGAGGCGTCGTCCGCAAAGAGAAGGCCGCAGCTCTACTGGAAACACGTGTAGATCGAGCTGCCAAATGAGAACACGGCTCTCTTCACCAAAGAGATGACGACACCCTTTCGCCACGCCGACCCAGCCATGGCTGAGGACAAGAACCTACGTTTGTTCGCGCGAGGTGCAGTTATTTGCGGGACTTGTTTGCAACCCACTCAATAGTTTTGACGCATTCCTCACCGAGGCTACGATTTTCGAGAAGGCACTTCAGATGCGCGCAAGGCAGTATGAGCGTCGCTCTTCAACAGTCATCTATGCCGAAGCTCATATGCTCAACACCGACGACCAGCGTGAGACCATTCGAGTGATCACGCGGGAGCAGCTGCGCAAGCTGTTACCTTCACCACAGCTTCTAAGGGATTCGAACGCTGACATAGTCCGCGAGTAATTTCGGCGATCACTTGGACTTTCCGAAAAACCGACTCTGTCCCCGTCGCAAGCCATGAGCTACGCTGCTGCAGCCCGACGCTACGCCCACATCAAGAGGCCACACCGTCGCAGTCCCGCCGCCAGATACCACTGCCACCGTCGCCATACCGTCTACCCACTGGCCAGCACAACGCTTGGACGAAAACAGACATGTTGCGTGCTCCTGTTCACCGACCTCCGTCCTACCGCTGCGGAGAAGTGGGCCACACTTACCGCCGCTGCCAGTACCGACAGATGGGTCTACGGGGTTTCGATGCCAACGCACCGTGCCCACAGTTGGGAGAATGCCGGCGCGACATTGCCGGCTACCTCGCAAGAGCGCGCAATTGACACACGGGCGACATTCCACTCACCGAGATCAGGCCGATACCTATTGTGAGCTGGCAGCTGACCACAGCAAGTTATTTTTTCATTCACTCTTCTTTTTTCACATTTACAATACAATGAGGTCTCATACCTTCCCCTATACTCTCCTTGCATCATTGTCTTTTATATCTCATCAATCCCTTAAATATACACTTTCTTCCTTCATTCCTTCAATAACGAGGGTCTCGTTTCGGCAGTCCTGGTGCCTTTAGGTATAATACGACGAATAATTGGGCAGCTGCTCGCTCAAAATAGGTTCACGCGCTTCGTGACGCCAAAAAGGCTCATAAAGATTGTGTCACATCCTCCACGATGACTACTAGTGGCGCCGACTGACATTGCCACGTTTAATTCTCATATATACCCAATAAAGTGGCTAGGGTGATAGTCACCGTGGCAGCTCAGTGGTAAGAGCATCGAACGGGTTATGCGACGGTCGCAGTTTCGGTTCTTGGCCATGGGAAGTTATCTTTCCATTCACTTTTCTTTCTTCACAGTTACGTTAGAATCAGGTCTGACTAACTTCTTCTATGATTCCTTGCATTCTCTGTTAGATCTCAATAATATTGTATAAAACAACAAAAAACGAGCCCTTAAGTACTCACTATTTTCGTATATGTATATATATATATATATATATATATATATATATTGTGAGACTATGTTCGGTATGGCAGTAACCAGGTTATCTTTTTAATCCAGATGCACGAGCCAAAGAGGAAGAGCCCACGTGACATACGATGATCACCACTACAATAGTTTGGTCATACAGATAAAGATGATGAAGATGAAGTACATAGTCAGCACTCACACCATTTTCCCCCTTTCCAAAAAAAGGCAGGATATTATAAAGGGTTGGGACACCGAATACGTGGTTTCATTCGAGAGACGGGGGCGATCTCGGTGTGGCGGTGACGACGATCAGGAGCCACGTTGGCAGGAGCAACGCGATAGTTGACTTCGGGTGTTCGTTCCAGGGCGGTGTATGGACCGAGATAATGGTGAAGGAACTTTTCGCAGAGCCTAGGTGCACGAACAGGTGTCCACAAAAGGACTTCGTTGCCTGCGCGGAACAGAACAACTTTACGCTTTGCATCAATGTCGATTTTTTCTCTTGTCCTGAGTGGTAGCAGTGTTGGTGCGGGCAATATCACGGTAGCGGGTGACGCGAGCGGCAAACTCTTCCGGGAGAGATGAAGATGGAACGGAAGATGTGGACAAAAAGGTTGTGTCCAAAACAAAAGTCAGTACACGGCCATACACGAGAAAAAAGGGGCTGTAATTTGTCGTACGCTGTATGGCAGTATTATACTGCGAACGTGACGAAAGGAAGTAGAGTGTCTCAGTTTTTGTCATCTTGTTGAACGTACATGGAGATGATGTCGAACAAAGTTCGGTGAAAACGTTCAGTACAGATCATTAGTTTCTGGGTAATACGCTGATGTGGTCTTGTGGATGGTTTTAGAGGTCTGGAGGACTTCAGCATGGACATGTGAAAGAAATGTCTTGCCACGGTCGCCAAGAAGCACACGCGGTGCGCCAGGTCGTAAAATAATGACACGAAGGAAAAAATCGGCGACTTCAGAGGTAACACCAGACGGAAGAGCTGCCGTCTCCGCGTAGCGAATAAGGTGGTCCACGGCAGTAACAATTCAATGGTGACCGGCTGGCGTAAACGGAAGAGGTTCGTATAAGTCTATGCCCACAAATTCAAAGGGAGTGGACGGTCACGGCAGTGGTTGTAATGGTCCCGCGGGAAGAGACGTGGTACGTTTTTGGTGCTAGCGTGACACGCCGGAAGCGACGTTATTGGCGACAGAAGTAGAGAGGCCAGGCCAAAAGCAGCGAGTTTTAAGGTGGTCGTAAGTCTTGTGGATCCCTAAGTGGCCAGCTGTCGCGTCATCATGAAACGCTTGTAAAACTTCCAGACGAAGTGGGCGAGGAATGACGGGAATCCATTGGTTACTGAGAGGATGGTAAGTTTGCCGACATAATGTTCCATCTTGAAGCTTGAAACGGGCAAGTTGTCGTCTTGGGCGGCTGTTTGGAGCACGCGATAAGCCAGTGAGCCGATCGATGATTGTGCGGCAGTAGGTATCGGCATGTTGGAGCGAGGCGGGATCTGTGGACGAAAGAAGGTCCACTGAGGCAACGAACTGTTTCGAACAAGCAGCTGTCTGCTTGGTCACTTTGGTGGGTGGTGAGGAACAGATGGAAGGTGACTCTTCGGCGCTTTGCGAGAGTGGGCAACCTGCAAAGTTTCGGCATTTTTGTGCTGTCGACCTGACCTATATGTTACGCTGTAGTCATACTCTTGCAATCGTAGTACCGAACGACCAAGGCGCCCCGACAAGTATTTGAGAGACGATAAGCAACACAGAGCATGATGGTCAGTCACTATTGTGAAATGCCGGCTGTATCAATAAGGGCGAAACTTTTGTGCGGACCACATTATGGCGAGACATTCTCGCTCAGTGATGCTTTAATTTCGCTCAGCAGGTGAAAGAGTACGGCACGCGTAGGCCACGACTTGTTCTTCGAAGGCATACTTCCGCCGAAGAAGGGCACCACCAATGCCAAGTCCACTTGTGTTAGTGTGTAGTACGGTAGGTGCTGCAGGGTCGAAATGGCGAAGCACTGGCCGTGATGTGAGGCAACGCTTGAGGGTGTGAAAAGCAGCTTAGTAATCATCCCATCAGACACAGGGTGCACTCGTGGTCAGAAGTTTGTGCAGAGGAGCCGCAATAGTAGCGAAATCACGTACAAAGCAGCGGAAATACGACGCCAAGCCAAGAAAGCTGCGGAGGTCTATGGGTGTGGTTGGTGTAGGAAAGTGCAGTACCGCGGCAACCTTATCGGAATCGGGCTCAACGCCATGTTTGTGACGACGTGACCGAACACCTTGATGCTGTGGCTGGCCAACCAACTCTTTTTAGTGTTGAGCTGGAGACCAGCCTTAGCTAAACACGTGAGGACTTCGTCTAGCCGTTCCAGGTGCTGTGAGAAGCTGGACATTAATGATGACAATGTCGTCCAGGTAACAAAGGCAGGTCTTCCATTTTAATCCCCGCAGTAGCATGTCTATCATTCGTTCAAATGTGGCTGGGGCATTGCATAGGCCAAAAGGCATCACATTGAGTTCAAAGAGCCCATCTGGCGTAGCAAACGCAGTCTTCTCCTCATCAGACTCGTGCATCGGAATCTGCCAATAACCATAGCGCAAGTCGAGACTTGAAGAGCACTCGGCACCTTGTAAAGTATCAACAGCGTCATCAATGCGAGGCGTTGGGTAGACGTCCTTCGAGTACTTTTGTTGAGTGATCTGTAATCATTGCAAAACCGTACTGACCCATCCTTTTTTTACTAGTACGACAGGAGAAGACCATGCGCTTGTCGAAGGCCTGATTACATTGCGCACGAGCATGTCGTTGACTTGCTATTCTATAAGCTTGCGTTCAGAATCCGACACATGGTAAGGGCGGTGGCGAATGACACGGGATCTGTCGGTGTCGATACGATGAGCGGCCACTGTTGTTTGACCCAGACCTTCAGAACAAACGTCCAAGAAGGTTTTGTGCTTCATTAATAACGCTAGCAAGGCATCAGTTTACGTTAGGTTGAGATGTTTACACAAAGTGGTCTTGAGAGCAAGAGATGAATCTTACACTAGCATACACTTTGAGAATGACGAAGCAGATGAACCACTGACGTTACAAAACAGTGCTTCTTCGGTAATGCTGGCAACAGTGGTCCCCTCTGGCAGAAGTAGTGGTTCTGGCGTCGTGTTGCAGGCGGCGATGCTTGCATGACCACGTGAGGACGGCACTAAACAATATGCAATGGTGATCCTTCGAGAAATACAGCGCTGGCAAGGAACAACCACAGCGTCATCCTCTAGAATGTCTCTTGACACGATCGTAAGGACACGTTCTTGTCCGGGAGGCAGGAGGAAATCCGCAGCTAAGACAAGGTTGAGCGACGAAAGCTCGGCAGCAGAAGAAAGCTCAGTGTCCGTAATATGAAGGAGGGGCCGACCACATGAAATAACAGCAGACGCATCTGACAAGAAGTACCAGCTTATGATTATCGGATGAGCGTACGAAGACAGCAGAGCCAATTGTATGTGATGACGGACTCCATCGATGAAAACACCAGCAGTACACAACCCGGTCGGGCAAATCGGACTGTCATTAGCGCCGCATAACATGGGACCGGCATAAGGAGTTTGCACTTTACGCAGGCGAAAACACAATGCAAAATCATTTACCGAAATGGCGGCTCCAGTGTTTATAAGGGCGTCATAAAACACCTTGCACCCAAATAAGCAGTAAATTACCTGGACTAGACGGAGGAGTTGAAACGTTTCGACAACAAGAAGTTTCCCCTCCTAAAAGTGCACCTTCCAGTTTTCCGAGTCCAGATAAATCGGTGCAGGACGCAGGGTTGATGACATACGCCGAAACGGTGACGGAGAACGGCGGCGAGATGAACGAGAAGGATGACGTACAGCTTGAGACTGTGGAGGGGAGGGTGACCGACGGGAAGTGGACAGATACGGTGCGGGATCGTATTCATAGGGTCTTGGAGCGAAGTTTCTTTCGTAACCACGTCATTCATCACTCTGACAGCGGCGGCAGATACGGGATATGTGACCCCTTATGCCACAGCAAAGCAGACGGAGCGCTGAGGACGCCGTGTTGAATAGTGGGGTGGCCTTGGCACTTGCGTTTCCATCGCAGCCAAATGGTCACATTCGACGTCCGCAGGCACAGGTCGAACTGGTGCAGGGGCCCGCCATGCAACTTCTGTGTACGAAGGTGCCAGAAAGTGCACAGGAGACGGGGCAGCGCTTCTCATTGATGCCAATTCGTCCTTGATTATCTCACGCAGGTTGGGAGGAGGTGTGCGGACAGACGCAATGGTTGGGTTTCCTGGAATAAGGCCGTGGAGTTCTTCTGTGACGAATGTGCGGATAAGAGCTCGCAATTCATGCTCTTCGGCAAAGCGAGCGTCGCAGCAGGCGTGTGGATGCGTATGGAATGAAGTCCGTCCAGGCGTTGGCATGTGGTGATGACGTCCCGGACGGTAGTTGGGTTCTGAATAATGAGAGCATTGAAGACCACAGAGTTCATACCTTTTAGTAGTTGTCGGATGCGATCGGCCTCCGTCATGTCATTTTGCGCTTGGCGATAGAGAGCCAGAAAATCTTTAATGTAGGACGTATATGATTCGTCGTCCCCATGGATGCGCGTTGCGAGCTTCTGTTTCGCTACCGCAGAGCATCCTACAGACGTGCCAAATACCTGACGGGGATGCCCCGTGAAGGCCAACCAATTCGGGAAGTCGCTCTCGTGGTTGTAATACCAGGTTTTAGCGACTCCATTGAGGTAAAAATGAACTTAGCGCAGTTTGTGCGCCTGGACCCAATAATTACAAACGCTGGTTCGATCATAACTCTCCAGCCATTCTTTCGACGTTTTTGCCGCGAAGGCCGAAAAATACCGGAGGGTCTCGGTGAGAGCTACTCACGGTGTGGTGAAGCGTGTGTGGCTGAGAAGGCGTGGTTGCAGCAGCGGACGCGTTGGGTTCTGCCATCGCTGTTGCTTGAGGGGACAGCCATCGACCAGAACAGAGATCCAGGGATGACGGGTAGAGCAGGACTACGTGGGAACCAAAGCACGCTCCACCACTTATGACACCACGCCCGGTAAGGCAGTAATCAGGTTATCTTTTTTAATCCAGATGCACGAGCCAAAGAGGCCAAGCCCGCGTGACATAAGATGTTGATCACTACAATGATTTACTCATACAAATGAAGATGAAGTACACAGTCAGTGCTCACACTATATATATATATATATATATATATATATAATGTGTCGAATAAATATAGCACCTGGTACTATATAAACTCTTTATTTAGGGCGAACTTGTGCCCGTAAACTCAAAGCTAAAAATGGTCAGCCAAAAATGTCTCTTGCTCGCTGACTCCAACTTCGTCGGTCTCTTCCTCTGCCCCTCGAGTCTCGCGCCGGTCCCGTGGCGTAGCATCGTGGCGAGTGCAGGACGGCGTTCCATGGCGCGGCTTTCTTGCTACTTGCTTGGCGGCTTTTACGAACGCGAATTGTGGCACGCGTCTTCTGTGATGGTGGAGCTGTGGCAGTAGTCCCCCTCCTAGCACGCATCACCCTGATGCGTAGAGCTGGCTGACAGTTTCCAAACAATAGGACTTGTCCTTGTGTTAGACGACGTGAGTCAGTTCACTTGTTCAGTTCTTGTCGTAGTGCGGTTTCATACGTACTACATGTACAACTTCAGGGAAATTCCTGTGCCGTGTTGTGCATACTTGACCTTCAGGGATCACTTCGTAGTTTAATGGGCCCAGCTGACGAAGAAACCGGTAAGGGCCCAAAGAGCGCCGAATAAGCTTTTGTTATAGGCCACGTGCACGTACAGGCGTCCAGACCCACACTTTGTCTTCAGCGGAGTACTGAACGTCCCTTCGTCTTAGATTATAATGATGCGCGTCGACGTCCTGCTGTTGAATGTTGCGGTTCCGTGCTAATTGTCGCGCCTCTTCTGCCCTTTCTACATATCGCTTATGTCAGGATCCTCTTTATTCGTGCTGTTGACAGGCAGCATCGCGTCTAATGTCGTTATTACTGTCCGATCATAAACAAGTTCAAATGGCGTGAAGTGGGTTGGCTCTTGTAGTGCGGTATTGTATGCAAATGTAGCATACGGTAATATGGTGTCCCACGTCTGATGCTCGACGTCCACATACATCGCGATCATGTCAGCAAGCGTCCTGTTCAGCCTTTCAGTTAACCCGTTAGTTTGCGAATGGTATGCGGTAGTTATTCTGTGGTCGGTGTGCGTTAGTTTCATGACATACTGTACTAGCCTGGCAGTGAACGCAGTTCCTTTGTCAGTTATAAGGACTTTAGGTGCGCCATGTCGCAGCACTATCTGGATCACAAAAAACTGAGCCACTTCATTTGCCGTTCCTTTTGTGAGAGATGACGTCTCGGCATACCGGGTCATGTATTCGGTTTCTACAACTATCCAGCGCTTCCCAAACGATGACATAGAAAATGGTCCTAGCAAATGTGTTCCGACCTGCTCAAACGAGAGTTTCGGTGGCTCTATCGGTTTCAAAAGACCTGCTGGTTTTAGGGGTGGTACTTTGCGTCTTTGGCATTCTCTACATGATCTTACGTAATGCTGTACTGAATCCATGAATTCTGGCCAGTAATATCTCCGGCGGATTCTTGCCAAAGTCCTACTAATGCCCAAGTGACCGGTCGATGGGTCACCATGACACGCTTCTAAAATTTCCGCTTGCAGTGATGATAGTATCAGTAGTAGGAACGTTTCACCGGTGTGTTGAAAGTTTCTCTTGTAGAAAACGTTGTTGCGGAGGACGTAGGAACGTATTCCACGGACGAAAACTCGCGGTACTTCGACTCGCTGCCCCTCTAAGTATTGAATGAGCAGAAGTAATTCTGAGTCCATTTGATTGATCATGAGCCATCTCCGACACATTCACAGCTCCAAGAAATGTGGAGTCTTGTTTATGCTCAGGACACGAGGTCTGGACTGGTGCTCGTGACAAGCAATCCGCGTCATTGCGCTTGTGGCCAGACTTTTAGACTACGGTGATGTCATATTCTTGTAGACGCAGGCTCCATCTAGCAAGTCTTCCGGAAGGATTGTTGAGGTTCGCAAGCCAGCACAATGAATGATGGTCACTGATGGCTCGGAACGGTCTACCATATAAATATGAACAGAACTTACTGATGGTCTATATAACTGCGAAATATTCCTTTTCCGTAGCTGAATAATTATACTCAGCTTTCAACAGAGTGCGGCTTGCATAAACAATAACTTTTTCTTCCTGGTTCTGCCATTGAACAAGAATAGCACCGAGGCCAACGTTGCTGGCGTCCGTATGAATGTCTGTTTTGGCATTTCGTCAAAATGATCGAGTATGGGAGGTGACTGCAAACGCCGTCGTAACTCAGAAAAGGCGTCTTCTTGCTGTTGGTGCCAGTTGAATGGCACACCTTCCTTCGTAAGCCGTGTCAGTGGTTCCGCAATCTTGGAGAAGCTTTCAACGAAGCGCCTATAGTAGGCACAAAGCCCCAGGAAACGTCGCATAGCTTTCTTGTCTCTTGGCCTTGGGAAATTTACAACCGCAGTGATCTTATCCGGATCTGGACGGACACCGTGAAAACTGACAATATGCCCGAGGAACCGAAGCTCCCGGAATCCAAAGTGGCACTTTTGGGTTTGATCGTGAGTGCAGCCATACGAATAGCGTCCAGTACCGTTCTCAATCTCTGTACGTGCTGTTCAAACGTAGTGGAAAAAATTACTACGTCATCAAGATAGACAAGACATGACTGCCATTTGAGGCCGGAGAGCACAGTGTCCATCATCCTCTGAAAGGTAGCGGGAGCAGAACACAAACCAAATGGGAGTACTTTGAACTCGTAGAGTCCGTCGGGTGTCACAAACGCCGTCTTTCCACGATCTTGTTTGTCGACTTCTATTTGCCAGTACCCACTCTTTAGATCTAACGATGAATAAAAGTGAGCATTGCGCTGTTTATCCAACGTATCGTCGACTCGTGGGAGTGGGTATACGTCTCGCTTCCTGACGAGGTTGAGTTTTCTGTAATCAAAACAGAACCGCATGGTAATGTCCTTTTTCTTCACCAGTACTACCGGCGATGCCCATGGGCTTTTGGAGGGCTGTATGACATCGTCGTCGAGGATCTACTGTACTTGCTTCTTCATCGCCTCGCTTTCTTTCGGAGCTACTCGGTATGGATGCTGGCATACTGGTTTAACATGCCCTTCGATTACAATGCGGTGCTTTGCTACAGGCGTACGTCCGACTTTCGATGAAGAGGAAAAACACTCTGCGAATTCCTTGATCAACTCCACAATCTGGTCTTCCTGCAGAGAAGAAAGCTCTCGGTCAATATCTATTTTCTTGAGGACACTGTCCACTGTTGAGGGCGTTGTAGGTACTTTTTCTATGGTGCAAACATCTGAGACTTGTACGTAGTCACGAAGTGATGCTATGGCTGCTTCCTTCGCCACATGCTGTACCTCGTTTGAAAAGTAAGTCAATAGCACATCAGTGTGTCCGTTTCGCAGGTTCACTAGACCTCTCGCCAATCGTATCCCCTTTGTGAGTAGCAGTTCGATATTTCCATCAGCTAGTCCCGCATATTCACGATAAACGTCTCTTTTCACAGAAACTGTCACGCACGCTGCTACGTGGCGGCACTGTCACACCTCCATCCACATATACGAAGAGACGAAACAATTGGTTGCTCCGCATGACACACGGCAACAGCGTTCTCTGTAGAGAAAGAAACTTGGGATTTCTGCAAGTCGATGATGGCACTGTTTGCTTGCAGGAAGTCCATGCCCAAAACTGCCTCACGGGAACATTCGGGGAGAATAATAAAACTGCACACGTACACATGGCCTCTTATTCCCACTCTCGCTGTGCACAATCCTACGGGGCTGACTAAATGCCCTCTGGCGGTGCGTATCTGCGGTCTTGTCCAATGAGTGAGCACTTTCTTCAGGTTCTTTGTGAGCATGCTACTTATTACTGAGTAGTCTGCACCAGTGTCTATTAACGCTATGGTTTCGACGTCGTCGATTCTGACTTGTAGCTCGGATGTCCCGTCACCATTACTGCGTTGTCCGTCGTTGTGTCAGTGTCATCGTGTGATTCGGTTAGCGAGTGAGGGTTTTCAGTTTTTCGAAAATCAGCGACCTTGCCTCCACAGGTCGCTGGTTCTAGTTTTCCCGTCGCGGGCTTGGTGAACGACGCTTCGGAAAAGTAGATGATGGGTGTGGACTCCACGACCTATTGCGCTTTGGGGCAATCAACCGCGATTCATGTCGCTGAGTGTTAAGATAGGCATAGCGCGAAGATAAATATTCTTCGATTTCGTAAGGGCGCTCACCGTTACGAGGGCAGGGTGCATTCACTGGGAAGCCACGTAGCCCGACCCGACGGTAGTGGCATGTCTCAAGAAGATGACCTGCCTCCCCACAGTGGTAGCAGAGAGGCCGCCGGTCTGCCGTGCGCCATACATCACTAACATCACTATTGCGGGGTCTCGCTTCTGGCATCGGCGGTGGCGTACTGCGAGGAAAGGTCGGTGGCATAACGGGAGCTTGTGCAAAGCTCGGGCGTCTCATGTCTTGCCGTACGACTTGCGCGTACGACAGCTGTGGCTGAGGTTCCGGTTGCGTGTGGTGTGGCCCCTGAGGCTGCGGTTGAATAATTGCTTGCCGCACTTCTTCACGTGCAACGTCCGCGATTGAGGGCATCGCTGGAGGACTTTGGAGCAGTTGCAGTTTCTGGAGCTCCTCCTTAACATTACTAGCCCTCACCATTTCCCGGAGGACGTCAACGTTGGTGGGGAGGGTTGTTGACTCCGTCCTGACTGAAGAGACGCCGAAGTCTCTGTTGTACAGTCGCGCATGTTGCTGTAGTGTCTTTTCCATGGTAGTTGCCTTGGACCGGAACTCCGCCACAGTTTGCGGGGGATGACGCACCAGGCCTGCAAAAACTTCTTCTTTTACTCCGCGCATTAGGTTCCGCAACTTCTTCTCCTCGGCCATGTTTTGGTCGGCTCGGCGGAAGAGCCGCGACATGTCTTTTATGTACATGGCCACGCTCTCATTATTCCGTTGGTTCCTCACCTGAAGAGCAGCCTCTGCCTTCTCTTTGCGGTCCGTGTTCGGATAGGTTGCGATTAGCTCTCGTCGGAAGTCGTCCCACAACGGCAAGGACGCTTCGTGGTTCTCGAACCACGTACGTGCCGAATCTTGCAGGGCGACGTAAACGTAACGAAGTTTTCGGGCTTCGTCCCAACCATTCAAACGTGCAACGCGCTCGAAGCCTTCAGGCCAGTCCTCAGTGCCTTCAAAGGTCTCACTGTGGAAGACCTCTGGTGTACGTGGCGAATCCACAATGAGGTGAGATGGAGATGGCATTGACTGGGTGGCCATCGCAGTGACGTTTGTGCTTGAGGTTTTGACAGGTCTTGATGAGTCAATTAGGGGGCCGAACTCGGGCTGCTCCCCACGTAGTCGGCGACTCGTGCGTTGTTGCACAGGTGTCAATTCTGCTGGCTCCAATCTTCTGGAATCTGGGCTTCTCTCCCTTGCCTGTGGTGGACTTGGAAGCATACCCCGCACCTCCACCATATTGTTACGAATAAATATAGCACCTAGTACTATATAAAATTTTTATTTAGGGCGAACTTGCTGCCCGTAAACTCAAAGCTAAAAATGGTCAGCCAAAAATGTCTCTTGCTCGCTGACTCCAACTTCGTCGGTCTCTTTCTCTGCCCCTCGAGTGTCGTGCCTGTCCCGTGGCGTAGCATCGTGGCACGTCAAGGACGGCGTTCCATGGCGCGGCTTTCTTGCTACTTGCTTGGCGGCTATATATATATATATATATACAAATATATATATATATATATATATATATATTATATATATATGGTAAAGAAGTGTATACCTAAGGGCTCGTTTTTTCGTGTTTTAACACAATAATAATGAGATCTAAGAGACAGTAATGCCAAGGAATGTACAGGGGAAGTTGTTAAAACCAATGGAATGTAAATAAAAAGAAAGAAAAGTGGATGAAAAAGTAACCAGCCGTGAGCAGGAATCGAACCTACGACCTTCGAATAACGCGTTCGATGCTCTAACCACTGAGCTACCAGAGCAGCCTTCCCTCCATCCACTTTTTTTGGGTTTATATGCGAATTTAGAAGTAGGAGTGACAGTCAGCGCCATCTATAAGCCAAGCGACGAGTGTGAAAACACTCTTTTATGCGCATGTATAGCGTCACGTAGCACGTGAACTTATTATGAGCGGGCAGCTGATTAATAGTCCCTCGTATACAACCTAATGACACCAAGTCTGCCAGTACGAGACCCTCGTTTAATGAAATAAGGGAAAGAAGTGTATACCTAAGGGCTCGTTTTTCCGTGTTTTAACACAACAATAATGATATCTAACAGACAGTAATGCCAAGGAATGTACAGGGGAAAATGTTCGAACCAATGGAATGTAAATAAAAAGAAAGAAAAGTGGATGAAAATATAACCAGCCGTAAGCAGTAATCGAACCTACGACCTGCGAATAATGCGTTCGATACTCTAACCACTGAGCTACCACAGCGGCCTTCCGTCCATCCACTTTTTTGGTTTATATGTGAATTTAGAAGTAGGAGTGACAGTCAGCGCCATCTATAAGTCAAGCGACGAGTGTGAAAACACTCTTTTATGCGCATGTTTGGCGTCACGTAGCACGTTAACTATATATATATATATATATATATATATATATATATATATATATATATATATAGTCCAGTAGATCCTCCGTGAGCGGTCACAACGTGGTTTATTTCGACGTTTCGGCCTAGAGCCTGGCCTTCATCAGGATTAAAGATACAGTTTGTTGGTGCTCAGCTTTATACAATCTCAAATTCGGAGGGAAAGGAAAGAGGAAAAAAAGACAGAAAAGAAAAAAGGAAAAAAGAGAAGAAGAGAAAAATAATATACGGTGGACGCCCCTCGGGTGCCCCCCTTCCACTCTTCCCTCCACTCTTCCCTCGTCGACTTCCCCTTCATGTCTCTCCCCCTTCTCCCCTTCACCTTTATGATATATAAATATATATATATATATATATGTGTATACTTTCGCAGTTATGTGTGTTTTTGCTTCTTCTCTTCAACCACAATAAATTTACGCGTCATTTTCAGTTTCGGCTGTTACAGAACTGACAAATGGTTCTGTAACACCAAGCATCTTGTGTTCAGGCATGCGCTGGAATTGTGCATGTCATTTCCGATTGAAATTCTTAGTATGAACAGGCATCCAATGTTTATTCACGATTGAGCAGCCATCCCAATTATTCACACGCTAGAGAACGAGCTAGTACCGGTTTGTTCACTTTCCCAGTCTTGGTCTTTGGTAGGGAGTCCACAATGTGAATACCCCGTGTAAACGCTTATGCAGAGCCAGGTGTGCTGCGAAAAAGGGCGAGAAAGTCACAATGAAGCCAAAACAAAAAAATTTGGGAAAATACGAAACCTTCAAATATTTACGGTTGCATAGGTTAAGGTATTTTGGTGACACCACGTTCAAACAGTGAGAGTTGTATCAATTCTCAATATCTTTAGGATTTTGTAATGCCATGGGGGCCAAGGTCACAGGTATGCACGGAAGTTTAAAGAAAATGTTAAAAAGTGGTTATAACAAAAGTCAGAAGATGTGGCGCTCTCTCATTCTTGAACATTTATTTGTTGAATCACTCTGCCAGCACGAATTCCTAATAGAAAACTTTTACAGCTTTCAAAAACTCTGATGTTGTCCTTGACCTGACAAAGAAACGTCAAACGTATCACAGCACAGAAAAGTACAAATGCACAGAAGACCTCCTCACAAGAGATCACTGTCTTGTCTATGAGCGTTCACGCTGTTGTACCTTTCTACTCTATACTCATGAAAATTATTTTCTGTGTTTAACATCATGTCATCTAACATGACATAATATGTTTACTAAATTCCTACTTCAATGAGACATGTTTTGCAAAGTACCACGTCTATACGTGAACTTCGGATGTGCTCACTTTTTGTGTCAGTGTGCTAAAACGCCTTATGAAAAAAATTGCCCGCAGCTTCCCTCGGGGGAACACTGAGGAGGATGCGGAGCATATAATTGGTTAACGGGGTGTTAAAGTGCGACTTACTTGGGTCGATGGCTAAATTGGTTAACGTGGTTGTGAAATGGGGTGTTAAATTGCGACTTACTTGGGTCGATGGCTAAATTGGTTAACGTGGTTGTAGGAGGGGGTGTTAAATGAGTGAACACGTACACACGTATGCGAAAGGGCGGCGCTGGTCGAAGGGACGTCGATCATTGTGTTTGTGGATTCGTTGGAATTCATTTCACCGCGACCTTGGACGTCGACGCGCCGTACAAACCAACTGACGAGCGGCAACTGAGCGAGCGAGCGCCGACCTTGAGTATATATACAGCACGACGGCGCATGCACTGTCAGCTGTTGAATGTTCTCGAAGCGCGACGCCACATGCGCGTCCACTGGAGAATCAGGAGAATTGTAGATGTCGAACGCGGTGTGTAGAGGAGGAAGGGTGCACAGATGGTGGAGGAGTGAAGCGCGCGCGGTGTGTAGAGGAGGAAGGGATGCACAGATGGTGGAAGAGTGGGCGACGGCGCGACGGCGCATGCGCGCGCGTCAGCTGTCGAATGTCCGAGAAGCGGTGTGGACGGCGCGGACGGCGCGGACGGCGTGGACGGCGCACTACAAGGCGCGAGTATAAGATGCTCCGCATCTAAAAGTTGCTCACATCGTGAAGAACATTTTTGAAGCATCCTAACGTTTTTCCCGTGAGACTATTTCTTGAGTATTGAAGTGAATTGAAATAAACTGAGTTTAATTTGCAACAAAGTTGCGAAGATGAATGGGCGAAAAAGCTATATTGAGCAGTTTGAGTAGCACAGGAAGTGCTTTCTGTACTTTCATCATGTAGGCACAAGCTTTTACGTCATGGGAAACGTCATTCATCATGTTTATAATGTTTAGCATTTGTAATTGTTGTTAATTCACGTCACGTTGTACAAAATTTGGTATGTGTGAATTGAGCGAAACGGCCGCGAGCGCGCTATGACAGCAGCATGTTGTAATGTTTTACATGACACTCATAGAATGATTTTCCTGTTTCGACGTGTCATTTACCATTGTCATCAATTCGCGTCACGTAATCTCAAATTTAGTACATGTGAAGCAAGCGAAATGGCCACAAACACATCGTGAGCGTGGCATGTAGCCATTTCTCACATGACACGCAGTTTACGATTATCGTGTTTGCACCAGTCATGTACCTTTTCATTCATCCAGGACAAGAAATACCAAATTTGGTATACGTGAAGTAAGCAACACGACCACCAGCGTGCCATGAGCGTGGTGGGTAGCCATGACATTATAAGACATGCATGTCATGATTTCTACGTTAAGGTCGCACCAATTTGCCATGCAGTCACGTTAGACCACATTGATTTATCAATTTGCTATATGAACGAAACACCCCAATGCAGCAAGACCGTGACATGTAAATCATGACATTCGTGACATAAGTGTCATAATTTTTATGTTATGACTATGGTCAGTTATGCTCATCATACAGTCATGTTATGCCGTACCGATTTCAGTATAGATACCATTATTGAAGCTGCCAGAAAAGCTAGAAGTTAAGGTGGCTAGATAGACCGACAGATTAAGTCAAAATCACCAAAGTTCGCTAAGAAATGCTTCGAATTTAAAAGGCGTCACACGGTCTTTCATCTGCTTAGCAAGACAGGGTTGGTGGAAGGGATAGATATCAGGGTAGGTTTGGTAACAACGCACGCACTAAACACCATGATTGCGACGTTGGCTACTAACTGCTAAATTTCTGCCTCAGAAACACTAGATGATTGCAGTCATGTAATTAGGCAGACATTGTCAGCGTTTAAAAAGTCATGAGGCTGCATGCAATTTTCGCCTAAATGAATGATTGTCAAGAAATTGATAGAATTTTTGTTCACGTTACATTCCACTACATGGGCTATAGCCATTGATACAAAAGTAAGATGGTCGACGACAAAAAAAAACAATTGAATTATCACAAAATGCACAGAACCAGAACACGATAGAAAGCAGGGACTCAAACTTGAATTGCGGAAAGCAAGTACGCTGTGGTGGCGGTGTATGACTGTTTCCTTTTAGAAAAAAAAACGATCAACGCATGGTCTTTTGAGCTGGCTTACTTGAAACAGTGGTCTTTATCCCAGCCCTGAGAGTGGCGATGTCTTGCTTCTTGCCTTCTTATGTGAGAACGATGGCCGCGGCTGCAGCTTCTCCGTACTCTGAGTGCAAAAGCCCTACGACAGAAACTTCGGTGATGTGGGTGGTGTGTACGCGGAGCAGCAGTTCCTCAAGCTCGGATGGAAAAACTTGACAGTCCATGCACTTTATCATTTGCTTGAGGCGTTCGCAGAAGTATAGCTGACCATCATGGTCGTAGTACCCAGCGTCACCTGAAAAATACAAGCGAATAGTAGAGTGTTTCACTGCTGAGTGACGAAGTGCTTGGGACATTGAGGGCTTGGGGCACGCGGCATCGCGTACCCAAGACGAATCCGGTTTAGTGTCGTGTACTCAAACGCGAGCCGCACAAATGGCACACGCGCTCACTGCGTCTAGTGAAGTAGTTTTAGATGCGGAGCATCTAATACTCGAGGCTTGTAGTGCGGCAGCCGTCCGCAAGCTTCCTCCTCCTTCTTCCACCATCTGTTCATCCCTTCCTCCTCTACACACCGCGCGCGCTTCACTCCTCCACCATCTGTGCACCCTTCCTCCTCTACACACCGCGTGCGCTTCTTCTCTTCACGAACATTCGCTAGCTGTATAATGTAGCGCGCATGCGCCGTCACGCTTCGAGAACATCGGCAGCTGACGCGCGCGCATGCGCCGTCGCGCTTCGAGAACTTCGGCAGCTGACGCGCGCGCATGTGCCGTTGCGCTTCTCCCCCTTCTCGAACATTCGACAGCTGACAGTGCATGCGCCGTCGCGCTGTATATATACTCAAGGTCGGCGCTCGCTCGCTCAGTTGCCGCTCGTCGGTTGGTTTGTACGGCGCGTCGACGTCCAAGGTCGCGGTGAAATGAATTCCAACGAATCCACAAACACAATGATCGACGTCCCTTCGACCAGCGCCGCCCTTTCGCATACGTGTGTACGTGTTCACTCATTTAACACCCCCTCCTACAACCACGTTAACCAATTTAGCCATCGACCCAAGTAAGTCGCAATTTAACACCCCATTTCACAACCACGTTAACCAATTTAGCCATCGACCCAAGTAAGTCGCACTTTAACACCCCGTTAACCAATTATATGCTCCGCATTCCTCCTCAGTGTTCCCCCGAGGGAAGCTGCGGGCAATTTTTATTGTTTTATGGATATCGAAGGACTTTCTTCTAGGAATGATCTGTGACATAAGTTTGCAAATTCAAGCAGTGTTTCGGTAAAAAAATTGTATCGAAGCGTACTAAATCAATTGATACCATGGCTTCACAGCTTTTAGCGTTTGTGTCATGTTTAAAACATAATTTTTATTGTGAACGTTTTTTCTGTATTTTATTATAAGTTTTTTTGTCCCCGTGTGTGTGCTGCAGCTAAAAATGAACAAAAATACCTGGCGTTGCTCAGTGGTATAGTACTGGGCTGCCTCGCAGAGGATCTGGCTTCGATTCCCATTCTGTTTGGGGTGCTTTTATGTATTTGGTATTGTTTTCTTATTCTGCGCAATAGTGGTTACGCACACTGGCAGCGGCTGCGGCAGCGGTGGACAACAACGTGGTCAGAATCGGCCCTTTTTGTGATCTCATAGCAGCTTTCACTGCAAAACCGAAACCTGGATGCCTCATAAGGGTATAGATTCAAGCTAGCTGGAGTTTCATGCTTCTATGCAGCTTCTGCCAAACGTTTTTAGACAAAAAACAAAAAAGACACAGACAAGTGCAATTTGCTACTGAATTTATTACTAAATTTTGTTAAAAGTTACGCCTGTCTGTGTTTTTTTTTCGTACTTTGCTTAACACACTTTTTACGCGTAAGGGTGTTGATTTTAATAAGCTGCCTCACCCGACTTGCACCAGCCTTCTTCGTCGAAGAGCTCAGCAGATTCACGTGGTCTTTTGAAGTATCCTCTCACCATAGTAGATGGTGTTCGAAAGCAAATTTCCCCGATCTGGTGCGGGCCGAGCTTTTCACGCGTGCTCACGTCCACGACCTGAGGAGAGGAATGTAGTGGCTGTAGGTGGGCTTCAACATTGAGTACGAGAAATACTGAATTCACTTCTCTCCCGTATAATCCAAGTTATCAAAAGGGTAGTGCCACTGAATTTCTGGCATGCGTGTTCTTTGCTGTAAGCGCATACGTGTTCTTTGCTTTGCTGTAAGCCTACCAGCCCGGCACAGCCGGTGGGCTGGGCCTTGCCGGCTAAGGCTCTATTGACGTGGGCCCTGGGCCTGAGTAAGGCTCGTTCACCCGGGTCTCATATACAAAGCGTTTCAAGAAATGTGTTCAATATTACTTTAAAATAACAGGACAGAAGGCATCTGCATGCAACCCGCGGTGTTTCTTTGAATTTGGCAGCAGACATTTTCAAATGCGTAGAAACATTAATTACAAGAGAAATGGAAGAAATTTAACATACCAACTTTTTATACAACCTAAAATAATGACTTTTTTTATTGAGGGCGTTTTCAACATGAATGGTAGATGCGCCGTTTGGTGCGCCAGTTTTAGTTTGGCCTGCTGAATCAGCCACACTGCATCTCTCCACAGTGATTACCTCAGGCCGTCTTTCCAAATTTGAAAAGTGCCTATAGACTATTCGTAGGAGGCATTTAATTCACCCATTGGAGTCAATCAGCTATTTTCACTGGTTGAATTTAATTCGTTTCTGTAGTTACTGCCGTAATTAGTGAAGATGAAAGCTGTCGTTCTTTCTTTCATCTGCGGCGACATTACTGAAGCTTCACAGACGAACTTTACGAAGTCGTCATTGCAGGAAGTAAACCATTAGCGGATGCAGTTGTTTTCCCAAGTGTGGCCTACGAACGTGGAATAAGTCTTCTGATTGGATGGGACCGATTGTGGAAACTAATGCCAAATAAGAGAGCAGTCTGTTTGGCGTTGGATAGCACAGCAGTAATTACTATAACAGGAAAATAGAGTGGACTCTCGAAGGACCATCTTAAGTCGAAGAGTAAAGTGGACAGTTTGCAAGCAGTCGTATCTGTGTCCTGCGAACAGGTGTTTGTGAAGTAGAGAATTTCTTTTATTCGTCTCAACAGGTTTCGGAGCTCGATACAGGTGGTACTGCAGAACAGACAATCTCGAAGCAAGACATCGGCATAACAGGTTTCAACGAAGTCACCAACTCTCTACATGGTCGCGATGAATTTGCAATACGAAGGACATCAGCTAGGGATCGTGGCAGTGATTGCAATTACCGCGAAGAAAGTGGAACATTGTGTGAAAAGGACGAAGCCACACAAAAAAAAACTACCTAAGGTGAAGATTGACACTGATAAAATGTCAGAAGCAATCCACGAAACATGTACGAAAAGTACCCCAGCTGTGTTAAAGGAGCAGAAGAGTATCCTTCAATGTCGACTTGATTAAGGAGTGGAAGACAAAGACAGTCTTGGCATTTGAATCCCCTTCGACAACGCGAAAATTTCAGAGCACCGCAACTCGCCTGAATGGCTGCGCGCATGTCAGCATAATGTGCTCCTCAATTCGAGGGATGTTTAGAGTAATTTACACTCACGGACAGTGAACATCAATTACAATCCAACAGAACAACGTCACAGAACACAGCATCCATCGACACATGAAATGTTGTTACAAAAAGATCTGTTTACATAAGTACACGGAAGACAGCATACAGAGATACACAATAATTGTTACAAAAAGATATGTCTACATATGCACAATACAAAGTAAACGAAAAAAATGTATGTGATGCATGAACTGCATGTGATGCAAATAAGTGTACACGTTCTTTCACCCGCGAAAGACAACGCTGTGCACAACTGTTCTCCAACTGACCTGCAATGTAGTACTGGTGACAGGTTTCTTTTCTTCATATTTGAACGATAAAGAATCGCTGTGAGTGCATCAACTAAAAGCCTACTGATACATTCACCTTTTTGCGGGTTTCTCGTTAGTGAAGAAGAAATGTCCTTCTTTATACCCGCTTAGCCCTTCTAGAATTGTAGCTCGTGCTCGGCTCACGTGACAGACAGTCTGCCTATTTCAGTGGGCGCTGCTGATGATCAACAACATGCAAAAAGCCAGGGCGAAATGCTTTTTAGGGGCGAAGCTACTTAAGTAGTGGGTCGAGCGTTCACGTTGTATGTAGTAGTAGTAGTAGTAGTAGTAGTAGTAGTAGTAGTAGTAGTAGTAGTAGTAGTAGTAGTGGTGGTGGTGGTGGTGTAGTGCGTCGTAGTAGTAGATAGCCACCTGCACGGACAGACTAGAGAAGCGGCACGCGCGCACTCATTTGAATTGAGGAGGAAACGCACGCACGGTAATCACATAGAAAAAGATAGTTGTTTCTGACGAAATAAGCTAGAGTATCGGTCACCTAATCTTCAGTAAAATTTGTCTTGAATTTCATGCTTACTAAACAAAACTATAGTATCAGAAGGACACACTTTGAGCTATATCTGACCAGAAATTTAAGAATTGCCACGTTGAACTCGCTGGGCGTAACCTCCTTGGTTTTAGCAAGGGTGAGGCCGCAGTGCCATGAACGTGAGGCGGTGAAACGTCGGCCGTAAAAAAAGGACCGTAAGAAAGTGCGCGCGTGCCGCTCCTCTAGTCCGGCCGTGCCACTTCTAGTTTAGTCCTTGGAATGTCCGCTGGATGAGGGTACTTCTATATGATGAATATATGATGAAAAATTGCGAGATGGTGGTACTTGGAGTGTTCACTACATGTACGGACGCTTGAACAGACGGACGAAGGTACGCGCGGTCGGACGAATGGATGGAAGCATAGATGAACAGATGGACGCACGGACGAACGCACGGACAAATTGACGCACGGACGGAGGCACAAATGAATGAATGAATGTACGTACGGACGAACAAACGAACGTATGGACTCACAGATACACGGACGCACAGACAGACGCACGAATCGACGCACGGACAAACAGACAGATGCACGGACGGTGGCACAAAGGGACACACGGATGGACGGACTGACGTTTGCTTCGCTTCACTCATCATCATGCACTTCGTGTATATAATGTGATTTTTTACTTGTCTCTTTGCTAAAAAATCTCAAAACATGCCTTCGTGTCAAAGGCATATGTATCTCAGTATCATATTTAGGCCTTCAGCCGGCGTATTTTGTTATCTCTCTTCCAGAAGTATTTTCAGTGTATCTCTGTTGAGCCCTGTATTCAAATAGGTACAGCGATATCTATCTATCTATCTATCTATCTATCTATCCATCTATCTATCTATCTATCAAGCCACCTACGTCTCAGTTCTCTGGTGATCACGTCGTTAACTTGGGTTGAAACAAAAAAAGAGTAAAGGAAGATAAAAGCATCTGGCATTTGTGTCTGGCTGGTCCGACATGACTATAAACAGCATACGAAGTGGCGCATGGGTCCACTTAAAGTTTCATTCACCTGAGGCACCTTGCCCGATGTTCAAGCGTCCTTGCAAAAGGAGTACACCACTATTTCACTGTAGTTTGTGATGCTGTTACTCGTCCGGAACGCTTGTTGGAGCACGCCACAGGGCTTCATCTACACAAGACGTGAGAGCACGTGGGTGTATAGCGCGTCTGCATAAGCTCGTTCCCCGACGCCATCACGTCGTTGCTCATAGAATGTAAGGTGGAGACGCAAGGGCCTCTTAAAGTCACTTCCGCAGGGCCGAACACGAAAGTGCAGAAGTTTGTTGTGGCAGTGCTCGGTCCAGCTGTCGTGAATGTACAGTAAGGGTGGTCACGCCAAACCACTGGGCTAAACTCAGTCATAAGCTGCTTCGCATTTCAGACGCGAAGAAGCTCTTTGACTAGCCTGTGTCCGCCCGTCCACATCACTACCCTCGCCGCAGGTGTTTAAACGGGGCCAAGTAGCTCGTCCCTTCCTAGCAATGCACGTTCACATCTCTTTTCCTCCTCTGCCACGCACTCGCCGCTTGTCAGCTCTCTCTCACTTCACCTTCTCCACCGGTCGCAACACTCGAGCACACTCTTCACGTGTATATCATCTCAACCACGCCACCTCTCTCCATTTGTCGGCGAGAATAAGCCGCGAGCTGACGTGTTCGCACCTCGAGAATCTTGCGGCGCCGACAATAGAAAGATTTAGTTTGGCGTGCTCAAGGTGGTACGTGCGCAAAGGCTAGCGCGCTACGTACGTTACAGCTGAGGCTGCTTCATATAGTATTAGTTTAGCGTACGCGACAACGGACACATGGACTGTGCATAAACGTTAACACCTTCGCCTTGAAGTGATACTTCTCGTCAACTAGTGACTACGCAATAAACTACAATAGCCAACCATAGTTGACAAGAGTCAAGACATGAGACATAAAACAGTGGACATTCCAGGCGTTGAAAGGCACCCCGCCAGCTCCTGTATTTCAATAGCGATTACTGTTCGTTGCACGGGGTCCGTGAACTGATTTAAGCTCCTCACGTAAGGAAAGAGCTCCAAAGCAAGGGAAACCATAAATTGTATGTGGCATTTATTCGTAGTCATGACCGCACTGCTGCTTATGCTAATGTTGGTCGCGGACATCTTGGTTTTAGTGTTCTAACCAAGGAGAGCCACTGCTAAGGTACTCAACGGTTGTAGCGTGTGTAACGTCAGAGCCGAGATCTAGTGTGCGTATTCCTCGCGGGTGCAAACGTGCGCATCTCTCCTGCGTACAGCGCATGCGCAGCCATGCTTTCTCTCAGGCGATGCGTGAACTAGGTCGTTGCGCGCGCTAAACTAAAGCTCTCTACTGGCGAAAGCACCACTGCTTGCCGCACGATCGCGCTGACAGTCGGTACGCCGTCGCTGCATGTTTCCTGCTAGTGTGCGCAAACTTTTTCCGGCTTTCGACGGCTTTACCAGGGTTAGCGAAGCAGCGTTCGCGAATGGCGACATCAACACCGAAAAGGAGCACCGATCACGTTCGACAATACAGACGGCACGCGGGTAACATCGACGACACGCGAGCCAAGAAAGATGAGCGCAAGCTTCTTCAACGCGTCCCGCCTGCCGTGTCTTTGTGTTTCATACAAATGTTTACTCGTCTAAGCGCTACACTGACTTTTGGTTCAAACCGTTCTTCAAGCACCCGCGTTGACGCCCGTTTTAACCACTGCTGCTTTGCATCACAACAGGGTTACCTTCGGGGAAGTGGTTCATAGATTTAATAATATGAAAATCCTGCCGCGTACGTCGTCAAACCTTTTCATCCCGATACTTGTGGCACATACCCATATACTGCTGGCTGTGGTACATTAGCATGCACCACAGGGGAATAACGGAGCTTTATTCCAAAAACGGTGAGAATAGACATTGCTAATTTGAATGCGAGAGTTTTAAGAAAAACTCACAATGGCAGCATGAAATTGACGAATTCGAAGACTGAGTATTAGGCTCACATCGAACTCAAGCACTCTGCATTGCAATTAGGTATTCTGCTCTAGAGCCATCCAAGCTCTTGAAAGTTGTTTGGAAAAAAGACCCCATGAAGTAATGCCTCTGATATATCACTTTTGGTGGCAGTGCAAGCGATCTAATTTTATAAACATTACATTGCACTCCTACGGTAGAGGCATGACGTCGCGTAACATCAGTAGTGCGCAAAGCACCATCCAAACAAGTTGATTTTTGTTACACATGCCAGGGCTATCACCCTCTAAAGCAAAAGCGCTACACATCAATTTACCGCTTCTGATATTGGCAGTATGCGTATTTCGCTCCTGGCATATTTAGGCAAGCGCAAAGAGCTGGTTATACAGAATATGCGACTGTTCGCCTGATAATTCTCCTAGGCTTACCAGGCTAATCCCACCGTTGCTAATGTTTTCTAAAATGTAGAACGTTTTTGCACTACGAAATTGCTTTGCGTTTACAAATAGCTCACGTATTGTAATGCGGACTTTTTTACAAAAGCATTAGGATATCAAGTTTTGACCTTGAATATGTAATATATCTCAGAAACTGACGAATATGAAGCGGCCGTACCACTGTTAATATGGCAGCATTCATTAGCAATGATGTACCTTGACTGTGACTCCGGTCACAGGTATTCCAACATCAGTGCTGTTTCGACATCCAGCAGATTTTGGTTGAGCCGTGACGTAACCACACGACTCGGTCATGACGTATGGATTTAAAAGTTGCTCAAGATTACAGAATACTTCGTAGGCTGCTTTTGCGACAGATGTTGGAAGTACACTGCCTCCTGTGCCGATTCTGCGTAGTGTTGGTAAGATTCGTCCGGCGAGACGCATCTCGCGCACTATAACTTGAAGCTGTGAGGAGAAGAACAATGCAGCTGTCACCTGCAAATATACCAGTTTATCAAAAAAGTAGTGATTAGTGACGCTTAAGCTCATCACCGTTTAGGGAATTAAACGCACTTTTACACATAGCAAATTATCGAAAACACCTGTTATTGAAAATTAAAAAAAGAACAGGATTCAGTAGAAGATGAAAACTTGAAAAATTTTCTTAAACAAGGTAGTCGACAACTCACAGCGGAAGAGGCACGAAGACATAGACGAAGGATAACACAGCACGAGCACTGAGTCTCAACTAAAGTTTATTGAAAGAAAATGCACGAATAAATGCGCAGTTCAACCAGCTTCGACAGAGCAACTGCGTCTTCGTCCTTCTTGCACTGTGAGTTATCAAAGTATAAACTATTACCAACTAGCCTAGGTTTCCCTTCTTGTTAAGGTAGTCGACATTTCTACAAGCCGATGTCTCTTCTTCGAAGCTGCAATAGAATTTCTTAGCGTGAGTTTGCATTAAAACATTGCAAAGGCCGTCACTCTAAGCCTGTGGCCGGAAGTTGTTCAGTATTAGCCACCCAGAACCGGCGCGGGGTCTCCAAAATGAGACTTGGCTCCAGCCCAAGCATGAAGAAAAAGCAAGCCAACCTGCTTTACCCTGCCCACGTACTGACTAGGACCTGAGGCAGCCTGATCCAAAAATTAGGTGTTGTTGCCCAAATATACAACTAGAAAGCAAAGTGTTTCAAGTGGCAACTATCTATTCTGTGTAGGTACACTCTCACCAAACCGGTTGCCTTTTGACCAGTGGTAGTTTCTTGTAAAAAGGTGCTCACGAGAATTAGGGCATTTTTTAGCTACATATTTTAACACCGTTATATTATTTGCTGCAGAAGTTGCAATTTCGGTAGCGCACGCAGTAGAAAACGAAGAAGAAGTAAGAACAGATACCTCTCTTCAGTTTGTTTTGATTACGCTGTCTAGTAATTTTGAAGATTTCCCTAACGACAACGCTGAAAGTGCAGTATTCTGGATATTTAGCACCTCTGTTCAGCAGCACCTTGCAATTGCAAGAGAAATAAAGAAAGAAAGGCACCGCCAAAACACTCCGTGCAAATGGTTAACCAGCGAAAGCTGAAACATGCGGCCTCGGTGTTTAGCAGTGAGTTCAACCCGGCATGACTTCAAGGCATTTTACAATGGCTGGTTACATGTTCGTGCTTCTTAATGAGATTGGACACAGCTTTCACTCGGATTTAGCACTGTGTTAGATGAATGAATGAACAGTAATGGGTGAATATAGTGTATGTTTACTGCATTTTACAATTCGTTATTAACAGTGATTGTTCTCAAACCACAGGTGGTCAGAGACGTCGCAGCCGAAGCCAATGTGCCACTGGCGAAACTCTCGCTGAAATCTGTGTTCGCCCTGTTGAACGCTTTTCAGCCATCATCACACTGACGCCGCAACGCCACGTTGTTTAAGCGTCTGACATCGTCAGCCAACTGGACGGGGTGACTGTGTTGGTGGTAAAAACATATATTTAGCAGCAATAAAGGAGGTATGCAGCGACCGCCTCATAAAAGGACGGTCCCCACAATGAGTAGCTAGATATCTTTTGTACGGGACCCTGCGTCGGTTGCTGCCTGGGCTCGTCAAACCAAGGCTTTTTGGGCCTGAAGGTTAGACCAGCCAAGCAGGGTGACCTCCGACTCCTCCCGGGTAGGGTTAGGTATAAGGGGTACAACAGGGTTGCACGGGCAGGCCCACACCATGTGGTAGATGTCCGAAGACTTCTCTTCATAGTGTGAGCAGCTGCCAGAAAAGACGGCATCAAAATGTTTAAGGGCAGCCGGGCACAACATAGTGTTCATGAAGAGTCGGAGTAAAAGGTCGCTCCTCCGCTTTACTTAGGTCTTTGCGTGGGCGTAGATAAAAGCTGTGATTGAATTGGTAATACTCCACAATTTCACGGAAAGAATACACCGGGTTGAATTCAAGGTCGTTCTGATCGGGGGAGGTGAGTGGGAATGCCTGGTGAGAGAGCGCGCGGGCTGAGGCATCGGCTGCCTCACTCCCTTTGATTACCCTGTGAGCAGGCGCCCAGACTGTACGGCAGGGTGCAGAGATTCCCTGATAGTCCGAACGTTGCAATAAGCAGTAGGCCAGTTACACCACACAGCCGTTCACGTGTTTCGACAAGCCCCTCGAGAGTCGGAAATGATGCTTTGTGACCTGGCGTGACAAGCGGCCAATAAATGGCGACTGCCTTCCACATGAATTATGTCCCGAGCTCGAAGTCTGAGCCCGTTAACTGTTTCTTTCTCGTGTACGACAGCGGCCTGTGTACGTTCCTCGAGGGTGTGGGCCGGAGGCGTCCACGTGGGACACGCTGAGATTCGATCCATATTAGCAGACCAGGGTTTCCGCCCACGCCAGGCGACGGCCATTGTGGTCTTCTTTTGTTCCTATTACTTGGAAGGGAACGCACGTGGAGGGTTCGTCTGCAGTCGAATGGGAGTTTACCGCGATCTTTCGTGATTTGAATATGTTGTATGAGTAGGTCGGCTGATGCGTGGCGCCTCGCTACCGTCTGTGAAAGTCGAGTGTACTGATTTGTGAGGTGGGCCTCTCGAAGCCTTCCGAATCGTATTTCCAACGCCCAGACCAAGAATACGCTGGTGAGAGGTGATCATGTTGAGGTCGAGGGCTCGCTTTACAATTTTGTGAAGGATGACTTCCAATAAATCTTCGTCTCATTTAGGCAGGTGGCCGTAAGGAGTAGAATATACGATTCTACTGGTTAAAAATGCATGAGCCAGCCACAAGGCATCTCTGCACCGTAGTCCCCCGCGCTTATTAGAGACCCAGCGGACCATGCGGCCCACCTGATTGCCCGCCTTCCCGAGTTTGGTTAATGTGGTGTCTTACCGTCTATTTTGAATAATAAAGAGCCCCACTTACCGGACTTCTTTTAATCAGAAATCGGAACTGTCTCTAGTAAGAGTTCACTTTTAACCGTGTATTTTGGTGAGGGAGGTATGTGCATGAATTCTGATTTGAATGGCGAGCACTGAAGGCTACACTGGCGAGCATAATGGTCGACTATTTTCACGGCTTGCTGCAGGTTTGCTTCAATATCTGCGAGTGCACTCTGCATGGCCCAGGTGGTGATATCATCAGCATACTGTTGCGAAGGCAATGTCTCGCAGAAAGCTTTTTCTTTTTCAATTACAGCTGGAATTCGTTATTTGCCAGATACTCTCGTTAGAGGCGCTATTTAACGACTTGTCTCGAGGAGGGTGCCTCGACGAAGAATGAAAGTCTGAACAGAAAAAGCTGCATCTGGTCGGTCACTGTGCGCATCGCGCCAAACCAGGCACCGCGCCGTGTTCCGACCGGCCTACGAAAATTCGGTGCCTTTCTCCTCTAACCACTACCACAACCACGTCAAACGAGCGAGGTGCCGCTTGGGTCTTCCGGGGCAATCGGGCACTTGTTTGCGCGCCAAAGCCATTTTAGAGAATGTGCTCATTTCAAAAAGCTGCTACAGTTTTGTTGTGAGGCAGCCTTCACGCGACTATGAAAACTCGTGTAGGGATAGGTTATCCTCGGCTTGCCTGATTGGTCCGCGAACTCGTGGACGCTGAAAAATTCTACTTAAACAGCGACTCAGGCCCTTTTTGGGGTGAGCGGACATCGGGGTCAACAGTGCATCTCACCACCGGAGACCAGTGATGCAAGCCGAGAGCTATGCCATCATTTTCCATGATTTGTATTTGTTGTGGCATTGTACATTGTCCAAGTATAAAGTTGAAGTAGATAAATAAACTCCCGAATGAGTGCTCCCCGAAATCATCGTGTCGACTTGTCATTGCTTGCCTGTGCGGAATTGCTCCCGCTCTTCTTCGTCTCGACGGTCCTCAGAAGTGTGTAGCTTAAACACCCCGAAGTTTCTCTACAAGGTAGTGGAGGTTGCTTGGTAGCAATATGACTACTCTAAAATTATGCCCTGAGTCAATAACAAGCACCAAAAAATAACCTCGGACTTCTCTACAATGACGGAACCCCCTAGCTTTTTCTCCGCTATGTCTACCCCCCAAGCGAGACCTTTTATGGGACCTCCAGTTTTAAAAGGCGCGCCGGAGGAATCTATTTATGAGTGTCTACTTTGCTACGAGCAAGTGGAACCAAGCCACAAAAGTTAAATTTTTATATTTGGCACTAGTAGGGGATGCAAAAAAAAAGTTGTTCACGACGCAAGTTTTAACGGGTGCCCCGAATTAATGGGAAAAGTGGGCGACGCTCTTGAAAACTTCAGTCACAAGTCGGCACTCTATTAAGATCGCCCATTTGCGTCAACAAATCTGGACCCAGCTGCCTTCCGGAAACCCCTGAGCAGTATTATTAGGTCGCACAACTTTGTGCTAGGGGTCAACCCGTCCATGACAGAAGACGACCGGTTGCGGCACCTTTGGCGCGGTTTGTGCCCGGACATTCAAGAAAATATGATCATTGCGAGCCCGGTAACCTGCGGTGCTTTTCTCCGAATTTCGCAGCGCATTATTCAGGCATCTTTAATCAGTCGTGCGTCACTATTCTACCGGCATGCTGTCATGGACGCAAAACATCGCGCCTCCGCTTTGAATAGCCCTCACAGCAAAAACAATACAGCCCCTCCTTGTGTTGCCAGTTACACTGCGGCCGAATTGCGTTGCCCGCGGGAGGCTACCGACCGCGAAAGAGACCGAAAGGCAATAGCTGACTCCATCGCGTCGCTTTCTGACGGGCTCAAAAGCATCGAGGACGAGATGCGTCGCCCTCCAATACCTTGGCCACAAGGAGGATTAAAAATCTTTCTGGAGTGGAAATCATTTCCTAGGAGTGAAGCCATAATTGTGACAAGATGGCGGCTACGGCATCCATCTTACTAGAGGCATGGTAAGGTATCACCGTTAAGCGATTAAGAACAGAGCGTATCCCTCGCACGCCCAACGAGTGTAATGTAGAAACTTTTTAGGGTAACACAGTGCTCCAACTGCGTCTAGGGGTTACTAGTATTCATTGGTAAGCCTCTCATTGGAGACAAAGTTCTTGGGAAACTTAGTCACCCATACTCGTTTCTGTGTGTTATTTAGTTGAGAACAACTATCTTTTAATATAGAACTAATGTGGCCCTTACACGAACGTACCAATGCCACTTGATCTCTAAGTGGCCACTATCAGAAAACAGCATGTTTCCGCCATCTTGGCAGTGGCAAAAGCTGGCTTCACTTCTGCTGGCAAGGCATTGCGGGAGCTTCCAATCCAGCAATTTTTTTAATCCTCCTTGCTTGGCCACCGCGTAATTCCCGCACCAACTACGGCCGTACCCGATGCCAAATTTGCCACCGCACATGGCACGTAGCGCAACAGTGCTTTCAGCGGTTTCGAGATGGCAGGAATGATCAAGCGGCGCCTGTGGAGAACCAGAATGGACAGCATAACCCTTCAGGGAACGAGAACACCCGGGTATAGGGGGTCAGCCCAGCCACCCCATCACCACAGTATCTGAAAGTCAGGTGATCGCAAGCCCACTTATGCGACAGTTTGAGCAGGCTATTGCCGCCAATCTTTCTCGCCTTCCCCATTATCCTGCGCCCGTAAGCGAAGAAACCCCCTTACCGTTGCTGGTTCCGGATCAGGGAAATGTTGGAAAAAAGCAGAGAGAGGACCCGTGGATGAGAGGCATCATGCCACAACTTGACCAGCTGGCATTCGCGTTGTCAGAAAAATTTAAGGGACGACACGGAGCTTTCGGCTGGTCGACGGTGTATTGAATCGAAGGGCGCAGGGGTTTCGGGTTCACATGGCACTCGTTGTTCTGCACAGCTTGAGAACCGAGGTTACAAGACATTGTCATGAAGACGAAACGGCAGGTCACCTCGGATTCTAGCGGACTTGGGAGAAAGTGAGGAGGCACTACTTTTCGCAGGATATGTTTGCGCGTGTATGCAAGTACTTAGCGTCCTGCCTGGAGCGCCAGACAACAAAACCTGAACCCGGCGTCTCTCCATTTTCCTGTTTGCACGGCAGCAAACCGCTTTTGCCCAATGACACCAGCCCCCACTCTCAACGCGGGAACGAGACAGTCCCGCACCGGTTCAGCAAAGCCCTAAAAGATTAATGCAAAATAAAACATCAAGAAAAAACAAAAAAGGCCTACGAAACCAAACGACGCAGTAACCTCTATCGTGAGGGGGACTTCCTGTACGTGTCGACTCTCCAATGTGCCAGAAGAAAGATAACCAAGCTTTATGGCAGCGACAGCAGGCCTTACAGTCTACTGCGCCGGCCGCGTAGGCGAAAACATCTGGTAGATGTTACCCCAAGATCAGCAAGAACACCACGTTGTTAATGTTAAGCGTCCAAAGCCCTCCCAAGTTTGATCATCTTGTAATGCCAATGACGCCGACGATAAATCTGGTGATAATCAGGAGGTGCGCGATCGAAGTGGTTATGTGCGTGAGTGCAGTGCAAGGAGTGTTATCCGCGAACAACATCGAGGTGTTCACGTGTGCGGGCATAGTGCCAACAGTTATGAACAGGAATTGCATCCAAGTGTTGTGCGTGATGGCGGCTTGCTAGTGGGCCAAGAACTCCATTCGCGACATAGTGTGTGTGCGATCGACACCAGTGTTTCAGTACAGCAGTGCTAAGGCTCTGACACTGACACTGAACTTTACTCCGACTGAAAGACATTTCCAAGTGTTACGTAATAATGCACAACAAAATGTCGGCGCTTACGAACCGGACACTGAGTTGTAATACAGTGCCCACGAGTGAACTGCAATGATTTCTCTTTCGCGATGATTTTGTTTCATCTGTCGCTTTCAATATGTTATTGTTTTAAGCTTTTCACCTTTTAGACACATTTAAAGTATCTTTAAACAAGCACCTCACTTACTAGTCGTATGTGAAACCTTTTTGTGTTTTAGTCTATTTGTTTTCGCGTTTCGCAGATAAAACGAGTGGGACACTTCTTTTTTCGTAGGGGGGAAGTGTCGTGAAGGCAATGTCTCGCAGAAAGGCTTTTCTTTTTCAGCTACAGCTGAAGTTCGTTACTTGCCAGATGCGCTTGCTAGAGGCGTTATTTAACGACTTGTCTCGACGAGGGCGTCTCGACAAAGAATGAGAGTCTGAGCAGGAAAATCTGCATCCGATCAGTCACTGAGCGCTTCGCGCCAAACCAGGTACCACGCTATGTTCCCGACCGGCCTGCGGAAATCAGGTGCCTTTCTCCTCTAACCGCTACCACCACCACTCTAAACGAGCGAAGCGCCGCATGGCCCTCCGGGGCAATCGGGCACTTGTTTGCGCGTCAAAGCGAACTTAGAGAATGTTCCCAATTCAAAAAGCTGCTGTAGTTTTGCTGCGAGGCCCGCTTTACGCGACCATCAAAACTCGTGTTGGAATTGGTTTTCTTCGGCTTGTCTGATTGGTCCCCGCAACCGTGGCCACTGGAAAACTCTAATAAACCAGCAACTGGGGCTCTTTTTTGGGTGAGTGGACTCGGGCACAACAGCGCATGTCACCACCGGAGGCCAGTCAGGCAAGTCGAGGAGTATGCCATCATTTTCCATGATTTCTATCTATCTATCTATCTATCTATCTATCCATCTATCTATCTATCCGCCTAGACATTTAGCTCTCCTTGCCGTTTGGATAACGGTATCGATACCAAACTTTGTATGGCATAACATGACTGCATGAAAAACATATTTGACATGTCACAACATGAAAATCGTGATATGTATGTCATGAATGTCATGATTTGCATTTCATGGTACGGCAGCTCTGGCGGTGGTTTCGTTCACATGGCATGTTGCAAAACTGATATGGTACGACATCATTGCATGGCGAAGACAAGTGACAGATTCTAACATGAACATCATGACATGCGTGTCATGTAACAACATGACTACATGCCACGCTCATGATGCGCTGGCGGCCATATTGCTAGCTTCACATGTGCCAAATTTAGTATTACGTGGCGCGAACGGACGACATTGATCAACGACACATCCAAAAATGATAATCATGACATGCGTGTCATGTAATAACATGACTACAAGCCACACTCATAATGTGCTCGCGAACGTTTCGCTAGCTTCACATATGCCAAATTTACTATTACGTGGCGTCAATGGAAGACGAAAGTATGTGACTGGTGCAAACATGATAATCATGATATGTGTGTATAGTGACAACATGACTGCATGCCACAGTAAAGGTGCCAATACACTTTAACGTGACACGACACGCGTGCGTGCCGGCGTTCGTTTTGTCGCGTAACGTCGGCGTTGCCACGCCATGTGCCGGTCCTGCCGTATAATTGCAGGCGCACGCAGCGCTTCGTTACTTTGACGCATGCGTGTTTCAGGTGGTCCAACGTCCATTCTTCACAAAAAGAGGCAGACGTCTGGGTAACACATCGGCGCGAAACGCAGCATGTCGCATTTCGTGCGAGTTACCATCGGGCTGCACCGATGGACGCTGGTCGCCCCGGTCACGTCTGGCGTGAGACTATTAGAGAGTTTTAGTACTGCAGAATGATGGTACGTACGCATCACGGAAGCGCCTTGCGTTAAGTGGCGTCGTTAACCACTAATCGGCTTTTAGTAGTACCCACGTACGTAACGAGCGTGAAGTGTGTTGCGCCATCTGGTAGATCAAAATAGAAGCACGTGTTGTTGACAGCCAATGTGAGCCAATCCAAGTGTGATAGCCAGATTATGGCCATACTTTAAGCCACAGAGCCGGTCGGTGCTTGCCTTCGATGCCGACATTTTGCAAAACGAAGTCTCGCGCTGTCGCGAACTTCTTCGAGAGCAGCGCGATCACCTCATACGTATGCACGCACGCATCTCATGCGTGTGTACGTAGCGGCTGCGTACGTAATGCGATACGTGCGCGTTGCGGTCTGCGCATGTGCACTACGCAGAACGTGGCGTCCTTACGTACGCAACGCCGACACGTACGCAGCGTACGCAGTACTAAAACTCTCTATTGTAGAGTTCCCGCTTTTTGCTAACGTACAGCGTCACTGTGCCCAGCGTGCGCACGCGTCAACGTCACGTTGGGGTACATTGGGTCCTTCATGATGCACTCGTGGCCGTTTTGCTAGCTCCGCATATACCAAATTTGATGTTACGTGACGACAATAAATGACGAAGTTATATCACTGGTGCAAAGGTGATAATTATGACACGCGTGTCATGCAAAAACATGGCGACATACCATAATCATAGCATGCTCACGGCCGTTTCGCTTGCTTCACATATACTAGAGAGAGAGAGAAAATTTAATGCGGAAAGGCAGGGAGGTTAACCAGAAAACATATCCGGTTTGCTACCCTGCACTGGGGAAGGGGTAAGGGGAGACAGAAAAGTAAGAAAAAGAAATGGGAAAGGGAGGAAGAAATATACTAAATTTGTCATCACGCTACGTGAATAGATGACGAAGGTAAATGGCACACCCAAATCTGATAATCGTGACACGGATGTTGTGTACGGCCTAATTTACCTTCACCTTGTAACGTTGCGGTGATTTTAAAGTGACATACTAACCTTCCTCACTCATGCTTCGCATATCATCGATTCCCTCTATACGTGAGATCTGCCAATTTTTGTTTTGACTTTGTACAATGTCTTAACCTAAAGTTGTATTTAATAAATAAACCCCCAATTAGTGCTCCCCAAAATCATCGTGTCGACTTGTCATCGCTTGCTTGTGTGGAATCGCTCCCACACTTATTCGTCTCGACAGTCTTCAGATGTGTCTAGCTTAAACACCACGAAGTTTCGCTACAATACAACGCATGTTGTATACCGGGAACATCAGCCAGCTGAGCCGACAGGTGCATCATAATCAAATTGAATAAAAAGTCACAGCTTTGCCGGAAAGGCGAAGCAATAAATGCGATAGCGACAAATTGAAAGGTCACGTGCAGAATGAAAAGCAGATGGAAACATGCCCCAGGTTACTCACGTACAAATGACGCACAAAACGTGCGTACAGTGAGTAGGGGTAAGGAAACAACAGTCCAGTATTATCGGTGCAGCACGGATAGAGTGTGGGAGCATCGTCAAAGATATCAAGTCAGTCAAGGAGGTATTTAGGGAGCATTTTGAAAAGCTCTTCTCTGTAGACCATCGCTCCAAAGACAGCACCCGGCATCAAAGAATCGCAGACTTTTGTGAAGGCTTGCCCACGCTCTGTCCTGAGGCGCCTGATATGCTCTGCGCTGAGGCGACGAAAGATGAAGTTTGGCAAGTCCTGAAGAAAATAAACACTACCACGGCTCAAGGTCGAGACCGAATACTGATGGGGTTTTGTATAACTTTTTTCGACGTCCTAGGTGACGCACTTACTGACATGGTTCACGGGTTTATTGTTGATGGGCAAAAGCCGAGGTCTATCAGTGAGGGCCGTGTAGTGTTGCTGCCAATGGAGGGCATGGATCCTGACGATCCACAGTCGTGGAGGCCGATTACCCTCCTTAACGCCGACTACAAGCTTGTAGCTACGATCTCTGGCTTCAGGCTAAAACCTTTTCTGCTTGATATAGTGTTACCGACGCAAATGTGTGTAGTGCCGGGTAGGTCAATTTTTCAAAGACTTACTCTGATAAGAGATATGTTCTACTATGCCAGCGCCAAAAACGTTACGGGTGCTTTCATGTCATTGAATCCAGCTAAGGCCTTCGAACAAGTCGAACACGACTACCTATACTGTGTACTTAGAATGTTTGGTTCTATTTCGTCGCGAGTGATACTTGGAACAATACACCAACTACCCTTCCTGCATGACAGGCTTCCGTCGGGGCCACTCCTGCACCGACAGTATCCTTGACTTATAGACATTTGTTCAGCAAGAAAAAAGTCGCAAACGTATGTCAGTGGCACTCTTTCTTGACGAGAAGAGTGCATATAATAATGTAGCTCACGATGCCATCTTCACGTCTCTCGCAGGAATGGGCATTGGTGGACAAATGTTTCAATGGAAAGAAGACTATGTAACTACCAGGAGTATTTCTGGGCAAACAGATGAGGTAAAACTACTGAACATTACACCTACTGCGAAGTACCTCAAGGAGGTTTTCTAAGCCCCACTTTGTTCAATGTTGCCCTCATTGGCCTGGCGAACGTTCTGCCGATGTCGGTGTGCCTATCCATACACGCCGACGATATTTGCCTCCGGAGTGCTGCTATTACTCGCCCTCGGGTGCGTATCCGAATACAGCGTGCAGCAACCCTCACAATAGCCTTCCTTGAGAAACAGGGCCTGGCTATATCAACTGGGAAGTGCGCGTTGATTGCGTTCACACGCAAACCAATGACGGCATACCCTGTTTACATCATTGGGCTGAGTGTCAAATATGCGCGGACGCCTTGTTTCCTGGGCATAATAACTGAAAGAAGTCTTTCGTAGAGCCCGCATTGTGCGTACTCGAAGAAGAGGCTACTATTCATTGTGCATATAATGAAATTCATCTGCAAGAAAGCACGAGGAACTTCTGTGGCCCCCATGCTGCAGTTGTACAAGGCCCTATTTCTGGGTCTATTGCACAACAGCTTGCCGGTACTGACTAACACTTGCAAATCTAATACTCATTCATTGGAGAGTTTGCAGGGTCAGGCGCTGCGTATCTATCTAGGACTGCTCTGATGATCTTCTACGTATGCCACAATTATGCTTGCCAAAGACCATCCGGTCAGGACATATAGAGCTGTGGATTGCCTCCGAGTGCACATTGGACATGCTAGCCGTGTCCCCGACTACCACTTGGCCCTTCTACCCCCCGAAAGACCACGTGCTACGTTTTCAGATGTCATAGCCAAGCACCTAAACCGCATTCCATCAGGATATACACCAGCTACGAAAATCACATGTCCCTTGTAGTGCCTCGACCAGCCGCAGGTACGTCTTGAAATTTAGGGTGTCAAAAAGAAAAGCGATCACTTCAGAGTAACATTGAAGCAAGCAACACTGCTAATATTATATAAGTTGCACTTGGACCGAACACAGATATACACTGATGGGTAGGTCTTGTCTAGCAGCTCATCAGGTGCCGCTGTAATTCCGGCTGCAGCAATGACAATCAAATTTAAGTTGTCGCATATGACTATGTCTACAGCATCAGAGCTTGCTGGTACAAGAGTCGCTTTACATTATCTTGTTCAAGAGCGTCCAGGAAAATGGGTAATATTCTGTGATTCACTTCAGAGTTTAAAGTTTGCCATGCGTAAGAGGAATCGTGAACAATTGGTACATAAAATAAGACATTGTCATCATGAAGCTCTAGCACGAAGGCATGATATCATATATCAATGGCTGCCTGCATTTATTGGCATTACTGAAAATCAATTAGCCGATGATGCAGCTCGCTCAGCCCATAAAGGAACACGTGTGGTCTCGATTCCTCTATCAAGGGCTGATGCAGCAAGACAACTTTACCTGCTGGCTCGAGATATTACACGCACGTTGTGGTCGTCACCAGCTTCCAAAGGTGTCAATTATATGAACTAGGTCCTTCGCTCAAGATACAGCCATCATCACACTTTTCCCGCTCCGATATGACACTGTTATGCCGCTTTTGGTTGGGTGTTGCATTCACAAAGGAGTACTCATTTCGCACTGGTATGGCAGACACATCTACATGTGAGTCCTGCGGAGCTCATGAGACCATCTAACACGTCCTGTGCAGCGGCAATTGCTACGGCACGCACTGATGCCAGCTCTGGATGGTTTTGAACCAACTGGACTCTAGACCGTTCAGTGTGCAAAAGATTCTGGGACCTTGGGTGTCTGCCTAAATAGCGCAGAAAGCGACTAATGCACTCCTTTTTTAGTTGAAGACAACAAACCTGAGCGACCGCCTGTAGACTCTGTGTGCTCCCCCGAGTGTGCTCGTGATTGTGTGTACCTTTTTGTTTCTCTACAACCTATTTTCTCCTCTTCATTCCTTCCCCAGTGCAGGGTATCAAACCGGATGTGCGTCTGGTTAACCTTCCTGTTTTTTCTTGCATCTTTATCTCTCTCTCTCTCTCTCTTGGTTTGCCTGCGAAGTATGTCCGCTGTATAACACTTATATTACAAAAGGTGTTCGCCAGGGATGCCCAATCGTACCAGTGCTCTTTGTCCTTTTCATATATCCTCTCCTTATGAAAGTGGCAAAGCGCCCTAATATTCAGGGCTTTCCAATATCAGGTTGGGTCAGTTAGCATCACCGTTTATGCGGATTACATCTCTGTGTTCGTGCGAAACCAAGCCAGTTACCGTGCTTTCTTGGAGCTGTTCGAAGAGTATGCCAGTTTATCGGGTGCTTTCCTGAATGCGGAGAAAAGCAAAGCCTTTGCTTTTGGTGGCTTCCACGGCTCTTTGCCGGGTGGTATTCAATACGTGGATGCCAGAAAAGGTTTCAGGGTATACGTTTAGGACGGGGAGGTGGCCAAAAGAAATTGGGAGGACACCGTACATACAGCCACGCAGGTCTTCGCGTATGCCAGTGACTTCAATTTGTCACTTGACGCCAAAATGACAGTGGCGAAAACCAAAGCATGCGCATACGCTTTTTGTATCGGGCACATTGCACTCATACCCAAACTTTTTGCGAGCCACTTTGCGCCATTGGTTGTCGCCTTTCTAAGAGACGTGAAAACACTGAAAGTTCAACGAAAGTTCCTGAAGCTCCCGAAAAGTTGTGGAGGACTCAGTCTGCCAGATGTTGCGACATTCACAAAGGCACTTGCAGCTAAGACAGTTCACAAAATATTTCAGGACAATGACTAACTATCCTGGCCGTAGCTTATTGCTATATTGGACCGA
Organism: Rhipicephalus annulatus; assembly: GCA_013436015.1. Classification (NCBI taxonomy): domain Eukaryota; kingdom Metazoa; phylum Arthropoda; class Arachnida; order Ixodida; family Ixodidae; genus Rhipicephalus; species Rhipicephalus annulatus. The sequence goes on from WOVY01000708.1 coordinate 130,748, forward strand.
AACTCTTGGAGCCGCATTCACGTCGGAAAGGTACTGGGACCTCAAGCAGAACACCCACATGCCTTTTATAAAGCAGCAGAGGGCCTCAAACGTTCAGTTGACGGCGCCGCCGCCGAAGAATGCTTTCCAACGCTTGCACCCGCACGCATTAGCAAAATGTTAATGAGTCGCTTGATTACTGACGATGAAAAACAGAGATGAAGGCCCAGCGAGAGGAATAAATGGCGGAACAACTACGTACCAGAAATAGTTAGAGAGTTTGATTGGCTGCGGCGATGACACGCGTTGCCCACTCGTCAGGGACTGTCAAAGTGGGGCGTCGTTCCCAATGAACACTGCCCAATTGCGGGAAAAAAGAAACGATACGCCACACGATGTTTGAATGCGTAGCGGTCAAAGGCGTGTGGCACGTCGTGCGTTGTTAATTCGGAGTGTAAATTCCTTCCGGCCAAAGCGCAGAAGGGGCTTATTTGAGCAACTCGTACTGTACGTCACAATGTTCGCCTTGTGGCGTCACCGCTGTATAGCCGAAGCACGGCGATGACCCCAACGAGCTGCATACCCAGCGTTAGAGAAGATTAGAATGATCATGGTTTGGTACCTTACCGAGCAGCTTGAAACACGGTGTAAAGAAGCCTTTATCAGAAGGTGGCATACAGGTTTTTTTGAAGTTCGGTTTGGGAATATTGAATTTACTTTACTGCCGTTTTAGGTCTGAAATTGCTTCATGTCGCACGTATTGAGTGAGTCTATTCCAACTTTGTGCTTTTTGCGTTTCTTTTCCTCTTTGTTTTTGTTTTTTAGTGATTCGTGATCTGTGAGAATATTGAAGTGCTGTGTGTTACAACCTGTCTATGTTCTCTTGTTTGTACATGCCACTGAAGTGATTTTGTTACACCAGACAGTTGTACTTTCCTAAAATGTTACCAGTTTGCAATAAACTTCCCTCACTTCATTTCCTGTACTGCCAATTACACTCAGAAAAAGGAAAAAATGCTTTTTGTCGCACATACTATGTGCATTTGTTGCAATTTAGTGCTTTTTGTGTTTCTCTTTAAAGACGATAGTCTTTCTTGGGGACCTTCGACGCAAAAATTTGGTCTGTCTGTCTGTCTGTCTGTCTGTCTGTCTGTCTGTCCGTCTGTCTGTCTATTTGTCTGTTTGTCCACCTTAAACGGCATTGAGTACTTGAAACGGCCAACCCCATCCGCAGCGCCCACCTAGGTTGCTCAAGGTTGAGCATTGTTGCTTGTGCAATTGTCAATTAAAACAATTATTGCGCATGTTTGGGGCACCATAACAACACGTATATATTCTGCATGTGCATCTCTTACTAGAAAAGGCATACATAAGTAATTTTAAGGACCGTAGAGATTATCACGCTGCACTGACCATGCAACGCTTGCATGGAAAGGCGAGTGTTTCCAACGCTTTGCACACACTAAACGGTGATGGCACCTACCCGTCACCTTGCTTTCTACACCTTATCACCTCTGAGACGGGCGCGCACACCCGTCTCATGGCCACGCATTTTGTTTTCTAAGACAACTGCCAGATGGCGCCTATGTCTCACGTGTTACGTTACTTGATGCGCTCCTTCGCCTCCGCTGCACGCTCGAGGCACTCTAACGCAGCTCCTCCAGAATACCATGCACCAGTTTTCTTGCACAGAACGTAAAAAAATGTCTTGTTCACTCTCACCTCACACAATACTATCGTCTTTCGACAACATTTGCAGATTACATGCAGAAACTGGGCCAGTTTTCTGTATGTTTTCTTGAGTGATTCGTGATCTGTGAGAAAATTGAAGTGCTGTGTGTTGCATCCTGTCGATGATCTCTTGTTTGTACACGCCACTGAAGTGATTTTGTTACACTAGACAGTTGTACGCACCTGAAATGTTTTACCAGTTAGCAATAAACGTCCCTGTCTCAATCGCTGAACGATGACACTTTTTCATGCGCCTAATAAGATGGCCGCCACAGCCGCCATCTTGCTAGAGGAACGGCTTCACTTTTGCGCAATATTTTCTACTCCAGCACCTTTTTTAATCCTCCTTGGCATGGATGCACGCGAATAAGCGTCTCATTTGTTACCTTGCTGTCTGAAAAGCGCGCGCTTTTCGCAAACGGAGAGTGCTATGATTGCAGGGACCTTTGTGCACCCGGGAACTGCAGCACAATTGTTCTAGGTAAAGCCCGAGGCCAGCCAAGGCGTACGACCTTCTCCTTCTCGCCGCCGCAAGATAAGCGCGCGTGAGGGAGCGTGCGTCGCTTCCCTTCTCTAAGTCACGTAGGAGAGTAGAGCGGGCGCCGCCTCGAGATGTGGTTACGCGCACTCATTGCGCGATCTTGCTGTAATGCTGAAAACACAATTGGCCTCCGAGATGCTCGTGAAAAGCGGTAAGTGGTAGATATGAGTAGCTTGCCATTTGAACGGTGGATGTGTGCGGGGGGGTGGCTCAGTGGTTACCGACTCGCATTCGCGACCCAGAGGTCCCACGTTCGACTCCACGCGCCAGAGTGTTCTTTTCTGTATTTTTTTCTTACTTGCGTTTTCATATATGTAGATACGTATACATATATGGTGCATGACATCGACGCTGACGCCGGCGGCAAAATCTAGCTGAGAGTGTACTATAATTGCTATCGCAATAATAGAGGAGACAGCACTGCATGCACCTTGTGGTGTACCTATAGTTCCTAAAGGAAAAGGGTCATGTTTCTTGTCCTCAATGTGATTGTAGATAGTCTGTCGGTTAAAATTGCAGAATGTATTCGAGTGCTCTCAAGCCACAGCTGGTTTGGGAAAGGTGTGTGAAAATTACCTCATGGGTTAAATTGTAAACGCCCTGTTCAAGTCCAAGGCGAGTACAACCTTGTAGTTGTGAGGACATACGGCAGGGTCTATGATATCTCGAATAACTTGATGCAGAATTTTTTGCGCGGATTTGTACAGGCGAATCTCATGTAGCGAATCTGCGAAAGTACGTTGATTTCCCATGAAATCAGACAAACGATCCCGCACCATCGTCTCCATCAGTTCGCCCACACATGATGCGAAAGAAATGGGGCGAATGTTGTCTGTGTTCACGTACTTGCCAGGTTTCTGTGTGAATGTGACAAGGGCAGTCTTCCACTGTATGGGGAGTGGCACGTCCCCTGACCAAATTGAGTTTAAATTATCTAATAGTGATTACCAACTGGACAGAGAGAAACTGTGGCGCGGGAGTTACGCGCCTCGGATGCATACTGAAACTTGTCCTTAAAACTTGTAAAAAGCGCTGAAAACTACGTGACAACTTGTCGCAAGCACCGAAACTACTTTCACATGGAGGCATTTTCCCATTTCACAAACATGACCTGGTCCGGCAAAGAAGCACGGAAAGCAGTGCGTGATAGAGCTCAGACCCACTTTGTCGACTCTGATCAAGCCGTGGCGTACAGGATTCCATTGTCTTGAGGAACTTGTTACGTAGGCTACACTGCCAGATGCCTAAACGAACACTTATGGGAACACAGCAATAACGTTCGAAATGGCAAAGATGGCTTCTTGGCGCTACACGTGAGGAGGTGTTCGTGTACTTTGTTGTTCTAAAGGACCACAGTTCTCGATAAGATTGAAAAAGGGCACGAGCGCATAATGTGTTAGGCTGCTTAGATGGCACTTGAAAGGAATGTTTGTGTAAGCAAGCCATGAGTTCCTGTCAGAAAGAGAGCTCTGTTTTTTAGGGTATGAGAGTCAGCGTAGCAGGCTCACTGATAATTGATGTTATTTGTTATCTTTGCTCCTGTCATTTTCTCACTGTTTTTTCTGCTCACTTGGGTTGGGTATATAAAGTAGCTTTCTTGCCAATGACATTTCAATTAGAAGTCAGTGGTTGTCCCATTTTTTTCTGCACGCCGTGTCTTATTTATGAACAACTAACTGGCCCAGTCAGTCGTCTTCAAACACCGTTTACAACAGACCCTGTCCAGGCCTCATGTCGGGTGATGAATACGGGATAAAGCGTTTAGAAACCGTAAAGTGACAACATTGAGTCACACGGTAAAAATTGCGTAAAAAGTGGGTCGTTTATTGATCCAGCCCATCACAAAAGCTTCGGGCATAAATATTAATCGTCGTCAGCCACAGCACCAACAAGGTGCATGAAATAAGGTACATGTGTGTAGTGGGTACAACACATTTTCGAAGATGAACGAATAATTAGTTAGTGTACGTTTCTCCAATACACAAATATTTTGATGAGTTTTGGCGTAGTGGAGACGACGCTTGCCAGTCTCTAGTACTTGCTCTAATAGTTAAAATCGCTGTAGAAAGGCCGCTTTACCAGCTTTCTCTGTGACTGTGCTGCGAGGTCCGCACAAGTCTGGCGGGTTAAATTCACGTGTGGCTACATTGAGCGCCATAGCATTCTGCTTCTTCTTGGTCATGCTTCTATGATGAGACAAGCTGTGACAAACTGCGCATGTGACATACTAGAGAGAACGAACTTGGTAATAGCTTCAAAATAAAGAAAAGAAAGTTAGAACTCTGTTAGAAAGTAGACGTAAAATAGCCAACCTTGTATTTATCAATGGTGTCCATAACCTCTAAAGGTGTCATCGTGCTCGGCGCCATGACAATTGTAGTCCCGCCTAGAGCAGCCAACATTGTATACATCATACCCGATTGGTGAGTAATAGGAGCTGATCCCAGTAATGTATCTGAACTGGACCACGGTAGATGTCGCCTGCAATACAGAAACCAAAATGAGCCTCATCGAGTAGGTACGTTTGAACGCGATAGTAATATTCTGTCCGTAGGGCGTGCTTCTAAAATTTAGAACATACTTTTATTCTATGATGTCACTTGAGAAAATAATTTTGTGGATTAGTATATTTATTATTATGATCATCATCAACAGCTGTAACAGCCTGACTACGTCCACTGCAGGTTTAAGGCCTCTCCCATGATTCGGCAATCAACCCGGTCTTGTGCTTTCTGCTGCCACGTCATACCTGCGAACTTTTTGATGTCATCGGCCACCTTAGTTTCTATCTCCCCTTCGTGCGTCTGCCTTCTATATAAAACCTGTCAGTTACCCTTCGTGACCACTGGTTACCTATCTATGTGCTACGTGCCCGGCCCATGCCCATTTTTCACATCCTCATTTCAACCATGATGTCGTTAAACCCGGTTTGGGCACTGACCCACTCCGCTCTCTTCTTCTTTCTTGAGGTTACACCTATCATTTTCTGTTACGTCACCCACTGAGTTGTCCTCAATTTAAGGTGAACAATCTTTGCATACCTCCATGTTTCTGCTCCACAGGTAAGTACCGGCAAGATGCAGTTGTTATATACCTTTCTCTTGAGGGTTACTGCCAGATACTGTTCATGATTTGAGAATGCTTGCTGAATGTTATCCACCCCAATGTATTCTTCCTGCTATTTCACTATCACGGTTTGGCTCCTCAGTTACTACCTGTCCTAAGTAGACAATTTCTGTACAACGTCTAGCGTCTCTCTTCACCTAAAGCAAAATACTGTTTTCTGCTGAGGCTATTGCACTTTACTCTGGCTTTCAGACCAAATATTCTACCCGGATTGCTCTTCTGGTGGACGTACAATACTGACGAATTACTACATTGTGTTCCGTCAAGTTGGAAGTGGCTCTTATCAGTGAAGCTTTGGCATGTGACTGCATTCTACGTTGTGCCTTTGAGCCACGAAAAATTATGCATGGGAAATGTTTCAGAACTCGCTATGAACTACTACGTAGTCTTAACGGACTGCTCGCAGTACCGCGTGTGCCTCTTATAATGGGTGACCACCTCTAAACCACGAAATAATTAGGTTATTCACATGGTGTGACATCCGATGACAATGTATGCTTCTATTACTCAATATCGCTTCGATATGACATTTATTCTGAAAACTGTGTACGTGGGTACGCACGAACGTTTATAAAGCGTGAATCAAAACGTTTGAAAAACGATAACGTTATTTTACTGAATTTCCAACCAGGGGAATTTATTTTGGCTGCATTTCTAAGCAATGCTTGGCTATGGGGTAGAACAAACGAGGTTTCAAAAAAAAGCTTGATTGGAAATAATCGCCCATGAGCGAAGCCGTACCCCCCGTAATATGGTGGCTGTGGCAGCCACCTTACAAGGGCATGATGAGCTGTTGCCGTTGGGCGATCGCTTGAAAAAGAGTGTTTTCCTCGCACGCCCATTGAGTTAACGTGGCGACCTTTTCTCGTAAGATAGTGCTCAAACTGCGTCGTTTTGTTACTAGATTTTTTTATAAGCCTCGAGCTCAACGCAATTTTTATTGTAGATGAAGTCACCGATACTCGTCTTTGTGAGCTGTTTATTCAGAAACAACTCTTTTAATTTATGGTTGAGGTTACCTTTACCTGCCCCGCTATGATGGTATTGTGGCTAGGAACTCGAATGCTGATACGCAGGTCGCGGGATCGAGTCCCGACTGCGGCGGCTGCATTTTCGATGGAGGCGGAAAACGTTGTAGGCTCGCGTGCCCTGATTTGGATGCACGCTAAAGAACCCCAGGTGGTTGAAAATTCTGGAGCCCTCCACTACGGCGTCTATCATAATCATGTGGTGGTTTTGGGACGTTAAAACCCACATATCATCATCAACCTTTGCAATAACAGTTCAACGACACTTGATGTTTATTTGCGCACCACTAGAAAATAGCACTTTTCTTAGATCTTTGAAACGCAGAAGATGGCTTCACTATTGCTGGCAAAGCATTTTGGGAGCTTTCACTCCAGCAATTTTTTTAAACCTCCTTAGGTAGATCACCTGTTTTCCACGTAAACCTATTGGGTCAACCAATATTTGAACTCGGAAATATTTGTATTTTCTTAGCATGTTTGGCAGTTTTTCTATCATAGACTTGATGGCGATCTTTCACTCACAACCATTAGTGACTTTTAGACAATCATATTTTGCCTCACGCTCTGCTGAGCCAGACGGTGGGCGCGCCACTGCGAATGCGTATATGGCCAGAGGCTGAGCGTCTCAGCGGATTGTCGTAGCAAGCCAAGGAACACGTCAAACGAGGAGAAACGACCAAATAGACAGCTTTCTGTGCCACGAGTCTGCGCTGCTCGGAAAACGCAGTGGTTCTTAACCAAACACGTGAGTACCGACAGCACATGACACGTATCTCATGTTTATCATGTTTGCACAAGTCACATATATGTGACTTGGGGATGAAGAAGGTATACCTTCGTCATCTATTCACGTCCCGCAATACTGAATTTGGTCTAAGTGAAGCAAGATAAACGGCCCCGAGCGCATCATGAGCGTGGCATGTAGTCATGTTGTTACGTGACACGGATCTCATGATTATCTTGTTTCCACCAGTAACATACTTCCTCCATTCATTCACGTACAGTAATACCAAATTTGGTATATGTGACGCTAGTGAAACGGCCGCGAGTGAATCATGAGCGTGGCATGTAGCCAATATTGTTACATGGCACGCATGTCATGTAACAACATGGGCTCTGACAGCGTCTTATGGTAGAGCTCAATGTGGTGTGCGGCGTGACTATACTTACTGCGCATGCGCGCCCCTCCCCCGCTTGCCTTTCTGACACCCGCCGCTGTCTCGCCTTGCAACGCCGACAGAGGCAGCGTCTGCTGGCCTGAGCTCGCTTCGATTCTCTCTCCAACAGGCATTCCTCCCAGCGGCATTTACCCCTCTTTGCGCATGCGCGCCCTCTCTCTGTTTTTTCCTATGATCTGCCCTCACAAGCCTCACAACACGAACGCAAGCAGTGTCTGCTAGCCTACGTTCGCCCCCTTTCTATCCTCTAGGCATTTTACTCTCCGGCGTATACACCGCGATTGCGCATGCGCATTCCCTCTTCCTCCTCTCTTATGTTCCCAATTTTTTTTTCGCTTTATAAAGCTGACGCAGGCAGCGTCTGCTAGGAAGTTTGTTTAGAAAAAGTGGTTAACAATTTCGAGTACTTGGTGTTCTACTAAGGCGGAGCATATAGTTATCCCATTGGCCTCACACTTGACGAGGCCCTGTGGACAAAGTGTACTAACGAACCAAGACACATCAGTGACAGATTTCGGTGATGAAAAACCTGGTGCTTGACTGCAAAGCGGAGTGTTCAATGGTCATCCCGTATAAATAGGCACTGAATTTTGCATCAAACGTAGTTCTGGGTAAATTTCTCCAGTGCGTTTTTGAAGAATAAGAAATCGCAGCGTGCCCGTTACCTAAAACCAGACAGCAAGTTTTTGTGTCCATCGGAGTCTCCTGTCTTTCATAGCCCACTAGCAGCAATTGGCAGGCTCAAGTAGAAAACACCAGTCCGTCAGTGAAGCGTTATCGCCCACTGCTTCATATCTACACAAGATTACTCTTAGTGGGAGATGGTATAATTTCTGAAGATGAAAGTTTCTTTGGATACTTTCACGCAACATTTTGGTTTGTCTATCTCTTGGCCAACTTCTCTGTCACCTAAAACGGCTAAGTCACACCACATCCACAGCGCCCACCAATATTGCTCATGTTTTTTTTTATTAACGCTTGCACCTATAAGTTACCTTCTTGAACACTTTTCTTTTTTTCCACATTAATAATACATTCACAACCAATTACACCCCGTATACTTTTGTCAGCATTATTGTCTGTTAGTTCTCATCATTACTTTGTCTAACAAAGAAGAGGAGTCGTTTCATTTCCACTTCATTCCTGCATGTTGTATGGACAGTTATGATTTCACTTTGTATGGCTTTAGCTTGTAAAAATATCAAAAAACGTAGTCACGCATATGCCGATTTTTCAAACTGCCCAGCGACAAGCCCATTGTCTCTGGAAGCACGCACTATATCGCAGACTTCAGGGGGCACCTCGCATACCCTTGTATGTCCTCTGACCACGTATATCACCTTGGCAATAAAAAAAGACAATCATTTCGCTCACTCGAGCGTCCATATTCACTTACATACGAGTTTTATAGAGTTACTTAGAATCGCATGACACGAGTTTCTGCTAGCCTGGCTTTATAGGATTCCAGATAGTTGCTATTGCATTCATTGTTACGCTGCAGGAACGCAGTAATTGATATGACGAGGCGCTTAGTTGTTTTTTATTCGTGTTATTTGGTATTTTCCCTAGCGCTTTTCACCACGTGACCATGCCGCTGAGACATGTATATTGCCTTTATGAGATACGTTTTTTTTTACATTTGAGCTACTGCTTTCTCAGAGAACAACAGCTTCAAAATTTTTAAGTTTTATTCACACTTTTTTTCCATAGTTGACCGCTGAAGACGTAAAGAAAGCAGTTATTTGTGCCACTGAGACGCTGATAATTTCTTACGTTGTATAGTAGACGGCAGCCACATAGTTGTAGTGCGTGATTTCCGTCCCCTTCGGCAAACCCGTGCTTCCAGAAGTGTAACAGACGGCAAGCACCGTGTTCCGAGGATTCTCCACAGGTACCTCCACGAAATCTTCTTTGTTCAAGTTAAAGAATTCTCTGACTGATATAAACCCTTCGGCAGGCCCTTAGAGAATAGAACCTGGTGAAAAGGATATGCCAATGGTCAAGTTTACGTAACGTTTGTACATCTCGTGCGCTTCCAAACTTCTTACTTGCCTTACGCACTAGACATGTGAAGGGGCGCATGGCAACATGCTAACTATTTTGTTGTAAGCCTTGATGCCTCGTTTTGAAATGAACATGTGCTACGTCCAGTGGCCATGCTGATGTTTTATTTTTCTGGTCATCCTAGAGTTTTCATACAAGATCATATTTATACCATAATCACATCAGGTGCCCACTCATTCGTGTTAATTGATAGCTTATGTTAATCTATTGCACTATCTGCGTCAAATGAAATCAGAATAGCGGCAAGCGTGCGTGATGGAATAGTACACGGCGTCTACGTATCATCATGGACAGGCACGCCTATATGCGCAGAGCTTCCGAACAGTATGCGTGTGCCTGTCGGTCGTGACAACTGGACGGCGCACACTATACCGTCGCACTAACTTGCCGCTCTTTGGGTTTTATACACTGGTAGTACTTATTGACGGCCCCACCGCGGTGGTCTAGTGGCTAAGGTACTCGGCTGCTGACCCGCAGGTCGCGGGATCGAATCCTGGCTGTCTTTCGCCATGCCATCTTCCACTGCTTAGATTCTAGTTCTTTCGGCAGGAGTAGGGAAGACAGAATGCGATTGCAGGGTACGAGAAATCCATGTAACTCTTCTTGTACTGAACGGATTCTGAAAATTTTTACGACAGCGAATTTGTGATGCAATAGGCTCCTTCTGCGGCTTCGTCCTGCGAGAATTCTTCGACACCCCATTTGCTTGTGCCTTCTGCCAATATTGCAAGGATGTTTGCCAGGAGCTGAAGGCCATGTCACCCGCTACTTATCAGCCCCCTGCCCAAGACATGGACAACCGTCTCGCTTACTGAAGCCATCGTACTTCACGAGTTTGCCAACCTTCACATCCAGGTTTCTCAGACCGGCAGACTCACACCGCAGCCCATGAGCACTCCCGTCCACAACGCTGACCACCACGCTGCTCCACTTATCGCTGTGGCCGCTTGGGCTCCTCGGTTTTCATCCCACTACCAAAATCCGCCTTGATGGTGCACGTAAGATGATCGACCAATATGCTTCTCTTGCTGTCGTGTTCGGGACAACTCCCGCCATTTACGAAACAGATGGTGTTCCCGGCTAAGCTTTACTAATAACCACTGGGAGGATCGTGGACAGTATTCGCCACCTGATCTCCTGGATGACCATTTTCAGGACTATTCACCTCCTCGCCGTTCATCTGAACGCTCAGAACCGTCTTACGCTGATGTCATCGATCAGAGAAACTGATCTAGCTGGTCACCGTCAGCTCAAGGACCTCCATCATGCCTCCCTGAACGCTACCACTCTCTCTCACCAGCTTATTATGGTCACCCCCCGGAAGCTGATAAGTGCAGCTCATGGAGGTAGCACTCTCTTGAAGCCACGTACCAGAAACCCAAACCGGTTGCGAATTCAATACGCACTTGCTTGAAGTCCTCCTTAATGACCTCTCCATTACTGCTCTAATTGACGATGGTACAAAATTATACGTAATCAGTTCTACACCTTGATTTCGTCGAAAGAAAGTTCTCATGCCAGCTGCGTTCTCCAGTTTTCGAATGGCCAACGAAAGCCGAACATCGGTGCTTGGCATGTGCACTGCCACGTTACTGTTGCCAGACAATACACTTACGTTCTCTTCACAGTCCTCGGTGCTTGCCCACACGACGTAATTCTTGCAATTGATTTTTTACTCACCCACTTGACCCTCATTGACTGTTTCACCAGCATCTTACGGCTTGAGTTCTTTTTGTGCTCTGGGTTCACTCCTCCAAGTCGAATTCGAGTATGATTCGTAGAGTCTCTATGGCTACTGCCCCAGGCTGTCATGTGCGTTCCTATTTCATTTTTTCTATGCGTTCCTTATGGAGACTATCTGGTGGCTCTTCCTATTGATTTGACCCTTACGCACCATATCGCAATATCACTTACCGTAGTGGTTGTCGCCAACAACACGACGCTACTTTCTGTTCGGAACTTCCCCATGTCGACACAAGTTCTTCCTCAAAATATCATTTTAGCCAAACTTTCCACCACGAAGAAATGTACGTTCTCTTCCTTCCCCCCTGACACTAACACCATGGCGAAACTTGCCAACCAACCTGCAAATTAAGGCGTTTCTGGACAAAATGGTATTCGTTGAACTGTCACCTTTCCGAGCTGAAGCGTTCCGGAAAATTCTATTTTCTTACTTGGATATCTTTCGCATCGAAGACCATCTCCTGGGCTGCAAAAGCGCCCTAGCCAACCGTATCGGCACCGGCGACGCCAGGCCTTTCCACAAACCCCCTTACCACGTGCCTTATACGGAGCGCCAAGTTATACAAAGGCAGGTCGAGAAAATTTGCAGAAAAGACATTATACAGCCTTCATCGAGTCCTTGGGCATCCTCTGTGGTCGTAATAAAAAAGAAATACAACAGCTGGCACTTTTTGTGTCGACTATCACCACCTGCATCAGATCACCTAGAATGAGGTTATTCTTCTGCCTCGAATCGATGATGCGATTGACTTCCTTCATAGTGCCAAGTATATTTCGTCCATTGAACTTCGATCCAGATCCTGTCAAATATTAGTCGATGACCGAGACCACGAGAACACAGAATTCGAAACACCTGATGACCTTTACCAATTCAAGGTGATGTCTTTTTGGGTTGGGCAGTGCAGCGGCTACTTATTAAAGTATGATGGGCTCTGTCCAGCGTGGTTTCAAATGATCAACTTGCCTTAGCTATCTCGACAATTTAGTGGCTTTGTCACGCACCTTTGAAAGCAACCTGCCTCGTCCTTGGGCGATTCTTGAAATTTTCGCTCGTGCTGTCCTCAACTCAATTCGCCGAAGTGAGTGATTGGACGCCGGCGGAAAAACCTGCTCGGCCACCTTGTTGACACCCGTGGTGTCCGACCCGACCCGGACAGAGACCATGCTGTCCGAAAATTTCCTGTTCAATATTCCACACAAGAAGTTCGCAATTTTATTGGGCTCTGTTCATACGTACACCGTCTTGTCAACAACTTCGCGCATATTGCTAGGCTCCTCACGGATCTCCTTATAACGAATGAGGCCTTTTTTGGTGAAAATCAAGAACATTCCTTCGCGTCGCCGGTTTTTCGCCATCACATCACCACATGTGTGGCTCATTTTAATCCAGCCGCTCGAACAGTGCTTTGCACGGATTCTAGTGACCATCACATTGGTGCTTGCTCGCTCAACTACAGAATGGTCCCAACCATTTGATAGCCTACGCTAGTTGCCTTCTGTCACAAGCGGAAAAATTATGCCATCCCTGAGCAGTAATACTTAGCCTTTGTCTAGGTCATTGTAAAATTCCATTCGTACGTATACGGACGTCCATTGGCAGTCATCACAGGCCATCATGTGCTGCACATTCTCATGGACATTAATAATAATAGCGCCACTACTTACGAGTTGCCTGACCACACTTAATGACCCTACAGGGAGACTCGGCCGTTGGGCACTTAGATTAGAGGAGTACACATTCTCGGTTGTGTAGAAAGCTGGCGAGATGAACAGATATGATGACTACTTATCCCCACACCTCTTTGATCCTCCAAACTCCAGCGATTTGGAATCCGATGCCTAGTGTTGTAGCTATCACTGACTTTCAGCACTTTGTGTATGAACAGCGCCAAGATACATCGCTGCTCTCCATCATTGACCGCCTTCAATAGGGCCGTACTGACCATTCACTTAGCGAATTCCTGCTTCAAGACAACGTTTTATATCGCCGCACCTAAGACCATGATGGCGCGCAATTTTTACTCGTTGTAGCACATCCCCTGCGCAAGCCTGTTTTGCAAAAATTTTGTGACGCTCCAACTTCTAGTCATTTAGGCGTCTCCAGAACCTACGACCATGTTCAATGATGGGTATTCTGGAAGGGTCTTTATTACTCCGTTTGCCGTTACGTTGCATCTTGCGACCTCTGCGGGTGCCAACAGCAGCCTATGACTCACCCTATTGGTCTCCTTCAGCCTATTGAACTTGCAGCCTAGCCATTTTATCGAGTGGGATTAGACTTGCTAGGTTCTTTTCCTACCTCATACTGGAAATACATGAATTGAAGTGGCCACAGAGTCTGTCACTCGGTATACAATCACTTGAGTGCTATTAACCAGCTGCACGACTGGAGGTTCCAGCTTCTTGCTCTACCACATCATTCTGCAGCATGGCGATCGGTCTCACCTGCTTTTAGACCACGGTCTCTGCTTTCTATATAGTTTACTTGATGATACACTTCGATCTTGTGCGATCCGATAACACTTCACCACATCTTACCACCCTCAGACTAAGGGCTTTACAGAGCGACTCAACCGCTCATTGACACACATGCTTTCTCTGTACATATCAAGCAATCACACTGATTTTGACATAACTCTGCCATTCGTCACCTCCGCCTACAACACGTTGCCTCACGAAACAGCCGCCTGAGCACTATTTTATCTACTCTTCTGCCTTTCTTTTACTGCCTATAGACGCCCTGCTTTCGTCTGATCAACCATCCTACACTTCGTACGCTGAGAGTGTTATCACCAGTGCCCTCATGGCACGCGTAGTAGCCCGCACTCGGTTATTACTCGTCGCAGAGAGCAGAAAAGTCTCTTTATGAACGTCTACAAAGAAATGCCGTCTTGCTCTCCTGTGGCTCCCATTTTCACGTGGTAGCTTCTGCGAGGAACTGTTATCGCGATAAGTCGGGCTCTACCGAGTTCTTTGTCAGGTCACTCCTGTTACCTATGAGATTTCCGTGGCAACAAACATATCGACAGCTACACCCAAAACGAAAGTAGTCCATGTTTCTCGTAATAAGTCCTACAACGCCGACTCGCTCATTGAAGAGGCACGGAAAAGGAGCCTTACCGGCTGGGGTACTACTGCTTGCATGTAACTGTCGCTCCAGCGCAAGCACTATAGTGACTTTCAAAAGGACAACGATGACAACATGGTTGTTGTTGTTTGGACTCTCGAGCTACCCTGTTGGTCTGCAGTACGCTGCGCTCTGCACAGCGTTAGCTAGACCCGCTGTCAGCAAGTAAATCTTACCTGCAACAATACAAATTTCTGTTAATGACACATGTTAGCTACCTTATGGAGACACCTGCCTTTCACGACTTCTAGCTGAGATGAAATGACCTCAAGAAACAGTTTACTCCAATTGTAAGGAAAATTATATCTGCGGCTCCTCACGAATCACCAAAAAGAATGTTCTGTAGTACTGTTAGCTTTGACGGTACACTGCTGGCCAAGAGAAAAAGAACGCAATGAACAACGACCCAGAGTAAATTAGGCATTCACTTCTGCTTCTTTCACATACTTAACACTTCTGGACTTCTTCAAAACAAAGTACCGGCCTGCAAATTACCTTTTTATAATGTTTGCATCATTCGCAAGCCCTAAGTGCTCTTTTCATTGTTTACCTTCAAGCCAAGCGCCGCCGCAACTCAGGCTACTAGATTCGTGTTCTTCTGGTCCGTCATAATATGTGTACTTTCACTGTCTTCAGCCTGGTAGCGTAATTCACCTGCGAAAAATATTTCAAAGTATCCATGTGTTCATGCTGACACAAGGTGCGACACAAATCAACAACAATATCATATAAAATTGCGCATTATTGTCATAGTGCCACTACTTACAAACTGCCTGACCAAGTCAACACAGAATTCTTAACCGAAAGCCACGAGAGTACCACTCACAACAAGGCAAAAGTCACAATGCTTACTGAGGAAACTGCCAATCACGAAATGCAAAAAGATACGTTGCATGTGGACGTGACACGCCATAGTCGCATGTGGGCGGCGCCTACGTTAAGTATTAAGCTTCAGGCAAAGCCGTTGTATTTCCGGAAATAGTTTTTTTTTGCACACATACTCAACCGGTTGACAATCAGACGCTTTATCGGAATGCCGCAGACTTAATGGCTTCCGGGGGCCTTTAATGATCTATATTTTTCATTCCTGTTAAATCTTTCTAATTAGTGTTTACTGCAGTACAGGTGAAAACGTACAAAGTACGTCCCTCTACTCTCTATGTCTTCATAAACGTTTGTTTTAATGAACCGCCAAACCACAACAAGCTCCACTCTACCTAGCCAGACTGCCATACTGTGCCCAAGCCGCTTTCGAAAAGTGTCCGCCTTCGAAAATATACGATCTTCCAACGAGCATTTTTATTGAAAATTACTCATACGCAGGCTAGTTTTTATGTCACCTCGCAAATAGCAGCACTAGCTCAGCAATATTCTTTTAACGACCCTAGTCCAGTTTATCGTGACCTTCCGTTTAGAACGTTTAGTCAGGCAAACTCAATGCGTGAGTTGCTCATTCATCATCACAGAAAAGAAGCCTTTTATCATTGTGCAGTTCTTTTGGCGGTAATAACTATGATACTAAACTTTACTTTTGAAAGTTCACATGCTGTCTTTTTCAGTTTCATGACGACGACAATAGAAATATCGATAGAGATAAACCAAGAGACAACATACTTCGATATTCAGAAGTGACCTATTGTACAATTGAATTTTTTTGTCCATACAAACGCGCTTTTCAAAACCAAGCTGCTCAATGTCACGTGGAAAAATAAAACATTAGACAGAAAAGCTCTGAAAAAAAAACAAGAAGGTTGAGAGACTAACGTCCTTTATAGCGAATAAAAAAAGCGCTCGATTCATCTATTGTCATCTAAGGTTTTGTTTATTCTACGTTGATTTATCAGAGTTTGGTCTATGTCTGTTGAAATTTGGCACATGGAGTACCAGTTTAGGTGACCCACATTCATGCCTAGTTGTCCGTTTCAATCCAAACCACGAGTGTCTGCGATCAAGATTCAGCCTTTGGAGTTGCTGAAGAAGAAAACATACACCTAGACATAGAGAAGATAGTACATATCGCGCGAAGATGGTATCACCGCTCACACCTCCCGAATTGTGCAGGAGAGCAAGCATACCAGCCAACCCAGATTTTGCAGGACTTTCCCTACTTCTCATGCAGTCTTCAGAGTCCCATGCCGTTGTTCTGGGCACGTCAAGGAACGCCTACATTGTCCAAATTCATTTCTCCTGGTCTAGATCAAAATCTTTGTGGCCCAATAAACAACCAACTAGGCGCGTCTTGCTACAGACCGCAAGCACACAAGAATTAGCGCGCATGAACTAATGTTGTGGTGTCTAGCGGTGGCGGCGGGAGGCCTTAACCGCTTTAGTTGAACTTCTGCGTGAATTTTCAAAACTGCTACGAGCGTATGCTTTACGAAATCAAGTGTTCTAAAAAGCACGTAGCCATCTAATTCTCCCGTGAAGAGGCTGCAACATGAACAATGAATTTATCTGGAATATATTGCAATCGAGAAACATGGTTACGCTCTTTCTGTACGTTTATCCCTGTGAGGTGCTTTCTACGTTCGCACATAGCTAGACGGAAAGGCGTAGTTTGTGGTGTAGACATCAGCCTAAATGCAGCGAAAAATCAGAGATATTTGTTTCTTATACCAGCGTGGTGTCCAGATACAGCTGAAACATGCAAGTGGATAGCGTGACGATTCCTGCCGATAAAATGCGGGTATATCTCATCCAGAAAAGATTGAAGCATCTGTGAGGTTGAACCCTGGGCTGCACTTCCTCTACTAAATGACAAATTCTGGTGGTATGGACACGGCATTACGACCTGTCACTGTAAGTTGCGATGCTAGATAAGTCTCGCTGATAGTAATGCTAACGACTGCATGTCTTAGATCTGGTAACGATGCCTATGCCAAACCAATCACACAACTGATAACAAAAGGTGTCCTGCGAAGCCAAAAATAGTAACAGGGTATTGATAAGGTGACGTTTGCGACAAGGAGCTCTAGCTGAAGTTCGAATGAAACAAAGGTTTGTTGGTGTGGCAGCTTGTCAATCTGCTGCGGTGTATTCAACAGATTTAAATCGCAGTGAAAGCAGTGCATAAAACCACTCCTAGTTTCATTAAATTTGCGAAAGATATCGGCCAAATTGATACCCTTGGAGTTGTCTGGTATTTCAGAGTCGTCAAAATGTTTTGAATTTGTTTAGTCTAATTTTCTTGATAGTTTTAGCAATCAAGAGATAGAGCTTTCTATGCACGAACGAGTGATCGTGTGCGCCTGTGTGATTCACGTTCACGGGTATTCTGTATGTGGACATGAATTTTTAATTCTTAGACCCACCAAGTTCCTTACCTTCTTGAATCTAAGTTTCTTTTTGTAATTTTAAAATTATGAGGTGTGTGAAAGGGTCCTTGGTCCAAAATGACCTTTCCAAAACCTCCTTTTGCTGGAGCATTGGGGGATTTCAACGGGTGAATATGGCGTCAGTTAGTACTTCTTTAGTACATATACAGAGGCATCCGCGGGAGCGAAATGCCTTCGAGTTTTCGTCGCTCAAGCTTTGAACTCTACATCCTGCGTTCCTGAAGCTCCGCGCACTGAATGAAAAAGCTGCTGGGATCGTGGTCGTAACTTCGTCGACACTACTAGCCAGAAGGACGACACTCATGAACAGGACATCGCGCGAGATATGCGAGGTAATAATCAACCGAACTTTCTTGAAAGGTGCAGAACGACCGCTTTATTACACTCGCAGGTGATTCATTTTCCTGTCTTTGCATCGTTTATGGCTGACCCCGGAGTATCTTTCTGGGATTCAGTGCACAAAAAACCAAGTTCTGGTGTCGAGACTGTGCGACAATTCCAGCAATGTATGTTTCGGAGAGGCTCTCACAGATGGTCTAGGCCGTCATGTTGAGTTTTATTGCCACTTGGTTCTGCCGGCTTGGTTTTTAGCGATAAAATTGGCAGCCGAAAGCGGTGAAGGTGGTGTGTACGGTATGTCAGTAAGGGGAACCACAAAATATATATTCTTGAAGATATGAATGATTGATATCAAGCTAGCGTCTATGATGTCCTTGGGTACTGAGAATTGGTTTTATTATGCCACAAAATAAGCCTTATTTATTCCCGCACTATGAATCTTACCTAATGAACCTATTGTGCCACACAATGAATCTCACTAGCAGAGGCACAGGAAGAAAGACAGGCTTAATTAAACAAAGTCAGAGAGGCCAGCCAGCTACTCTAAGAAGGGGTAGGAAAAAAACAAGAAAAAGAGTATTAGATAATGATGCTGACATAGAGAGTATAGTAAATAAAGTCCTTTCAAAGCCAGGAAATGTTATGATCATGCACATAGTCAAGTTGCTTTTCGGAAGGCTATTGCTCCACTTGCAACTGCGGTCCCATGACCACAGTTGCAGTGCTGGTATTAGGCCAAAGGTCCAACATGATCTTAGCAGTTAATGGGCTATTGCGGAATCGTACAGTAGATGAATTGATTGTTTATCGTTCACGTTCTTATGCTGGGCAGTCACACACGTGCTCAAGTGTTTCTGGAGCATGGCAGTAATAATCATTGGGACTGCTATCACTGCGGCCGATGGCATGTGCGGAACGTCTTGTGTAGGCGACGCCAAGACAACTGCGATAGATTGTACTTACGATGCGCCACTTCAATTTAGCGGCATGCGGAACCTTATTCGCGGGTACCTTTTGCGTGATCAACCGTGTCCTCCCTTCGGTGTATATAGACGAGTGCTCATGAGCGTATTTGTGCGTGCCGCAGTGATGCGGTGTGTTCGTGTCGGCTTGTGAAAACCTAATGAGCACTTCGGGACCCTGTTAGGGGCCCTTTTAGCTCCAGCACCAGCCCTTTGTTTCTCATTGTTTCTCTAAGCAAAGGCATTCACTGGAAGTGATAAATGGCTATTTATAAAAGCAATCGGAAGCAATTCTGCAATTTTTATAGCGAAAATGTAGTATGAACCTTTATTATTAAGCATTTATAACGCATGACATCGCAGAAATGAGTCAATGTTCAAGGATGCTCTGCAGAAATAAATGTTATCCTGTTGGGTAGTAACGAGCTTTCAGGCAGTTGATGCGGTATTGTGTTCTACCTAGAATCGTCGAGCGATATTCATTTGTGGGATGAGAAAGTCTGAAGTGAAGGTGGGTAGTGTGGTAAACCCAACAGTGTGCACGTGCATAGAGTCGCCGTAAGTTGTATAAGTGTGATTTAAGGTCAGTTGTGTGTGGTCAATTGACAAAACGACGAATTGTTCGTAATCCTAAGAATCCTAAATCTAACAGGCGGTTTAGGTAGGACCCACGAAGGCACTCCAGGAACCCTCGGGGAAAAACCCTTTCATGGTAGAGTATATTCATGCCTTGATATCGCTCTTGAAGAACTGCAGTCTCGGTGCGTGGGGGGGCAGTGTCAATAGAGCGTGCTACCTGTGCCGGCTCAACAATCAAATATGCACACTAAGTGGCTCGCACAACATTTATACACCATTGGGACAAGCGGAGCCTTTGCGATAGTTCCATTTGCTGATGTGCAGCATGGTTGACCCAAGCATATTCAGAATCCTTGAGCAAGAGCGCTTTCTACCATCTTCACACAACTAGATAAGATATTGGAAAACACCGTCATGTTGTATCCTAGGTATCTCACAAATGAAGCATATATTATAGCGATGATTCTGAAGGGCCCCGACTTACCCTTTTCGCATTGCGAAGAACTAGAAAAATTATGCTGTAATAGACTTTCACGCATCCTACAACTAAATGCTGCATTTCCCAAATTGAACATAAAATTCCATCTATTCCGAAAATATCAAGGAAACTTTTCTTAAAGGGTACACCGAAATGAGGGAGTAATTCTTCTCAGGGATGCCTCCACTAGCTGTAATGGCTGCATTGAGGAAGTTCAGGCATGTGTTTTCAGTTTATTATACTGTTGCGTATAGAAAAGAGCCTCAACACAGAAGAGCTGTACAGCTGATGTAAAAGGGTCTACCTGCAAGCTTCATCAGAAAAAAAACTGCCACTGTATGTATTAAGCGCGAAGCTCTTGAGGGTCCAGTCACGTCCGGCGTCGTCCTTCCGTGACGACGATGCTGATGATGACACTGATGACGATGAAAAAAAACTAGCGCGTCCGCAACCCCTCAATCTTCTGCCGCCATCGCAATACAGCTTATGAAACGTACCCACTATACATAATGACGATGACAATGAAGCACCCACAATGCCACTGTGCCAATCGTCATTTTGAAGTACCCGCAACACATCTGTAAGAAATCAAGTGCACTTAATGCTGTAGTTAATTGGTTGATGACGATAAAGAATAAGCGCGTTCCAGACAACACGTTTAATTTCTCCTATGAATGAAAAGAAATGTGGACGTGCTGTCTCCCGTGAAGCTCCAGCGGCACGAGAACACCGGAAAGCCAATCCGAAGGTGACGAGGGCTTGTGGAACTACAGCGAAAGGACAGCGCCGGCCAGCCCGCTTAGAGTTGAAAGCTCGCAAATCTCCACTCATTTAGCAGTGCCGGCAAGCCTTCCTGGAGTTGAGGGCTCTCGAAGCTGCAGCAAGACGGCAGTGCCTGCTATTGGATCTGGAGGAGGTGAGAACACGCAAGAAGTGCTGCAAAACGCCTGAAGAGGTTGATAGCTCAGGTTGGTGGCACGAACGAACGGTTTGAGCGCGAGTTCTTCGACCGAACTTTCAGGCACAGCTGCAAGGTTTGCGACCGAATTATCCCCGTGGAGCTCCGCCTAGTCACCATAATTCGCTTCATGGATAAGTCGTGATTGTTTTCAGCTGTATATTGCACTAAACGTGTAGCCACGAGACTCCGCATAACTCAGTAATGTGAGTCAAAAATGCTACATCTAACAAAACACATTGCGGTGCTAGTTGACAATGCATTCTTACTTGAAATCTTGTGGCGCTCTTTTACACGAGGGAAAGACCGAGCTGTATCCTGCGGCGTACATTTATGTCATGTCATTGAACAATGTAGTGCGACAACATTTTATTGCAATAAAAATTATGGACCCTCTCCTCTGATTGTTGCCAGCGGTATCTGTTTGCATCATCATGTCCCACAAATGTATGTATACTTTGGCGCAAACAAAAATGTGAACTTCTACATTGGCAAGCATCGGATGAACGTGACTGAGTGAAAGCCACATGTTGTCAGCAATAAACGACCAAACAATATCGAAAACTGCTACAAAGGCTGTTTTGGACTTTACCAAAAGCTCTGGACTGTATACTAGATTGTAGGGTGCTATGCCATATGTGGCTACTGTACAGACACACCACCTCTGCTTGTCCCCATCATCATCCTTCATCCCTCTTTCCTTCCTCCTTCCTTTGTACCCCGTGAAAAATAGCAGAGTAAGGCGAACTAGCTCAGGCCGACCTCTCTGCCTTCTATTAAAGTCTCACTCACTCACACAGAACACACTAAAAGCCAGAAAAACAATTTGAAAAAATATTTCTGACGCTCATGTGAACACGGAACCTCTCACTATAGGCAGCATGTGGCGCAGCAACAGTAAAGTACGCCGTTGATTGTTCAAATAGTGAGCAATTGATACACACCACCTACCGTTACAGGTATGCTGATCTCAGCATTAACAACGAGATGGCGTAAAGGGCGCGCGCTGCACTCGGCTTAACGTGACGCGCGCTCATATCCATCATGCATACTTGGCCCTGCGGGAGAAACACCCTTGCACGGGCGCTCTTCTTTCACGTTGGCGGAAAACTGCACGTGTCAAGCTTTCGCCGGAACAATTTTATTGTAGCTACTGAGCTCCCGAAAGTTACTTCGAACACTTTAGTTCCCGCTTGTGAAAAATGCATACTCTTAAACACAGCGAAGTAACAACTGGACGTCCTTCTTGGTTCACGCTCGTCCTGTCTGTACCCGTGAGCACGTTTCGTGCGTCTTTTATTTTTGAACAGTGCGTTAAGCGTCGAGCTGTAAATGTTCGTGCGCTTTTGTCCTGTGTGTGTTTTTTTTCGTGTCATTTATGCGTGAGCAGCGCGCTGCACGTTCCAATCTACTTCTCAATCATCGCGTGACATTCTGAATGGTTGCTATTGCTTTCAGTGCTTCGCCCTTGCCGCGAAACGTGAATTTTTTTAGACAAGTGTGTAACACAAACAATGAGTTGCACTTACTTTTAGTGAGCGTGGTATTCGCTAAGATAGCGGTTGCCCCAGCCAAGATGCAGCCATAAATAGCTATCAGGTTTTCCACTCCATTCTCTAGGTGGATGCAGATGCGGTCTCCTAAAGATACACCACTTTTGCGGAAACCCACAGCGCAGCGTTCCATCTGGGCCAGCGTTTCTCTCCGCGTAAGGTTGACGACGTCGCTGACCTGTGATGAGTTGCTGGAATTGCTCTTCGTTTTGGAGTCGCCTTCACTTGTCTAAAGAGCAGCAGCGTAGTATGAGCTAAAATAGTCAATCTCAATGAATGATTGTTGTCTTCAAAGAAGTGCTTTGGTCTTTGCACTGTCCTAACTGAATTATTCTTCTGTCGAATAACATTCACCATCTCCTCAGCGATCCAGAACCAAGGCTGACCCTCCTGCTATGTTCACTTAATATGCTGAGCCCGCCGTACATTCTTTTGTAATGATGATAATTATTAAGGAGCTATTTCGAGTAGTTTGCAGGTGTTACATCATAATAACGAATAACTAAAAGTCGCATACCACTACAGCCGGGATCTGGAATTAAAAATGTGGGCTACAAGTGAAAACGTGCCAATATTTACAATTTATAACCGAAGTTGATAACTGTGAGCGATTTCGTAAGTCTTTCATTCAAGAAGGTACACAAAACCATTTAAAGTATGTTCATGTCGGATATGTTAGCAATAACAAGTACCGAATTCCAGACGAAGCGGTGGAAGTAGCGGCTTTTGCAATGATGTTTCTTCTGCAAAAGAGCTCCGGCAGTTAGATAAAGCTAGTAGTACTTTATCATGCAGCGCATCATAATTGCGCCATGCTAGTTGCAACATGGGTAATCAGTACATCAATATCGATCTTACACTGCAGTTTAGGCTAAGCGTTACATCCAAAATTACGTCGGTTTAAAGTTCCCAACCATCGAACGCTGCATATTGTCAGCTACAACGATGGCTTCAGCGAACACGGTGCGCCACGCCTACCTTCAGTTTCGGTGAGCTGATGTCAACTCTGGTACCGCCAAGGTTTTCGGCGAACCTGTTTTGCCAAGTCTTTCAAAACAATGACGTCATTTTGATAATCAAGTGTTCTGGTGGCCGATGGCACAGTACGTTTTTGCACCACTCAGTATTACTACAATATGCATGTGTTATTGTTAATCCTGTACAAGGAGGACAAGTGTTTGTGAAGCATGAATGTTACTTCAACCACAATCTTAAGCAGAGGCAGTTAATAAATGCGAAGTATTCTCTTGTGTTACAAGCACAATCTGTGTCAATCTGCGTTACTATCTATCTATCTATCTATCTATCTATCTATCTATCTATCTATCTATCTATCTATCTGTGCAGACACTAATGATTGGGTGCTCTCGCGATCATCCTCTTGACGTCGCGTACACCAAAATTTTAGTATGGGTGGGTAAGATGGTCTGACGAATGTGACGCGCTTGTCCACACTTGATTAATATAACAATCTCATCGCGTACGACATCACACACTTCTACTTAAATAGTGGTTCACGCCCGCGGGTCAATATGTGCCACTGGTGTGCTGGTATAAGTATGCGGCACAAGTGATTGAAATTTAGTGTGCTCCCAGGAACAGTGAGAAGACGCAAGGGTAACCTTAACGCGTCAACATTAAGAAGTTTACATCGGCAGTGTTGGTCTAACGAACGCATACAATAAAAGTCAAGTCTCAGCAGGAATCGAACTCCTGCATTCTGCGTGACAATCAAGCTTTATACCACGGAGCCATGCCAGGTCTCGGAACTACTTTTTAAATAGCCCGCAATATATGTGAAACGCCAATGCAGTTGCACTGTTTCTTTGATTGATATGGGGGGTTTAACGTCCCAAAAGCACCACAAGATTATGAGAGACGCCGTATAGTGGAGGGCTCCTGAAATTTCGACTTCCCGGGGTTCTTTTACGTGCACCCAAATCTTCGCACACGAGCCTACAGTGTTTCCGTCTCGAACGAAAATGCAGCCGCCGCAGCCGGGTCAGCAGCCGAGAAGCTTAGCCACTAGACCACCATGGTGGGACGTGGTTGTACTGCTGGCTATCCAATATTATAAACATCACGTATGTTCTCCTTTCATACAATCGTCACGTTGGGCTAATGTCAATTGCACTTAGGTGACATTTGAGTAAGCTGATTTAGTCAGCGGTGTCCAGGGCTGCCATCTCTTAGCGGTCATCAGCGCTTTGTATCAGTTTATCGATTCTGATGTTGCTAATATTCATATATTTGTTGGAATGCTTGCGCAAGTGAAAACAACTATTCCGTCAACCTGTCTATCCATCTGAACGTACGCCCATCTATCTCTCTGTGTTTTATACTTGTCGGTGTCTTGATGTAGGCGCACATCTTTGGACCCAGCTTCATCCACTGGTCATTCGTTTCGTGGAATTGTGTGGATTTTTCTAACGCTCCTTCATTTCATTGCTAATGCTGTCAGAACTGCTTAACTGCACCTATGAAAACAGCCACGACCCCGAACGTTATGTGATAAAAACCAAAAAAAGTGAGGTTTTCAAGAGTGGTGTCAAGCCTAAAGATAGCACAGAATCGGGCAACCTCTTCAATTAAGTTCAGTTTTTTTTAGTTGACAGTCTTTCTCTCTATTTCTATTTCTTTCAATTTTTTACTCTTTTTTTTCATTTTCACCGTATTAAGTTTTGTCTTCATATTTCCCGCTTGATCCCCATTTGTGACTATCTTTATACGCGTTTTTACCACTATTATGACAAGCGACAACAGCTTGCGACATACAGAGCCTACGCAAATAATATCATCATCAAGGCACTCGAACAACCAGCCGAAGAATTCTTCATGGTGCAATGCGCGCACTGCCTATGGTACAGATTACTATACTATAAGCTGTTTCACCAGCGTTACGCCGAACTACATAAGGCGACGAAAGCGTACGGCAGCATTCGCCATCCCGGGCACCTAGAGTTATGCGCTCGAAGCAATAGAGTTCTGTGCTTACCATTAAGAGTTTGTCAGGATTCAGCATCAGTTTTTCTTTGACCACAGTATAAAAAGAGCACTCAGGAATTTCCACACTTGGGTACGGCGAGTAGACTATACGGTCATGAATTGGAGCTTTCATATTTGCTCAAAACCTGCAAGAAATATAAAAAATTGCGTAAAAGTTTTCAGAATATTTTAGGTGCTGGTGATTTCTGCTACGAGTAAAGTTGCGTGTAACGGATGATGAATACGACGGCTGCAAACACCGCCGAGTGTACAGCGTAGTGTATCTTGTCAAATCGCATAATTGCATTCGCACTATTTCCTGTCAAACAGTGCAGCTGTTTTATACCAAAGCTGTTATGCAGCGACAAGAAGAACTGTTTTCGGTGCAGTAGGTGTTCTCCCCCAAAACTGCCTCCAGTGTCCGTAGGCACTGTCACACTAAAAAAAAGAAAAAAAATCGATTTCGCAAATCTCACGCGCCTTGGAAATCGAAGTTATGAGAAGCATGCCCAATAAATGTGACTGTGTTGATTTTATTTTACTTAACGAAACGTCATGAAGTGCCGCTAAAGCTGTCTACAAACGAACGCGCGTTGAACAGCCACATATGTTTTTATACCCAGCTGTTCAAATTTGGGTAATGACGCCAACACCTAGATGCATACTAGCCAGACTAGAAATGGTAAGCTGATGGGAAGCGCTAGTGCTCGGAAGATGATAGCGCTGAACACTGCTATGTAAATGAACTTCAAAGGATGGTACCTAACTGCAATTGACGAAAACTCGACATGAGTGCTGTATTTTAGGAGTACATATGTACTGTTTATAAAATTGGAGAGCCAGTACTGCAATCATATATGATGTTTAAGAAACATTAGAATCCATTTCGCCAGACGCTGCGCAGATCTGTGTTTGAATATTTGATTTCCACGCATAATGCAAGGGTTTGATTCCTGCTGGGACGCTGACATTTATTGTTTGCATTAATCTGCTAAAAGTTGCTGATTTCAGCTCTTCTTAACGCTCACGTGTGAAACTTTCCCTTTGTGTTCTTGTCGACCTGGATAAATATTAGGTGTTAATCACCTGTGGCACATACCGGCAAATACGCGCTTGCGTGTATGTGACACTGTCTGTAGGAAAGTGTTCGACGACGTGCCCTGCGGGATTGAGACAGTATTCTAAGAGTGACCACCGAGTCTTATTTATGCAGCCATCTTACTCTCCCATATTAATTTTGGTTTATCACTAGTTAAGGGAGTGATCACGAGATCAACAACAAGTAGGCAGCGAGATAGATAGATAGATAGATAGATAGATAGATAAAAACGAGAAAAAGCGTGCTATTTTTCTAGTCATGTGAAAGTCTGACATAATATTGTAAGCAATCACTGTCGCGTCGATGTGGCATGAATGAGAATTCGAAGAAGGGAGATATTAGCATAATACCAAATGATTTTGTGAAACAATTCAGTTTTGCTCTGAACGGTGGAGTGGTCGTTACAGCCGTTTAAAGCAAGGTTTTAGCATAAAACCATTGCAATGGTGGTGATGTTCTTATGATGTTCATTGAACCCAGGTTTTTTTGTCGCACGCAGTGTGTAGCAACTTTACAAGGGTTTGCAAACAAGTAGTGAAGCCTGAGAGTTCCGTTCGCTTGTTGAACTGTTTACTTGCCCTGCCTAAGTAGAATTATTGTATTTTCTCCAAGCTGTTGTTTCATCAACTCTAAAAATGAGGTCTGCTTTAACTTGCACTATGACATAAGCTCTCCTCGTTATTGTTGAGTGTAGGAACGTTAGCCATCAGGTTTTGTTTGGATGAGTTTGGTTTTGTATTTAGAGGAGTGTGCAGAGGACGCTTGAAGCGTTAGGCGTAGTCTGACAATGGTTGTCCTGTCCAGCTTGTCGTATCCACATTAAACATGAGTCCTTGCAAAAAGCTGATTGTGTGGAACGTCTGCAAAAACAGCCGTGGTTCTGAGGACTTCGCATCGAGACCCTTTCATGAGCCTCGTGTCCGGCCGCACCTATTCAGTCAAGCCACGCGTGTCAGCTCGTCGCCGTGATGCAATGTGTGGTGGCGGGGGTGGCTGTTGCGCCGCTGCCATGCCTGTCACTACCGGCAGCCGTCATTATAGATAAAGCGACATTCCGAAGCGGCGTCAACGCAGTAGTTGTAGGCGTATTCTACAGGACCGTTGGCTCACTGGTGAAAAACTTCCGACACGCCCGACCAACCGGCTTCCCACAAAGGGCTATTGCAGATGAGCTGTCGTGATATCCGCGTTGCTTGGGCCGTCAAAGCACACCGGACAATGAGACGAGCGTCTGTGCTCAGTCCACGACAACATTTTTCACAATCCATGGTGCATTCCCGTCTTCTTAACCTACCAAGGAGCTAGGAGCTATTGAATAGCCAACCCTTAACCTTGCCACACTGGTGGATCAACTATGCACGTGGGATTACACGTCACAACACTGTGCTAGTTGTGGCGTGCTGTTGCATAGCGTTGCCTCGCCACGGTGGTCCAGTAGCTAGGGTAGTCGGCTACTGACCCACAGGTCTAGGGATAGAACGCTGACAGTTGCGGCAGCATTTTCAATGGAGGCTAAAATGTTGTATGCCCGTGTGCTTAGATTTTGGTGCATGGTAGAAAACCCCAGGTGGCGGAACTTTTCGTAGCTCTCCACTACGGCGTCTCTCGTAATGATCAGGTGGTTTCGATACGGTAAAATTCTCATATCGATCACATAAAGGAACAAGCAGAATTTTGAACAGGCTAGTGAACAATCAACTAAGTTCATACTATCAGTCAGGTAATAGATAGATGCTCAGAATACAGCCAACAACTATACATGGCCTTTCAAAGAGTACAGAAAGAAATTTGATTTGGCAGAAATATAAGCAGTCATGCAGACACTGCAGAAGTGAGCGGGTCGACAAAGCATATATAAATATCTTGGAAGAATTGTACACTGGAGCAATAACTGCCACAGGAGTGCTCCATAAAGAAAGTGACACAATACCAATCACGAAGAGTGTAAAAGTAGGGGATACAATCTTCCCAATGCTATTCACCTCGCGCTTACAGAAGGCTTTCAGAGGCCTAGAATGGAAACAGTTAAGAATAGGAGTTAATGGAGAGTACCTTCATAACCTGTGCTTTGTCGATTACTTCGCATTTCTGAGTAACTGAAAGGACGAATCTCAACTCATGATACCGGAATTAGACAAAGAGAGCAGAAAGGTGGGTTCTAAATATAGTCTGCAGAAAACGAAAATAATTTACAACAACCTAGGAAGAGAACAGCATTTCAAGATATTTATTAGTTCACTTGAAGTTGTAAAAGACAACGTGTACTTAAGGACAGCTAATAACCGCGGAGCCAAACCACGATATTGAAGTAACAGAAGAATAAGAAAGCGGTGGAGCAGATTCAGCAAGCACTCTCAAATCATGACTGGTGGATTGCCAATATCTCTCAAGAGGAAGGCATATAACAGTTGCATCTTGCCAGTACTTACCTACGGAGCAGAACTCTGGAGGCTTACAAAGAGCGTTCATCCTAAATGGAGGATGGTGCGGTGAGCGATGGAAAGGAAAATAATAGAAACCTTAACAGAAAAGAAGCAAGCAGGGTGGATCAGGGAACAAAACGGGGTTAATAATTTTATAGTTTGAATGAAGAAGAACGAATGAACAAGGGCTGGGCACGTAGCGCGTAAGCAGAGTAACAGCTGGTCATTAAAGATAACTGTCTGAATTTGCAGAAAAGGCATGTGGGTTACGGGAGACAAGGTAAGGAGGGCTGATGAGATTAGAAAGTTTGCGAATATAAAGGAGCGATCTGACAAGTGAATAGTTTTAGAGGTCTTCGTCCGGCAGTGGACGTAGTAAGGCTGATGATTTTGATTATGATCATTGGAACCATTGAAAACAATTGTAGAAGTTCTCACAAGACTTTAGTCATGAAGGACGACGCAAGTACAGTTGTTTCTGCCAGGCTCCAGGTGAAACAGCGTTACTTCTTAAGGCAAGAGCATTACACGTCTGATCAATGGTGAAACTTGACGGTTGGTGGTGACGGTCTTGCTGCGTTCGGCACAATGGTTGCAAAATGTCATCATGTAACGACGTCATTACGACGTCATAGATAGCCACAAAAATATTTTTGTTTTGTAACACCACATGATGCCGTTCTAGCACCCTGATTTTGGCACTGAACAAAGCTGCTGAGCACCTGACACCGGAAGACAAAATTATCAAGCTGCCTGGCACTGGCACGTGCTCGCGTTGTATGCCTCCTTGTACTTCGGCTGAGAAGAAAAATGTCTCCGCCTTCGAGACGCCTGAGGTGAATGTGCAAGGAACTAAGCAACCTTTTTTTTATGTTGAACGAAACGTTTGGTGAACATAGGTTTCTTTTTCGGAAACATCTAGCACAGCAATAGTCGTTCCTATATTCGTGATCAAGGAAGAGAAACAGTGAAGCATCGTACACCTAGTAGCTCTTTTGCTTTTCAAATGACAATTTATTTTCTATACACGTCACCTACTGTGTAAATATGTTAGTGAGAAAGCACGAACGCCAATCCTAATAACAATATCTGGCTTAAAAGTAAAAATGATGTGCGACGTGCCTGTACTGGATTTATTTTACCGTCAAGAACATATTGGTACCGTAAGACTACTTTTCCTAGCTCTATAAGGCAATAGAAGCACTACTTAAGGGCGCTACGCTCATGCGGTGATGTCACCCGTTGTGCTGTTACGTCGGCAGCAACAGCGCTGCTTCTCTGAGCTCAATAATGTTTTTTTCCCTGGTCCTTTCTCAGTGCAGGCCTCAGCCCCACATTACCTTCGTGCCTTTCTTTTGTCGCTCTTCTGCTCCTTCTTTAGAGGACTTGCTTCACTCGGTCGCCTACGCGTAGTACTTACGCTACTCACCCAGTGAGAAAATGGAACTCCTCCATTCATTCATCGCCTATTGAACGTGTTCTGACCACATCGCTCATTAGGTTAATTTAGAACGTAATTCCCATAACGTACGAATATTACACGCTTGCAATGCAGAAAGGCAGTCTGCAATAAGAAATCTTATTGAGTATGAAAAAAAAAATATGCATGGTACTCTCTGTTCGACTAGTTGGTGCGCTTCGAGAATTAATAGTCAACTCCATATCAAAACAATGACTACAATGATAGAAGCAGAGTGAGATAGAGAAATAGAGAGGAAAGACAGAAACATTAACCAAGCTTTCCTCTGTTGGCTACGCTACACTTAGGGTGGGTGAAATTAGGAATGATAGAAAGAAAAGAAATTGAAAGAAAAGAAGAAGAGTAAGAAAGAAATAGATGAATAGTCACCTCGAGACTACATGGCACGGTCTCACGCTGTGGTTTCACAAGCGCTCGTGAAGTCCGGTGTTCCTTAAAAAGGCACATGGGTGTTTCATGGCTGTGCGCATATGTAAAACCGTCAGTAAAGGTCACAGTATCTTCTTTTCTCTGAGTGAATAGAAGCACAAACACCTACAAAAGAATAGGCGCTCGTTCTTGTTTTTTTTTTTCGGGCAAAATCCAGCTGATCCTAATGTTAAAAAGTGTAGTTACCGAGTGTAACAACCTATCGATCCTTTCACTGTTTAAAAACAAGGCCCCTTGAAGACATCCGGTTTTGTCCACCGGTGTTTCTTAATAGCATCGATGGGCGAACCGCTTTAGAAAAGAGCCCGCTGATTTTGTATACTTTCTTTTCCTTATTTGGTAAAATATATCCAAATAACTGTTCTTCTGAGCTACATAAACGTTATGAGATATGTTCTTGAAATTTACGCACGTTTTGTTATCTGAAAAACTAAAGAGCAACAATTTTTACCCTTAAAAAGAGCTTGAGAACGTGCCTTCAGTTTCAACCTTAGGAGATTTTAAATGAGGTGACCGGAATTTTTCTGTGGTACAACGCTTGCATTCTCGAAACCGTCTGTAGAAATGAAGTTTGTCCGTAAGAAGAAAGCTGAGCCCTACTCAAGACGCATACGTAAAAAGTGTCACTGGCACTACCCAATTTTTGAAAATGAAGTCAATCTACAAGAAGCTCGTGTTTCTATATCGAGGAACTGTATCGAGGAACATGGGGGCACAACTTTTATCAATACCTCTGGCGTATCTGTTTCCAACTTCATGTCACTTTTAGAACTTTACCTTCGTAACACCTTTTTCTCTTTTAATAATGGGTTGTTTTTTCAACGAAAGAGCATTCGTATTGGCTCCTGCGTTGCACCTGTCCTTTGCACCTTTTTTGGCATCTATTGATCGTACATTAGAAAAATGCTGTTGTTACAGCAAAAGTCCCTAAGATTTTCAGATATGTGGACGATTTCCTCGTGATGTTAACTTCTACTAACCCTGTAACGCACTCTAGCGAGGTAGAATTGGTTTTAAACCTGTTCCGACAACATGGAAAAGGCTTGGTTTTTACGCATGAACTGCCCATTGACGAAAGCTTGCAGTTTTTAGATATTAACCTGACTCTGGGCGAGGGTCATGTCTGTTGGAAGTTGGCGCTGTTTCTGTCTCGTCTTTTTTTCTCTTCGTCAACCTTGCGCCACGTATTTCAGCCTAGCCGAATGGCCACGAGTGCATAATAAGCGGGGTATGTAGTCATGTTTTTAGATGATAGACATGACATGATTATCATGTTTGGACCAGTGATTTACCTTTGCCAGTCATTCAGCTCACGTAATACAAAGTTTGGTATATGTAAAGCAAGCGAAACAGCCGCGAGCGCAACATGAGTGTAGCATGAAGTCACGTTTTATGTTACACGTATGTAAGGGTTTTGTTGTTTGCACGAGTCGTATAGCTTCGTCATTAATTCACGCCACGTATTTACAAGTTTAGTATATGTGAAGCTAGTGAAACGACCGCGAGCGCACCATGAGCGTATGGCGTGTAGTCATGATTTACATGACATGGCTATCATGGTGTTCATGTTAGCGTCTGGCTATTGTGCTCTCCATGCAGTCATGTCATACCATACCAGTTTCGCAACATGTCATGTGAATGAAACCACCATAAGAACAGCAAATGCATGAAATGTAAATGATGGCATTTATGATATACCTGTCATGATCTTCATGTTATCATGACATTCATGACATAAACGTTCTAACCTTTATGTCAAGGCTAGTCACTTATGCTCGGAAAAGAGTTGCTCTCCCATAAAAATTTGGGTATAGTTGCCGTCATCGAAACGGCCAGGAGAGGTAAAAGTCGTAGGCGGCTAGGCAGGCAGGCAGGCAGGCAAGCAGGCAGGCAGGCAGACAGACAGACAGACAGACAGACAGACAGACAGACAGACAGACAGACAGACAGACAGACAGACAGACAGACAGACAGACAGATAGATAGATAGATAGATAGATAGATAGATAGATAGATAGATAGATAGATAGATAGATAGATAGATAGATAGATAGATAGATGTGCTCAAAGTAGCCGACGTTTTCCAAGAAATGTTTCGTGTTTAAAAAATTTTCCATCAGACAAAACATTGCAAAAAAGTCGGCCCCGTATCTACATGTTTTACTGCAAATGTCATCAAAACACGATAGTCTTGCGTGGGGATAGGGTGAACAAAACGTTTGTTTGATAGTTTTGTGCGAGAAAATCGGTAAATTGTGTTAAGGAATAGCTGCGTTAGAGAGTCAAGATCCGTGCAGCGAAAGCGAACGAGCGCACCACACCATAATGACAAACTTGATCGAAATTGGCTGTGGACCAAGAATATATGCGTACATCAAAGCTTTTTTAGGACGAATGGTCGCAATACACATAGGTGATCTAATTTCCCAACCTATCACCTTAGGTAACCATTGCACTTCCCAGGGCTCAGTGATATTCCCATTCATAATTATTATTGCCCTCCTTAAACTACCGCATGCCTTGCAATGAGTTCCGGAGATTAACCACGCCCTGTATGCAGACGATGTAACCATATGGTCTGAGGGCTCACTTCAACTCATAGAGGGCACATACGAAAAGCAGCCTCGACAGTTCTGTACATCGGTAACAGCGCGGGCCATGAGAACTCACCCTCTAAGTCAGAATCGCTGGTTTTCCAGCACAGATATTCGAAAACTCCACCCTCTCAAAGTCATGATAGAAGACACTTACGTTGAGGAAGTCGGAAACATCAGAATCCTAGGAGCATACTTTAACCACAAGAGAAACAACGCGTTGCAAATACAGAAACGTAGAAATATGTGCCTCCAAACCTCACGCGAGATTAGCAGGATTGCGGACAAGCACAGGGGGCTGAAGAAACACGACCACCTGCACCTCTTTTAAGTTTTTGTGGTCAGTATGGTAACATACAGCTCTCGCTACCTATGAAGAACCAGGACATAAGAACGAAGAATCGTCACCATACTGCGCGATACACCTTCAAGGGCACTGAACCTCCTTCGATGGACATCCACAGAACGACTTCAATAACTGGAAATTCACAACAACGCAGCAGAGTTATTCAAAGCTCACCTCAAAAATTAAATAATCAGATTAGCCTTCTCCAAAACTGGTGAGACGGTGCACGCTAAAGTGCACATCACACCACCAACGAATGTCAGGAACAAACACAGGCTGCCGGAGGCTTGGTGGGAAGGCATCATCATCAAGCCTCTTCCTCGAAATATGAACCCTAAATTCCATGAAGACAGGCGCGAATCCAGAGTCAACTATTATAATAATTACTCCGACGACGAGAGCGCCTTTTTCCTAGACGCCGCCCGGTCACCTGCAGGAAAATGTGCGGTGGTAGTAGTAAACCAGGCGCAATGTGTCTATTGCATATCTACTATACAGGATGATGTCACAAGCATGGAGGAAGTCTCTATCGCCCTCGCACTTTGAAACCCAGCGTCCACCTTCATCCTTATGGGCTCAATGGCAGCCTACCATAAATACCTTAAAGACAAAATCAGTCCTCTGGCATGCAGAATACTTTCAAAAGCAACAGACGGCCATTCTTAGGCAGACTAGAAGCAAGATATATGTATACATGACCACTGTGGAATCAGAGGCAACGAGCTAGCTCGTGCCTCCGTTCGAGCTTTCTTACCCCGGGACTCTAACTTCAGTGCAGGGACTCCAGCCCTCGTATATCAGAGGGCCCACTTCACCACATTCAATGAACTATTACAAAACCAAAAGCTTGCTCTGAGATTACATCCCCCACCACATCCTCAACTCAGTAAAGCTGCACAGGTAGCCTGGCACCACTTACAAACGTTATCGCACCCCAACCCCAACCCATACGTACTCTCCAAAACCAACCCTGACGAATACACATCACCCACATGTATGCTATGCAACACTAATCTAGCTAAACGCTAATATATAGCATGGGAGTGCCAAAGAAACATATTGTTCCGGAAAAGAAGAGACGCCGTATCGACGAGACTGGGGATGAGATGTATTCAAAACTAACGGTAATGGCGTGACCGATTCAGTAGCAATCGAGTGGAGACAACCCTTCGTCTTCCTCGTCAGGCACACACGCGCGTAGCCCCTAGAATATCAATATATATGCATGTAGTATAACCCTCGGCGGCACAAGCGCCGTCTCGGCGCATCTAAATGTCAACGTCACTAGGAGAGTTGTAGGGCTTCAAGCGTGCAGCATGTACAATATCGGTAGCCTGTTGGGCACATGAAGGCGACGAGGTGGCAGGACCAATTTTATATGTAACAGGAGTAACCACACGAAGAACTCAGTAGGGACCTGTGTAGCGAGTAAGCAGTTTTTCTGACTAGCCAACTTGACGGGTCTGAGAACGGAGCAGCACCAAAGAACCGGGAGACAAGTGTACGTCGTGGGGTCGTACAAGCGCCGTTGCTTCTCTTGAGAGGTCAGAAGGCGAGAACGGGTGATTTTGCGTGCGTGAACGGCCCGAGTGATAGCGTTCATGGCATATTCACTGGTCAGTACTCTAGGGGACGGTATGACGGTGTCTAGAGGCATTGTTGGTTCTCGGCAAAACAGCAGAAAAAATGGAGAGTAACCGGCAGTGTCTTGACGTGAAGAATTGTAGGCAAATGGGACGTACAGCAACGCCAGATCTCAGTCGGTGTGGTTGGTAAAACATACTTAGCGTGCATGTCTGTAAGAGATCGATTTAGACACTCCGCGAGTCCATTGGTACGCGGGTGGTGTGACGAAGTCAGCTTGTGTCTCGTTGTACAGGACTGCAAGATGTCGGCTATGACCTTCGACAAAAAGGTGCGGCCACGGTCTGTAAGCAGCTGCCGTGGGGCTCCGTGTTGCAAAATCACGTCCTTGAGGAGGAAGTCAGCGACATCTGTGGCGCAGCTTGTTCGAAGAGTTCGTGTGATGGCAGAACGCGTGGCGTAGCCGGTGGCCACGGCTATCCACTTGTTACCCGATGAAGACATGGGGAATGGGCCAAGTAGGTCCAAGCCAACGCGGAAGAACGGTTCTGATAGAATATCAAGTGGTTGAAGGCGTCTGGCGGGTAGTGTCGATGGTGTTTTGCGGCACTGACATTTCTCACAAGCCGCAACGTATCTTCTGACCGAGCGTGCAAGCCATAGACAAAAGAAGCGTAGGCGTATTCGGTCATAAGTGTGCGACGCACCAAGGTGACCAGCAGTTGGAAGGTCAGGAAGTTCATGTAGAACTTCCGAGTGAAAGTCTTTTGGAATGACGAGCACCAGAGCCGGTTCATCCGGCTCAAAACTTTGGTGGTATAATACATAATCGTGGTGCACGAATGAGCGATTGGACTGATTGGAAGATGGTGATTCGAGGCGCTCAACCATAGTACGCAAGGACGCACCATGGCGCTGCTCGTCACCGATGCATGTCATTTGTGAAAGGGAAAAGACGCAAGGCTCGGTGTCGGCGTCAGGCATAGTGCTCGACTCAGCAAACGCGTAGGGGACAGGCAGTCTGCGTCCTGATGTAGGCGTCCGGACTTCTACGTCAACGTGTAGGTATACTCTTGCAGTCGCAGAGCCCAGTGCCCGAGCCAGCCAGTAGGATCTTTCAGTGACGTAAGCCAACATAGCGCATGATGGTCAGTTATCACAGAGAAATTAGTGCCATATTAATCTGGGTGGAACTTTGAGACTGCCCAAACAACAGCAAGACATTCACGCTCTGTAATGGAATAGTTGCGTTCAGCAGATGTGAGGAGGCGGCTAGCGTAGGCGACAACTCGATCGTGTCGCTGTTGGCGTTGGGCTAAGACGGTTCCGATTCCGTGACCACTAGCATCGGTTCGGACTTCTGTAGGAGCAATTAGGTCAAAGTGAGCCAATATAGGTGGAGTCGTACTAGAGACTCTACCGATTGCTCAATAGTTGTAATAAAGTATTTCATCCATCCATCCCACGGAGAGAGATACGTGCTTGTCTCAGAGGCGATAAGGTGTAGAACGCAAAGTGATGGGCAGGTGCCACCACCGTGTCGTCTTAGCAAAGCGTTGGAAACACTTGCCTTTTTGAGCATTGCGTTGCACTGTTAGCGCAGCGTGATTAACGCCATGGCCCTTAGAATTACTTATGTGTGCTTTCTCTAGTATAAAGACACACATACAAAATATTGAAGTGCTATTATGGTGCCCCAGATATGCGCAATATTTGCTTTTTATTTGACAATCACACAAGTATGAACGCTGAAATTTGAGCATTATTGGTGGGTGCTGCGGATAGAGTTGGCTGTTTGAGGTATCGCTTCGTGGCATATGGAATATCGTTACGGTGAACAAAAAAAGGGAATGTGCAGACAGGCAGAAAGACAGATAGACAGACCAAAACTTTTGCGTCGAACCACCCTATAAAGACTGTCGTCTTCGAAAGCATCAAGACCCTATACACGCCCCTGCTTCGCTTACGTACGGGTAACTTCAACAGAGCACTTGCACTGATGTTGTTTGCCTTTTACAGCAGGTGTACGGCTGCATGAGGCAAACGCTGCAATATGTATACAGCCACGGCATATGAAGAGCTGCGGTCTTGTCTGAGAAATGAATGACTCACGTGCCACTTTCGTGTGGGCGTTCATCAATAACCCTTCTTGATGCTGGTTAACTGCCAGCAAAATATACAAAGAAAAGGGCGGTGTACGGCAAAGCAAACGAAAAAATATGTTAGATGAACTGGGATTTAGGCTGTTATGGTGGAACATTGCGTATGAAAAGAGACGAAGGAAAGTACAGTGCCCTTAGATCGCTCGCCGTTCAAAGACACAAGTCAGAGCTGCAATACCATCATCAGTTCACGCTTTCGCTCTAAAGAGTCATATTGGTGAAACTTCTGGGCATTATTGCGTGAGAGTTCACTGGAAGTTTGGCCACTGGGTCAGTGCCGAAAGAACCATCGGAACTTTGTAAAAAATATCAAGACAACAAAGCCGCAAAACATAGAAGCTATTCCCTACATTCTGATGCGTGACCTGCTGATGAAGACCATTGTTTAGGAAAGAGAAAGAGAAGTTGAAGTAGTGTAGGGACATTTCTCAGTATCAATACTAATGACAAGTGGTTGTTTCCGATGTTTGCCGGTGGCGTCTTATTGTATCGCGCTTTTTTTTCTCCCGGCTTCAGAGAATATACGACTACTGCTGTCTTAGTAAAAAGTGACGTGGCATTCCACTCTAATAGGTCATTCTATGGTCTATGGTCAGTCCTTCTACTACATCATAATTAGTGTTTGTACTTTATGATTGCTTTTATGTGTAACGTCTTCAATAAAGTAAATGTGGAACTTATCAATGAAGGCTCTCTGTCTGTCGTGATAAGCCCCTTTGGGAAGTGGCGAGTGGGCATCACACCCTAAAATGTGCTGCTGCGATCGTGCCGGCAGAATTTGTAATGCCGTGCCACAGTGCAGAAAAGTGGCGTACCTTCTTTCCCGTGAAAACACCTACAGCATCTCTCAACGCTTCTGAGCGTCTCTCTGTAAGGTTTGCGCATAGACAAGGTATCATTCTCCACCTTCTCCCTCATGGCGCTTACAGCTAACAGTTACAGAAAAAGAAAGTTTGCTTGAAAAAGAAAGTTGATGGCGTTTGCTTCATCGGTTCGCTCACAAACTCCCGCACCGTCTTGTAATTTGGCCCCGAAATAAAGTGAGAATCGATTCCTTTTGTCCAAAGTCTTTCTTCCAGTTTTTCAGCTCTCATATTTTCAGTAATCTCAGTATTGATACTAATAGCAAGTTCTTTCATTTGACAAGGGCTAATGCTGAAGGTTCAGGGGTGTTCTTATGCTATTGCGACAACTTATTTCGCTTATTTCTGCAAAAAAACAATGTTTAGAGATCAGAACGTCAGCGAATATTTGGTCATGGAGCTCACCGCCAGTCTCAAGACCGTTCATTGTAACAACTATCACACGCAAGGTGAAATAAATATCCAGGTTCTGGAGGAATTCAAACCATCAGTCTGCGTGGCCGCTGAGTAAACTACAGCGCAGTGACACCAATGCTTGAAACTCCTTCGCAACAAAATACCCTATGCGGGTGTTCATGATGGCAATAAATCAGGCTTACAATTAAGTATAGTGTGTTAGAATATGGAATAATAACGAGAGATCACACATTACAAATTTCTTGCCAAGTCCATGATTTAAAATTATCTACTTATACAAAAGGGATCAGCCTTACGTTTTCAAGGTCACAAAGCACAGCATCAACAGTGTGTAGACGTGTAGCGATTACAGCTATTCTGCACAATAAAATGAATATTGGACAGTGAGCGCTTCTCTGTTTTGTAGAAATTATGAGGACTTGCGACACTTCCCATTTTAACGGGTTTCAATTGTTACAAAATAATTTACTATGTGCTCTAGAAAGGAAACTCCTCTATACTTCGTTGTAACTGTGCTGCGTTCTCCGAGTGGGCTTGGTTTTTCTGTGTGTGTTGTGGAGAGAGTTTTCTGAAACTTTAGTACCATATGGCAATCGAAGTACCATACACTAATAATAAAATAAATAAATAAGTGATTGAACTGGCAAATGAAACGTCGAACATTACGAACGTATTCTCCTGAGACCACACGAAGCCGACAGCTATGATTAGTGTGTCCTCATTCAGTGTGTTCTCATTCATTTTTTTCTAGCTTTGTGTTCCTAACGTGTGCTGTATGGAAAACTTTCTAGATCTCACCCAGTTTTGAGTTGCGCCCCTGGTCAGCAAGCATTTGACCAAGCGATGAGGATTTCATTCGGTCATGGCGTCAACTGATAAGTTTCTTTTGCGCCTACCGTGTTGACGCGACCTGTGCCTCCGCCAGATCGTTTTCGCCTTTTATGTGGTATATTAGGCTTTCCCATTCACAGGTTTTCAATATCACGCGTCCTTGTTTCTGGGTGTTCGTTTTCGTTCTTAGCTGTTGTTTGAATAATAACGTATGTATTTCCCATGAAAAGCATGATGCAACATAGACATATAGCCAGTGGTTCAGATGTAGAAGTCGGTAGAGAAACTTAGTTCGGTGTTACCCTTGCATTTTTGTGAGATGCACCAGTGACCTCAAAGGTTACATGCATCCACACAGTATCAGGGTA
The DNA here is from genome assembly GCA_013436015.1 of Rhipicephalus annulatus. NCBI lineage: Eukaryota > Metazoa > Arthropoda > Arachnida > Ixodida > Ixodidae > Rhipicephalus > Rhipicephalus annulatus. The sequence goes on from WOVY01000708.1 coordinate 171,050, forward strand.
CGAATAGTACGACAAATTTACGTATGACAGTGACAGTGGAATGGCTGCTTACCCCTGTATCTGTACAAAGTACCTGATCTTTTTATCGCTATGCTGGTATTTACCCCGCCACTGTAATGCCGAAAGGTGCCAGTGGGTATTGTGATAATAACAATAAATAATAAATAACTCTTCAGCTGACCCTTGAGAAAATATTGTAGGAATCAGCCTTAACAAACTGTGGGCGCTGACACAGCTAAAACTATTTTGTTATTTTTATTTTAGTGTAACTTTGAACTAGCAGCTTAAAATCCTCGGATGGGTTTAGTAAGAATTCGCATTTTACTAGAAGATCCCTATTATTACTAGGAAACGTCCGCATCTATAAAGAGTCTACAATAAACAAAATGTTCATGACTGGAGAGGTTTGCTTGGCGACGTTGTCGATAATTTTTCTTTCAAGCTATTTGTTAAAACAGCATCAAAGCAAGCAATAAGAAGAACGGAAACAAAGAATGAATCACAGTTTTGTAAACAGTTATTCTGAAACATTTCTTTTATGTTTATGAACCGTGTTTAAATGATAAATACACAGTATATACACAACTGGGTTTATAAGTTGACTAGCAATTCTCACAAAACTTTGAGCAACCTTTATTCGTAGAAAACGCTGCAAAACATCTCAGACTACAACAGGGGATTTTGTAGTAGAAAAAAAAACTAGAAAGATGGACAAAAGCTTCAGCTAAGAAAAAAGAGTGACTGTTATTATGCGCTAGAAAAAAAATTCACTTTCCATACATCAAACAGCTGTGATTCGTGATTTTAGGCCCTGAACTGATACGCACGACGCGAAATCACTTGCCTGAAACGGGCCAGTAGACACGAATGTATAGCCGCTTCCCTAATAGGCGTGTTGCATTTCTATGTTAGGATATACATCAGCTTCAAGCGGCAATAAGGTTTTTATAGCTTTTTCTTCCTGTTGTAGGGAGTTTTCGGTCTAAGGGAATGAAAAATGTCACAGTGTCAACGGCTGCATGCTTTTTGAGATCTGATCTTTTATTTGTCTTATGCTTGAGATTCTTAATATGGAGATTTTTCATCTAATGTCCCCCTTGGATCCCGCTCTTTGGTTTTGTAGGTACGGTACGAGCTTGCACAAAACATACAAAAACAGGAAAATTTATATTGATGAATGTGACTGGAAAACGAGATTTCGACGTCAAATAAAACACGGGAATGGAAATAAATCAGCTTGATTTGCATGCGTGTTATATGTGTCCACTGTTTTAATGTGCTGTTCTTTTTCCTATGCCTGCGACTTTAGAAATCCTTCAGCGTGGGGGGCCACACTTTTATATCTTATGCAATGGCCCACGTAAAATCTCTAGCATTATTTCCCTTATCAAAGTATTCATGTTACTACTGAAAATGTCGCACTCAATTTCTCTCTGACCATCGTCGATAGTGCTAGCTTGGTAACATGGAGCATTATTAGTGCTGTATATCAGATACTTGGAGAATTAGGGTAAGTCAGGGGCCCAGTAAAATAGAAATATGGTGTTTTTAGTATAAAATATCGCCTTTACATATAGTTAAAAACGGTCTCACGGAAAGTTTTTTTCTTTGTTTCTTACTGCTTTTGACTTAGCTATGAAGCAGGCATAGACTTTTCATGAAATGTGGACGTAGCATTGCTCCTATTTGTAGGAAAGGTGCCCAACAGTCTTAATTACCCTGGAATAATGGTACCTACGAACGTTAACTTTCCATAAATAGGATAAGTACGCTAAGCATATCATCCAGCATCGCTACGTGCAAATAATAAACTGTTGTGGTCGATGTGATAATGGCCCCAACGCAGTAATCTAGTGACTGAGGTACTCGGCTGCTGACCCGCAGGTCGCAAGATCGAATTCCGGCTGCTACTGCTGTATTTTTGATGGAGGCAAAAATGCTGTAGGCCCGTTTGCTCAGATTTGGGCGCACGTTAAAGAACCCCAAGTGGTCAAAATTTCCGGAGACCTTCACCACGGCGTGTCTCATAATCATATGATCGTTTTGTAATGTTAAACCTTATATATCAATCAATTGACGTCACGATGATTGCTGAACGTGTCACGTGGACGTATCGTTGTGTATGTGCGTGGTGCCGAGGGTCGTCGGGGTCTGTCAATTCAAGCTGATGATATGCAGTGAGTGATGGCAACAGGTCATTACTTTCAAAGTTTGTATCAAATTGCTTTTGAGTTTTTGGACATTTTCTAGCTAAACGCGTCCTCATGTTCCAAGGCCGTCGACTGGTAGAAGGGGAATGCATGCACCTGTTCTTCTAGCAGCCAAGAGAGGCAACTTGTGACTTCAGGCGTCTTCGCCCCGCTATTCTGTTCGAGGCGCCCGCTGGGAAGCGAAGGAGCCGCTTTCAGTCGAGCGACGTGATGTGGTCGGGAAACACATATCCAGAGAACGCGGTGTCAAAAATGGTATCACACCACGGGTTAACTGGCGAGAAACAGCCGTAGTTGTAGCGACCATCCAGTGCTGTGTTCCTAGGCTGCTAGATTGGCTACGAAACAGCAACCGCCTGGAGGACGGATCAAGTTAGGGGCCATTGATATAGTAAACGCAGTCAAAGGAGAAATATGTCATCCATAAAGATTGTTTATTTTTTCCTTGTTGATATTTGTTGGTCATGGGGGCTATCATATCTATGCTGGCTTCCTTCAGCAGTGGTGATCAATGAAAGAGTTGTTAATCTTTTCTTTTTCTGTGTTTTTGTCTGAGGTGACCCACTGTTTTAAACTTACTTATAGCTTTTAGTTCAATAAAGTTTGTTTTGAAACACTCAATTATTTGAGTTTACAAGAAGATAAGCTTCTTTGCGAGAGACTCTATCAAGTCACTTCTACTCCCAACGTCTATTGCAGCAGGCATGCGTGCTAAACTTGCCGATATATTCTTCAAAATAATTTTTGCGTACTTTTAATGAAGTTTATTAGTACGTGACTAGTTCAAGTACCGACCACACCTGGAATCGAGATTTTAGATCCATTTTTATATCTCTTGTTCTGAAGATGGTTAATAGGCGACCTTTTGTAGACCACCTAATGCAAGTATATTATTCACATGTCGCATGACGGAATCATTGTGTGACTTGCCTTTGAAGTGTGTTATTTCTTTTCGCACGTGTGTGGTAATGACCTAGTGCACGAGATTGGACTGTCGTCATAGTGTGGCAGCGGAGTGCAGTGTGCCTTGTGTTCTCGGCGTTGTCGTCCACATGAGCGGATTGGTGGGCGAAAGACAAAACGCGTTTGTGAACGACCGGAACACTGAAAACTGTCTCGAACACAGCGCGTTTGTGATTTTCTTGAATATAACTCAGTAATGATCTTCCCGTGAAGGCTATGTCATTACCGTCTGGAATTCTTGCAAGCAGAGCTTTCCATCGAAGAAAGGGTGTCTTCGTAATGGGAAGTGACTTCTTGGCACTAACCACGCTGCAACGGTGCCAGGGCGTCTTCCCTGCAGCGTTACCGAAAGGGGGCTCGTAGGAGTTTGTGGAAAATAGCGTGCAAGAAGAATGCGCACGCGCCAGAAAGAATTTGACTGCTTCGGCAGTTTTCGTTCAACCAGCGAGAAGTGCGGGTGTTGGTGTTGTGTGGGTCTCGCGTAGGCAGCGAGCATGAAGTGTCCAGCGCAAAGTATTGAGACGGCTACACCACCGGGCACCCTCGTCATCTACTAAGCTGAGGAGACCTTCAGCGGCACCCCGTAAACTCCCCTACGTGTACTACGAGCTTGACTAGTTGGTATAGAAGACTCGCTCGCTGGATTTCGTGCCGACCGGTTGAGCCCCCGCGATCTCCGATGACATCGCAGCTCTGGCCAACTGGCTCGCCCTACGCCATTTCCTGACGCCGAGAGCTCTCGCCGAGTGGGGCCCCATCCTCGGACTCATCCGACCGTGTCCATCTTTCCTGTCATCTCCTTACTTCCGTATGGGCCTGTCCCTGCGCCTCGCTCTCTCTTTCCGCTATATCTATCTCTATATATTTAATCCTATCCTTTTAATCCCTCCTTAGCCCCACCCCTCGTGAGCTACTGTCGAGGTGTCCTCTCCCTGAGAGACAGTTACAGGGCTCACTTCTATCTTCTTTTAATTTAAAATCAGTTGATTTATGTAGAAATGTCCCGGGCCCGCATCCTTGCCAACATCAGCGCTTGATATCAGCTGCTGGTGTTGAAAATACACATGTTACAGTTGGCATCCATGCGCTAGTGCAAACAACTGGTTTTATAAACATCTGTAACTCTTCAACATACGTCTTTGCGTGCAACATTTGTGCATATATTTAGTGTCATTTCACGACACTTCGCTCAATAAAAAATCGCAACGTGCTCACCTTCCCTCCTCATGCTTCGCATAACTTTGATTCCCAGGTACGAGAGCTCTGTCGAATTTTTCATTATCTCCAGCTTTTTCTTTGTGTGTTTTTTTATTTTTATCATGTTATTTTATTCACATTCTACGTTCTGTTCACTTTTACGTGCTGTAGCAGTCTTTTCGGAAATAGTAGAATTTGTAGCTGTTCTTTTCATCACGTGCGTTTGCGCTTTTCCCCTTAGTTAAAATTTGTTAACTCGATGCCCCACCGCGGTGGTCTATTGACTAAGGTACTCAGCTGCTGACCCGCAGGTCGCGGGATAGAATCCCGGCTGCGGCGGCTGCATTTCCGATGGAGGTGGAAATGTTGTTGGCCCGTGTGCTCAGATTTGGGCACACGTTAAAGAATCCCAGGTGGTGGAAATTCCGGAGCCCTCCACTACGGCGTCTCTCATAATCATATAGTGGTTTTGTAACGTTAAACCCCACAAATCAATCAATTCTTAACTAAGTATATTGCCCTTGTTGTAAGTAATCGCTTGTTTGTGTTTCTTTTAATTGAACCTCCGTGTGTGCTCTAAGAGTCTGTTAGTCCGACCCAAACATCGCTACACGTGCAACCCGCCCGGATTGACCGGCGTGCAAGTAAATTGGAAATGTACCACTCGCAGGCCTTTCAGGTCTCGCAGGACGAAACGTAATGTGGAAGCCTGCGAGTCTACCACACGCCTCTGCACAATCGGCGGGGCCTCACCAGAAGTGTGTAACACCGACTCATCAGCACCATCTGTTTGGGGATGTCATAAAGAAAATATACCATCACGGGTGTATTTTGCGTATTAGACGACTGGTAAGAGATAAGCCAGAGACCCCTTACAATCCAATGAAACACGTCTAGCGAACGCTCATGCGAATTCTGCTTTCTCCCTGAATGCGTAGATCGCAACACTCCTAAGCCTAATTAGTAGGCTGGCGTCTGTAGTCTTATGCCGGCCATGCGCTAGTGTGAATGTTGGATGACACAGCACCGAGCGCCAATGTACTAGTGTAAGATCTGCACTTCCCGTCGTAATTTTTTCTTGCTCTCATAGCAATATTTTATGTTGAGAGAGCATGTGCTCCTTTCGTGTGATATACGAGCGTACGCATGGCTCCTGTGTACCACGGCATTTTCTGGTAATACTTGATACGCAATAACCGATGTTATACTAATGTTCTTACACCGCAAGGCATATACGGTAATAAACATTTCTCTAGTTTATTTGATAGTAAACTATGACAACATATTGCACAAGAGCTTTTCGTAATAACACAAGAGCGTTTCATATTGGGAACAAAATTTTTATAGTGAGAATAGAAGCCGTTTTACGTGAAATTGAAGAAAATAAAAGCAAGACGCACGACAAGGTAAAGTATTGTCCACGCAATTTACACACGTCATCACAAACATAGACATCGCTTTTCTATTGCCACGTCACCCACTTCAATGTGATACATACTTGATGTACATTTATTTTTTGTTAGCTGTTTTGATGTCCTGTTCACATCAAAAAAAATTTCCAATTGCCAGCAAAGTCTCTCCCAGGTGTCTCTTTGAGTGCTACGAGGGATGGCAGGAAACTATCGGTGGAACGAAATGAGGAGATTTATTATGTTTTAAAAAGAAAGCGGAGACAGCTTCTTGTGTGTGTAGAGGCAGTCAGTGTTGACGTCGCGCCAGGGTCTCCGTGAGACGGGGACGGCAGGCGCCATCTAAGCGAGGGTGAGCAAACTGTACCTTTAAAGAAATCAACGCTCACTTCTCAGGGACACGAGTGTTGCTAGCGCGCAAAATTAGTTTGGAGGGTTTGAAGAAAGATTAACAGCGCTAGCTTTACGAAGCCATGTTAAGATAAGTGGACCCAGAAGTTCATCCTCTGAGTTTGAGCCTGCAGCGAGCACTCCCAACTCAAAGTCAGTCTGAGCGCACGACAAACTTTTGAGAGCATTTTTATTTTTATTTTTTTTGCATTGCCTCAATCGATTGATGCTTCTTGGTTTTCGTGCGTCTATTACGTAATATTGCTCTGTTTTATGCCAGTATAATTTTATTCTGCGCATTATCAGAGGACTGGAATTTTCTCGTTGGCCAGTGAATATTTGTTTTATGTTTAGAGAAATGGCTCCAGTATTTGTTTCATAGTGTGCTTTTTGAACGTAACGTTGTGAAACAATTAAAATAAAAACTGGTCGCCTTTCAATCACCACTTTTTTTCTAGAAGCGAATTCAGCATGGCTGGAAGTTTCATCGAATCCACTGATTACAAGTGAAGTCTAGGAACGCTGGTCTGAATTCAAGGAGCTCAACAAATGACAAAGGCTCTTTTGCAGCATTCATTCTCAGAGAAATCTTGAACCTCGCGTGCTTCGCGACACCAATTTTGGCATAAATACGAGAACGTATAAAAATTGGTAATATGTGTAAATGTATTGAGCCATCGCATAGAGCATCCGTTAACTAGTCATGTTATCGAAGGGCTATATGTAAAGCAAGAAGGCTAGAGTTCTTAATTTCTACTTTCATAATTTTTCAGGATACCCAGTATTACTGTTCAATAAATTTCATGCGTTCTTTCTTCAATGTGTTTTATCTAAATAATGATGCTAGCTCTTTCTGTTGCAAAATTCCTAGGCTGAACAACCGCATACATGAAACCAACGATTCTAGTTGACACAACTCCTGTATTTGAGCTTTCATGGCCTTCGGTTATACACATATGTTTATAGCCAACTAGGAGGCTGACGTCAAAACCACTCGCGATCACAAGGCAATGGTTCTCGCGTACTTTACCATTGGCTAACTTTCGCCCCATCCTCTATAACAACGTGTTGGCAGTGGCATTGTGAACAGTGGTAAGGATGTCTGCTGCTGTATAAATAAGGAGAGTAGAAGTAAAAGCACGTCCAAGTTGCTACTAAAACTATAGTTCCAACGCCCATGGACTTTTTTAACGCCCTACGTTTCACTAGTTTAGTTTCATCTTCTTTTCATTCCGAAAATATTGTTTCTAGCTAAAGTTTGTTTCCATGATTAGCAAGACAATACTATCCATCTCATTTGTTGGTGGTCTGTTGGTGGAGCTATCCTGACCTGGCTACAGCGCTTTGTATTTAGGACATCAGGCTGTCACAAGTCTAGTAGCGAAAGCACGCACTCGAAATAGGCAAAAGAAACACACTTTTTTGCGTTTACATAGGCAATTGAAAGAAGAATTTTGATGCAGCTACCGTGTAAATAAAGATGTCTGTGGCCGGTGTCGGAATAAACGTCGAACTGAATTGATCTTCAGTCTAACACACAGCTATCAACTGCTTTTCATACACTTGAAAGCATCTGAAAAAATCTATAACGGGCACTGTTACTAGAAAGAAAAAAATATTCCATTTATTTTGCATTATTAATGATACACCTCTCACTTGTGTATTGGAGCATAGGTATTTAAGCATCACTTTAACACAAGATTTTTGATGGAAAACCCATATCAACATCATAACCTCAAGTGGCCTAAAGCGACTTTTTTTTTTTTAGAGCACGCCTTCATCTGGTGCCCCCAGGTACAAAGCTGCTAGCATAGAACATGCTTTTTAGACCAGTGTTGGAGTAGGCCAATATTTTTTCGTTTCCATATGCAAGCGAACTAATTGCAAGGATCGAAGGGGTGCAGAGAAAGGCAGTGAGTTCAGTTTATAACAACTTAACCAATTTTTCTACTATGCTGCTGAATGAAGCTGGTCTACTAGCACTGCGAAGTCAAGCAAAACAGCAAGTAAAAAGCTTTTGTTAGAATTAATTCATGAGTTAATGAGCATCAACATGTGAAATCCAATCTATTGCAGTAGTTCTACTTTGACACGTTATAGGCACTAGCAAACATCAAATGAATACACTTCTAACTCAAATTGTTTTACATACTTGTAATTTCCGCAAACCATAAAACAATGAAACCGACTGAGTCCTACTGTTACGAAAACCTCCTCTTTACATGTGTTCTTGAAAATCATATAAGTAAATGTACACGCTTTGTAATTACTGTGAACACAGTTATTCTTTTTTAAGCTTTTTTTTGTCTCCCTGTGACTTGTAATGTGTTTGTCCTCCCTGAAATGGTCTCTGTGAGATCATCAGTGTTGCACAATGAAAAAAACATTCAAAAATAATAACAAAAGTTAGTTTCGCCTGAAGACTGTCACACAAGTACTACATGCAGTTCGAAACTCCCAGTGTACTGCTGGGGCACTAAACCTGACGCTAAAAAAATGCACTTGTATACATTGTACGAGCGTGGTTGGTCCGGGGCACGCTGTCACTTATATGGTAGATCAGCCGGGAGTGGGTAAGTACGTGACGCTGGGTAAATCGCAGTGGTAGGCCTTGACCACGCGACAGCGTCTGATGAACTGCACTACAAGCTTCTAGCGGGCGAACTCCACTTTGTCGTTGAGATCGATGTTCTCGGCAACGCTGACATCTGGCGTAGACAGCTGCCGATGACAACTCCGGCGGGTGCCATTGGCTGGGCCGCGGGGAGTCGACAACCGGGGTTCGACAATGCCGTTCAAATCACTGACAGGTTTGTATGAAAGTTAACAAGGAACGAGTACACAGATATCAAACACCTGAGGTTACTAGAGATATCACTGTATATAACGGCAAATTCTTAGCAATGTGGTTATTCGTGACACTGATTCGTGAATGCTGCCTTATCTTTTAGCTCATTGAAGGAATACAACCGGGACATGTTAGAATGTCACACGTGTCAAAGTCGAAATGTGACGAAGTGACAATAAATGGGCGCGTTAACCGTGCAGTAAACCTATATTAGTCAGCACAAAACAGTTCTTCCGCTCGTGATGATCATGATATTCACTGTTTTACGGCGCAAGGGTGAATGGTGGCCAAATAGTGCTGAGCCATATTGTTCTTTCTTGGACAAACTATACGGGCTGGTGATAGAATAGAATTTCGAGAGACTTTATTACCAAGATTTGTGGTGCTGTTTATGACCAGTGGTTGGTTTACGCGAGTGAATGCTTCAATTGTACTCTGCATTCTTGTCGTGTGAGCTTGTATTTCTTTTCGTAGAAACAGGAAAAGTCACAGCTTTGCTTCAAAGTGAAGCAGTGAACGCAAAATCAATAAATTGGAATGTCACATGAAGAATAGCTGTCAGAAAAGAACAAGCCCCGCTTTCTCACTCAAAAACGACGCAAGAAACGAGCTCACAGGTACAGATAAACGCAAATAATTGTCTCAGTTGTTCCTTCACTGAGTCTGAAAAGCGCGGCCTTTTCGCGAACACTGACTATGCAGTGAGTGCAGTGACATTCGTGCGCCCAATAACTACAACAGAACCGTACCAGTGAAAGCCTAAGGCGTAGGATTCTTCCCATCGTGAGATGAGCGCGCGCACGCGTGAGGTTCTACTTCGCCCCCCCTCCCCTCCGCGGGGCAAAGTACGCGTGAAAGATGAGTGAATGAGCACATGAGCGCGTCGCCACATCGTGACGATCTGGCGACGCGCGCTCAATACAGTATTCCGCTAGTAATGCTGAAAACGTGACAGTTTCTAGATCCCCGGAGAGCGACATTCCCAGCGGTAAGTGGTAGATATATAGTATAGCTCGCTGTTTCATTTTTGAAGCAGATGCTTCTTCGTGGCTCTGTGGCTAACGCTACGCACTCACAAGCAAGACGTCGGACGTTTTATTTCGTGCGCCGGAGTCTTTTTGCAAGAATAATTTTCTTGCGTTTTCCAACATCTATTTGAGTACACATATGCAGTGAATGACTGCAGTCACCGAAGGCGGGGGTCAAATCTAGCCGGGCGTGTCCATTTATTTCCTAACGAAATAAAAACTTGTTTCTTATAACACAACAAAATCTCATGGCAGGATCACTGAAAGAAGGCTTAAGATATATTTGCTGTAGTTTTATTCATTACACCACAGATAACTACAACGTAGACAAAAGTACTTGCTTCGTAGAATCTTTGTGAAAATGACTAAGTGTAGTGCTGCATAGAAGTGTGGCAGCTTGGGCTAGTTGGTATGACATGACGATAGTTATAGCGCGAGAACAAACGACAACGTGTCTTTCGTGTCTTTCTTGTCTGATGCGTCGTCATAACATGTGTCGTGTTAAGACGCTGGCAAGGTATTGTTTACGTTGAATTTTTTCACATTTGAGAAAGGTGTTACCAGGTATAACTTACGTGCTAGTATATCAATATACCAAAAGATAAAGAATTATCATCAGTATTGTAGTAAGATACAACCAGCATAATATTAGGAGAGACTTCGTAGTGAAATGCATCGGCAATTTCGGCTACCTGGGGTTCTTTACTGGGCACCCAAATCTGAGCACACGGGCCTACAGAATTTTTGCCTTCATCAAAAATGTGGCCGCCGCAGCCGAGATTCAATCACATGACCTGCGGGTCAGCAGACGAGTACCTTAGCCACTAGAACACCATGGCGGGGCGTCGAGCAAAACATTCTATATACTTCACGTATAACATCACGCACGCACCTTGCGAAAGGAGCGGTCGCACTCATGTCACACATTGTGTACCGGTGTGCGCCCGTTGTATACAGGTGTGTGCCCAACGTGTGTGAAGAAGTAAATTTGACAACGTACGCTACGGGGTTTTCAGGTTCTTCACATCGTGACAAGACAGTCACAATACTTGAAAGTCTCTTGTCCTACCATTTCGTATTCAGTCGTTTAGAAAAAATTATGCTTGACAATTTAGAGAACTATGCACTTTACTATCAGAGAGCCTCATGATATCCCTATGAGGGCGAGTTTCACTGAAGCGAAGCAAGAACCTTTTATTTAGAAAAAAAGTGTTCAACGATTTAGAATACTCGTCTACTGTGGGAGGGAAGAAAACCGTCTCATGGGCCTCACCCTTTATGAGGCCACGTGATGAAAACAGCAATATGCTTCGGCATTTGCTTAGAAAGAGTGTTTACTGATTTGAGTATTTTGTACTCTATTACGAGTGAGCATATATTCGTCGCCTAATTTTCAGCTATCGCAGAACAGTAAATTTGTGGGCTATAAAAGAGGTTAACGATTAAGAGTACTTGGTAACTTAACGATGGAAGAGCATAAAATCGTCCCGTGGACTTCACACTTGATGAGGCCGCACCAACAAAAATTGCGCTTAGAACAAGTGGTAAACAATTTAGAGTAGAATGTACACTACTCTAGGGATGAAGGAGCATGACCTAGGCACAATTTAGGCCAAGTGATGCTGTCTACTGCTTGGAGGTCCGTGTTTTATGAAACGTGGGTATATATTTAGAGTACTTGGTACTGTAGAATAAGCATAGGATGACTTGAGGCCTACGGGAACACACGGGCCGTCCCACGGGCCCCACGTTATAGCAGAGCGTTTGAAAAAAATGCTAATGACATAGAGCACTTGGTACTAAATTATGAGAGAACTTAAAGCCGTCCCTTGGTCTTCACACCGAATGAGGCTTACCAAGCTCGAATGCAAAACAAGCTGTGTTCGTAAAAAGTTCTTCACGAGTTTGAGTACTTTGAAAGATCAAAAAGCCTGATAGCGTCTAGAACTACAGCTAATAAAGTGGGGGGAGGGTAGAAAAAGTGGGCAACGATTTAGAGTAAAACGTACTCTATTATGGGAGAGCGTAATGCCGTCCCGTGGAGCGATGGCCACTGCGTACAACGATAGAGTTTTTTTTAGATAGAAATCGAAGTCAGTCTGAGCTAGAAAAGTGGTTAACGATTTCGACTACTTAGTACTCAATAAGGGAGAGCCCAAAGCCGTCCCGTGCCCAAATAACTTGAATATTGCTACATTACACATCTGTGTTTAGAAAAAAATTTCAACTATTTCGAGTACTTCATACTCAACTATGGGAGAGCACTGACCGTCCCGCAGGCAACTGCCTTCTTAGACGAACAGAGTGTGTTTAGAATAAATGTTTAACGATTTTCAGTACTTTGTACTCAACTATGGGAGAGCACTGAGCCGTCCCGCGTGTGTTTAGAAAAACTTCTTGGCAACGACGAACTGACGAACAGAGTGTGTTTAGAAAAAGTGGGTGACGAATTTAAGAGTACTGTGTGTTTAGAAGAAGTGGTAAACGATTTCGAGTACTTCGTACTCGACTATGGGAGAGCTACTAGCATGAGGTTTGAGTGATTATCACAACAACCACGCATAGGCAGCTAGATAAATGGATATATAGATAAAAACGAGCAAAGAGTCACCAGTTAGTTTAGACGTTTCTGGTATAAAAATGCTTGTAGCTAAAGAGCTGTTGACGCATGGTTCCAATTAGTAGCTTGGACTTTTGTAGTTACATTTTACTGTTAGTTTCTTGTTAAGAAGATATGCACGCATTCGCCTAGTCTTCGTACTTGCGGGCGACGAATTGTACTTGCGGCTCCGTTTAATGCTGTGTTTCGGTTTTGTTTTGAAAGAAAAATTCAACCCTTTTGAACTTCGTGACCCGATTTGGGAGGTAAGTTTAAAAAAAATGGCGGCATATCCACTGAGTGAATGATGGAGAGTGGGGCGACGAATTCGTCCATCCATTCGTTCTTGCTTTCGTCTGTCCATGCGTCCGTCAGTGTGACCCTCCATGCGTCCATCAGCCCGTTCGTGCGTGCGTCTGTTCGTGCGTCCGTCCCTGCGTTCGTCCATGCATCCGCCCCTGCGCCCGTTCATGCGTCCATCCGTGCATATGTCTATGTGTCCGTTCGTCCATCTATTCAACACTCCAAGTTACACCATCTCGCTTCTTTTCATCATATATTCCCCATATAGAAGCACCGCCATTGAGCGGACATTCCAAAGACTAAACGAGAGGTGGCACACGCACTCTTTCTTACGGCTTGCGCTTCGGGTCCACTTCCCACCTTTAACCACCTCGAGTTCATGGTATATACTAGTTCACTGTATTCATGGCACTGCGGCCGAATGCTCGCTAAACCTTTCGAAAACCAAGGAGGTTACGCCCAGCGAGTATGACGTAGCAAACTTTTTCAGTCAAATAGTGCTCAATGTACATGCCGCTGGCTGCTAATGGGAAATGAGAGGCGGAGAATTCGGCTTTTATTTTCTTATGGCTTGCGCTTGGTATCTACTTCCCATTTTTAACCACCTTGAGTTCATTCATGGTATATACAAGTTCATTGTATTCATGGCACTGCGGCTCAACGATCGCTAAACCTTTCTAAAGCTAAGGAGATTACACCCAGCGAGTATAACGTAGCAACCCCTTCTTGTCAGATAGTGCTCAATGTACATGCCAATGGTTGCTAATGGTGGTCGCAGCCTGCGCGTTAACTAAAAGCGGAATGCTCCTGTCTCTCATTCCCCATTAGCAGCTATTGACATGTACATTGAGCACTATTTTTTATTGTTCAACAACGCACTGAAGAAGTCTCTCACCGGCACCACTTTGGAGGTCAAAATGTTATACTTGTTACATAAGACGGGAGACGAACGGGTGCCGCTATAAAGAGCTTCGCCCCTAAAACAAGGTGGCGAAGCGTAACCACAGAGCATTTGCGTATTTTGGTTTTGTGAGAAAACAGCTCCATGCCACACGAACACACACGGAGGCAAAAGCAGGCCAGGAGTACGTAGAGTAGACAAATGCGTGTACTACCCATCATTCCCATGCTCGCTGAAGTGCTGTGGGTTGTAGATCTCATAGACACTAGCACCATAGTTTCCTCTAGTGTATATTAGTAAACTCTATGGCTCCCACCACGTGCTCGCAATTTGGTGGAGAGCACTAAAAGCGCCGCGGCGTCGTTCGTGCCTGGCGCTTGATCAATATTTAAAGACGATAGTCTCCATGGGGACCTTCGACGCAAAAACTTGGTCTGTCTGTCTTTCTGTCTGTCTGTACATTTGTCCGTTTGTGCATTCCTAATGGAACTGAGTACTCGACACAGCACCAGCCGGTACCCCAGGCCAACCCCATCCGAAGCGCACATCAACGTTTCTCAAGCTTCAGCGTTCATACTTGTGCGAATGTCAATTAAAAAGCAATTAATGCGCATATCTGAGGCACCATAACAACTCGTATATATTATGCATGTGCGTCGTTTACTAGAAAAGGAATACATAAGTAATTTTAAAGACCGTTGCGCTTATCACGCTTCTCTGACCATGCGACGCTTGCAAGAAAAGATTGATGATTTATATGTGGGATTTAACGTCCCAAAACCACCATATGATTATGAGAGACGCCGTAGTGGAGGGCTCCGTAAATTTCAACCCCCTGGGGTTCTTTAACCTGCACCCAAATCTGAGAACACAGGCCTACAATATTACCGCCTTCATCGGAAATGCAGCCGCCACAGCTGGGATTTGAACCCGCGACTTGCGGGTCAGCAGCCGTGTACTTTAGCCACTAGACCACAGCGGCGGGGCTTGCACGAAAAGGCGAGTGTTTCCAACGCTTTGCTAAGACGACACCGTGGTGGCGCTGACCCGTCATCTTGCGTTATCACTTATCACCTCTGAGGCCGGCGCGCACGTCTGTCTTGGAGCTGCGCGCTTTGTTTTTCAAGAAAACTGCCAGATGGCACTCATGTCACACGTGTGACGTCACTTAATGCGTTCGTTTGCCTCCCCTGTACGCTCAAGGCACTCAAACGCAGGGCCTCCAGAATACCTTTCACCAATTTTCTTGCGCAGAACATCAAATAAATGTTTTGTTCACTCTTTCCACACGCAAGACTATCGTCTTTCGACAACATTTCCAGATTAACATGCAGATACGGGCCCTATTTTTAAGTGCGAAATTTCTCAGTGAACTTCAGCGACTTTCAGCGTATCTATCTATCTATCTATCTATCTATCTATCTATCTATCTATCTATCTATCTATCTATCTATCTATCTATCTATCTATCTATCTATCTATCTATCTATCTATTAATCTATCTATCTATCTATCTATCTATCTATCTATCTATCTATCTATCTATCTATCTATCTATCTATCTATCTATCTATCTATCTATCTATCTATCTTGCCACTTACGACTTTTAGCTCTGCTGGCCGTTTCGATATTTGTATCAATACCAAACTTGGTAGGGCACATTATGACTGTATGAAGAACATATTTGACTAGGCACATAAAGATATCATAATATGTATGTCTTGAATGTCATGATTTACATTTCATGGTCCTGTAGCTCTTGCGGTGGTTTCGTTCACATGGCATGTTGCAAAACTGGTATGGTATGATGAGTGCATGGCGAACACAAGCAACAGACCGAAACATTAAAATCATGACTTACGTGTCATGTAACAACATGAGTACACGCCACGCTCATAATGCGCTCGCGGCCGTTTCACTAGCGTCACATATACCAAATTTGATATTACAGTACGGAACGAATGGCGCAGGTAGGAGACTGGTACAAAGCAATGCACTATGGACTGCGTCTTCGACCTCGTTACATTAGTAGAACATGAGATGAGCGGTGTAAACATGGCTGTTGCGGCGTTGATAGATATTAAGAAGGCGTTCGACTCTGTGAGCCACCTTTCTGTGCTGCACGTGCTTACCTCACTGGGGGTTCACGGTCCTATCCTTCAATGGATCGCCAACTTCCTATGTCACAGACAAATATATACTTGAACCATTAACGGAGACAGCGATCGCTTCAACATGAGCAGAGATGTACCCAAAGAAGCGTTCTAAGTCCGCTTCTTTTCAATGCTGCAATGGCACGTCTTCCAGAAGTACTGCCCGAAGCTTTGAACATATCCATGTATGCAGACGACATATGCATATGGACGTCTCACAAATCACTGGAAGTGATCGAACATCGGCTTCAACAAGGACTAGACGCAATAAGTGATTACCTCAAAGAGCGAGGCATGCAGATTTCTCACGCCGAGTCTGTAGTTCTGCCATTCACGAGGAAAAGTGTGAAAAACTTGAAGCTTTTTGTGGATGGCCAGAAAATCGAAATCGCACGAAAGCATCGCTTCGTTGGCGTTAACTTAGCCAACTCAGATGTACTCAGCATATTGCTGATCTAGAAAATCAAGTGAACAGCACCATAAATATTATACGTCGCATCGCGGGAACAAAATGGGGCGGTACATCAGCGTCTCTCCTCCACGTTCATTGTGCACTAATCCGACAGAAAATTGCCTACTCTGCGCCAGTTCTCCACAACCTCTCTTAGACGTCGCTACACCGACATCAGCTGTTACAAGCACGAAGCTTATGCATATGTCTGTGGGTTCCACAGGCAACATCAAGTTTTTGACACTGGCAGAGACGAGAGAACCCAACTTCATAGTAATTAGAAATGTGGAGACATGTCGGCACCTCTTTCGTCTAGTCACGCAACACCCTTCCCATCCGCTCATATCCAACATCGTGAACCGTGCTGGAGCGGAAATACACCATGTGTACCAACAGTACATTTCCCGGCTTCCTGTGTCGACACATTGGCCACTGGACCAAAACTACCCTCCATGGCTGCTTGAGCTACCAACTATTGAAACGTCAATAGAAGGACTTCGCAGCAAACATGACGTGCCAACCGTTGCCGCTCAGCAGTTGGCATCACATCATCTGTTAGACAGGTACCAAAGATACACTCACGTGTACACTGACGGCTCCGTCCCCAAAGAGACAGCGACATCAGCATTCATAATTCGAGAATGAACCATATGCGAAATTGCTTAGTGCTCTGGCAACACTGTGCATTTTGACCCCGCCGCCATTTTAATGTGGGCGAGCGGTCGACGGCAACGCGTTCGCTAGTAAGGCCGTACGACTACTGAACACATGCTTCACTGCGCTGAGCTACTGCGATGGCAACAGCAAGACGTTTCCCAGTGCCCGAACATGTGATGTGGACAAACTTTTAGGAATCTTGCCACATCTTGCCACTTGCATGTCATTGCATCTTTTGGAAAGCGGTGGAAGGATACCCACAATATATAAGCAAACAAACATTCAGTGCGACGTCATGAGCTAGGTTTCTCTTAGCTGTTTAAGTCATTGTTGTTCACAAACACAGGCACTATCACAAATTCATCTCACAGGGAATAGAGGTCACACTTATATGTGCATTGCAGGACTAATGATGCACTTGTAATGTGACTCCCTCTCCCTCAATTTTTTTCTGTGCACACTCCCGTTTCCTAGCAGCCTTTCCTAGATATGACCCTTCACAGCAAGCCTTAAGAGGCATTAGTTCCTTGTGGACACTCGGGGTAATTTAAATCAGTTATTTTTTTATATCTAAGTAGCTTCAAAGGTTTGTAGGAGCTGCGAGTGTAAGGCAGCCAGAATGCTGAATTCCATACAACTAAGTTATGGCTGTCTCGACAGCTGCATGTTTTATAATGCAACATGAAATATTTTTCAAGTGAGGTGAGTTGTAATACAAAAAACAGTTGCAACGCAACTGAGCCAAAGAGACTTAAATGCAGAAAACGAATCCCGTCTTACGGATAAATAGGAGTGCGGTGCTCTGAACTCATGCAGAACGTCATTCAGTCAAGCCCTGGCGATACTTATGTTGCCAGTTTTCGAAACCTACGGCAGTGCGCTCCGCTATATTTTTTATTTTATTTCGTTGGTAAAGGAAAATCAGTGAGGGAGGCCTTAATGGGAAAAAAATGCGTCCGCATACGTTGGGGGAATTGAAGTTAAGTGCCTGAGCAGATACTTTTCTGTTCCAAAATGGGAATAACCCTTATCTTCCGATTGACTGTTTTATTGCTGCGCGGTGACCGTACTTGCGGACACAACGGAGCTTGAACACGGACAAGCAACCAAGCCGCCTTTCTAGGATGCGTGTACGGCATGTTACTCGGAGTAGCGGAAGCTGTGCACGTCTCTGTGCGCGATCACCTTCAAAAATAACATTTGTACGTCGTCTACCTACATGGTGTAATCTCGTCACAAAAAAGCCCGTCCTAACAGTTCGGTTCTGTCACACTAGTTACCCCACCAGCAGGGGCGGACTCTCTTTTCGACTGCAGGGAATCACTAGGGCTCTTCGATTTACCATCTCGGACTCACCGCGGTTAGTCCGCGGGTTGTACGAGGCTTCCCCGAAGTCATTAGAAAATTCGAGTGCCGCACAGCTTATCAGCGAGTTCCAGAGGGTAAATCGAAGAGCACCACTGTCGTGTAGAGGCCCGACGAAGTTAAAACACCCAGCCGCAAAGCTGACAAACCTATAAAACACGGCCTGTCAGCGTAACACAGAAAAATGGTTAGTCCTGCATTGCTCCTGTGCAGCCCGCGCACCGCGGAGATACATGCATCCTAGACTGTGCCCATAAAGCTTGTGCACGCCATTCCCCTGTTTTGCGTTTAAATGATTGCTGCAAAATCTTAATTCATGCCACATACCTTGCTCCCATCAATGTCTGTCACTCAGCGCTGCTTGCACAGCGGCACACAGCAGTGTACTGGCATTTCGCCAGCAAAAAAAAATCTGAATGCGACAGTCGAAGCGTGTAAACGCGTACGCTCGCATGTGGGTCGCCCGAGCGTTGTGATCAAGCCTCGCAAGAATGAAAATGGCGGATATGGTAACTGCTGCGTTCACTAGATGACGCTGTTAGTTTCGCATATTGCCTATTGCTCAAAGAATATGAATATCGGTTGGGCCACCTCTATTCTTCAACAGCGTCGAAAATCATAGCAATTTTGCTAGCCGTAAGCTTTATTAAACTGTCAGAGACACGAAGAGAACGGGTGGTAATTACAGACTCTCTGGCAGCACTGGCGTGTGTGGAAAGTGCCACTTCAAGACACATTGATGTGCGTATAGTATACGCTATACTAAAGGAGCTCTCTGAAGCTACGACGTCCAATCTTCGAGTGGCATTTCAGTGGGTCCCAACTCTCTGCGGAATTAGGAAAAATTAAATGGCGGAGGAGTTAGCGAAAGCCGCTCATAATTCTATGCAAACGTGCCTCATTCCGGTATATAAATATGATGTAAATAGAATTTTAAGAACAACAAAACGTGAATTATGCCTGTCCACTTGGTTCACAGACAAAACAAAGGAATCGATCCTATATTCTCTTGATTCTAATCTTGAAGACCAGTTACACCGTGACGTCCCAAGACGTATCGACACACTCATTTAGAGCCTACGACTAGGAACTGCTTACACAAAGCGCCTTCTACTTCGTATTCATCAAGCAACATCGTCGGCATGTTCATGCAGCCACGACGACGAGGATATCTGTCATCTCTTGCTCGACTGTCCGAAACACGACACACACCGAAGGCGACTAGAACTAGAACTGCATAGGTTATATCTTCAGCGACCATTCGGGTTGAATAAAATACTTGGTCCATGGTCATCCAAAACAAAAAAAACGGCAAAGCAGTGGAGGTGCTGAAACAGTTCTTCGAAGAAACGAAGGTTTGTGACGAATACTGAGCGGACAAAAGTTCAAAGTGCGCATGTCGTCTACATGTTTGTTCTGCCCTTATAAGAAAACTTTTGCTCTCACCCATGTAGGACTGTATATATGTATGCATGCTATTGTTTTTTCATATTTTTATTTGTGCCAATTAAGTGGAAAGGGGTAGCCATCGCCAAGCAACGGTGACAAAAAATCCTTCGTTTATTTTCTATTTCAACCAGAAAAACTGGTGCAAGCATGATAATCTTGAGATGTGCGTCATATCACAACATGACTCCGTGCTACGCTTATGATGCGCTCAAGGCCGTGTCGCTTGCTCGACATGTACTAAACTCGGTATTCTGTGATGTGAATGGACGACATAGGTAAATGACACACCCAAAGATGGTAATCATGACATGCGTGTCATGTAACAACATGACTACATGTCATACTCATGATACGCTCAGGGCTGTTTCGCTAGCTTCTAATATGCCAAATTTGGTATTATGTGGCGTCAATGAATGACAAAAGTATGTGACTGGTGCAAACATGATAATCATAATATGCGTGTCAAGTGAGAACATGACTGCATGCCACAGTCAAGGTGTCAATACATTTCGATGTGACGCGGTGCGCGAGCTCACCGGGGTTCACTTCGTCGCATCACGCCAGCGTTGCCATGCCAGGCGCCAGTCCTGCCTTACATAGAGTTTCCTAATATGCACAAGAGGGAACTCTGGCGCTAGTGCCTATGGCAGCTGCAACGCACGGTACTTCAGCGACCATGGGAATGATGGGTAGTACACACAATTTTCAAATCTTCACACTTCGGGCCTGCTTTTGGCTCCGTGTGTGTTCATGTGGCTTGGAGCTGTTTTCTTACGAAGCAAATATTAGCAAATGTTCAGCGGTGGCGCTTCACCATCTTATTCTTTTAGACCTGCCTTTCCGAATCGGGCCACGAAGATCAAAGAGGTTGAATATTTCTTTCAAAACAAAACCGAAACAGAGCAATAAACGAAGCCGCAAATACGACTCGCCGCCGGCAAATACGAAGACTAGGCAAATGTGTCCACTACCCATCATTCCCATGGTCGCTGAACGGTCGTAGCGGCATAGTCTCCTCTAGTTGATTTTAGGAAACTCTACTCTGCCATATACTCGCAGGCGTGCGCCCCACTGCGTTGTTTTGAAGCATGCACGTTTCAACGCGTCTGGCATCTCTCTGTCACGAAATGAGAGGGGTACATTGTGGTCTGGGTAACGCATCAGCGCCAATTGTAGCATGTCGCATTTCGCACAAGTTGCCGTCGGGCCACACCGACGGACGCTGGTCAGGCCTGGCGTCAGACTATAGAGGGCTCGCGTTTTGCTAACGTAGCGTCGCTGTGCCCAGCGTGCGCGCGCGTGAACTCTTCATTAGAGTATATTGGTCTCTTTATGATGCGCTCACGGCCATTTCGCTAGTTCCACATATACCGAATTTGGTGGTACGTGATGTCAATAAATGACGAATTATATGACTGATGCAAACATGATAATCCAGCACGCGCGTCATGTAAGAACATGAACACATAACGCGCTCTTAGCGTTCTCGCGGCCGTTTCGCTAGCTCCACATATACAAAATTTGGTGTCACCTGACGTGAATAGATGACAAAGATAAACGACACATCCAAACATAATAATCATGACACGGAAGTCATGTACGTCATCCTTTACGTCTACCTCGTAGCTTTGTGCTGATTTTAAAGTAAAATATCAACTTATCTCATTCATGCCTCCCATATCATCGATTCCCACTGTACGTGGGATCTGTCAATTTTTATTTCGACAATGAAGACAACGCAGAGAAGGCAGACAAGCTGACTCGGGGCGCTGTGAGGGCTTGTGAAAGTGCAGCGGCATCTCAACACCAGTTAGCGGACCCGGAGATGGCGGTGACGTGGAAAGTCGTTCTAAGGCCGCGTTCTTACTGAGCATTCCGGCCGCCGAAAGTGCTCCGAATTTGGTTCGGTGGCGGCGAACTCCGCCGAAAGGGCCCTATCCCCGCCGATTGCTCTCGGACCGAGTTTTGCGGCGTCTGCCGCCGAATCGGTCACCGCGGATCAATAGGAGCGCTAGTCAAGGAATTTTGAAAAATAACGGCCAAGCCCTACTCACTTGTTATGCCGCAGTGCACGTAACTGAATGTTGAAACGAACGGGAGTTTAACCTACTCTGTGCCTACTTCGCCTCCGTATTTCGTGAAAGAGGTGACCGAGCTTGCTGTTGGCGTGACAGAGCTTGTTGCGGTCTTGCAGAGCAAAACAAACCCACCAACGCCGCTAGCGTCGGTGGTTTTAGATGCGGAGCATCTAATACTCGAGGCTTGTAGTGCGGCGCCGTCCGCAAGCTTCCTCCTCCTTCTTCCACCATCTGTGCATCCCTTCCTCCTCTACACACCGCGCGCGCTTCACTCCTCCACCATCTGTGCACCCTTCCTCCTCTACACACCGCGTGCGCTTCTCCTCTTCACGAACATTCGCTAGCTGTATAATGTAGCGCGCATGCGCCGTCACGCTTCGAGAACATCGGCAGCTGACGCGCGCGCATGCGCCGTCGCGCTTCGAAAACATCGGCAGCTGACGCGCGCGCATGCGCCGTTGCGCTTCTCCCCCTTCTCGAACATTCGACAGCTGACAGTGCATGCGCCGTCGCGCTGTATATATACTCAAGGTCGGCGCTCGCTCGCTCAGTTGCCGCTCGTCGGTTGGTTTGTACGGCGCGTCGACGTCCAAGGTCGCGGTGAAATTAATTCCAACGAACCCACAAACACAATGATCGACGTCCCTTCGACCAGCGCCGCCCTTTCGCATACGTGTGTACGTGTTCACTCATTTAACACCCCCTCCTACAACCACGTTAACCAATTTAGCCATCGACCCAAGTAAGTCGCAATTTAACACCCCATTTCACCACCACGTTAACCAGTTTAGCCATCGACCCAAGTAAGTCACACTTTAACACCCCGTTAACCAATTATATGCTCCGCATCCTCCTCAGTGTTCCCCCGAGGGAAGTTGCGGGCAATTTTTTTTCTGCTCTTCGTGCATTACAAGACAGCCACTTGCCAGCAAAGTAAGCAGTACTGCCTTTTCTTGCTTCTTGCGTACGAGAATCGTCGAAGTATACACCACCGGATAGCATAGTACGTTTGCAAGCCGCGACAACAACCGGGTGACAGCGCATCCATCCCGCGTTCGCCCCGTAGTAAATGGCATATTCGGTGGCGCGGGGCGCGTCCAGAGCGAACGACGCTGCGTTTCGGTGGCAGGGGAATTTCGGTCGCAGTAGAAAGCGGATGTTTCAGTGTGAACTAGGCATAAAAGGCCGAAAGCAGTCGCTTCCTGTGGTTGGTGGCGCTGATCAACGATTTACTAGGTACTGCACTATGGGATAGCATGAAGTCGTGCCATGGGCCTCACAGGCTGGCGAAGAGTATGCATGAAGAGCATTTGTAAAGATGCCTTGATGGCAGGCAAAGTCCTGGCGATCAGCGTTACGTCCGCCTACTTCAACCCACACAAACTTGATCGCTTTTTCACTGTGAACAACGTAGAGGAACGTTTGAACCACAAAACTTCTGATCTTCCGTCCCCTTCACCCACCTATTATATTACTTCGTGAATGTGCGCTGATTATTATTATACTGAGAACGACACCTTGAGCTAGTGCATACTAGCCTCTGCCTTCCTCTCACCTCTACAATTCGGTTTTCTCTCAACGCACGTTAACATGGTATCCAGAAGCGCGCTAGAGTATATGCAACTGAAAAAGGAGTCAGTTCTGATTTCGTTTTCATGGAATCAGAACTGATTCCGTAAAAACGGAAAGACGAATCGTCACACGGTGTGAATTGCGAAACGAGTGGGTCATCCGATGCTCCAACCCATTACAAAAGCTTGTTCTTTATCACCTTATGAACTCTGGCACATACGCACAACAGGCCTCATTCTTCATCGTTGTAAGCTACTGTATGAAAAATTGGCACAAAATTTCTTGCATGTGTGTGGCGGATACCACACTTCTAAGAATCACAAAGAATTGCATGGCGAAGTGACACGCTGCAGAGAAACTAATATTATTTATGGCATAGTGGATACCAAGCAAGCCTGCTCGTAGCAGTTACCCAAAGAGTGTTCAAAAAAGGCTCGGGAGGCCGCTCTTGAACATTTTGCCGTGACTGTGCTGCGCGGACCGCGCAGGACATGTGGTTTTTTAACGTGATAGCGTTAGAGAGCTCTTGTAGCAGAAATTCTGCTTTTGGTATCAGCACCGTTGGTTGTGAGCGAAAAATTGTCTGCGAGCGAAAAATAGCGAGAGAAGGAAAGAAAACAAACAATAAAACTTTGGTCCCATTCATAGTTGAACCTGGGTGATTCGTGTGGGAAGCAGGTGTCCTAACACAAAGTCACGATGTTACTTGCAGCTTGATAGAAAAAAAACACACTACATAAATACCATGTAGTGGAAGGAGTTTCCTTAACCCTTTCGGCCCTGACGGTGTCAATTGACACCACCACACAAATTTTCCTCTAGTATCTTGGAAACATAACCAATACTGCTCATTCTTGTGGGCGTAGCTCTTCAATGATACCCACTGAAATTGACACCAATATTGCGGCACCTTTGTGAAGGTAGCAGCCACAAAAAAGAAGAAGCGTGACCGAGGTCTTCCGTGAAGCCGACGCGCGTAAGTTGAGGCGGGTAAGCGCTATTTTCGGGACGACGTACCGAAGCTGTTTCAGTGAGCATTAGGCTGAAAAGTAAGACGTTGGTTTCCATTTTGTGTACACCATTGATTGGCAGAAAAAATAAGCCACTTTTTTCATTTTCCAATCACAGGGTTCTAATTACCCAATTTGATGCCATGTTAATTAATCCGAAAAGGCTTGTAGCAGTGGCTCAATTTTCGTCTGTGGTCTTCTGAGGTCCTAACTACGAGAAAAACGCACGCAAAAAGTGTATCTGACCAAAATAAAAAATCCAGGACTGAAATGGTTAACACATTTTGTTCGACAAGTCTCACGACAAAAACGAGCCCATTCGGTGATTTGTAGCAGAATAGGGGGGGCCATCAAACTATGCAAAAAAGGCCCAGATAGTGCAGCTATCGCCACAAAATACACACAGGAACTTCCAAACAGCGCTAAATATGGACAAATATGGCCATCTAGCACAAAATATATCATGCTTTCCCAGAGATCAAGCAAATAGCTATTGCTAGATAATATTTTGCCGTCTTTGAGGCGCAGTGAGACTCTTTATGGTCATCCGAGATGGCGAGCACGTGGCGTGTATCTTGGACGCCATGCGACTCTTGCTTTAGATCAAAAACCTGTATGTACCATTCGCATGCGTGTGCATGTGTGTGTGTGTGTGTGTGTGTATTCTGTGAGACATTATGAAAAACGTGTCTCGACAACAGCAGAGCGCCGTTATAGCAGAGGGAAGTGGCCACACTGCACAGTCACTGCATTACTAGTTATAGTTATACATCGCCCTTGCGCGCGCGTGCGTTTGTGCGTGTGTGTGCGTGTGTGTGTGTGTGTGTGTGTGTGCGTGTGTGTGTGTGTGTGTGTGTGCACTTAGCGGTTGAAGGGCGCACTAAGGGTGTGATTTCGCTATCGCGTTCAACTCTTAAAGGCGACGCTTAAGGTTCCCCCAATTATTTTTGTATTTTTGTGTTAATAGTTGTTGCCTGAAGGAAGGTTATAGTGGTGAAGCGGAACACTGAGTGGATCACGTAAGAAAATTATGGTACATAGAGCAAAGTTCTTGAGTTAGACGTCTACATTAAGCGCCTTCATTGGGCATGATTTTACGTAGTTGTATGGTGTTGCAGCACAGTTTTCTCTTGGTGTGTCCATTTTGAGCGTCCGAAATGCTGTTATCAAAGTTATTTCTTCAGCTGAACCTAATGACGTAAACAATGTCCTGAGTTTTGAACAATTGTGCCAACCTTAGAAACTACTTCTTCACGAGCATTGAGTCCTCTACCAGATGAACTAAAGGGTGGACTTCTAGGTGACTATCTTTCATAGAGCCTGTTTGTCTGTTGTAAATAACACTAAAAATTTGGAAGTCAACTCGAATGGCAGATCGTCAACAAATAAAGGAAAATCGTTTATAACTGGGAAGACACATCTTGTTCTACCATGGTGTGATTATGTGCGTAATAATAACAGGAGCACCAGCAATGCTCAATGAATATTGCAAGTATAATTGAGGCATTGCGCTCGTCATACTCTGCGAATCAGCCTTGTTTTTCATTTTCTGCCTAGAAGGAATCCTATATAATGCAGAACTAGAAGTTGGAGCCTTTGATCTTTTGGGCCGAAAAACTGTATTTTGAAGTAGTTTTCGAAACGGAAGCTTTAGCACCTGTCTTCCCTCTTTTGATCCTGGCGGGGCTTTTGATGAGATCAGAGGTCCTGCTGTGCTCTTCACAATTCCAATATTGTTGCTGCTGAACTCGAAGACTCATCAAAGAACCGTTTAATAAAATATTTGCCCAAGGGCTCAACGTTCTCAGTAAACACAAGACAAGAATTATTTTCATATGTCGTTTTTCAGTATATCTTGCTTACTCAAAACCACTGCGGTTAATGGGTATCTCGTAGCGGCAGCTTTCTTTAAATAACTCATTGCATAAAATACTACAGTTTCGTGTTTGTGCTTCTCTCTGTTAGATTTTTTTCTCATTTCTTATACCTTTTATAAAGTGCACAGCCACTCGACGAAAGAAGAGGAAGAATTCAAGGAGCGCCTACGCGCACCGATGCTCGAACGGGTGCAAACATGAGGTGAAGCCACAGTGGGGCATGTGGCCGCGCTAGCTGGTGTTGCCTGCTTCCATTCCCGCAGTAGGTTTAAGGCTCGCAGTATTTATTCGAAGCAGTTATCGGGCTTGTGTAACCAGCTTGTGCAAACCCCAGGTAAAATGCGGTTACCTGTGGCACTCCCAAAGCCTCATCTTTGTTTCGTTATTGTTGGTGCTGTTGCACAGGCAGATACCACACGCAATGGAGCGCTCGCCTAGGGCAGGTAAACGCAGAATTGTCAGTTCCACCAGATATTTCTGCGCCTTTGGGGAAGCTGGCTACATCTTCCCAAGCATTTCAATTAGTCTGTATGACATGCCGAGTCTTGTTGAGCTACGTGGCACAACGTTACAATCAGCTGCAAGAGATTTTTTTTATAAGGGCGGAGCTCGCAAATCACTCTTGTTTTCATCAAGCGTAGCGTTTCAACTGCTTCCAGAAACGCAACGCTCAACCTGTAAGCAAATACTTGTGTATCCTTTACAACAAGTCAGGTTGTTGAGAACAGTGCCTACCAGCCGCATTGAAAACTTCAAAAATATTGCCTGTCTATAAATTTGGAGATAATTCTTGTCCGTCCAATTATAGGCCCATTTCTCTCACATGCACTTGCTGCGAAATATTGGAGCATAGTATACTAAAATTTATTACCCAGTTTGTTGAGAAAAACAATAGTCTCCACCCCTATCAATATGGCTTCTGGGCTGGTCTGTTTACCGTTACTCAACTTGTAGAAATCCTGCATGTTTTCTCTAAAAGAATAAACGACACGAATATATATAATTTTACTAGACTTTTCAAAGGCATTTGACCGTGTCTGCCATTCCAAACTTCTTTAAAAGCTCACACATATTTTAGGGGATAGACCAATTTTTCGCTGGATTAGGTACCATTTCACTGACCAACGCCAAACGGTCCAGTTAGGAGCCACAACTGCGGAAGCTATGCCGTTGCTTTCTGGAGTACTCCAGGGTTCAGTTTTTCTCACCGCGGTTGTCTAGTGGCAAAGGTACTCGGCTGCCGACCCGCAGGTCACGGGATCAAATCCGGGCTGCGGCGGCTGCATTTCCAATGAAAGCGAAAATGTTGTAGGCCCGTGTGCTCAGATTTGGGCGCACGTTCCTTTCGCTCTGTTTTTACCGCGCCGTGGAGGATTAACTACGTCTATAAAAACACCCTCGTTTTGATCACAGGCGTAATCACTAGAAAGAAAACTAAACCTAAACCATGAAAAATGAAACTAATTGTGAAAGGCTATTTAGTGTTTATGCTGAAGACTTTTACCACTCTGCGTGAAAAAAATTGGCAGATCCCACGTACAGTGCAAATCGATGGCATGCGAAGCACGAATGAAGAAGGTTGATATGTCACTTTGAATCAACACGACGTTATGATTATGATCAGCACGACGTTATGATTTCCAGGTGATGACTATCACGTTTGGACGTGCCATTTACCTTCGTAATCTATTCACGTCACCAGATACCAAGTGTGGTATATGTGGAGCCCGCAAAACGGCCGTGAGCGTACTATGAGCGTAGCATGTCGTCATGTTTGAAATGACACGCATGTCAAGATTATCACGTTTCGACGTGTCATTTGCATTTGTCGTCCATTCACGTCACGTGATACCAAATTTGGTATATGGGTAACTAGTGAAACAGCCGCGAGCACTTTATGAGCGTAGCATGTAGTCATGTTTTGCATGACACGCATATAATCATTATCATGTTCGGAAGTGTCATTTATCTTCGTAGTCTCTTCAAGTCACGCAATACCAAATTTGGTATATGTGGAGCTAGCGAAACGGCGGCGAGCGCACGTAGCGTTGATGCACGCATACGCTTGGTGCAGCGACGCTACGCTAGCAAACCTCGAGCACTCTATAATCTGACGCTAGGTGCGACCAGCGTCTGTCAGCAAGGCCCAGCGGCTACCGGCGCGAAATGCGACACGCTGAGTTTCGCGCCGACGGCGTTACCCAGACAGCACCGCGTGTGCCTAGCTTCGTGATGGAGGGGCGACGGGCGCGCTCAAACGCCCATGCGTCAAAGCAACGCAGCGTGGCGCAGGCCTGCGAGCATATTCCAGGCAGATCGGCACCTGGCGTGGCATTTCCGGTGGTACTCGACGAAACGAACGCTGGCGCGTAAGCGCGCCCGGTCACGTCGAAGTGTTTTGGCGCCTTGAGAGTCGCACGTAGTCATGTTACATGACACGCATCTCATGATTATAATGTTGGGACGCGTAACTTACATATGTGATTCGTTCGCGTGTCGTAATACGGAATTTGGTACATGTGAAACTAGCGAAATGGCCACGAGCGCATCATGAGCGTAGCATGTACTCATATTGGTACATGACACGCATCTCTTGATTATCATGTTTGCACCAGTCACAAACCTTCGTCATCTATTCACGTCCCGCAATACCAAATTTGGTATATGTGAAGGTAGCGAAACGGCTGCGAGCGTACAATGAGCGTGGCGTGTAGTCATGTTTCATAACATAGATGACATGCATGTCATAATTTCCACGTTAGGTCTGTCACTATCGTTCATCATGCAGTCCTGTCATATCATGCCGTTTTCGCAACATGTCATGTGAACAAAAGCATCGCAAGAGCAGCAAGACCATGAAATGCAAACCATGACAATCATGAAACACTTGTCATGATAGTGATGTTCTGACTAATCAATTATGCTCGTCATACAGTCATCTTATGTCATACCAAGTTTGGTATTGATACCATCATCTAAACAGCCAGGAGAGCTAAAAGTCATAGGTGGCTAGATAGATAGATAGATAGATAGATAGATAGATAGATAGATAGATAGATAGATACGCTCAACTTCGCCAAAGGTCGCTAAGAAATGCCTGGCATTTAAAATCGTCAGCTGCGAGATCTCGTCGGTGATAGAACCAAGGCTCCATGCGGGACTGTGGAAATAAAGTGAGCGCAGGACGCAGACATAACACGGAATTCAGTCGTTCTCTTTTCTGGAAGTGCACCAAGCACACACAGTTTCTTTAGCAACGAGAAAGTGCATTTTGGTCAGTGTAAAAAATCTAATTATCTGATTTGTTATTTCCAGTTTGCTGTGTTCACAGCCGACTATATTTAACCTCTTTACAGTCAGGCAAGAGATAAGGTCTGTTATGCGATCACTTTTCAACTTGTTGAAACTGAACCAATAGGTGAATGCATCTTTTATAGCTTTGACCAGGTCTGTTAAGAACTCGGACGGGTACATAAAGCGTTATTCTGCCGGACGCCAGCTGGCATATACCGAGTGAAGGAACCACCTGCTACATTGGTTGCACTTGGTCTTTTTCACTATCTTCCGGGCCACATAGCCACTGACGTTATAAGTGCTCGGGGAGTCAGTTTTGCGTCTAATTAGAGTGTGGTCAGGAAAAGCTTCACAAGCAACTTTAACTTCATGAGCCTCATTGAGGCGCCCCACATCTAGTAGCTCATCCAGCTTATTCTGAATATTTATTGAATTATTGTGGATGCCTGGACATAAGCTACTCGGAACTCCAGAAGGTATGTTTCCTCTGGAGGGTGACTGTGCCAAACTGTAAAAACTGAGGCAATTCAAAGAGATTAGATTGTGTGATTAGGTGATAACACGAGCCAGACATTTGCTTCAGAATTCCAAAAAATTAAATACGTCTTGGGAGAGGCGAGATGTCATCATGTATTCATAGCCCAAGGTTTTTGTGGACTAGTGCTGGATGGGAAGGGTGCTGTTGAGAGTGACGTGGAGTCCTTCAGCAGTTGATTTCCTCAGGAACCTACTACCCTCCTTAGGTACAGCTTTTCCCAAGTTGCTAAGAACCCATTGATAACATGCTTGTAGCTACGAACGATGAATCTTTCGTCGAAATGAGCTTCGCAGACAACGCAGTTCTTTTCCAGTGGTTTGTCAGCGCGAGGAATCGTACGCTCGCAGGCGTTGAGCTGTTCATCGTCAGCAAGAGCAGAGAAGAGAGACGCTTTCTTCCCTTGTTTGCGGGCCGAAGCATATTTCGCATTGCATCCAGGTGCAAAGCAGTGTCTTTGCTGTTTACTCATCACTTGCATGGTTAGATTAGTACGTATTGATCCTGAACAAGTGAAAATAGGCAAAGCGCAGACATTGCGACTAGCGAGCACACGAGCAAGTGACTAATTGTGCCGCGCTAGCGGCTGGCAAGCACTCTCGACCGATCACTGTGGCGACTTGCCTGCCCCTTCACGGCAATATAAAATACCAGCACGCCTCTTTTCAAGGCGCGGCTAGGACAATGCTGACACCTCTCCTTCTAGCCACTCTAGTTGGAGTATATAAGGTCCTCCGTGATGCACTCGCGGCCGTTTTGCCAGCTCCGAATATACAAAATTCAATATTACGGGACCTGAATGAACGGAGAAAGTATGTGACTGGTGCGAACATGATATTCATGACACGTGTGTCATGTAACACTTTACTACATGCTAGGCTCATAACACGCTCTCAGCCCTTTCGCTAGCTCCACATATACAAAAGTTAGTATTAGGTGACAGGAATAGAACACGACGGCAAATGACACGTTCAAACATAATAATCGTGTCATGAAAGTCATGTACGGCATAATTTACCTCCGCCTCGTGACGTTTTGCAGGTTTTAAAGTGGCATATCAACCTTCCTCATTCGTGCTTCACATATCATCGATACCCCCTTTACGTGGGATCTGCCATTTTTTGTATTTTGGGAAAGATATCAAACCATGATAATTTTAACCTTCTGTACCGCTAAGTATGCAGCACGTTGGTGTCATCGTCTTGCTTCAGCAGTATAGCACTGACGCCACATGACGAACATCCTGACGTAACGTACGAGTTGCTCTAACAGGCCTTTCTGTGCTGTCCGCCGGCACCATCTGGGACTGTTTAGACGACACACGAGGTGCCACACCTCTTTGTCCGCTACGCATTCAAACCTCGTATGGCGGGTCGTTTCTATTTCGCCGCGGTTCGGCAGTGATAATTGAGAACGACGCCCCACCATGACAGTCTCTGATGAGTGGCCAACGACACAGAGTTTCCCAATATACACTAGAGGGATCTCTGGCGCTAGTGTCTACGGCAGCTGCACCGCACGGCGCTTCAGCGAGCATGGGAATGATGGATAGTACACACGTTTGTCTAATCTTCGTACTCGTGGCCTACTTTTGGCTCCGTGTGTGTTCGTGTGGCTTGGCGTTGTTTTCTCACAAAACAAACATGAGCAAATGATCAGAAGTTGTGCTTCTTTGCCTTATTTTTTCAGTCTTGCCTTTCCAAATTGAGTGACGAATTTCAAAAGGGTTGAATATTTCTTTCAAAATAAAACTGAAACGCAACAATAAACGAGGCCGCAAGTACGATTCTCCACCCGTAAATACGAAGACTAGGCAAATGTGTGTACTACCCACCATTTCCATGGTCACTGAACGATCGCAGCGACCAAGTCCCCTCTAGTTAATTTTAGGAAACTGTATGGTCAAAGCGTCTCACCATCATAGCCAATCAAATTCTCTAACGACTTCCGGTACGTGTTCGCTCCGCGATTTTTCCACTGTGTTTACAAAAGTGGTTAACAATTTAGAGTACTTAGTACTCTACTATGGGAGAGCACATAACCACCCCTTCGGCCTCATACATAATAAGACACTGTCGGCTACAAACGAGACACATGTGTTTAGAAAAAAACTGGAAACATATCCACGGAGTGAATGATGGAGACTGGGGAGACGCATTCGTCCGTCCATTCGTTCTTGCTTCCATCCGTCCATGTGTCCATCCACACGACCGTGCGTGCGTCTGTTCGTGCGTCCGTCCCCGTGGTCGTCCATGCATCCGCCCCTGCGTCCGTTCATGCGTCCATCCATGCATCTGTCTGTGTGTCCGTTCGTCCATCTATTCAAAACTCCAAGT
Source organism: Rhipicephalus annulatus (assembly GCA_013436015.1). Classification (NCBI taxonomy): domain Eukaryota; kingdom Metazoa; phylum Arthropoda; class Arachnida; order Ixodida; family Ixodidae; genus Rhipicephalus; species Rhipicephalus annulatus. The sequence goes on from WOVY01000708.1 coordinate 203,676, forward strand.
ACCACCATGTCGCATCTTATCATCATATATTACCCATATAGAAGCAGCGCCATCTAGTGGACATTTCAAGGACTAAACGAGAGGTGGAACAGGCACACTTTCTTGAGGCTTGCGCTTCGGGTCTACTTCCCACCTTGAACCACCTCGTGGTCGTGGTATATACTAGTTCACTGTATTCATGGCACTGCGGCCTAACGCTCGCTAAACCTTTCTAAAACCAAGAAGGTTACGCCCACCGAGTATAACGTAGAAACCTTTACCTGTCAGATAGTGCTCAATGTACTAATGGGAAATGAGAGACAAGAGAATACGGCTTTTACTTTGTTACGGCTTGCGCTTCGTATCTACTTCCCACCTTTAACCACCTCGAGTTCATGGTATATACTAGTTAATTGTATTCAAGGCACTTCGGCTCCACGCTCGCTATTGGATTGGATAAACTTTTTTGGTCCTCCAAAACACAGATCACTGTGTTGCGGGCAGCTCTCACGTGGGGACTGAGATTCCAAGCTTTTCAGCCGCCTCATGGGCTTGGTGGACAGCCCAGAGCTGGTCTGCCAAGAACGAGCTGCGGACTGCCGTTTGCCATCTGGCAGAGGTGATGTTCGATAAATGAGCGATTTTGGTGCACTTCCAGAGCATGTGTTCTAATGAAGCTATTTCCCCACAATGTGGACAAAGATTACTTGGGTATAGGTCAGGGTACATGATGTGTAACATTTCCAAAGTAGGGTACATCTGTATTTGCAATAGCCTTAATGTAAGTGCTAGGGGCCGAGTTAGATTTTTGTGACGTGGAGGGAAAATCCTTCTAGACAGATAGAAATGTTTAGTGAGTTCGTTATATGTTGTAAGAACTTCCCGGTTATCCCCTTCGCCGGTAGAACGCATCCCCGGGGACAGAAGACAGGCGCGGGCTCGAACGCTTGAGAGGCAACATGGCTCCCAACCTGGTGTATTCTACGTAGATATAGCAGGGCCTTCGCCCACGGAATTTTACACGGCCTGTGTAGTTCACCGGGAAAAGCATGTCAATGGGCTCTCGTTCCGAGCACAAAATTTAGAGCGCGCTGAGGAAGTCGCGATAGCGCTTGCTGCTGCGGACCCCAACTCGAAAGTTATCATCACGGACTCCCGGAAAGCATGTGCTCATTACTTGGTAGGGGAGATATCCCCCCCTAGCCAGCGAAATTCTAAAACGGGCTCTCGCTGATCCAGCCCCGAAACGCATCGTATGGGCTCCTGGCCATCAGGGCTTACGAGGTAATAAGGCTGCTGACACGGCCGCCCGAGCGCTTACCCAGCGGGCTCCTCACCTTGGCTCTTAGGACTCGGAGGTCAATACACCGCTGCTGCGGTTCAAAGAAATTCTGACCTATTATCGCGACACTCACCGCGTTTACCCGGCTCCTGCAAAGGGGCTGAGTAAGGCGGAAGAGCGAGCTCTAAGGCGCCTGCAGACCGGTACTCTACTCTGTCCTGCAATCCTAAAACATTTCGATGCGAACACAGATGGGCGGTGCCCACACTGTGGGGAGACGTGTGATATCTTCCACATGGTGTGGACATGTCCGAAAAATCCCCACCTACCCCCTTCCCCTACCCCTTCTCGAGAGGCATGGGAGACTGCCCTCCTCAACTGCTCATCACTAGAGTCTCAACGGGCTCTGGTGAGACGGGCGCGAGTAGGGGCCTCGTCATGCGGTGTCCCGGACTAAGAACGCCGACCATGTAGCGGGGTCATGCTTTGGCCCCGCACCTCTCTCTTTTATAATAAATGTTTTTCATCATCATCATCCCCGGGGAGGCACGGTTGGAGAGGTCTCGTGCCGCCTCGTGTGCTGCTTCATTGAGATAGGGAGGGGAATCGTTGATTTGTCGAAGGTGAGCTGGCAACCATCTCAGAAGATGATGCGTTATGTTCTTGCCTTGCAGTATTCTCAGCGTTTGTTCACAGACCGTCCACTTGGCGAACGCCCGTAGTGCTGCCATGAAATCACTGTAGACGACTTCAATGTTATTCATCTTGAGTGCTAAGGCGATCGCCACCTGTTCCGCAATGATTGGGTCTTTCGTCCTGATCATCGCTGAGTTGACGACATGACCAGCCCCATCGACCACCACTGCCACAAACGCCTTCCCATGGGTGTAGGAAGCCCCGTCGAAAAATACGACCCCTCGTTCCTCATTTGAGACTTGACGAAGTATACTCCTGGCCTTCGCTACTCTTCTTCCGATGTTGTGTTCTGGATGCATGTTTCTTGGTATAGGAGATACCGTGATATGCTCCCTTATGTTGTCGGGGATATCATTGTATTTGCATCTCATTGTCTTTGGGTGTTGGCCCAGCTCCTGCAGGACCATTCTCCCCGACCTTGTTGTAGATAACCTTGCAAACTGTGCTCTCGCTTGTGCTTCTGCTGTTTCTTCGAGCGTGTTGTGAATGCCAAGCTCAAGCAGACACTCGGTGCTGGTATGTATGGGTAAGCCCAGGACCTTCTTGATAACTTTCCTGAGGAGCACATTCAGTGTCTCGGACTCTTCTCTTGACTAGTTGTGTATTGCTGCCTCGTACGTGAAGTGGCTTAGAACAAACGCATGCATCAACCGGATAAGGTTGTCTTCCTTGATCCCATTTCTTTTGTTGGCCATTCTGCGTATGAGGTGCACCGCACTGTCTGTTTTCCAAGTTAACTTGGCTATAGATTTGCTGTTGGCGCCGGTAGACTCCATCAGCATGCCCAGGACTTTGATGGAGTCGACCATCTGGATGGCATCCCCTTGATTTGTACGGAGGTGGATGTCTATCTGGTTTAACGGCTTCCATCCCCTGGTCTTCGGTGCCCGGCGTGCAGTCCGATACAGTAAAAGTTCTGACTTACTCGAGGAGAACTTGAGCCTGGAAGGACGAAGGTACTCTTCTGCGTTATCAATCGCCTCTTACAGAGCGCTCTCAATCTGCCCCTCGCTTCCACCTGTGCATCAGATGTTAATGTCATCTGCGTAGATGCTTTGCTTCAATCCTTCAATGCTCGATAATTTCTTTGACAGTCGGATAATGGCAATGTTGAACAGCATTGGCGAAATCACTGCCCCTTGCAGCGTGCCCCTCTCTTCTAGTTCGATTGCTGCGGTCTCGAGATCTGCAATCTTCATCACGGCTTTCCGATTTGTAAGAAAGGACCATACGTAATCATAGAAGGCTTTCCCCAGACCAAGCTTGAAAATTGCTTCGAGTATGAATGAGTGGTCGATGTTGTCAAACACTTTTTCTAGATCTAGGCACAGAATGGCTCTAACGTCTCTGGTTTCATAGTCGATGACCTGGTGTTTGATAAGCTTCAATGCATATTGTGTAGATAGCCCTGCCCTGAATCCAACTATATTGTGTGTATGTATGTCGTTATATTCCAAGTACTTGTTTATCTTGTGCAGTATGGAATGTTATGCAACCTTTCTGATACAGATGTCAAGGATATTGGCCTCATGTTGTCCAAGTTAGGGGGCTTTCCTGGCTTAAGAATAAGGATCGTTCTGGCCAGCTTCCACTGCTCTGGCACCCTGCCTTCTTTCCATGCTGCATGGATCATATCCTTCAGGGTTTCACTTGAATCGTCATCAAGGTTACGAAGGGCCTTGTTTGATATACCGTCCGGGCCAGGGGCCGACCTGCCGTTGAGATCACGCAAGGCTCTTCTGATCTCCTCGATGCTAAAGTCGCCCTCAAGACCTGGATTGGGCGTACCCTCGTGGCGTCTACTTGGTGGTGGCAATCCCCTTTTGATTAGGAGGTACTCATGCACGAGCTGCTGCACAACTTGCTGTTCTGTAGAGGCCCTATCTCTATATGCAAAATTCGAGCGATAACATGCTTTTGATTTCTTTTGTGGTGTTTTCGTTGAGGAGATGTTTTAACATTTTCCATGTCTTGCCATTGCGCATCTGACCATCGACTGAGTTGCGAGTTTCGTCCCATTGCTGCCTGGATAGTGCGCGACGATGTTCCTCGACTGATCTGCTTACATCAGCTATCTCCTTCCTCAGTCTTCGGTTCAGGCGTACACCCTTCCAACGGTTCAGTAGTGCTTGCTTTGCCTCAAGAAGAGGAGCGAGCCGGCTACACAATCTTTCAACCGGAAAATCTGTGGTAATGGTTAGGGAAACGGATTTGATGTCCTCTTTAATATCTTTGACCCACTGCTCCAAGCCTTGTCTGTGGCCATCTTGCTCCATTTCCATCCGTATCTTCCTGAACTTATCTCAATCTGTGAAGTGGAATTCTATCTGCTTTTTACGCTCCATGGAGAAGAACTGCTGTATATATTAAGTATATTAAGAATGAAAATGCTCTAACGGTTGCTGGCACCTGGCACGAACTCTACCATGACGTGTTCCAACTGGCCTGCTTCTATTTTGAGGTAGTTGGTTGCGTGCGTTAATTTGTTGCATACGAAGGTGCAGACTCCCCTCCCTTCAGTATCCCCTATTACAGGCCGGAATCCAGGCAACGGTGCTTGCTGTGAAAGGGTCTCTTGTAATAACATAATATGAGGCTTTCCTTGGCTGCTCCTGATATACTGATATAGGGTTTCCTTCTCTTTGACGTAACCTCTACAGTTCTATTGCCAGATACGAAGTGCTTCACGTAGCGCTGCCATCATGGTTATTACATGGGCGGCTAGAGCCTGATGCTGCACCTGTTGACAGTTTTGGTACCGATAGTATTGGTGGCCGAAGAGTTGAGTTGGTGCATGAGGAGGCTTTGCTGTGTTGTGCAGATATGCTTCGACCTTTGTAATGCGCAAAGTCATAGGCTCTCCCAGTGCCGCCACGCTTGATTGTAGCCTACCCATCTGCTCGCTAAGATTGGCTCCTACTTTGCTGAGCGTGTCAAAGACCTCTTTCATATCTGACATGGTCGTTTGGTTGGCTTCCACACGTTCTGCCATGACTGCCTTTTTTGTGGTTCTCGAGTCCCCCATGTTTTCAGCCACAGGGACATCAACTGGCTGAGGCATTGGCTGTGAAAACTGTGCGCTGGTTAGCTTAGTGAGAAGATTTTTTACTTCCTTTAACTCACCTGATAGCCTCTCATTCGAATTTGTCAGTCTCGCATTTTGTTGCTCTATCTGTGCAATTCTATTATGCTCTGGCAGCTTACCTGTCATCACCTCTGCCGTGCCGTTCGCACCCGTTCAGCCCAGTTGCCTTTCGATATAACTGCAGGCGTCCTTCCCGGGTTGGAGCCGTGATCTCGAACTGAACGCCAGGCAGCTGGCCATTCGGCTGCCACCTAGGCTGATCCCGACCCTGAAGGTGTCCTTGAGAACTTGGGCGCCCCCGCGATTGGGAGCGGGCCTTGGGTCTAGAACCTCCTCTGGATCTCGACCTCCCCCTGGAGTGGGGTCGCGTTTCCTGTTCTTGTGTAGTCTGGATGCTCTGGGTCCCATAGGCTGAAATAAGCTGCTTGTCGTTGAAGTCTGGACTCGATGTGATTGATGCCTCCTGGGCTTCTGCGGCTGCTCGCGATTTTTCCCAACGTCTGCGCCTGACGACGTATGGCACTATGAACCTGTTCTTGCACTCCTTGTCTGCCGTGGGATGGTGACCGTCGCACAGCCTGCATCGTGGATCGCACTGGTGCAGGCTATCTGGGTTCTTGATCTCGCAGCCTCTGCAGATGGTTTCAGCTTGATTCGGACAGACGTCAGACCGATCTCCCAGCTTTCCACAGACGTAACAAATATCGATGTTCTTGCGGTAAAGAAGCACTGCAAAAGTGAAGGTCCATATCTCACGAATCTGGGCACCTTGTGTCCTTCGCACGCTATGATGATTGTCTCGGTGTCCTTGATTCCCTTGGCCTGCAGCGCGAGCGGGTTGTTCGCGTTCACAATCTTTCGTGTCAAAATGTCTTGAGTATCGCCTACGTGAATCCCGCGCATCACTCCTTCACAAGTATCGTGGGGTGCCATGGCTTACGCACTAACCTCGAAAACTTTGCCTCCAATGTCATTTTGCTTGACCTTGAGGTATCGTGAAGCTCTGTCTTGGTCCGGAGTGCTTGCCACCATAATGTTCTGCTGCGGGTTGGAACAAATGATGTCCTGCATAGCCTTCTCCTCTTTGACGCCGGCCGCCTTTACTATCACGTCTGCCACGGCTCTAGTGCCAATTCTCGAGATATTTAACCCTCCACGTGGTCGTAGCACCATTTTGCTGACGTCCTTGGGTAATCGTGGCATTCGTCCAGCTCGCACGATTGTATGCTTGGTGTCATACCTACTAAGACTGGCTCGAGTGTCTCCCGCAACGAAAGCCTTGGTCGAACCCTTGGCAGCAGGAACGCTAACCGCGGCTAGCTTATTCCTTGAGCGTCTCGTTTCGGCTTCTTTCCAAGCTACATCTTCTGTGCAATCCTCTAGAGAGATGTCCTCTCCATCTACTTGGTATTCTGTTCTCAGTTACAGGTCCTAGAACGCGCAGAGCAATAAGTCACGTTGGCGCCGGGTCGTCGCATCAGCGACAATCGCCTCCTTGGTTAGGCCTAAATCCCCCGGTGGTGTTGCTGTGTAAAAGTGTCCCAGAAATGGTTTAAAACTCCACTCGTCAGCACAAAGGTGGTATCTGCTGATTTCTTGAGAACTTAGGCACACGATGGGACTGAAAACTCGGCAACAAATTCGTGAATACCACAGGAAAGCATTCTTGACAGCAGGAGCTGATCTTTGCGCGTCCGCACTGGTCGGCACCTAGAGCGTCTCCCCTCAACGCTTGCTAGACCTTTCTAAAACTAAGGAGGTTACATCCAGCGAGTATAACGTAACAACCCTTTATTGCAAAATTGTGCTCAATGTACATGCGAATGGCTGCTAATAGGAATCGCTGCGTGCGCGTTAACTCAAGCCGAATGCTCCTGTCTCTCATTCCCCCTCAGCAGCCATTGGCATGTACATTGAGCCCAATATTTTATTGTTCAAGAATGCACAGAAAAACTCTCTCAACGGCACCACCTTGGAGGTCAAAATGTTATACTCGTTACACACTACAATGGTTACGAGAGACGAACGTGTGCCGCTATATGGAGCTTCGCCCCAAAATTGTTTAACGATTTTGAATACTTGAAACTCAACTATGAGAGAGCAGTAAGCCGTCCTGTTTAGAAAAAAATTATTGCCACAAACGTCAATAACACAACAAAACAATTCCTTCTTAGACATACTCTAACGATGATGACAAAACAGACGTCTTTTACATGAACATGGATATGAGATGACGTTGAAAGAACATGTACATTCGATCGTTCAAACAAACACAACCACAAAATACTTCAAGGTAAACAAGAGACACAAATAAAACATAAATGAGTACATTTTGCAAATTTACATGTTGGCATGCCATTTCTGCAGGCGCATCAACAGATCAGCCTACCAATACCAAGCCGGCCGAAAGACAAGTTTCACTCGTCCGTCATAGACCGACACAAAAGGGCAATACCAGTGCCGTAGAAATTCCTCTTCACCGAGGGAGAAGAGCTCCTCCGACAAAACAGACAGCAGCTCCGAGTACAATCGTTCTAGGATCGGGTAGAGCGCGCAGTGGCGACGGCCCGCTGCAACCACCTCGCAGCGGTTGCGCCAGAGGCAGAAAGCGCCGGCAACAATGAGAAGACAAGCGAAGCGGCCTCGCGAACACCGCTCAGAAGAAACGAAGCGATTTACTCTGAGGCAGTGAAATCCGGCATGTACAGCTCGAAGTAAAAGAGATTATCACAGCAATAAGCGCACAGGCTCGATAAATTATTATATAAGTAGGAACGTGTCAAGTGCCACTAGTTCCTTAGAAGTTATTTATAATAAAATGCTTGAAGAAACAGAATTGCTGACACAGTGTTCCAACTTGTGGCGTGGAATTTTGTAGCTGCATTCTACTTTTACTCTCTTGATAACAGAAATATAGAGGGTGAAATGTTTAGAAACTTTCGAGACGGCTTATTTCTGCACTCAAAGGAGTGTAATGTAGGGCCTAGGACTTTTGGAACTACAATCTAATTTTAGATTCTTTAAGAGAGAAATAGAAGGAGGAATATTTTGAAGATTGGGATAGTGCTTATTTCCGCTCTGTAAGAAGTGCGATGTAGCGTCCAGAGATGAAGAGGAGCAACAAAAGCTCAAGCCGGAGATACCTCCTCCTCGAGGTGTGTATCTTCACCAGTGAATACAGATGTCCCTCCAGATTGTTTTAAATGCGAAGCATTTTTTAGAGAACTTTGGCGACTTTGAGCGTATCTATCTATCTAGCCGCTTACGATTTTAGGACGAAGCTACCGATAGCGGCCCCTTTCGTCCTTCGTAGTCATAGTAGTAGTGGGTAACCTGTCACTACATTTTGACCTACAAGGTGGTGCCGGTGGGAGATTTCTTCTGTGCATTGTTGAACAATAAAAATATTCGCATTCGCAGCGTGCGCGTTAACTGAATGCTGAATTCTTCTGTTCCTTCATCCCCCTTAGCAGCCATTGGAATGTACATTGAGCACTATCTGACAAGAAAGGGTTGCAACGTTATACTAGCTGGGAATAACCTCCTTGATTTTAGAAAATTTAGCGAAAGTTGGGCCGCAGTGCGATGAATAAACTGAACTAGTATATACCATGAACACGAAGTGGTTAAAGGTGGGAAGTATACACGAAGCGCAAGCCGTGAGAAAGTGTGCGTGTGCCTCCACTGATTCAGTCCTTGCAATGTTCGCTGGATGGAGGTGCTTCTATATGAGGAATATATGATGAAAAGATGCGAGATGGTGGTACTTGGAGTGTTGAATAGGTGGACGAACGGACACAAAGACAGATGCATGGACGGACGCACGAATGGCTACATGGACGGATTGACGAAAGGACGCAGGAGCGGATGCATGGACGAACGCAGGGACGGACGTACAGATGGACGCGCAGACGCACGAACAGACGCACGCCCAGACGGGCGGATGAATGCATGGGCGGCCACACAGACGCACGCATGGACGGATGGAAGCAAGAACGATTGGATGGACCGATGCTTCGCCCCACTCTCCATCATTCACTCCGTGGATGTGCTGCCATTTTTTAGCTCTACTGGCCATTTCAATAATGGTATCAATACTAAACTACAAATGGCATATCATGATTGTAGGAAAAACATATTTGACTAGGTATAACATAAAAATCATATCTGTGTTATAGCTATCATGATTTGCATTTCATGGTCCTGCAGCTCTTGCGGTAGTTTCGTTCGCATGGCATGTTGCAAAACTGGTATATAATGGCATGGTTGCATGGAACACTCAAGCGACAGACCCTCACAGGAATATAATAAGACGCGTGTCATGCAACAACATGACAACATGCCACGCTCATGATGCGCTCGCAACCATTTCGTCAGCGTCAAGTATGCCAAATTTGTTATTACAGTACGTGAATGAATGACGAAGATATGTGACTGGTGCAATCATGATGATCATGAGATACGTGTCATGTAACAACATGACTTCATGCCACGCTAATGTTGCGCTCGCAGCCGTTTCACTAGCTTCACATGTACCGAACTCGGTATTACGCGATGCGAACGGATGACATGGGTAAATGACATATCCAAACATGATAATCTTGACATGCGTGTCATGACTACATGCCACAATGATCATGCGCTCGCGGCCGTTTCGCTATCTTCACATGTATCAAATTTGGTATTACGTGACATCAATAGATGACGAAGCGTGACTGGTGCAAGCATGATAATCATTAGATACGTGTCATATCAGAACATGACTACACGCCATTGTCAAGGCGCCAAAACATTTCGACGTGATGCGGGGCGCGTGCTCGCTGGCGTTGTCGCGTCGGGTGCCGGGCCTGCCCTATACTCGCAGGCACGCGCACGCTGCGTTGCTTAGACATATGCGCGTTTCAGCACGCCCGGCGTCCCTCCGTCATGAAAAGAGGAAGACGAAGTGTTGTCGGCGTATCGCATGGTCGTCCAAGAACGTTATGAGCATGTTGCGAAGGTTGATAAGGGCTCCATGCTCGCGGAGGAAATCCTTTCCGAGAATTAGGTCTTGGGAGCATTCGCGCAATACGTCAAAGGAAGCAATGTATCTTTACTTACGAATTTGAAGCCCAGCAATGTATGTTCCCAGCGGTGTCAATAGGTGACCTCTCACAGTCCGCAGATTGGGTTCATGTCCCCAAGGTGTCTCTACCTTTCGCAGTTGTGCAACAAGGTCAGCGCTTATCACGGAATAATCGGCACCCGTATCAAACAGAGTGATTACCGGGTGGCTGTCAACAAGAACGGAGATGCAAGCCGAGACACGTTTGTCATCGATGGCATACGTCGGTGGAAGGATGTCGTGGATTATCGGAAGGCAGTTTGGCAGGGAGGGGGGGGGGTCTTGTACTGGTCGGTTAACAATAACCTCACCCCCAGAGGCCGCTTTTTTTAGTTTCCCTGGGGTGGGCTCGTTATTCTAGGTGATCGTGCTGCTAGTATGACCGCAAAGGCCGATTGTTGGCCAGATGACGTAAAGCACCGTGGAAACAGTGAGCGGGATTGGCGACGCGGAAAGGTTAGGGACTGATGGCTTGCCGAATATTCGGCGATAGCATGGGGGCCGCTCGCCATCTCTGTTTCAACGAGCATCTGGACGGAAGCCAGGAAGACCTATGTGCTGGTATGCACACTCACTGTAGATGTGACCTGGTTCGCCGCAGTGATAACAGAGAGGTTGGTTGTCGGGAGCACGCCACACACTAGATTTCCGTATAAGTTGTGGGTTTGCCGTATGGCGGCAGTCCTGAGTAGAACGATGGTGCCGTCTGCAGGCTGAACGGACGGGACGAATAGCCAACAGCCGGTGCAGGAGTACGTAAGGCTCTCGCATACGTTAATAGCAGAGCTTCGGCTGGACGCGGGGTCGTGATAGATTGGCCCTCGGCTGGACGAAGAGCCACCATGGGTTGCATCAGCTGCCGGACACCTCGTGGACGACATCTGTTTAGAGCAGCAACATAGGGCTGAGAGACACCACGTGCAGCTCTTGCAGCTCCTCGCGCACTGTACTGCGCTCGAGTAGCATCTGGTGTCTTATAATCGTGACATTAAATGTTGCCAGGGCCGATGACACTGATGAGAGACTGCCAGGGCGCTCTTTTGAGACGAACGCTACATTTGCATCCTCTGAACTGTGGTGGCTTCATGGAGAGAATCCGCTACAGTGTAGGGAGGATTGCGCACTAGTCCAGCGAACAACTGCTTTTTCACTCTCCGCGTCAGTAGGCGCACCTTCTTCTCTTCCGTCATCGAGGAGTTAGCTCGCCTGAACAGCCGCAACATGTCCTCAACGAGCATAGCAACAATATCGTTCGGGCGCTGTTTTTGAGAAATCAAGAAGCCGTTCCGCTTGCTACTTTCGGTCAGAGCCTCGGGGCGTATTCCGCAACTGGTTGCAGAACTCTGGCCCGGTTGTCAAAGCGGCTTCATGATTTTCGAACCAAGTGCGTGCAGAGTCCTTGAAGTAAGAGTAGACATATACCGAAGCTTTAGGTTCTCGTTCCACTTGTTGACGCTGGTGCAACAATTGTAGTCGTCAAGCCAGTCATCGACGTCCTCGTAAGGGTCACGATGGAACGGTTTCGGGGTTACCGGGGCGTTAAAGAACCGTGGAAGAGGCAGTGTCGATGCCTCATGAGTTTGCGTTCGCGCACTGGCCGTAGTTCTGCCGCGTTGTGGAAGGGGCCAAAATCATGTGGTAGGGCCTAGTCGTCACAGGCTACGCCGTAGGTCAGCTGGTTCTTCCAAGACTTTACTAGTGCCGAGTATTCCTGCTGATTGCACTGCATACAATACTACCCAGCACCTCCACCAGAAAATGTCACGTGAATGCGGGCCGACTACAACGTCTGTTTACAGGAGCAGCAGCACTGGACGTCGAGCCCAACCGGGCACCAAGACTACGAGCACACCAATCAGTCTTCTTTGTCACATTGGTACATACATGCACTGGCATTGTTCAACCTTGCTCCTTGCCCGTGGAAATATTTATAGAAGTAACGAGGTAGTTATCAAATGAGAGGAACAGGTATTTGAACCTATAGAAATACAATGCGGGCTTCGGCAGGGAAGTGTCTTATCACCTTTGTTCTTTATGCTGTATCTACAGGGACTAGAAGCCAAATTTGAGTGGAGTCGACTTATATTCCACCTCTCTTTTGTCAAGCAAAGAAAACGCATTAAACAGTCATTACCAGCAGTGATGTATGCAGATTATATAGTAATAATAGCCGACAACAAAGAACATCTGCAGAGTTGTTAAACTTGTGTGGTAATGATGAAGATGGGTTAAATTTGAAGTTCCGAAGGGATAAATTGGCAATCATGATTTTGCATGATCAATAGACAGTGAGCATAAGATGCAGGAAGTCACGCTTAAGATAGTGGATAAATACAAATATTTGGGCATAATAATAAATAACGATTTGAGTACCTTATGGAACACGAAAGATACGTAATGACTAAGGGTAACAGGAATGCAGCTGTAATGAAAAATTGTGCACTGTGTATGACGTTGTGAGAAGGATTCGGATAGGTGTCATGGTCCCGGCTTTGACGTTCGGCAATGCGGTCTTGTGCAAGAAATCAGAAGTTCAAGCAAGATTAGAAATTAAACAACGTGGCATAGGTAGACTTGCTTTGGGAGCACACGGAAATACCTCAAATCAGGGGGGTACTGGGTGACATGGGAATGACATCGTTCGAGTGCAGGGAAGCTACAAGCAAGATAGAAGTTGAGGAGTGATTGACAAAAATGAGAGGGGAGCGTTGGGCTAAGAAAGTTTTCAGCTACTTGTACATAGAGATTGCTGACACTAAATGGAGGATGCGAACTAAGAACTGTCAAGCAGGTATTTAGACAACGGCCGAATACCAGGTCAAAAGGAAACAAGGGTTAAGAGAACGTAAAAGAAACATAGAAAGACATGTGGAAGATTGGAATGCTTGCAAATCATCACTCGAGACTTACCGAACTTTCATGCAGAAAATTGCAAAAGAAGAGATCTACGATAATTCTGGGGGTAGTTCTCTGCTGTACGAGGCCAGACCGGAAGTACTGCAAGAAAGAAGGAATGGAAGTACTGAACGGAAGACCAAGACGTACCGAGCCAAATACGAAGGCACAGACACGGTATGTAGTACGTGTGGAGAGGAAGAAGAAACAGTTGAATATTTGATAATGATCTGTAAATATTCCACCCTATAGTCCAAGATAATGGCGCAGAATTTTTCAAAGCAATTGGGTTAAAGGAATCTGAAAGCAAATAGACATTAAACGGGTAGATATGACCATAAGGAGGCTTAGTTATTGGACGCTAAAACCAAGGCGCGAGTGATATTCAATTCTTAAACACATAGTGATAGTAATTAACTTTATGGCTTGGTGGCCTGAGCCATCGTTAGATCTAAAGGGCACAGCCGCATGCACCCATTCATCCGTTTGTCGTCCCGGCGTGTGATCGCTCTCTGTCTTTGACAGCCAGGACATTGAAGAGCTCACTCCCAGCACGTGCTCAGGGTTTGGGCAGAGAGTACTAAAGGCACCGCGTTATCATTCACGCCTGGCGCTTGATCGTTTTTCTTTTTGGCAGCGAAGACTACGAAGACAAGTCCGACAAACTGAGCTGGGTGCGGTGAGGTCTCGCGAAACTACAGCGGCAGGTAGACGCAGGCAAGCGCTCCCGGAGGCGGTGATAACGCGGCAAGCGACTGCCAAAAGCGGTCGCTACCTGAGGTTGGTGGCGACGATGCATGGTTTAAGCTCCATTTTCTCGACCAAGGTTTCGGACATGCTGCAATGTTTGCTGTCGTATGTGGCTTGACAATGATCTGACAAAGATTGCTAGCACCCAAAATAAACAGTCCCAATCCAGTGCCATGCCGTGCTCCAGCGAGAGTCCACCACTGATGATGGAGCTGGCAGTGCGTTTGGAAAAAGTGGGTAACGATTTAGAGTGCTAGGTACTCTATTATGAGAGAGCATAGAGAAGTGCTGTGGGCCTAACAGGCTGGTGAATAGTACGCATGATGAGCCCTTGTAAAAATGCCTTAGCGGCAAGCAAGGTGCTCGCGCTCAGCGTTACGTCCGGCTTCTGCTACCCACTCAAACTTGATCACTTTCTCACAATAAACCACGTATAGAAACCTGTGAACCATAGAGCAACTTCTGATCTTCCCCCGCTTCACCCGCTCATGATCATTCACTTCGTGGATATACGCCGATTATTATTATACTGAGAGCAACACCTCAACCCGGTGCGCTGGAGCCTCTCCCTTCCACTCAACTCTACAACTACATTTTTATTTAACGCACGTAACATAGTATCGAAAAGCATGATGGAGCATATGCAAGTGAAAACGAAATTGCAGTCAGTTTTAGCTTAAATAGGGGTGAAATAAAATGTAGTTTGGTAGGCAAGCGTCTCAAAACATGAATCAAGGAGTGAGGCAGCAACTTGAAAGCTACGTTTACCCGTATAAATACTGAGTCAAAAAATTTATGGTTGCTGCTGTTTTTTTTCTTAATTCTAGGACACATATTACACGTAATAAATTCATAAATTTAGCAACTAGACTAAAATTCTTATAGAAGTAGGGGACATGGTAATACATTTACGTAGTCTAAACTGGAGAAGTGAACTTGTGCTCTGGCCCCGCGGCGGTGGTCTAGTGGCTAAGGTACTCGGCTGCTGCCCAGCGTGTCACGGGATCGAATCTAGACTGCCGGGGCTGCATTTCCGATGGAGACGGAAATGTTTTAGGCACATGTGCTTAGATTTGGGTGAACGTTAAAGAACCCCAGGGGGTCGAAATTTCCGGTGTCCTCCCCTACGGCACCTCTCATAATCATAAGGTAGTTTTGGGACGTTGGAACCCCACATATCAATCAACTTGTCGTTCTAAATGGGGCGCCTATGAGTGCTAGCGTTATTTATTTCCGTGAGCAAAAAAACTTATACACAAATGTATACGAAAACGTTATACATTGTGCAAAAGGAAACTAAACAATAAACAGCATGAAAGATAATATTACGAAAATGAGCAAGGACACGTGTAAATGATATCAAACAGCGCAAAGTGTCGCAACCCTAGTGTAGTCGGTGTTAGACAAGAGCCGAGAGTGGAGGCACAAATACACTGCACCAATTTGAGTCAGCGGGTCGTAAGCACATCGAGCAGTCTGAAATTGAACACAGAATTTCAAGCGGACCTAGTAATAACCCTTGCTCACTGGCTCACAAATAGAAATTGAATATAGCCTGAACTCTGTGGTTGTGAAAGTACTCCTTTGCTGAAGATATATACCCAATATATCATTATTAGGTGCGAACAAAACACGGAACAATAAACAGACACATGAGCGCTACGGTACTAGAGGCGTATTGCAGTGAAATTGATAGCGGGGCAAGTTGGTATGTATTCATAATATAACTCAACTATCCATCAGTTTTTGTGCAATATGTTTCTAGTACAGTAGCGCTTGTTGTGTTTTTTGTCCACGATAAAATAAGTTTCAACATTGGATGCATACCAACTCAACCAGATATTAGTTCTACTGCAAAGATATATACTACATAAAACTGGCCACATTTGCTGCTCAGGCATTTCCCACTGTTTATATAGCTGCCATGTATGTTCTTGTGCCCCTAATTCAGTATTTCTAGCTGCTCCAGGAGGTACTGCTTTCTTTGTGGGTCGACCAATGTTATGCGCAGACATGTTTGAGCTATTTTACAGCGAAAGCCGTTTTCCAAAAAAATGAAAACACACTAAGCACACATTGGGATTCGAACCCGGGTCCTCCGCCTGTCAGATGCGTATTCGACGTCTGAGCCACGCCGGTGCTTGGAACTCCCTCACATCTTTGCCTCAAGCTTGATTTCGGGAAAGAAAGCGCGCTAATACGAGCAATAAAGGGTCTTAGAAGAGAAAAGGAACAAGCAATTGTCAATCAATGTAAATTGCGTAACGAGTTGGTCGTCCGATGCTCCAACCCATCGAAATGCTTGTTCTTGCTCACCTAATAACTGTGGCGCATACCCACTACAGACTTCATTCTTCATTGTTGCCAGCTGCTACATGAAAAACTGGCACACGATTTCTTGGAAGTGTGTAGCGAATACCACGCTTCTCAGAAGTATTACGAAGGATTGCATAGTTAAGTGGCTTGGTACAGAGAACTTATGAATATTTATCGCATAATGGGTACGGAGCAGCCATGCTTGTAGCAGTTACCCAAAGAGTTTCAGAAAAACATCTGAAAGGTCACTCGTGGAGCATTTCCTGTGACTAAGTTGCGCATTCCGCGCAGGCCTGGTGGTTCGTTTGGTTTTCTTGCGTTAATGGTTGTTGCAAGACGTTAAGGTATACGGTGGCGACAAAAAATATTGAGTGAATCACGTAAGAAAAAATATGCTATGTACAGAGAAGTTCATTAGAGTGACGTCTACATTAGGCACATTCATTGGGGCATGACTTAACGTAGTTGTATGGTGCTGAAGCACTGCTCTCGTTAGCTGTGTCCACTTTGAGTTCCTAAAATGTTGTTACCAAAGCTATTCCATAAGCTGCATCTAATGCCTCAAACAGTTTCATGAGTTTCGATCAGTTTTATCCACTTTAGAAATTACTTTTCACGAGCATTGAATTCTTTTCTCCACCAGATAAACGAAACGGTGTACTTCTAGGTGACTCTCTTCCGGAGAGCCTAACTGTGTGTTTTAAATGGCAACAAGAATTTCGAAAATAAACTGGAATATGAGTTCGATTGATGTGGGGCCTAACTTCTTGAAACCACCATATGTATAAAGAACCTCCTTTGGTTCTTTAACGTGCACCCAAATCTAGGCACACGGGCCTGCAGCACCGTCGCCCCCATCAAAAATTCAGCTGCTGCCGCCGCGGTTCACTCCCACGACCTGCGTTTCATAAGCCAAGTAAACGTCCCATTAGACCATCACGGCTGGGCCAGAAAAGCACATCGTCAAAAGTCAAAGGCAAAAGCGTTTATAACTTGCAAGGTACATGAGGTTTTAAAAAAGCGTTATTGTGTGCGTAATACTAGCAGGGGCAGGAGCAATATCCAATAAATAATGCAAGTAATATGCAGCCATTGCGCTCTTTATATATAAATCTGCCGATCAGTCTTGTTCTTCATTTGATTTTCAAACAGAATCATATGTAATGCGGGAGCAGAGGTGGGAGCCTTTCATTTTTGGGCCGAAAAATTTTATTGTGAGCTACCTTTCGAAAAAGAAGGGTTAGAATCTGTCTTCTCTCTTTTGATCCTTACTTAGCCTTTGATCATTTCAGAGGTACTCCTGGCCTCTTTGCAATTCCATGACAATTGCTGCTGATGTTGAAGACTCATCAAAGAGCCCATTAAAAATATTTACTCCACGACTCAGCACTCTTATTAATCCTGAGACATCAATTATTGTTATGTCGACTTTCAGTAGCTCTTGCTAACGCAAAACCACCACGGTTAGCGGTTATTTCGTAGCTGCCACTTTCTTTAAATAACACAGAACGTAAAATACTATACCTTCTGCGTTCATGCTGTTCAATATCAGCGATTTTTTTCTTATTCCTTATATTTATAATAGGTGCACTGCCGCTCGAACAAAGAAGATGGGGAATCGAAGGAGCGCTCACGCGAACTGATGCTCCAACGTGTGCAAGAATGAGGCGACGCCACAGTAGAGCATGTAGCCGCGCCAGCTGGTTATGCGTACTTCCATTCTCGCAGTAGTCTGAGGGCTCATAGTGTTTTATTCTAAACGGGCTGGTGTAAACTGCTTGTGCAAACCCCAGGTAAATTACGATTAACTGCGGCACTCCCGAACCGGGCTCTTCAGCCTCATTTTTGTTTCGTTATTGTCACTGATGTTGCCCAGGTAGCTACCACACGCAATAGAACATTCGCCTGAGACTGGTAAGAGCAGAGCTTTTGGTTAGGCCAGATTTCTGTGCGCCTTTGATCAAACAGGCTCCATCTCCCAAAGCATTGCAATCCGTTTCTATGACGTGCCGAATCTTGCACAGGTACGTGGCACTTCGTCGGAACATCATACGATGTTCAGAGGAACATTGTGTGAATTAAGCCAGAGTGTTTTCCCAAGTCTCAATTTGTGAAAATTTGAGCAGTCTGAACATATCAAGAGTATGAAAGCACTCACAACTTGCAATCTCCAAACACTGCCCGGCATCGTTTCACTCATAGCGAATAAGAAACGACATTGTGAAAACAGGGACGGCGGTGGTAACAAAACCATCCATTTGGTTTAGTAGAAAATACACTGATTAGCGTCATAAGTTCCCTTCGCACTGTTTTTACCCTGCCATACAAAATTCGCTACGCCTATTAGTAACCCTTGTTTCGATCACACGTGTCACCAACGGAAAAAAAATAAACCTGAAACCACGTAAGTGAAACTATTTGTGAAAGGCTATTTATTGCTTATGCTGTAGACCCATTCCACCCTGTGCAAAAGACGTAAGCTGCGAGATTTGGACTGTACTAAAATCAAGGCTCAATACGAGATTGTCAAAATAAAATAAACGCAAGATGTTGACGTATGAAAGAGTTCGCTCGTGGTCTCTGTAAGTAGAGCACTAAGCACACAAAAATAAAATACGCAAACGAAAACAGGTATGCATTTCTCTGTTTACAATGTCTGGGCAATAAAAGTCGCATAGCTAAGCGTTGATCTGCGACACTGTCCATTTCGACTTCCACCTGAAAACACGACTGACACAGACAGACAGACACAAAACTTTATTGAGGTCTTGAGGAACACTACCTCCAGGAGGTAGAGCAGCGGGCCGCTCCCACGTCGGAACGGGTAGGCCGAGCCTCACCGCCGCGTCGTGGGCCCTCTGGATCGCACAGAGTTGATGTGCAAGTTCTGAGCTCCTGAACGCAAAGCTCCATTCCTCTTCAGTCATGTGCCGAGAATCGCTTGATGAGGGGCACTGCCAGAGCACGTGTTCTCACGTAGATACGGCGCCAGAATCTGGGTATGTTGGAATAATGCTTTCAATAAACTGGCTGTGGGAACGAAGACTGGGGTACGACCTGATTTGAAGCATGCGGAGGGTAGATGCCTGGGCCCTACAAAGTTGCATAAGAGGAAGGGGGAAAATCCTTCTGTTCCTCTGATAATGTTTGGTCAGCCCGCTGAAAGTTAGGAGAACATCCCTAAAGACCATTAGGTTGGAGTCTGAAAGTCCTGCAGGCCACCCAGCACGGTGAGTAAGTTCGCGTGCTCGGGCATGGGCGATCTCGTTTACGTTTGCAATGGAGACGAGATGTGATCTGAGGTGAGCCGGAAACCAAATTATGGCGTGTTCCGAACTATCCCTATTACCTAAGATGCCAGCTACTTCAGCCGATACCAATCCAGATGCAAAGGCTCGCACTGCCACTCGTGAGTGTGTACAGATGTGTTGCCGGGAGTCGTCGAAGAGAGCAAGAGCTATGGCTACCTGTTCAGCTTTAGCGGGTGTGGTGTTCCTGATTGTGAAAAAATTGTTACTAATTACTTCTCTGTAAACCAACCTGAGTCAGTATAATAAACAGAGTCCGTTTGACCACAGAAACTTCAGCAGTGCTTTCTACGCTTGACTGTCATTTTTCCGTGCTTGAATGCGTGCGTTTTCTATTTTCTTTTCTTTAACCGTTCCTTTGCATCCTTTTCCCAACTTACTTTTTCATGTCCATTTTCCTTTCCCCAGTGTTCGGTAGCAAACCAAAAAATTTCTTCTCGTTAACCTCCCTGTCTTTCATTCAACCTTAATCTCTCTCTCTCTCTCTCTCAATATATATATATATATATATATATATATACATATATATCAAAAGAGGTTTTCAGACACAAACCACAACGGATATATTTTGGTCACCCTTTCACATCATTTTCCTTAGCTTGACGAGAGCCTTTTCGAAGTCGTAGTATGACGTGGACTCGGCAATTACTTAAAAGACAGCTTTTTACATAGTACAAATATTCTCCCATTATATGTAGGTCACTATGTGGGGCCGCGTATATTCTGCGGTTTTCTCTGTAATAAGCACAAATTTCACTATATGTGGTGATCTCTTCCTGCTAGAAGTCCAGGGCTGAAGAGTGCACCTCCCGGTTGAGAAAACCGCATGCTACACAGTGTGCCGCTTCTTTACCAGAATTCCCCACATGAGTGGGCACCCATACATGTTCTAGCTTATCGCTTCGTTGGTTATTTTAGGAGCGAAGCTCCTTAAGTCGTAGGGTCGTGCGTCCACGTTGTATGTTGTAGTAGCCATCGTCGTCGGTGTATTACGTAGCCATCTCCACAGCCGGACTAGAGGAGCGGTACGCGTGCACCCATTCGAATTGAGGAGGAAACCCACGCACATTACTCATAAAAAAAGAGAGCTGGTTCTGAATAAATCACTTACAGAGACGAGCATCGGTGACTTAATTTTCATTAAAATTTGCCTTGAATTTGTTGATTACTAAAAAAGAAATTGGCAGATCCCACGTACAAAGGGAATCGATGATATGCGAAGCACGAACGAGATACGTTGATATGTTTCCTTAAAATCAGCACAACGTTACGAAGTGGAGGTTAATGATGCCGTACGTGACTTCCGTGTCATCATTATCATGTTTCGTTGCGTCGTTTACCTTCGTCATCTAATCACGTCACGTGATACCAAGTTTAGTATATGTCGAGCTAGCGAAACGACTGCGAGGCACATAATGAGCGTAGTATGTTGTCATGTTCTTACATGACACGCGTGTCCGGATTATCACGTTTGTACCAGTCATATACTTTCGTCATCCATTGACGCCACTTAACACAAAATTAGGTATACGTGGAGCTAGCAACCAGCCACAAGCGCATCAAGAAGGGCCCAATATATTCCAATGAAGCGCTGAAGCGCACGCTGAACACAGTGACGCTATGTTAGCAAGTCAGTTGTCAGTTGACGCTATGTTAGCCGGGGTCAGTTGCGAAGCAACTGACCACGGCGGCGGTCAGATCTGCAATGCAGCAGAGGGTGCCAAGAATCTCTGGATCCGGACAGGCCGCCATTGGAACCTGAACTTGGCAACGTTTAATGCTAGAACCTTATCTAGTGAGGGAAGTCTAGCTGTACTATTCGAGGAGCTAGACGGTGTTAAATGGGATATAATAGGGCTCAGTGAGGTTAGGAGGACAGATGAGGCCTATACGGTGCTACAGAATGGGCACGTCCTTTGCTACAGGGGCTTGGCAGACAGAAGAGAACGGGGAGTGGGGTTCCTCATTCACAGAAACATAGCTGGCAACATAGAGGAATACTATAGCATTAATGAAAGGGTGGTATGTATCGTAATTAAACTGAATAAAAGATACAAGATGAAGGTAGTACAGGCTTACGCGCCTACATCCAGCCATGATGACGCTTCAGTTGAAAGGTTCTATGAAGACGTGGAATCGGCAATGAGTAAGGTAAAAACACAGTATACTATAGTGATGGGCGACTTTAATGCAAAGGTAGGGAAGAAGCAGGCTGGAGACCAGGCAGTAGGAGATTATGGCATCGGTACTAGAAACGCCAGAGGAGAGCTACTAGTAGAATTCGCAGAACGCAATAATTTACGGATTTTGAATATTTTCTACCGAAAACGAGAAAACCGCAAGTGGACATGGAGGAGCCCTAATGGCGAAAATAAGAACGAAATAGACTTTATAATGAGTGCACACCCTGGAATCGTGCAGGATGTGGAAGTGATTGGCAAGGTACGATGCAGTGACCATAGAATGGTACGGTCTCGAATTCGCCTAGACTTGAAGAAGGAGCGTCAGAAACTGATACGCAAGAAGCCAATCAATCAGCTAGCACTGAGAGGGAAAGTACAGGAATTCACAGTGTCGCTGCAGAACAGGTACTCGGCTCTTAGTGAGGAAACCAACATTAGCATAGATACATTGAATGATAATCTGACGAGTATGATTACGGAGTGTGCAGTGGAAATTGGAGGCAGGGTAGTAAGACAGGAAAGACAGGACACTGGCAAGCTTTCCCAGGAAACGAAGAACCTAATTAAGAAGCGTCAAATCATGAAAGTGTGAAGTACAACAGACAAAATAGAACTGGCAGAGCTTTCGAAGTTGATTAATAGACGTAAGGTATGCCATGTAAGAAGGTATAACATGGAGAGAATTGAACACGCTCTGAAAAACGGAGGAAGTGTCAAAGCATTGAAGAGGAAACTTGGGATAGGCAAAAGTCGGATGTATGCACTAAGGGACAGGGAAGGCAAAATAACTACATATATAGATTGCATAGTTAAAATAGCGGAGGAGTTTTACAGAGATCTGTACAGTAGCCGAGACAACCACGACCTTAATACTATAAGAACTAGCAGTAACCCAGATTACACCCCACCAGTAATGATAGAAGAAGTCAGAAAAGCTTTGGAGAGCATGCAAAAAGGCAAAGCTGCTGGTGAGGATCAGGTAACATCAGATCTGCTGAAAGATGGAGGACAGATTGTGTTAGAAAAACTAGCCACCCTGTTTACGAGGTGTCTCCTGATGGGAAGAGTACCAGAGTCTTGGAAGAACACTAACAACATCTTAATACATAAGAAAGAAGATGACAAGGACTTGAAGAATTACAGGCTGATCAGCTTGCTCTCTGTAAAATACAAGATATTTACAAAGGTAATTGCTAACAGAGTAAAAAAAACATTAGAATTCAATCAACCAAAGGAACAAGCAGGACTTCGAACAGGCTACTCAACAATTGACCACATTCATACCATCAATCAGGTAATAAGAGAAATCCTCAGAGTATAACCAACCACTATACATAGCCTTCATAGATTACGAGAAGGCGTTTGATTCAGTACAAATATCAGCCGTCATGCAAACACTGCGGAATCAGGGCGTAGATGAAGTATATATAAACATTCTGGAATAAATCCACAGGGGATCAACTGCTACCATAGTGCTTCATAAAGAAAGCAACAGAATACCAATCAAGAAGGGTGCAAGGCAGGGGGACACATATTCCCCAATGCTATTTACCGCGTGCTTACAGGAAGTTTTCAGAAGCCTAGAATGGGAACAGTTAAAGATAAGAGTCAATGGAGAATACCTTAGTAACCTGCGCTTCGCCGATGACATTGCATTGCTGAGTAACTCGGGGGACGAATTGCAACTCATGATTACGGAGTTAGACAAGGAGAGCAGAAAGGTGGGTCTTAAAATTAATCTGCAGAAAACGAAAGTAATGTACAACAACCTCGGCAAGGAGCAGCGCTTCGAGATAGGTAATAGTGCACTTGAAGTTGTAAAAGACTATGTCTACTTAGGGCAGGTAATAACCGCAGAGCCGAACCACGAGATTGAAGTAACTAGAAGAATCAGAATGGGGTGGAGCACATTCGGCAAGCACTCTCAAATTATGACAGGTAGATTGCCACTATCCCTCAAGAGGAAGGTATATAACAGCTGTATCTTGCCGGTACTTAGCTACGGAGCAGAAACCTGGAGACCTACAAAGAGGGTCTAGCTTAAATTGAGGACGACGCAGCGAGCAATGGAAAGAAAAATGGTAGGTGTAACCTTAAGAGACAAGAAGAGAGCAGAGTGGATTAGGGAACAAACGGGGGTTAAGGATATCATAGCTGAAATAAAAAAAAAGAAATGGACATGAGCAGGGCATATAGCACGTCGACAGGATAACCGCTGGTCATTAAGGGTAACTGACTGGATTTTCGAGAGAAGGGAAGTGGGTTAGGGGGAGACAGAAGATTAGGTGGGCAGTTGAGATTAAGAAGTTTGCGGGTATAAATTGGCAGCAGCAAGCACAGGACCGGGTTAACTGGCGGAACATGGGAGAGGCCTTTGTCCTGCAGTGGGACGTAGTCAGGCTGATGATGATGATGATATGATGATGATGATGATGATGTTAGCAAGACGCGAGCTCTCTGCAGTCTTACGCCAGGCGCGACCGGCGCGCCCAGCGTCCGTCGGCGTGGCCCAACGGCAACCGGTGCGAAAAGCGACATACTGCATTTTCCACCGATACGTTTACCCAGACAACACTGCCTCTCGATATTTTCGTAACAGAGGGACGCCGGACGCGCTGAAACGCACATGCAACAAAGCAACGAAGCGTGACGCGCGCCTGCGAGTATAAGGCAGGACCGGCACCTTGCGTTGCAACGCGGGTATGACGCGTCGAATTGAACGCCGGCGAGCACGCGCACCGCATCACGTCGAAATGTATTGGCGCCTTGACTGTGGCATGCAGTCATGTTCTCACATGACGCACATCTCAATATTAGCATCTTTGCACCAGTCACTTACTTTCGTCATCCATTGACGTACCGTAATACCGAAATTGGCATGTGTGAAGCTAGCGAAACGGTGGCGAGCGCAACATTAGTGCGGCATGTAGTCATGCTGTTACACGACACGCATGTCGTGATTATCATGTTTGGATGTGTGATTTACCTATGTCAAGCGTTCGCGTCACTTAATACCAAGTTTGGTACATGAGAAGCTAGAGAAACGGCCACGAGCGCATCATGAGCGTAGCTTGTAGTCATGTTGTTACATGACACGCATTAATTGCTTATCCTGTTTGCACCAATATCATACCTTTGTCATCCATTCACGTCCCGTAATACCAAGTTCGGTTAAGTGAAACTAGCTAAACGGCAGCCAGCACATCATGAGCGTACCATGTAGTCATGTTGTTACATGACACGCATCTCATGATTAACATGTTTGTACTGGTCACATATCTTCGTCATCCATTCAGGTACCGTAATACCAAATTTGGTATATGTGACACTAGCCAAACGGCCGCGAGCGCACTATGACCGTGGCATGTAGTCATGTTGTTACATGACACGCATGTCATGATTTTCACGTTACGGTCTGTCGCTTGTGTTCGCCATGCGGTCTTGTGATACCATACCAATTCCGCAACAAGCCATCTGAACAAAACCACCGCAAGAGCTGCAGAACCATAAAATGTAAATCATGACATTCATGACATACATGTCTTGATTTTTACGTTATGACTATAGTCAAAGATGTTCTTCATACAGTCATGTTATATCGATAGCATTATTGAAACGACCAGGAGAGCTAAAAGTCGTAGGCGGATAGATAGATAGATAGATAGATAGATAGATAGATAGATAGATATAGATACGCTTAATGTCACTGCTGTTCGCTAAGAAACGCTGCGCATTAAAATTACTTGTAACCAGCTTTGGTAGGACGCGCATGCCGAAGATGCCACCCACGCCCAAGGATTTTGACGAGCCACCTGAGGCATCGCTATCATCATCGATGGAGAGTGGGAAAAGACAGCAATAAATTCTCTGTTCCTGTCGCCTCAACCAAAAGAAACTGCCCGACTTTAAAGTTTATTCATTCGTTGAAAAAAGTTTATCCTGGAATAAAAATTATCAACGTCGCATGTACGTGAGAATGCTCATTAGACACATGAATCCGTCCAAGGTACGTCGTACACAATATGTGCATAGTGTTATGCCAGCGAATCCGCAGCAAACGTCCGTGCCTTTGAAAAAGGCAATCTGTGTCAAGGCCAGCCCGCCTGACGCGAACAACTCAACGGCGTAAACACGCGCGGCGCCTTTCTGGCGCCCACGTGCAGTGAGTCAGCGCACGTGCAAGTGAGCCCGTCGAGTAAACAACCGGCGTCTTCCTGTCTGGGGATCTGACGCAATGCGCGGCGACGTCACTCGTCCTTGGGTGCAGCCACCTGCAGCGCAGCCTCTCCAGATTCGTTGAGAAAGAATGACGCGGCCCAGCGGCGACCCCCCATTGGAGGAGTCTGACCTGACGACCAGCGGCGCTTCTGGTTGGACATTTGGGTTGGACCCGGTGCATATAAAAGAAGCCCTGCGGCGCGTCGCAATCAGCGGTACTAGGTGAAGGAAGACCTGTTGGAGAGCCGACATGTGTGTCGCAGCAGACACATTTTGAGAGCAGACCTATGTGTTAGAGAGGAGAGCTCGGCTCTTCGAGTCTCTGTCGGCCCCAGTGCGAATTTGTAACGCCTCTGTATATATGGTGTACATAAGCCTTGTTTAACTCACCGTCGTCTCGTCCGCTCGTCTATCAGCTCTGCGCAGAAGCAGGTCGCGAGCTGAGAAACCTACGCTACCAAAACGGCTGGTGACCTACCCGGCGGAGTTCGAAGCAGTGGCGCCTTCGGGACCGTGTTGGCGTCGCCGTCTTTCGAAACAGTGGTTGCAGCAGTGAGACTTCGAGGCGCCCTTCGTAACGTCGTCGGACGTGCGTTTCGCAACAGTGGTTGGCAGCTGCGGGATCGACCGGCGTCAGCAACATCGATGCGGTGAGTGCCTGATGTTTTCCCCTCACTTCACCAGACTACTCTAGCTCAGGTTGTAGTAGTTTAGAGTAAAGCTGTGTGAAGCATCGACGTGAGCTTTGATCGTTTCAAGCCAAGTCGAAGCGCTTTGAAACCAAAGTTAATGCGGAGGGGGTAAACACGGGAGTGTGAAAAATTGCTTGCGCGTCTTGCTAGTTGTTTATAGTGGGTACGGCAAATAAATTGTTAACAGGGGCAAACAGCAAGAGGCTAGTGTGAACGATGGAGAACCTTCAAGTGAAGGATCTCATCGAAATTTGTGAGGAACTCGGCATTACTTTGGGCCGTGCGAAACGAAAGCAAGCGATCCTTGAGATCATGAAGGATGAAAGAGTGTCGGCTGAGGAAGTCGATGAGGCCTGGGTGGATATCAAAGCACGCCGCGAGGAGGCCGAAAGGCGAGAAGCTCGCGATCGTGAAGAAGCTGAAAGGCGCGAAGCTCGCGAACGTGAAGAAGGTGAAAGGCGAGAACGACGCGAGGAGGCCGAGAGACAGGAGCGCCTCGAGTTGAAACGAATAGAATCGGCAATCCTACAGTGTTCGCAGGCGCCTAGCGTAGCTTCTCCGACGATTCAGGTCAGCGGTTTTAGAATTCGGGACCAACTGCCACCGTTCGTAGTAGGCGAGGACATGGCGAAGTATTTCGTCAAGTTTGAACACGTCTGTGAGCGAAACGCTTTGGAGCGGTCTCTTTGGGCGCAGAACCTGTTAGCTCTTCTTCCCGGCGAAGTGTCCGACGCGATAACTTGCTTGTCGAAGGAAGCGTTTGAGAGCTATGACGAGGTTAAGGAAGTGCTCTTGAGACGTTATAAGTTGTCACCCGAGGCTTTCAGGCAAAGGTTCCGGTATACTAAAAAGGGGAATGAGTCACACGTTGACTTCGCGTTTCGTCTTAAAGCTGATTTATTTGAATGGCTCAAGGGCGAAGGTGTTTATGACGACCGCGATAAAGTGGTGGAATGCGTTGCATTGGACCAATTCTACCACCGCATCGAGGAGGATGTAAACTTTGGCTGCAGGACAGACTTCGTGAAGTACAACTAAACAAGGCAGCAGAGTTAGCTGAGGAGTAATATACTCGCCGAAAGTTGCATAGCAGGGCAATGCGCGTTGAAAAGGATGAAAGGAAAGACGGCTTTTCAAGGAAACCTGATCAACGGAAACATGTTCCGCACCGTAATTTCCAGAAGGACGCGTCTCTTACGAATGACACTGTAGGGGAATGGCAAACCAAAGCGGAGAAATCGAGTGAGGTTTCTACCACACGGGCGTTTGGATCACGGAAGCCTCTAATCTGCTACAACTGCAAAAAGGAAGGGCACATCGCGATAAACTCTCAGCAAAAGTTTGCAACTATCCTAGAATCGGAAAATAAACGGAAGCCGCTAATCTGCTATTACTGCAAAAAGGAAGGACACATCGCGATAAACTGTCAGGAAAAGTTTGCCTTTGCAACAATTTGAGAATCAGAAAAAAACATGCGGTTGTTGGAGCCGCATCTCCAAGAAATTAGGGTGAATGGGAAAACGTGCCGAGCACTTAGAGACTCAGCGGCAACCATGGATGTTGTCCATCCTTCATTGGTGTCTCCGGATGACTTTACAGGAGAATGCGCGTGGATCAGGCAAGTCGCTGTGGAGCAGAGTGTTTGCTTACCAATCACCACGGTTGTCATTGAAGGCCCGTTCGGTAAGCTTCGCACCGAAGCGGCTGTGTCTGCCGCGCTAAACGATCGTTTTCCTTATCTTTTCTCTAACAACTCAAAGCAGCTTCTCAAAGAGTAGGGTAAATCGTTCTTCCCCAACTTAGCGTACATGGCCCTCACGCGATCGCAAGCGCGGAAGCTTTCGCGGAAGCTTGACCTTGTTTAATGCGGTGAACTCTCAAGTGACCTTGTCGGCGGGTCGACGGAACCCCAGAAAGGAAATTTTCCACGTGAGTCATGTGAGCAGTCACGCGAGCGGCCCGTCGCCGAAGCGACCGGCGCGGTATGCGTAGGGGGAGACGACATGGCGCCATTGAGTCAGAGCGAGAGGGTTGCAACGCTCTCGCCTGTAGCGGAAAGTTGGAGCGAGCTGTCGAGGGATGATCGAGAGACGCCCATTCAAGAGCAGCATGAGGGCCTCTCGACTAAAGCGCCAGTGGAAAGCCACATGAAAGCTGCACAAGTGTTGTCGGACGAGTACAACGACAAATCGGTGAAGAAGCGCGCTTTTGAAGTAGGAAGTCAGGTAATGCTGCTGCAGCCGTCCAAAAGGAACAAGCTTGAGGTTGATTGGGAAGGGCCTGCCAATGTAATGTCGAAGCTTCCCGATACGAATTATGAAGTGAAATTAGGAAGGCGGCAGAACAAAATTTACAACTTGATGAAACCCTACGTTCAACATCAAGCGGTCGTAAATCAGCTGTTGAATGCTTCAGAGGAAGCGGAAGCAGAAATTTTTAGTTCTTGTGAGGTAATCGAAGGGGGATCGAAAGTAATCTGGGAGCAGATAAACCTAGAGCCTAGGTTAAGTGAAGTCCGGAAGGAGGACCTGAGAAGGATTGTTTCCGAGTTTGGAGACGTGTTTTCGGACCGCCCCGGAAACACGAGGGTGATCGAACATGATATCGAGCTAAACGGTGAGGAGTCAATCCGTAGCAAGCCGTATCGTTGTTCTCCTGTGGAACGTCGCAAGTATGAGCAGCTGTTGGTACCGCATAGGTATCGTCGCCTAGAAGTGGCCGGTTACTGATGTGGAGCATGATGCTCCAATTGCACAACTTTGACGTTCGCTAAAAAAAAGGGAAAGCCTAACGCTAATGCAGGTGCATTGAGCAGTGCGTTCTAGCTAGTACCTTCTCAACCTTTTGGTTTCTCGCTGGCAATTCGGGGCAAAATTTTGACCTCATCACGACCTTTGCTGAGCGCTCTCGTTCAGAGTGATCTCAACGAGCCAACTTTGTGTTGTATTCTAATTCGTTACGTTGTTGTACGTGGGAAAAAAAATTGAGTTGTCATTTTAAGAGTCTTGTGTCCTACATGTGCCTCTTGATGTAGAGGAAACGAAATTCAGATAGACACGTAGCTAGGTATGTGTTGAACTATACTTTGTCTGGTGTTCTGTCGGGTGACCGAGGGCACTTGCTCGTGTCGTGTGTTGTCTGTTGTCGAACCGTTCTTGAAAAGTTGCAGAACCATCGACGACTGCTGAAACCAAGGAGCGTCAGAAGAGACGAGCGAAGCTGGTCGACAAGTTGTGGCGACAAGCCAGTGGAGCTGGGATCCGTCCTCAAGAATGGGATGTGTTCCCGGGACAGAGTCTGGAGCTGCATTCTCCCCATGGCCCTGGAGCCGAACCTAGAAGGACCTGGTGAAAAAACACACCTGACATCCGAGCCCCGTGGAAGCAGCTCGTCTTTACGGTGCATTGTCTGGCGGCGGAGGTGCTGTTATGCCAGCGAGTCCGCAGCAAACGTCCGTACCTTTGAAAAGGCAATCTGTGTCAAGGCCAGCCCGCCTGACGCGAACAACTCAACGGCGTAAACACGCGCGGCGCCTTTCTGGCGCCCACGTACAGTGAGTCAGCGCACGTGCAAGCGAGCCCGTCGAGTAAACAACGGGCGTCTTCCTGTCTGGGGGTCTGACGCAATGCGCGGCGACGTCATTCGTCCTTGGGTGCAGCCACCTGCAGCGCAGCCTCTCCAGGTTCGTTGAGAAAGAATGACGCGGCCCAGCGGCGACCCCCATTGAAGGAGTCTGACCTGACGACCAGCAGCGCTTCTGGTGGGACATTTGGGTTGGACCCGGTGCATATAAAAGAAGCCCTGCGGCGCGTCGCGATCGGCGGTCCTAGGTGAAGGGAGACCTGTTGGAGAGCCGACATGTGTGTCGCAGCAGACCCATTTTGAGAGCAGACCTATGTGTTACAGAGGATAGCTCGGCTCTTCGAGTCTCTGTCGGCCCCAGTGCCGAATTTGTAACGCCTCTGTATATATGCTGTACATAAACCTTGTTTAACTCACCGTCATCTCGTCCGCTCGTCTATCAGCTCTGCGCTGAAGCAGTCGCGAGCTGAGAAAACCTACGCTACCAAAATGGCTGGTGACCTTCCCGGCGGAGTTCGAAGCAGTGGCGCCTTCGGGACCTTGTTGGCGTCGCCGTCTTTCGAAAACAGTGGTTGCAGCGGTGAGATTTCTAGGCGCCCTTCGTAACGTCGTCGGAGGTGCGCTTCGCAACAATAGATATTGCAAAATATCACGGTAAGGCGAATAATACTTAAGGTTGTGTGAGGACGCTACCGGTAAGTTTAGAAAGCATTAAAGTCGCCAACTTAAAAAAAAGGCTCCACCAATAATCTATAATGACTACATTGAGCTATGTGCTGTGAAGCTATCTTGGAGCTGTCGCTTGACAAAGGCTGAAAAAGAAGGTTATGTTGCCACATAACACATTGCATATGAGAATTAAGACAGATGTTTCATTGGAACATTAGGTTAGAGAAAAAAAGAAAGAAGACAGGAGAAAAATCAAGAAGAAGAACGAAAGAAATAAAGAGAAAAAAAGGAAGAAAGATGCTCGATGTAAGAGAGCGCTGCGAGATTGAGTGCTTCTTTTGATGTAAGGCATGAAAGAAGCGGACAAAGATTCCGTTAGGCGAAGGCCAACCTTACGCCATCGGCCTTGGAGTAATCGATTGGTTTTGGATTTCCCTAGACCTTGCTTATGTGCACTTTTATGCTTTTTTTTCTTTCAGATTGCAACTTTAACATTTCTGAGTAGTCTTGTATTCCGTTCCACCGTGTTTTATTTGCGTAATATAAGACTCAATTATTGATTATGTTTTGTTTATTTTATCGCAAAGGCCAAGCATGCTACAGTTTTTATTTGTTATTTTTATTGTTTCTACATCATGCATACTTTCTGTTCACCTGCCGCCTCATAAAATACTCATCGCTTTCTCCTCCTCTTTTCGCAACCGCTTTCCACTGAAATTGGCCTCGCTAGACATGACCTTTTTTTCAGTCTTTCATTCTTTTGTTGCATTTCTAGCCACACCACTGTTTTTTTGCTGTCATCGTTGCCGGATAAAACAAACAGCAATCAGCACTTCGCACGGTTGTCTCGTTTTGCCCTCGTTTTTTTTTCTTTTTATTCACTCACAGGGAATACTCAGCCGCTTAGTCCTTGGTTAACCTTGTATTCATATGCTTATGTTTACTTTTTCGAAGCAAAACTTTGGCCTTGGCTGACCAAATTTATATTGTCCCACTAGCCAAGCTCTTTTCTGATCTGTACTTTAATTCAATAGGTGCCTACGCTCAATGTTCATGATTTTTTCCTTATACCTTTTTTGTCCCAGACTACATGTTGGTATGCAATAATCTAAGGCATACAATAAATGCGTATTCTTAGGTACGTCGACAGATTTCGCTCATCCGGAAACGAACGTCACAATAATCTGTCGTTTGGGCGTTATAATTGTTGCTTCATTGTCTCGCAGCAGTGTTATATTTGCTGGGAAAATGTCAATGATAACTGTACTTTCGGTATGGCTTATTAATTGATGAAAACGTTACGAAGAAGTTGTGTTCCTGAAACTTTGTTTGAATGTTCGTCATTTAATGTATTTCAAATGGTCAGAATAATTAAGTACTTGTGTAGGTTCTTTGTATGGAGCCTGACATAATCCCATCTTGTTATTCATGTTGTAAGGGAACCCCGTCTGGTCGGGAGCAGACATCGCAAAAAGAACTCCAGTTATAAAATACAGAACAAAACAAAACGAGGCGTTTCAGCTACAATAAGGGAGCCTTCACAATGTGGTGTTTTGCACATATTTATCTATAGTCGGTGACCACATAAGAATAAATATAGGCTACACCCAAAAGGCCACATTGCTCTTATGTTCCATTCCTCCCCACTCCAAAGTCAGTAGTTCTGAAACTATGGCAATCAATTTCACGCAAAGAACATTCATCTTGCAATACTTCATTCATAATAAAATGAACAAACGAAAGCTCAATAAGAAAACTTCAAAAGGCATGGAGTTAAGCGTCAGCTTTGCTATATGTCTCTTTCTTGAACCCCCCCCCCCCCCCCTCAAGCTCATATCAGAGGCCACAAAGACGGAATATACATCTCTCGAAGGTGGCGTTTATACGCTGTAGCTATGGTGGTATTAAAAGAAACAGTGACATATCCAACGCATTGTTTAAAAGGGAATCGTTCTTTTGAGGTTTTACAAAATGAAAGAGTAGCATTAATCACGTTTCATATAGGGTCGTTCGCAATATTTGTTGTTTTATGAAAACTTCACTGTCAGGTTTCCTCCCTAAACTGCAACTATAGACTGCAATTATGAGTCGAAGCTAAGAATAAAAAAGTGATCTGAGATTGCCTTCATAAATTTAATTTCTTGCGTTACCGTAAGTACCAAGTATTTGTCTCACGTCAAAGCGCTTGTCATCGCGTTTGAGTTAAACGCCATTGTTTCGTTCGACAACTTGTTTCATCGATATAAAAATGCATAGCGCACATTATGTTTAACAGCAGGAGTCATTGCATACGTTGTCGTTAGGTTAATGGTAAAATAATATTTGCGACTGAAGTTCTGATGAGCAAAGTTGTAGGTGAATATTTTTTCTCGTTTCGACGACTTCCACATCATGGTATTTCTTGACCTCCCAGTCCGTCTTGAAGAGTATGTCTTTGTTTTGTTTTTCCCTTATGACCCACTTTAACTATAGCATTGTGCCATGCGAATTTCCTGACGGAGAATTCGGGCGACGTTTTATAGCGAAAAAAAGCGCCTGATTGGAACATATGTCTCCGTGGAAAACAACAAGGTGAAGCTCATATTAGGGTCCCTCGATGGAATGTGAGCGATTTCTCCAAAGAGCGCTTGTAGATTTAGGAACGCAAAAAATTTAACGTTTTTTTTTCCGGGTCTATGTGTTGATATGCACGTTGCAGCGTCAGCGACTGCGACCATTCCTATCTGCATCACTTTTCCTTCTCTATTTTCTTTCCCTTGATTATTTCTGTTTTCGGGTACGTACTTCTGCATGTAGCTTGGTAGCCAAACTCTATTCACTTTACTTCTGTCTTCTTGTTAATTACTCCTGCTCTGCATCTTTAGCATGGTCTTTGGAAACACTTCGCACTCAGGCCTCTACGCATCTGCAAGAGAGCTGGAGATTCATTTAGAAGACATGGTGCAATACATGTAACCACAGTGCATCAAGGTGCTGTTCATCAATTTTAGTGGGGACTCAGAAAGTGGAGTTTCTTGTCGTGGTATTCGTAATATGGGCAGCCCGACATCTTCATTCCTTGTGAAATTCCCTGTTATTTTCATTCACCGTAAACATCACCTTGAAGAAAATAGAGGGAGTGATCTGTACTGCCTTACGTGCTATCTTAATCTTTTTCTGCTATGTTTTGACACAAAGTAAGGCAGAGAGAGTGTGAAGCATGAAAATGATTCTACAGACACTAATGACATAAAGAATATGGAAGAGAATAGTTTTTGCGTTTTTACTGTTATACTCGTATGGTTATTATGAAGTGAATTGAAATTGTTTACACAGGACAAAAGATTAACCTTCCCACCGCTTAAATTCGAACCCACAATTTTCGCACTGCGCCTCCAAAGGTAGTCAATTTGTGCTATGCTGGTTGGTGCTTTCTCGTTCTATGTACTTGATTCCGCTATTTTTGACCAAGTGCAGGAACACTATATGGTGATTGTTATGCAGCGCCACTACTAGCCAAGGCATCATGTATGCAACACTGTTTTTACAGAGGTCCAGAGATATCACTTGATATTTGCTAGATGTCTCAGCTGAGTGATGAACCTTAGCGCGCTATTCGAAGACAACAGCTGTGCCGGGACATGACACTCGCTGTGAACGAACGAGAAAAGAGTGATGTTTTTTAAGAGCCTGTTCGCTTCTTTGATAGAAGGAGATGAGTAGGACTGATAATACGGCCAAGAAAAGCATTGAAAAGATTGTTGCATTTCGGCTATACAGTAGGAATATTTGACGTAGATATTGATTATTTTATGCAAGCAAAAATAACCTCTTTCACGATGTGAACCGAACCCACGACCCCTGATTTACGCTTACGATGATCGTTCAGTTGATGAAGAGGGTAAGTTACTTGGTAAAAAACATAGTTTAATGTCGGTAATTCAAGTCTATAATGGTTACTTATTGTGCGTCATTATTGAGATAGTGCACAGTAAAGTCAATTTATTATGGCAGGATGGCTTCGGACTTTCGCACTGTAGAGTAAACAGTACTGTGAATCCTCTAACATTACTTCAAAAAACACAATTCTCCTCCGAGACTCCTGTCTCAACACCGCGCTTCTGATACGGCAATGAGGATGGCGGAGGCGTTTATTATTCTATTGACTATGGAGAACTATGCATCATTGAACAGGGCAGGAATAAGTGCCCAGAAAGTGTACAGTTCGGAGGGTATGTGATTTTCTCAAAGCAACAGCAATTAAGCAAATCCGTGGTAAGGCGGTTACAATGTCCGTATCCAGAGCAGGAAAATTTCAATTGCACGAGCCGGGCTTTCAGCGCAGAAATGCGCACTCAAGTTTTGTGCTCAATTATAGGCACTCGTGCGACAAATAAATTTATTTGCTTTCCCTCCTCTTATTTAGGGCGAAGCACCTCACTATGGTACAATGTCCCTCCGTTCATAAACCACCACCTGGTGTCTACAGCAGATGCAGAAACCCAGACATCTGTGAACTAGAACTACAGAAGGGTTATCAAAAGGCTGTGAACGAGAACAACGAAAAGAAAAGACCACGAAACCAGAATTACACTGATTTTGCCCACTTAATAATTAAAGAATATGACTGAACAAGCGTTTCAAAAGAATAAAAAAGCAGGCTGTTCACGAGAACAAAACAGAAGGCCACTATTCATGATCCGATGCCAACTTATTCGCACTATCATTACCATTCCCTTCTTGTATAGGCGTAAATTTAAGACGTATGTGATTCTGTTCGAAATTAGTGTTTTTGTGTTCCCTTTAATCTTTCGTTGCTTCAGCGATTCGTGATCTGTGAGAGTGCTGCAGTGATGTAAGTTCCATCATGTCTATGTGCTCTTGTTTGTGCGAGCCACTGAAGTGATTGTGTAACACCACGCAGTTGTACTCAGATGAAGTGCTGTTACTAGATACAATACACTTCCCTGTTTCTCCTATAAAGTGCCTGCGCCGTACTTCATTCGGGATTTCGGAAGTTCTGTTTTTTTCTATTTTAAAAACACATCTATAAGTTTTTTTGTGCTACATATTTGGAGGCTTGTGCACCTCGCTCCCGACTACGAAAAATTATGGGTGCCCGGCGGCACTAAAGAATATTGCCATCAGCACTCCCAGTTCACTGAATTTTTACGTCACGAGTATGGGCATAACCCATCGCTGTTCGCTTCGGCAATTCATTGAGTACTCAGCCTTCCATGGCGAATGGCTTCACCGAACGCTCTTGTACGTTGCTTGATGGGCACATATTATCCTGCTTTGTGTCATTTTAAACACCCATACCTTTGTTTATGCTAATATTCGCCCGGTGCGTACACGAAAACAACTAGGCACCAATGCCAAAAGAAGCTGGATGGCCAAAAAACACGTGCTCGTAATCACATGCCCTGGTCATCCCAACTGTTCCTGCACGTATTATCCTAATACTCCAACGTTTACAAACGACAGTTCCCTCTAGAAAATCAGAAGCAGCGCAAGCCACATAACAAGAAAGAGACGAAACAAGCACAATTATTTGTTCGCTTGAGGTAGCTTGAAGTCTCCACCCCATACCGACTTGTTAAGAAGTTAGGCCCGATGTTTCAACTTACTTCGCCGGCAATAGGCAGTCCACCGCTTCTTGGATAAACCTATCTTGATCTTCAACAGGCGCTCCTGCAGTAGAGGTCCTCGCTCATGAAGCAGAGAGTGGCAGCATTTGGTCCATCTCTCTCCTGCTGCCATGCCATTCATGATGTTTCTACTATTTTTACAAACATGTGTCAACCAGCATAAGCGAGCTTTTCAGCGTTTTTTTTTCAAATAACACCCATTTTTGTGCTCTCCCTGTGTCAGATAAGAAATCATATATGAAAACTCAATGAAGATCGATTGACTCTGCTCACACTAATGAACTCTTCAAAAATTTCGGCGTATTACATGCCTGTGCTTGTTGCCAATGCAGGTGATTTGCTCATTACATTTTATCAATACTGTTTTCTTAGTGGCACAAGGCTCCAAACTACTTCGACCAACAAATGCGCTCGAATAAGTAGCTAACACCTGTTATCGCACCTGACGTGCACTTTTTATGTTGATATGGCAAGGCGCACTTCCAAAGCGACTTTTAAACTGTGAATTCAGGCAGTAATATAAACTACGACTTACATTTATTTCGGTCTTTTTGAATCAATAGTTCGATCTTCCCGCCATTGAGTTATACCATTGCTGGCTGCCGACGAAGGCAGCGAAACTCTAATTCACGGAACCTTTCATCTTCGGATTTAATCTTGAAAATTCCTAAAGGGCATGCGGCAGCATGGTGAATTGGAAAAATGGTGTATTGATTTTCAATGTACTCGGCCGTGGCTCTAACAATACACACACGCCGACCCAGATACGCCATGATACACCGACCCAGGTAGGTCGGCGTATCATGAAGGAAGCGTACAAGCGTTTAGTATCCTGACGTGTATCACAGGCGCACGAGGGGTACTGGTGATAGTTAACTGCAGCAAGTCTTCATCTAGACAGCTATAATACAAGCGTGCACGTATAATATCCCTGTAAAGTGAGCGCACAAAAATACATCCAGTAGTGCTCGTTAAGAACCGCTTGGCTCTATAGCTGTGCCATTACACGCACCATGGCCCTGACACCATACTCAATTGCCTGCTAAATTTGCTTCACTCGGCGCGCAGTAATCTCCAGTCACGTAGATGCCGTTTCTCTGAGGCTGTGCAAGAAAGTCAACAGTATGCGATGAGGGAGTGGGGTCGGCTAATTCCTAGAATAACCCGCAAATGCTTTCAAGATACTCGACAATATCACTGGTTCCCGTTGTTAGAAGAAAGGGCAGTGGTGTCTTTGTTGCATGCGTTTTACTTCGCGGTAAGCTTCAAAATGAACTCTTGTCGATCATTTATCATGTGATCACACTGCGGACACAATACGGGTGACATTTGGGTTAAGCATCGGGCAAATCATAGTGTTAGAGGTGGAAACGTAAGGCTTATATATGAATGGATAGATGGGTGGTTAAAAACCTTATTGAAGCTCTTAAATGGTTTCTCTTCTTATTTTATGGGGAAGAGAAACACGGCCTTCTTCCACGTAGGGACGGAGAGGCCTAGGCTACTCTCGACGTCATAGACCTTCTAGACAGCTTTTGTTGTTGAAGGAGGGCTAAAAAATGTCCGAAAGCGTTTGAAAGAGGCTTCGAAAAATGACGTGAACTTGACTGCAACTGTACATAATGAAGAGAAAATATTTTACATGGAAATATTTACATCTTAATTGCGATCTACGGACCTAATGTGGCCCTAAGCAAAAAATACTGCATCTGTTGAGAAATTTTGAACACTCATGCCACATGAACTATACAACCATTTTCACATTTACAGGTATAAACCGAGTATGGACTTCTTAAAACATGTCCCCTCCTCATCTCGCAGAATGTGCTGCGGCCTATGTATGAGAATTTGAGGATGACGTTCCTATCTTCCAGTCTCCTTCAAAGTAAAACACTTCGCTCTCCTCCTCAGCCCATCCGATGGAAACTGTCAGACTCCCTTTAAATAAAGCTTCTTTATTGATTTGTCGCACACAACTTTATGGCTCTGAAAGCAACATATATATAAAGGTGGAAACGCCGTGTTCATCTATATTAGGATAATCTCCCGTGCACACGTCTTTGAAATGATAGAAAACACTTTTGAAACTTGCAAATATTAAAAAAAATACAAGAATGAACAAGAAGCTTCCCGATGGTGAAGGTTGAAGCAAGCGGCCCTTTCTTCCTCGAAGTTCACACCGAACAAATTTCGGCGCTAGGTGAGAAGACTCTGATAAGACACCCAAGTGCAGATTTCTCAAGGGATCCTCTCGAGCCATCGGCGAAGAGCATTTCTTCGAACGATGGCGCGTTCTGAGGGTGTAAGTTCTCATGACATGACAGCGGAAGCTATTAAGCTCTGTCGCGTATTGGTGTTTTGAGTGTCGTGCCTGCTCCTATCTCAGAATTCTTTCCCTCGATGCTACACATCATCAAAAATGTAACTGGCTGTCAACTTTTCAATTTCGTGCGTCCTCGTTTATATCAGATAGAGTTTTTTAAGAACAGCTAAGGACAGTGCTACTAACTGCGCAACTCAGCCTACAACATATGTGTTCCAACAAGTTACGAAATCAAGCGATCTGGGCATGCATAAATAAACGGCTAACACAACTTCGCAATGAAAATGTCACCAATTAGGGAATAAAGAATAGAGGGGGACAGGTAGAGTGTTTAACCAAATTAAGATAACCTGTTACCCTACACGTGGGAAACGGTATGGTGGTGGTAGTAAGAGGGCGAGGAAAAAAATTGGAGCCCGTGACACATTACGCACACAAACACACAGCGAGTAATACTCCATCAATCTGGAGCGTGACGGGAAATCACTCTCCAGGTCGGTTTTTCTAAAAAAAACTCAGCAGTTTTTAGTCAGCTTCAGCTGCGACGTCATTTGTCGACTACGTGAGAGAGCATATTATACAGATAAGCATTTTGGCACCCCCAAACAGGGCTTGATGTGGCGCTTGTCCATCCGCTAAGAATCAGAATTATCTTGCACTTACTTGTAGCTGTGAGTACTTCCCAAGTTTGGAATCATAGTTAGGTCATCCGGAGGGGCCGTGTTATTTTGCTCATGTTTCGTGCAACATGGGCATGTCCAAATAACTGCAGAATCGAACATTTTGACTTGCAAAGCAGTTGATTGCACCGGACCACTTGAACAGAAGCACTGTGCGTACGAAGAGCTGCGTAAAGACAGTCCGCATACCGTTCCTTGAGGTTTCGTGGTGGTGCCAGTGTATGGCTAACCTTCCAGCCTACCTTTTCAGCTCTCTCTTTAAAGTGTAACCACCAGGATCACTTAGTTTGGTACGTTCCCGTGAAAAGAGGCACAACTACACTGGCTTCGCTATTGCTATAGAAATTTACTGCTTAGGATTTCGTGATACTGTAGAATAGAATATTTATATAAGAAACTGTATTTAGGTGTTGTTTTAGGATCAAGAGTACCATGAGTGCCACGAGTGTCATCAATCGAGATATAGATACAGAGCAGCATATAAAGAAATGTTTATACCCTTAGATGGGTTGTTGCGCAGTGCGGTCCTATTATTTAACTCTTCTAAAGATGCAGGGCTGAGACCTTTTCTGAGGAACGATGAAACATCAAAGTTGCATGAGAAACTAATTCTGGTGGCTTACCGAATATATTATCGTAGCTGTATTTTAGGAAGGCGCAATAACAAGTTCCCACAACTGCGACTGAATTGTAACGTGGGTCAAATTCGAAAAATACCCGATCACCAAGCTTTTGTCTTTATTTAGGCAATTCTTGGATATCATCTAGAATACACTCATACGTCTTGCTTAACGTTCTCGCCGTAGTTTTGATAAATCAGAAATTTATGCCCCAGCCATTCTAGTAAGTGTGTTTTAGCAACCACAAGCCACGCAATAGGTGGACTATGCAAAAATTGCTAGTGACAAATCGCAAGCCGCTGTTCGACGTAAGTATAAGAAAACCACAAGAGGGCATAGAAAAAGAAGTTCTGGCCCATTTCTCTTTGTGTTAACAAGGATTGAAAGACTCGGCTCTGAAAGGCCTCAGTACAAATACCTAAACAGTGTTGGTGTGGATGATACCGTGGATAGTAGACGGACACGGGCGTCCACCTGTCCATCCGCCCGCCCGCCCACCTGCCCGCCCGCCCGTCCGTCCGTCCGCCATTCGTCCATCCGTCCATCCGTCCGTCCACCCGCCCGCCCGCCCGCCTGCCTGCCTGCCTGTCTGTCTGTCTGTCTGTCTGTCTGTCTGTCTGTCTGTCTGTCTGTCTGTCTGTCTGTCTGTCTGTCTGTCTGTCTGTCTGTCTGTCTGTCTGTCTGTCTGTCTGTCTGTCTGTCTCTCCGTCCATCCGTCCTTCCGTCCGTCTGACTCAGCATCTCCTGAGTGAGTCATGGACCTAGGCGGTGTTCTGAATGAAAAAAAAATTGGCAGATCCCTCGTACAGTTGGAATTGATGACATGCGAAGCACGAATGAGGTATGTTGATATTGTAAGACAGTAACAGCGTTGTAGTCTCAACGGCGTTTATCAGGCCGAATCGCCTGATCAACCCTTCGAACGAAGACGACGTTTTTCGTCGTGAATCAAAGTTCCTCGCGAATAAGAGTGCGAATCAGCGCGCGAAAATCTGCATCCGAGGAAGGCCAGCTGTCACTGGCGTCTGGGTAGTCTGGGTGCAATCGAATAGCTTGCAGTTCATGAAGATGCTGACATGTCGTGATGACGTCCTCAACAGTGGTGAGGTTTTAAAAAGCCAGAACGTGAAACGCAACATGGCCGATCTCTTTGATGATGTGGCGAACACGATCAGCTTCTGTCATCACCGAGTCCACGCGGTGGCAAAGGGCAAGGCGTCTTCAATTTACGAAGTGTACGTCTCCCCAGGATGTTGGGCACGCCCATCGAGCTTTCATTTCGACACTTCGGAATGGATGTTCGGTTTCCCAAAATCCTACGGGCTTGTTGAGAAAAAGTAGGCCAATCTGGGAAGTGGTTCTCGTGGTTAAAAAGCACACTTTCGCGACATCGGACAGATAGAATGCGAC
The DNA here is from genome assembly GCA_013436015.1 of Rhipicephalus annulatus. Classification (NCBI taxonomy): domain Eukaryota; kingdom Metazoa; phylum Arthropoda; class Arachnida; order Ixodida; family Ixodidae; genus Rhipicephalus; species Rhipicephalus annulatus. The sequence goes on from WOVY01000708.1 coordinate 245,098, forward strand.
GTGACAAAGTTTTTGAGGCTCATCCCATTGGTTATAAACACTGGTCATGTCGTATTCTTTTAGTCATACCTCGACGTTGTCGCGTGGGAGACCAGAGAAGATGGGTGGGTTGCGCTGCCGGGCGTTGACGATCCACGCAGGAATGGTTTGTTGGACAGGGATGCTGGATGTTCCGGGCAGCGGTTCTTGAGCCATGACAGCAGACGGGGGAAGGAAGCGGCGACCCGAACGAAGCTCCAGGAGAACGTAGAGAAGACGCGGGGATCGAAGCAGCCTCCACCACTCTGTAAGACAGTAGCAGCGTTGGAGTCTCGACGGCGTTTATTAGGCCGAATCGCCTGATCAACCCTTCGAACGAAGATGACGTTTTTCGTGATGATGATTATATAAAGATGAAGAAGATGAAGGTCAAACGTTGTGAATATTGTGCTTACAATATGTTATTTTAAAATCAGCACAACGTCACGAGGTCGAAGTAAATGGTGCCGTACATGACTTCGGTGTCCTGATTATTATGTCTGGATGTGTCGTTTACCTTCATCATCTGTTCTCGTCACGTGATACCAAATTCATTATATGTGGAGCTAAAAAAATGGCCGCAAGCACGCTATGAGCGTGGTATATTGTCATGTTCTTACATGACACGCGTGTCAGGATTATCATTTTTGCACCGGTCATATATTTCGTCATCCATTGACAATACCAAATTTGGTGAATGCGGAGCTAGCAAACGGCCGCGAGCACATCATGGAACACCCAACATACTCCAATATAGCATTGACGCGCGCGCACGCTGCGCACAGCGAAGCTACGGCCCGACGGCAAATGGCGCGAAATGCGCCATGCTGCATTTCGCACCGATGCCATAGAGTAACCTTACTCTATGCCGATGCCTTACTCACACCGTACTGAGTCTCCCTCTTTTCGTGACGGAGGGAAGCCGGACGCGCTGGAACGCGCAAGCGTCAAAGCAACGCAGCGCGGCGCGCTCCTGCGAGTATATGGCAGGACCAGCGCTTGGCATAGCAACGCCGGCGGGACGCGATGAAATGAACGCCGGCGAGCACGCGCATCGCGTCACGTCGAAATGTATTGGCACCTTGACCGCGGCATGTAGTCATGTTCTGACATGACACGCATCTCATGATTCTTATGATTGCACCAGTCCAAATCACTTTGTCATTCATTGGCGTCACGTAATACCAAATTGTACATATGTGAAACTAGGAAAACGGCCGCGAGCGCATCATGAGCGCTGCATGTAGCAATGTTGTTACATGACACGCATCTCATGATTGTCATGATTGCACCAGTCACAATACTTTCGTCACCATTCACGTCCCGTAATACCAAATTTGGTATAAGTGAAGCTATAGTGAAACGGCTGCCAGCGCATCATGAGCGTGGCATGTAGTCTTGTTGTTACAAGACACGCACCTCATGGTTATCATGTTTGCACCAGTCACATACTTTCGTCATCGATTCACGTACTGTAATACCAAAATTGGTATATGTGACGCTAGCGAAACGCCGCGAGTGCATCATGAGCGCGGCAGGTAGTCAGGTTTTTACATGACACTCATGTCATGATTTACATCCTAGGGTGTGTCGCTTGTGTTCGCCATGCAACCATGCCATACCATACCAGTTTTGGAACATGTCAAGTGAAGGAAATACGGCGAAAGCTGCAGGACCATAATTTGTAAATCATGACATTAGTGACATACATATTATAATTTTCGTGCTATGACTAGTCAAATATGTTCCTGATAGAGTCATGCTATGCCATACCAAGTTTGGTAGCGATACCATTATCGAAACGGCCAGGAGAGTTAAAAGTCGTAGGAGGCTAGATAGATAGATAGATAGATATATAGATAGATAGATGGATAGATAGATAGATAGATAGATAGATAGATAGATAGATAGATACGCTCAAAGTAGCCGAAATTCGCCAAAAATTGCTTCGCATTTAAAAGTCTTTATAACTGTACAAGTTGATACTTCGCGCTTCTTTGTAGTCTTCATTTCAATTCATGTATATCACATAAAGCTGCAGTCCGAATAGACGGGTCAAAAAGAGTTTTTGATACATTTCACCTATCCATGAGAGCAAGGACTATCAGCATTCTTGCAGTCATTAAGAGATTTCTTAGTCCATCATAGCAATTTTTTTGTAATCCTGCCACAAAATTAAAACTGCTGCAGAATTTCAGTAATTAAACAAGCAGGTTTCTAACGGGCGTAAAGCATATGCATAGAGTCTACATTGGGAAAAACAGAATCCCACCACCCAAGCACACAATTTTCAGCATGTTGAAAGCATAGGAATTCGTGAAAGGGAATATATTCAGGCTATCATGATTCGTGAGGTACATTTTACCTAACAGGCTACTACACCTACAGCAGATATCTAGAAAAAACAATCAGCTTAAGCAAAGTTTACTATTTGCCGTGTATCATCACCTTGTTAAAGCATTTTTATTTAAGTAGATTTATCCTAAGAAACAGCCATCCATAAATACGTTCAAGAAAATGCGGGAGTTAGTGGACAGGCTGCAAACAAGAAATTGGGCATTGATTATGCTCACAGTACTGAAATATATATCACAGCGATTACAACATTTCTTTGTTATACTTAGGCCTTGCACTATCCTCACGAGGAGTATATTAGTCTACTCATAGGATGTTTATTATTTCAGAAATGAAGGTATTGGGATCAGTTTTATTTTCCATAATAATGGATTGCCTACATTGGATAACGGTAAAAAACGAGAGGTGGCAGTGCGATAACTTCATCAATACAAGGATATTTATTCACGAGTGTTTACCAATACGGATGTAGGAAGTGATAACGAGCGTAGTACAAAATTGCTCTGCAGGTGTGCGAGTTCTCGACATTATTTTCGTAATGTGAAGGTACAGAAAGAGTTAAAATACCTAATTTGCGTGCTTAGTTTTGACGTGTTCTGTGCCTGCTCGCTACCATCCCCCCTGAAGTGGCTGTCTTGCGATCAAACCAGCAGGGATAATTAAGGTGCTTCACTAAGATTCCCCAGGCTCCGAAAATAAAGCATCAAGGCGGTAGCATAATTCTTCACGCCTCAAGACTGGCCGCGATTTGAGACACAAAGATTGTGGCCAAGAGGTTCCGCAGTCGGCTCTTCTGCATAATGAGGCTTCTTGAGGACAAGCGTCTGTGTGCGCGCATGTGAGAGGGCGAGTTTTTTAAATTGTGAACTTTTAGTTTTTGTTTCCACGTGGCCCGTCGGAATATTTTAACTCATGCGAGTGACTCTTAAGAAGGATCACAAGCAGACACTGAACTTTAGGAGGATTGCAAGCGGACACTGAACACTGAAGTTTAATAATTACGCACTTACGAAGCCCTTTACAAAGATGTGCCATTCTGCTCGTCAGAGATTGTGGGCTTATTAAAAGAGCGAGTTCTGCTGTAGTGTGTTTACTTATACTACTGGCCTGTGAAAAGGTTTTATGCTCCCATACGCTAATTATATGTCACATCAACTTAGATAAATATATAAACCATTCAAGCTACCAATTCGCCTTCATTAACACGTGACCACTGCGGTGGCTATGACACTTGTGAATTTTCTGTCAGGAAGTTTATCCCCTTTAACCTCCACGGTGGACATGGCTTCAGCATTATTTGTTTTGCGCGTGAAAGTTTCAATGCGCAGGCAAAAACTTAAGTTTTCGTGGTGCCTTTCTTGTTCTCCCGAAACATATAACTTCGTTCGGAACATTACTAACGTATTACAATGTAGCATGGCATCATAACTATGTAAAGATGTCCAAAGTGCGACAAAGTTTTGAAAACTGCGGCAGAGAAATGACATGGGAAAGCTTTCTTTGAGGTTTCTAAATGACTTGCAAGAGCTGAATGGCAAAAGTAAGAGAGTCTGTAGCCTGTGCCTAAAATACCGTTTGCCTTGCCTAAAATATCGAATCCCGGCTGTGGTGGCTGCGTTTTCTATGCAGGCGAAAATGCTGTAGGCCCTTGTGCTCCGATTTGGGTGCATATTAAAGAAACACAGGTGTTCGATATTTCTGGAGTCCTCCACTATGTTTTCTCTCATAATCATATTTTGGATTTTGGACTTAAAACATTTCATATCAATCAATAAAATACCGTTTTTTCATGATTGAAAGCAAACTTCGCATGGGCCCATTTGCTTCGAGCCCGGCAAAATGTTTTTACTGTCTTTCGCGACTGTGTAATTTCATACGTGTAATTTGTCCAACAGTTTTTTTTTGTTGCAAACGTAGCTATTATGGTATCACAACAAGGGTCACGCGTGATGTAGTAGTCCGCCGCTGCCACTGCCGGTGCCTATAACTAGTATTGAACAAAATAAGAAACAAAGCTACACTGTAAACAGAAATAAGCCGAGATGGAAGTAAATGACCTTCTCCTTTAGCGTACGTTCCGATGAGAGTTTTAAGGACACCGTCCGGAGGGAGTAAAAAATTTACTCCCCATAAGTAGGGGGTTTTTGCATGGTGCCGGGGGGGTTTTATTTACATCCAGTGGGGATTTTTTTCAGGTCAGTATGGGAGTAAATGTTTTGGCATTGACCGAGAAAAAAATTACGTCAGCAGTCGTACTATGTGCAAGCGTAACTTTATTTACATTACATTCTATGCGCACAACAATGATTAAACTAGACAAACATTATCACAACGTTCACGTAATATCACAACACTCGCTCTCACCACAGCTTGCCACACGCAGTACACACCTACCGTATAGTCACCAGGTATATATAGGCACCACATTCTCACCTCCCATGTAGCCTTGGTGAAAGCCTTTTTTCGCTAATAAATAAGCAATAAATACGCACGGCGTAAGTACGAACTTGCGGCGGTCTGATGCAGGCACTTCAATACACATGCCTTTTATCCTAAGCCTGTGTAATATTCAATATTTTTTTACTATAGCGAAAAAGTTTAATAAGTTGACGCTCTGTCGTACGGGCTGAATTCGTATTAGCAGTACTGTTTGTGGACCCGTAAAATGCGCTGAATCATACACAATTGCGCGCAGCCTTGAATATACACAATAATGAGCCCCATTCAGCAGCTCCAGCGATGAACCGAGGTAGACCGCCGCTACCGCGTCCGACGACTAGGCCTCAATCACGAGTACGCACGGTGATTCGTTGAATGAGAGCTGGCGTTCACAAAATGCTTGCTGATATGCAGTTTACGTCTCGTTGTTTTTCCCATGCACAGAAATAGCTGTCCGCTATCCACGCAGTTTAAGCTACGGAGCAATAGACTTAAACGAATGAGACGGTTCGCAGTCGCTGTTCCCGTTGCTCGCATGCATTGCATGTATAGCTCGCAGAGCTCGCCATGGCGGCCGGTGCGCAGTGCGAGCTCGATACGATGCCGGCTTGATACCGACGTCATAGTGAGGCCTTCCTACCGCTTAGATGTTGCAGCCAGTGAAGTACCGGTGACACTCCGAGAACTCACCCTCGGCGGAGACAGGGCGAGCGCGTCGCCGGCGCAACTCTCATACCGGTTGCTGACCAGCCTGCCGTGGTCGAGCGAAGCCTACTTCAAACCGCTTCGAAGTTTCACGGTGCAATCGCTGAAGATCGTACTCCGCCTCGTTCGGCACTCACCTTGTAGTTAGTCATTGACAGCTGCGGTCGCAATGCGCAGAAGAAGGTTATACATCCCAGCAGCCTTCATTTTTTTATGAAACACAATCTTTGCTTCGCCGGTGGTCGGTGCTAGCTCGTAGTGCTTGCCGCGGTGGCCGGCGCGCAGTGCGAGCTCGATACGATGCCGGCTCGATATCGATGGCATAGCGAGGCCTTCTTACCACTTAGATGTCACAGCCGGTGAAATACCGGTGACACTCCGAGAAGCTACTATTGGCGGAGACGGGGCGAGCACGTCGCCGGCGCAACTCTCACACCGGTTGCTGACCAGCCTGCCGTGGTCGAGCGAAGCCTACTTCAGACCGCTTCGAAGGTTTACGGTGACACTCCGAGAAGCTACTATTGGCGGAGACGGGGCGAGCACGTCGCCGGCGCAACTCTCACACCGGTTGCTGACCAGCCTGCCGTGGTCGAGCGAAGCCTACTTCAGACCGCTTTGAAGGTTTTGACGGTGAAACTCCAGGAGCAGCCGCTAGCGATCGTAACAGCTTACTTTTGCTACCATTAATTTATTCTTCGAAGTGTTTTGTTACTCGGCCCTTTGAAGCGTGGCATTCACGGCGTTTCGTTGAGGAATCGGACCGATGTGTAGCGTGGTTTAGCGGTGCAAAATATATTGAAATGTTCACAGTAAATACCAACCGGTCGTTTCTATTCTTCGCTGCACTTATAATTTCGTTGCCTGTTGACAGTTGCTTACACGGTTAGCCACACAAAGCACATGTGTTTCACACCAACGTGCAAACATATGCCCGTACACACACACACACACACACACACACACACACGTCACGCCCAAAGAGGGTTTTTAAAGCTCCTATAGGGAGTTTGTAACCACATGGCCTGAAACTCCTTGAGGAGTTTAACAAGGTCATGTCGTTCATAAGTTCTGTGATTAAGCAAAGGACGTTTTACGATGACATGTGCCGAGTTCACTCCCTACCAGGGAGTAAATAATTGGGGCAGGGGAGTTTTGTGGGCTCACGTGCTGGAGAAACTCCCATCTCGGCTGACTTTTGCTTACAGTGTATGTGAAGAAAACAAAGACAGTCAGATTCTAAACCCGGACCCCTGCAGGTCAGCTCAAGAATTTGCCGCAGAGCCATGCTAATGGTTTAAACTGTGCGCGAGCTGACCCAAGGCGGGCTTGATATCGGGAAATGGGTTGCGTTAGTATGAGTAATAAAGCGTTTTATAACCATTACTCTACAAAGAACGAATCGTAATGATTGTAGCAATGCAGTTGCCCCCAACAGGACGAACCAGAGACCCCCTTTCGCTCTTTGCGGCTTAGAATTTATATTTGAGTAGATGTAATGTTAACATCCCCCATTTTCATACTCAACGCTGAATTATCAATTGCTTTGTGGCCGATCGACGACTGCGCCATCGAGTTCATAACAATAACTGTATGGCGATTCAAAGCACTGCATATACTTTAGCTTACGTGTTGCGCTGATTTAGTAAATATAGAATGGACCTAGTTTATGTGTGATCAGATGACCAACACTGAGTTCTATGTTGTTAATGTTAAACGCTCGTTTGTTATTTTAGGTGCACCTCGGTTCGGTCGAAACGTCAATCGATTTTACTGTAGTGTAAATTGATTGTAATATCCAAACTTTCGGAATGCCACCTGTGCGCGCTGTACATTCATATTTGTGAAAAAATAATAATTTCCCCCTCCAGCGCACCTCCTACTGCAGTGCAAATTAAGCGTCCCAAGACTACAAGCAGCAGCACCAGATGTGAACCAAGACCTCTTCAGTGAAGCATGAGAGGCTGCGATCTCCCAGCCAAGCCTGGTCGAGCAGCGTCAACTCGTCGCTCGAGCCCGGCGGGCTCTCCAAGCCAGAGGGTTCCTAGAATAAGAGACCCTCCCACCTTCACTCATCAGCTTAATTCAATAAATGTTTTTTTCTCTCTCTCTCTTTCCCCCTATACGAGAAACAAAGCCCCATAGGCATCCAAAATTGAACACACAAGCGCGTGACACTCAACAAAAGGCTCGTAGCGAAGCAACAATAAAATTAAAAAAAACGGTATTCAAAACACTCTACGATGAGTGTAGTGATTAAGTCATGCTTGCATTTTGTACCTAGCAACAGAACAATGTCAACAATAAAACTCTCAGTGGCAGATCACTCGTCTACAGAACATGCTTTTGTACGAAAATATAAACAGGACTGTCTGTTTTTGTTGGACATTATCGATGAAGAACAATATATTAAGAATGGTGCACTCTTGTCCACGAAACTAGAGCGTCAGACGCTCACTGTGTTCCCAGGTATTAAACGCTGCAGCAGCAGTACGTAGGTCCGGACAAGGGGGAGGGGGGTATTCTGTTACCTGAGCAGAAACGTCATGTATGACGTCAACATAAGTGACACCTTGATGGTGGCCCTGCTTCTGTTAACAAATAGCACCACAATGCGACACAGGCCAACCACTGAAAAGCGTTATTTGGGCAAAACTAGGTGCAATCTGACATGGAACCATGCTTTTTTATTCATATATTTGAGGTAGTGTGACGCCATATGTATCTGCTCGGTTCACGTGTTTCCTGCGCGCTCAACCGCGTCCAACCGTGCCACTTTCTAGGGAACGGAAACCCGCGATGCGGCAGCTATCATGTCCCATAGTACGTAAGTGATTCTTAAAAGAGAGACAAGAAGATAGAAGTGAACCCCATAACTGTCTGCATCATAGTGCGACGCCTCAACAGTGGCTCACGAGGGATGAGTGTAAGGAAGAATTCAATGGAATAGGGCGGCATAAAAGAGATAGGGATATAGATAAGGGCAGGGACAGAGAGTCCCACATATGAAAGTAAGGAGAAGATATGAATGATGGGCAGAATTGCAGGAGTCCGAGGACCGGGTACCACTCAGCGAGAGCTTAACGGCGTCAGGAGATGACGGAGGGAGAGCCGGTCGCCCAGAGCTGTGCTGTCGTCGGAGATCGCGGTGGCACAACCGGTCGACACGAAATCCAGCGAGGCAGTGAATGTCCCATAGCCCAATCGAGCGCTGGTTCTAATCCTTGTATATTACAAGTGAAACATCTCATGCTGGAATTCTATCCGATGTGCGGCGTGACAGCCCTTGCTGCGCGTGCGTGCCCCTTTCTCCTCTCTCTCTTTTCTTACACTTCTTTCTAGCCTCGCAATGCCGATGCTGGCAGCAGCCGCCAGCGGGTTTCTTGATTGAAAAAACAAACAAACTGACTGCTCGCGTTGCACCACTGGTCTATTGGCCACACCATATATATATATATATATATATATATATATATATATATATATATATATATATATATATATATATGCACCAGATCAAGACTTCCAAGGTAGTGACGGTGCGATATTTCTCCTGTGAGTTGTTGAATAATGAAAATTAGGAGCATGCGCGTTATTTAACAGCGGATTGCGAGCATTTGTGCCAGAACAGAGCCTTTTGTTCATTGCCTTTTAGCAACGATTGACATGTTGCAGCAGCAAGCACCGGTCCGTTAATACGTACTTTGCGCCTCCTTGGATTCTCTCGTGCGCAACGCCGCGACGAGAGCCAGCGTCAACGCCACCACCAGGGTAAGGGTATAGCGCCGGCTGCTTCGCATCTATGTAAGATTCGATTTGGCGGGAGACAGCGTATTTTTTTCCGTTCGTTTTATCAAATAAATCCATTTTAGTGGGCCTAAAACATTTTATTATTACAAGCATTAGGCTGGTCATTCACAATTTATAGCCTTAGTTACTGAGCAATTATATGAAGATTTTATTATTAAAGTAGGATGTGTATCCGACCTAACAATACCAGTGAGGTATTTGTTGTATGAGGCACACTAAACTGTCCAATTGAATCTGATAGTAGTTACAGATTTTTGCTATAAAAGCTGTATGGTAGAGCAAGTAATTCTGTTTGAATATGATGAATGGTCGTTTTCCTTTTACTTCACTGCAAGCTGAATTTGGCATATGACATTTACTAACACATTGACAGAAAAGTTGCAACACAGATACAAGAAAAATCTTTACCGCCAACTGACTAAAGCTGACGAGGTATCCAGCAGCCCTCATTGAGCCGTGTAAACATTTTTACGGGAAAACAAGGGTGTGGGCTATGATAGCGCAGAGGGTAAATATATAACTTGTAAATGAACAAAAAGAATAACCAATAAACCTCAGCAGTGTCCCGCGCACCTCGCCTACAAGGTCATGATAACCAAAACCATGTTCTTCACGACCCTTCTCCCGTCAGAAGAGTGTTACAATAAAAAAAGCACAAAAACTCCTGAGGGTTTTACAAGTTCACATGACCCCATAAAAAAGCTCTGGCGAGCACACAAGTGTGCTTGCTCACTCATCCGGTCGTACCACTGAAGCGCCGATACTGGTCCGGTGCTGCGGAGACATTTGAGCGAAAGCAGTCAGTCATCGTAAAAGCAGTGCTGTTAGCAGTTACCGCTTTTTTCTGAACTGATGAACCTGCAGTTTCCACTTTGACCTTTATATAGATATATTTATATTTCTTTGTTTCTTTATTTTCTATACGAAACATTTCTTAGCGAACTTTGGCGCTTTTGAGCGTATCTATCTATCTATCTATCTATCTATCTATCTATCTATCTATCTATCTATCTATCTATCTATCTATCTATCTATCTATCTATCTATCCATCCATCTATCTATCTATCTATCTATCTATCCATCCATCTATCATCTATCTATCTATCTATCTATCTATCTATCTATCTATCTATCTATCTATCTATCTATCTATTTAGCCGCCTACGTTCGGGTGCTCTCGTAGTCACCCAACTTGCTTGGCGTGACCCAAAATTAGCTTGAGAGGGTAATATGCCCTGACGAATGCAACGCAACTATCAAGAGGTAAATAATGTCACAAATACGTTGCATAGGTCGTCAAACACTTCCCGCCAAACAGTGGCACATATTCACGGGCGGTTATGTGCCGCTGGTATGTGGGTATGTGCCACAGGTGATTGACACTTGGTATCTGCTCAGGAATGACTAGAAGAAACAGGTGTACTTTTAACGAGCAAGTGTTACGAAATACCCGACATCGGTAGCGTCGACCCGACGTGTCCCAGCTGGAACCAAACCCTAGCATTCTGCATGCCTATAAACCATTTTACCACAGAGCTACACCAGGTCTCAGAACTACTAATCTTCGTGAAAGGTTAATAGTGGTTTTAGTGTTGCTTATAGAATTTTATAAACATTGCATACGTACTATTTTTATACAGCCTTCACGTCGGGTTAACGTTACATGTGGTTATTTGTCATGCGCTGAAGTTGATTTATGTAGCAGTGTACAGTGGAAGCATTTTCGCGAGCACCAGTGCTTCATATCCGCTTCTGGGGTTGCTAATACGCATGTTCCAGTTGGCATCGTTGCACAAGTGCAAACAACTGGTTATATAAACATCTGCAACTCTTCAACATATGTCTGTGTCTGCGACATTTGTACATTATTTTGGCGTCATTTCATGACATGTCACTCAATAAAAAAAATGGAGCTCGGTCACCTTTCTTCCGCATTCTTCGCATAACGTGGATTTCTAGGTACGTTGAATCTGCCGAATTTTTTCCAGTTGTCGTCTGTATCACCATCTGTTGAGCCTTTCCTGTGAAAGTTGGTGTACTGCCACTCTCATTGAGTGGGAGGACAAAACAATCTTTGCCTTTTCTCTCACATTCATCCTGAGGCATGGAAGGGATAGCCATCAGCTTGACCGTGTTCGCGATACAGAGGTGTATTCATAAGTGCACTGAGGCCACTGCGACAGGAATTTCTCTGGACAGACAGTTCGAAAGTTCAACTGGTCCTTCGAATACCGTAGGCGTATTCAACACCAGTCACACAGAGAGAGAGAGTTATTGGAACGTTCAGCGGAAACATTACATAGATCTAGAAATTTTAGCCATGAAAATAGAGGCATGAAAGCACTTAGTACTTGTGGCTTGTGCATATCGCTGCTCTATGTGGATTCGAGGGTTTATTGGGAACATGGCAGCCGTTTAATTAGGTGTTATACAGAAAATCAGCACATACACTAAACAAACTGCTTGTCAAAGAATTCGAATTGGAAACATTCTATATGAGACGTTCAGGAACGTCCTCTGGGGCCGGCGTTCTTGAACAACTTCTGCGCTATGTTCAAGTGAGAATCGGGTTCATTTATTCAAAAATTTCAGTATGAATGTGTAATTATTGGGTTTCGTCACATTTGTGGTGCCTATATAAATATTTATTCGGCTTTTAAGCATTATTATTACGTAGCTTGATTAAGTAATTGATTGCATGATAGCACAGGAATTTGTTTTTGTTCACTCTGTGATGCAAGCAGCTTTTATTGTGAACACTCTGGCATGTTTTGTCGACAAAATTACTGCATTCAGACCACGCCTGAATGCATCGGAAGCTACTTGCGTGTTGGCGAATTTTCCCGAAAGATTTTGTGCGTAATTCTTGGAGTGAAGTTAGTGTATTTAGAAAAAGTTGTTAACGATTTAGAGTACGATGTACTCAAACTATAGGAGAGCAGAAGGCCGTCCCGTGTAGTGCCTGTTTTAATTATATTCCCAATAAAGCTGGCACACGTAGCCATAATGTCGTTAGAACGCGCAATTACACATATATAAAATTCCACATATTCACCTGATGCTCAGATTATTGACCACCCAACACTAGGCTCACCGCTGTAGTTATTCAATGAGTGCTTTTTTTTTGACGAGCACACGTTCACCTGATCGGCCAATGGATCGGTGTTTTCCAGGAGTGTCATTATGAGCACTGTCGGATACTGATATGTGGTCAACCTATGATCGGTTTACAACTCCACTTTTACGGAACTGGACACCAGGGTTCAATTTTACAGTTTCTGTAGAGTGGCACCTGTCCGTCTACTTTACCGTCTGAACAGCGTGGCTAGGCGTCTATTGTTTCAAACTCGGGCCATAACAAGCTATCAGATAAAAGCCATCAGTAGTAGTGGAAATATTCTGCCAATTCAATAATGAAAATAAAATCAATTGAATATTAGCCGTCTAGGTTGATATCTTTACGTAATGTCGCCATCACATTTAGGGAGGATTTGTTTAATGGTTGGTTGAAAATCCCATGTGTCCCAACTTGTCTCATAAAGAGGAACTGTACGAATGCGGTAATTATGCTTTCTGCGCTCTCATAGTAGAGTCAGGCTCCAGAAACTCTCAAGTTTAGCTGATCTCCTGTAAGGGGCGAAAAAATGAATCATGGCGCGGCCGGCTTCAAACACCCAAAGTGGATCTACTAAACTATGCCATACGCTGGAGTGCCATCATTCGCGCTAGTGAACTTTCCTTCATAGTTCTCTCGTCGGGGCCAAATGTCACTTCCAAAACAGTCGAATACTACATCTTTGCGTAACGTTACACCTACAAAATAGTTTTCTCTTATGCCAAGTAGTTTTGCCTAAATATTTGCTGCTTCATCATTCTTTTGAAATAGTTTTTGTTCCCGCTGACTCGTAGTTATCAGTGGCCTATCGACATCATTATCTTCTTTTTGAAATATACGGTGGCCAATGGTATAGCGATGGCAGGTAACCGCTGACGGTGTATTCGAATGGGTCTCGCGCTGTTTCGCTTCACTGTGAATATTTAGAGCCACTAGCGGCCGACACACTCGATTTTGATCTGTTTATTTTGACTTCTTCAAATGTTTTCGCGAGGCGCCTTCTATAGTGTCCTTGGGGTAACAAGGTGTTCGTCGAAGCTTTCACCGGATGAATACTAGTTTTGAAGCCCGAGATTTACAGACAGGTGAGTAAAAACCATTTAGGTTTTTTAAGACTCGTTGCTTGCTGGGCTAGTTGGTTCAATTAAACATGTATAGTTTTTTTGAAAATGACTGCACAGATGTCACACGATGGCGGCGCATTGCAAAATTGAGGTTTTTTTTAACTTGCCATAATCTGTCACCAGAAAAACGTGCTTTACTTCTGGCGTGCCTTCACGTGGGAGCAAGTTGCTGATTAATAGTGAATTCTGAAATTTAATCGACAGGTAACACAAACCAGGTCTTTGCGATGAAACAAGGCAAAACATTACTGTCGCTTGACATGCGTCTTCGTAGCTAGCTCATATATTAGTGCAAAAAAAATTTGGCAGATCGCACGTACCATGGGAATCCACGTTGTGCTAAGCATTCGGAGAGAAGATGACCACGCGGCAATTTCGTTATGGAGCGACACGTCATGAAATGACGGTAAATATATGTACAGATGTTGCGCGCACAGACATACGTAGTATTTATATAACAAGTTGTTTGCACTTGTGCAACGATGCCAACTGGAACATGGGTATTAGCAACACCTGATATGAAGCCCTAATGCTCGCCAGGATACTGGCTCTAGACACTGCTGCATAAATCAACTTCAGCGCATGGCAACTAACTACAATTGGCGTAACTCGACGTGACGGTTGTATCAAAGGAGTACATATGTAATGTTCATAAAATCGGGTATGTAGCAGCCACTATTGACGTGCCACGAAGATTAGCGTAAATTTGAAAAGTAGTTCCGAGACCTGGTGTAGCTTTGTGTAAAAATGCTTCGTTGCCACGCAGAATGCTTGGGTTTAATTCCAGCTGGGACCCGAGATTTATTCTTTGCATTCGTCGGGTAACGCTACATGGATGTTGGGTATTCCTTAACGTTCGCGCGTTGAAATTACCCATGTGTGTTCTCATCGTTCATGGGTAGATACCAAGCGTCAATCACCTGTCACACATACTCGCATACCAGAGGCACATAGCCGCCCTTGGGTATGTGCCACTGTGTGGCGAGAAGTTTTTGACAACGTACGTGACGGGATTGTGACATTATTCATGTCTCGACCAGCACATCGTGTTCGTCAAACCATCTTACCCTTTCATGCTAATTTTGGTTCGCGCCAAGTTGAGGTGATGACCACGAGAGTACCCAAACGTAAGCGGCTAGATAGATAGATAGATATATAGATAGATAGATAGATAGATAGATAGATAGATAGATAGATACGCTCAATGTTGCCCAAGATCGCTAAGAAATGCTCAGCATTTAAAACCTACAAGTTAGCACTTTACCGCAGTCATACTTCAGAAGCATTACGTTACCATGGGTGTGGTTTCACTATACTGTGACGAAGAAAGCGTCACATAAGTCAGAAATACTATTTTTTCTGCCATAGCCTCCCGGCCTACCTCACAAGGGAGCAGCGGTGTACAATGTGCAAGGCACCTGCTACATGACATGCCTTGTGAAAAAGCAGCCGCGTGTGATACATGTGTGATGACTAGGTACCATTACATATATGTACAACATACTACAGTTTACTAGCTCACTTTATTTGTTTACTATGGAAATTTTCGTGCATTGAGCATGCTTAACTATATTGCCTTTCCAGACTGCCATGCAACGACGGGATGTTTACCCTAGAATGTCCACTCTCAAAGCACGTTGAAACATCTGTACCTCCACTGCAACAGGTCATCTCGAACGTCACACTTGCAATGCTGTATTTCGGAACGTTTTACTACGAACCTTATGGACGTATGCTTGTTATTGGCGACAAGCATTGGCTTTCTATCATGATATGAAATCTACACTTCAATAACGTTGAAACTGAAACACAACCTCTGTATATCAGATACAGTATGTGGCACTGCTGAGCTGAACAACAAAGGTTTGATCACAGCTACAGTGGCCACTTTCTATGGAGGTGAAATGCAGGCGCTTGTGTGCTTAAGGGTTGGTTCGATGCGCCTGGACCGCATGATTCATTTTTAAAAGATGCTGTACCTCGTTATTCGTTTGAGTGGTGCAGCAATGGCGGCCTCTTAACCCCGCAATTTGTTTCAGATGGTGCAGGAGAAGTACATCACTAAATCTGGTTCATGACTTTCCAGTACCTTCTACACTGACATCAACAGTTTGGTGCACCCCGCAGGGGCGCCTGCGCAAGTAGGCGTTTGGTGTGTAGCGACACCACGGACCCGAGCTAACGGGGGAGTTTCTACTCCCTCCCACGCCTAGCCGTGCGCGGCTTTGCCGTGTCCGGGGAAAAGGGGATCCTGGGGGTTGAGCCGACGCTTGGTGATTGGACCGTTAAGGCCCCCCGGCAGAGGCAACACACCCCTTTGGCCCCGGCTTCACGTAGACGGCACCCCTGGGCTGACCCACCCAGGGGAAATCGGCAGTCGCCTTTTCCTATCTCTCTCTTCCTACATCTTAGTCTTTTCTCGTCTTTAAATCTGTCCTGTCTTCTTCTCTCTTCCATTTACTTCCCATTTTTCATGGCGGCAAGGGTTAACCTTGTGTAATTACTCAACCTTGAGTAATTATATTTGGTTATAGTGGCAATGTACGACTGGCGTGTGCAGCCTTATGCTATTAAGTGCTTCAGCGTCCCCTGGTTGGACTCCATGGTGGGTGGTCGCCATTGCTGCCGAACAAAAAGTACACTACTATGGGAACACCTGCATTTCCCCGTCTCCTAGATCGTCTCCCGCCTAAGAGGGGACGCACCGATGACATATCCATTTTCAGCCAACCAAGACAATGCTTTCCCAAATTCCATGTTGTGCATAGCGAAAACCCAACAAAACAAGCCAGAGCCATATCTCCATTTCTTGTTGCAAAATCTCTGACTGAGGTCTTTGGCCCAGGATACAAAGTTACAAAGATGGCTAGCGGAGACCTTCTCCTTGAGCTGCCTGAAAAACACCACTATGAAAAGCTTGGCAGTCTCGTAGCATTTGGTAATATCCCAGTATCCGTTTCACCTCATAGATCAATGAACACAACACGCGGAGTTGTTTCAGAAGCAGACCTTCTTGAAATGTCTGAACAGGAACTGCTTGAAGGGTGGAAAGAGCAAAATGTCACGGATGTGAAACGAATCGTCATCAGACGCGACAACAAAGAAATACCTACAAAACATTTAATACTCACTTTTGCATCTAGCACACTGCCTTCATCTATCGACACAGGCTACATCAAACTTTCTGTCCGCCCCTACATTCCCAATCCAAGGCGGTGTTATAAATGTCAACGATTTGGTCATGGCTCGCAGAACTGCTGCGGTCAGGAAACTTGTGCAAGATGTGGTAGCCACGGCCACACATCTGATAACTGTGTTACTACGCCTCACTGCGTGAATTGTGATGGGGAACACGCCGCGTATTCGCGTTCGTGTCCTAACTGGAAGAAATAAAAAGAAATAATTACTCTTAAAGTCAAAGAAAACATCACATTCAAAGAAGCAAGACGAAGAGTGTCGCCATTTTACGGCGCAACATATGCTGATGCGGCGCGACAGGGGGCAACGCCGCACCAGCCCTCGCCACCCCTTCGGCCAGCGCAGAGCGAGCCGTCGGCTGTGGCGCCTGCCCTCAAGGCGGCAGTAGTTCAGTCTACTCCGCCTTCAAGCAAATTGAGGCCGGAGACTCCAGGGTCCTCTGGTCTCAAGGCCTCACCTCACCAGGCGAGGCCTAAAATCCGAACCACCAGCTCGCATGTGCGGGCATCCAGTGCCTCTGACGAGGCAATGGATACAACGGTACCCTTGGTACCAAAAGAGCGGCGCGCCTCCTTGGAGCGCGCCAAGAAAAATAAAAAAACAATAACGGGGCCGGACGACCGTCCTGCCACCTAAAATAACAAGCTCACTTTAACACAGGACACTCTCTGTACACACAGCAGCATCTCTTCTTTTAGTATGCAGACAGAAATATTACAGTGGAACATCCGAGGCCTTCTTCGAAACCTTGATGACTTACAAGAACTCCTCCATGAATACAATCCAAGAGTGCTGTGTGTACAAGAGACACACTTAAAACGAACAAACACAAACTTTTTACGTAAGTACGTAATCTTCCGAAAAGATAGAGATGATGCCATGCCACCATCCGGTGGTGTAGCGGTTATAGTTAGTCAAGGGATAGCATGCACACAATTACCCCTTAAAACTTCCCTCGAGGCGGTGGCTGTTCGAGCAGTTATTCTAAACAAACTTGTCACTGTCTGCTCTTTGTACATACCTCCGCACCACCGTCTTGAAAAACTTCAATTCCAGTCTTTAATGGACGAACTACCTGAACCTTATTTGGTCCTTGGGGACCTGAATGCACATAATGGTCTGTGGGGTGACTCTCGCTGTGATGCACGAGGTCGTCTCATTGAACAATTCCTCATTTCATCAGGTGCTTGTCTGTTGAATCGGAAATAGGCAACATACTATAACCTTGCCAACAAAACTTACTCTTCCATAGACCTGAGTATCGCATCTCCTTCACTTGTACCATTGCTTCAGTGGAAAGTCATAAAAAATCCATACGGAAGTGACCATTTTCCTTTAGTTTTGAGTACACCAATAATATATGAATGTCCTCCACATGTTCCCAAATGGCTGGTAAACAAAGCCGACTGGGAACAATTTCAAAAGCTTACTCACTTAAATTAGACTGACATATGTGGATTAGGCATAGATGAAGCTGTTCAGTACTTCACGGTCTTTCTTACTGACGCAGCAGCCAAGTGCATTCCACAAACGTCTGGACTGCCCGGCAAACGACATGTCCCGTGGTGGAATACTGAGTGTCAGAATGCGCGAAAGGAACAGAACAGGGCATGGAGGTTGCTGCGAAACTCACCGACAGCCGAAAATCTTGAAACCTTCAAGAAAATAAAGTCTCAAGGCAGGAGAACGCGTCGGCAGGCCAGAAGAGAAAGCTGGCAGAAGTTTTTATCAGGGGTTAATTCATACACACAGGAGGCTAAAGTCTGGAACATGGTCGGTAGGATAGCAGGAAAACAAGTACACACACTTCCACTCGTAAACACTCAGGGTGACACCTTGGAAGATCAGGCAAACTTCCTCGGTGCACACTTCGAACAGGTGTCCAGCTCATCCCACTATACTGACACTTTCCAAAAATACAGAACAAGAATAGAAAAGCAGAAACTCGAACACAAATGTACTGGATACGAGGCATATAATCAAGCGTTCAGTCCAGCTGAGCTGCGAATTTCTCTAAACTCCTGCAGTACTTCTGCCCCAGGTTCTGATCGTGTGGTGTATGAAATGTTAAAAAACCTACCGATCGAAACACGAAAAACCTTACTTTGTTTGTACAATGCTATCTGGTTTTCTGGAGCTATCGCTACCTCCTGGAAAGAGGCTATTATTATTCCCATTTTGAAAGAGGGCAAAGACCCTTCTTTACCCTCGAGTTATAGGCCTATAGCACTAACAAGCTACTTGTGCAAAGTCTTCGAAAAAATGATAAACTGCCGACTTGTACATTTCCTTGAAACAAATAATTTGCTCGACCCATTTCAGTGCGGTTTTCGAGAAGGTAGATCCACCACAGACCACCTTGTTCGTATCGAGGCACAGATCAGAGACGCCTTCGTCCATAAAAAATATTTTCTCTCTGTGTTCCTCGATATCGAAAAGGCTTATGATACAACATGGCGTTTCGGAATTCTAAGAGACCTTTCCCACCTTGGCGTGCGCGGAAGAATGTTTCACATAATCAAAAGTTACCTGTCAAACCGGACATTCCGTGTCCGAGTGGGCACGGTTCTTTCCCAAACTTTTGTTCAGGAAACAGGCGTGCCACAAGGTGGTGTACTTAGCTGCACACTCTTTCTCATAAAAATGAATTCCTTGCGCTTGACCATCCCTCGCAATATGTTTTATTGTACATATGTCGATGACGTCCAGCTTGGCTTTAGGTCTTGCAATCTGGCATTGTGTGAGCAGCAGGTTCAGTTAGGTTTAAACAAGCTCTCCAAATGGGCAGAGGAAAACGGATTCCGACTGAACCCACAAAAAAGCACGTGTGTCCTGTTCTCCAGAAAGAGAGGCATGCACTCAGAACCTGACTTTCGACTGAACGGGCAACGTCTGTCTGTCAATGCGGAGCATAAATTCTTAGGATTAATCTTGGACAACAAGTTGACCTTCGTACCGCACATCAAGTATCTAAAAACAAAATGTTTAAAAGTCATGAATATTTTAAAAGTGTTGTCACGTACTAGGTGGGGTAGTGATAGGCAATGCCTCATGAACCTCTATAGAAGCCTCATTCGCACCCGCTTAGATTATGGGGCCGTTGTCTATCAGTCTGCTACTCAAAGTGCCTTGAAGATGCTGGACCCTGTGCACCATTTGGGCATCCGCCTTTCCACGGGTGCTTTTCGCACCAGCCCCGTAGAAAGCCTTTATGTTGAGTCAAATGAGTGGTCGCTTCATCTGCAGAGAACTTACATGTCCTTTGTTTATTTCCTTAAGGTCAAAGCAGACAAGGAGCACCCCTCGTACTCTACAATTAATGATTTGTCGAGCTCAACTCTGTTTCAAAACAGGCCTTCGATGAGGCAGCCCTTCTCAGTTCGCCTGAAGAGTCTAGCTGAGGAAACTGGAGTCTCACTAGAACACAGTTTAATGGCTCCTGTAGCATACCCGCCACCGTGGCAATGGCAGACTATAGACTGCGATGTGTCTTTTCTAGAAGTTACAAAACGTGCACCTATTGCCCATATCCGAACATACTTTTTAGAACTTCAACACAAATACACACGTCCTGAGTTCTTCACAGATGCCTCCAAGACTAACTCCTCTGTGTCCTACGCTGCTGTCGTTCCATCCTTTTCGGATGCTGGCCCTCTACATCCACACACAAGTATCTTCACAGCGGAAGCTTACGCGATACTTGTGGCAGCTAAACACATCAAACAATTACAAATACAAAAAGCAGTAATTTATACAGACTCTCTCAGTGTGGTAACGGCTCTGCACAGTCTTTAAAACAAAAAAACCCGGTCCTTGTCTCACTTTACTCCATTTTGTGCACACTCTACACACTCAAACAACATGTTGTAGTGTGCTGGGTGCCAGGGCACCGTGAGATCCAAGGCAACGTGAGGGCGGATCAGCTCGCTGCCTCCGTCCATGAGAGCACCGCCATTACACCCATATCAATCCCGGCCCTTGATCTTAAGCCGTCTCTCAAACGAAACCTCCGGGACTACTGGCAGAGCAAGTGGGATACTCACACACAAAACAAACTACACGTTATTAAGCCACACCTTGGTCATTGGCTACCTGTATCGAAATCGCGTCATACAGAGGTAATACTAACGAGACTCAGGATAGGACACACATACACGACACACACACACCTTTTATCCGGTGGCGATCCACCATTGTGTGACAGATGTGGTGAAGCATTGACAGTCCTTCACATTTTAATTGAGTGCAAACAATTGGACACTGTAAGAAAACAACACTTTCCATTACCCTACCGACAACACATACCTTTACACCCTGCAATGTTTGTCGGTAGGGAACCGCTTTTTAGTCATAAATCATTGTTAGTGTTTTTAAAAGAAATTCATAGCTTTCATGTCATATACCCGGGCATACCGTAGCATGACCTCTCCAGAGAGGTTTTTGCTGCGGTGGCTACACAAGAAAGCACATGCCTCACGGCCCTTGGACGCAAGGGTATGAACGAGTGAGGCACTTGTGCTAATGCCATACATATCCACCATCGTCTTTTATTATCACCAACTTTTGTCATCTATTCACACCACACACACCTTTCACGGCATGGTCATGATTTTATTACTTGTATGTTTTTACCCGCCTTACTGCGAGGAATTTTATGGCCATTATACAGCCGCTTATCACAATCATTGTCCATATTTTTAGTAAGATGAACTGGCGCCCTTTGGCCGTGAAATGGCCCTTGCGCCATAAAACATCAAACATCATCAACAGTTTGGTGCAGGCGCATGTACATTTTAGCAGATGACATAGATGCTAAAAACCAGGACCCGTGATATTAGAGCTGGACACGTCTTTACTTTATCATGGTTTAGCTCAGAATCCAACTTCGTTGTTCCCTTCCTCTCGTCCCAATACCTACCCCAAAGACTACTTCCCACTCGTCTATTTTCAACATCTCCTGAGGAAAGAAAACGAAATGGCCGCCAGTCATTTTGTTGCTTCCATTGGACACAGTTTTTGCACCGGCCGGTTTACCACGTGGCCTGTAGCCAAACGTACGGAGCATGCTCAAGCTACCCCGTCTCGCCCGCGATGCAGCGACGTCACTCGCCCGAGTTCCCAGAACGTCGGAGAAGTGTTGTCTTCGTGCACTATCACATCGTTGCCCATGCAAATCGGATAGGAACTTTGTTCCGTTCGGCAGTGCGCTCATCGCAGCTGCATTAAGTAGGCACTTTTCCAACTTCGCCTAAACTATATGCTTCTCCGCTTCAGTACTGTACTTGTCGTAGCTTAGCGCGAGTAGATGTCTCTGCTGTGACACCCTGCTCTGGCATTGCGATGGCTCGCTTTCCGAGGAAAATGTGCACCGGAGTTGAAAGCTGTAATTAATAATTGGGTCATCCTCCAGTAGGTCAGGGTTCTGCTATTAATGATGGCTTCAACTTTGCATAATGTTTTTGTGAGGCCCTCTACATCAAGGCTGCTGTGCCCTTAGGTCCGCTTCAAAGCGTGTTTCGTAGTTCATATGAGGCACTCACACCATCCACCCCATCAAGGAGCTCGTTCCACAATAAATTTTCACTGTATGTGCGCAGTGGTGGCGTACTCTTGCAGTGCATGGATGGCCGCTTTGAAGCTCCGTGCACAAGAACGAAACGCTTATGCGGGGAGTCAGCAAAAAAATTAGCAGATGCCTGCTGGAGAGGTGGCAAGGACCGTACATACTTAGCTAGCCGTGCTCCACTAACGCAGGCCATCAGCTTCAATCGAGACAAGAACAATGTCCTTAGCGCAGCGACGCGACTTCGGCTTATGAACAATCATGTGACGCATGCTCCATTGGCAGAAAGCACCCGAACGTAGATGCACACACCATAGGCCTTAAGACTGGCACCAGTGAATATATACAGCCCCGCCGCGGTGGTCTAGTGGCTAAGGTACTCGGCTGCTGACCCGCAGGGCGCGGGTTCAAATCCCGGCTGCGGCGGCTGCATTTCCGATGGAGGCGGAAATGTAGTAGGCCCGTGTGCTCAGATTTGGGTGCAGGTTAAAGAACCCCAGGTGGTCGAAATTTCCGGAGCCCTCCACTACGGCGTCTCTCATAATCATATGGTGGTTTTGGGACGTTAAACCCCACAAATCAATCAATCAATCAATCAGTAAATATATACAGCTTAAATGCCAGCTCTACACTGCTATCGTGCAGAAACACGTAGCGAGGTATCTGTGCGTGGACATCTGGCAACTCGGCACACCACGCGTTCCATGGAGCTTGTACTTCATCTCGCAGCGTGTCATCACAGGAGTGCTTCCGCTTCGACAAGTCTTAGAAAATCAGCTTCCTTTTCAGGGTAAATTGGGAAGATAACCAAGCTGATGATAAACTCTGGCCACTGTTTCAAGAATTGTGCGCTTGGTGGTGTTTGTGGCAAAGGAGGCTGCGTAGCGCACTGTCAACGCGATGATATCACCTTTACGTTCACATGGCACGCCGAAAAGCTTTATGAGATGGTCATCTGTGGCTTGAGCATCAATAGCCACGTTATCTTGGAGAAACTGCTGCTTTAGCAGGTGGGAGTTTCATACCCATTTCCATAAATCCATGCATGCTTAAGCGAAAATGGCACGTGTACAGTCATGGCTTGTTCCGCTGTAGACACACCAAGGATGCGGTCATCGACATAAAATGCCTTCTCCAGGAGAGCCACCATCACGGCAAATTTTTCCACACCTGACACAAAATGAAGTAGCATGGCGGCAAGCAGAAAAGGACTTGATGCTGCTCTGAAAGGAACGTTGTCATCCGCCATGCGACAATGAGTGGGCTGGTATCTTCTTTGGTTGGAAGTTCCTGAACCCATAGAAAACGTAGTAAATCGCGCTCCTCTGGTCGAATGAGCGTTTGCAAACAGGCTTTTTTGATATCTGCTGCAAGAGTCACTGGGTAGCAACGAAAACACTTTTTGAACAAACTTCATTCAGGCACGGTTTTCCGACAACATGAGAAGACGCGTCAATGACAACCCGGAGCTTGGTGGTCACTGCATCTCGGCGGATCACAGCATGACGCAGCATGTAATAAATATTAGGGCCTGGAATAAGCTCTTCATCAACTCTTTCGGCATGACCATCCTTGAAATAAGCGGTGATGGTGGCTTCGTCGTACTGTTTCAGCAGTTCGGGTTGTTCCCTGAATAGGTTCAGCAGCAGATTTAATCGACATGCTGCAAGCTCAGTGCCAATGGTGTCGAGGCGCCACATAGCTTGTTCATCGCACTCTTGAGGTGAACCATGAGTCGATAAGAAAAGGGCACTAGTTCCTGTAGCTTTGTAGCTTGAGATAATGCCCTGCACATTCCACCCGAACGACGTTACTATGGCAGTGAGCTGCTCCTTGAGACCATCAATTTTTACATTGGTTACCCTCCAATAAGTATCCGTGCCAATAATATGCTGACGTCCCCTGGGTGCCAAGTTTCTGGGTCAAAGATGTCTGCAGTGTCATACTGCCGGGCGTTAAATGACTTGAGCCCTTCACTGTTCATTGCTAGACTTGTCACAGCGCACACTTGAATGATTTCCAGTGCTTCCAATGTTATGCGGCTGCCGTTAAATCGTCCACGCAGCATAAAAGAGATGCGTCGACAACGTAGAGGATTACGTTGCTCATAATTTACAAACGTTATCAATGACAGCTCTTCCGTGCCAAAGACTTCACACTGCAACCTCTTGGCAATGTCGGTGCGGATGAATGAACGCTGGCTGCTACTGTCGAGCATCACACGCACCAGGAGCTGTCGTGTCTCCGCTCAAACACGGTGTGTCTGAAGCAGCACCGACTTGGCTTCTGTCGCGCCGGTTGACGCCGTGGTACTCGTCGGTGATGTAGAGGCGGACGAGCCGATCGGTGATGTTGGTGTAGGAGCAGCGGTCGTAGTGACGGCTCGTGACAGCTCACAGAGAACCGTTAGGTGTCAGCGTTGGCACTTGTTGCACGTAGTCTTCCGGGAGAGTCTGCAAAACCGTGCGACATGATTGCGCATTCCGCACTTGTAACAGCACCGAGTGTTAAGCAACCTGGCCCGTTTTTCGGGGGCGGATAAGTTGACCGTGCACCCTGCCAGGCTGTGACCTCGACAGTCGCACAGTACACAAGGTGTGCGCTGCTGGGGGGATTCCGTCTCCGCTAGTGCAGATGCCGATGGAATGAATGCCTTGTGAACATCTTGTCGACGACCTCGTGTCGTCAGGTACCGTGATCGAGTGGCGCGTATACGATGGCACCGTGCTTGCTTCCCTTCTTCACGCACTTCAACCTTGATTTTCAAGAACACTTAAATGACGGTCACCTTGTGCGTTCTCGCTTCAGGGGATGTGGACGCTGCTGAGGCATTATTACCGTCGTCTGTCGGTACATTATCGCCAAGTCTTCTGGCAAGCACCTCATTAGCACCCGATGCAGCACCACACTGCTCAGGTGGTACACCAAGACCTTCAAGCGCACTTACGCGGAAACGCGCGGTGTCATGCAGCATCCGAAGCATCTTCACTTCCTTGGAACTCCTCACGGGCGACAAAGCAAGAAGCAGGTCGATGTGCTCGTTGAATAATGATTCTTGTCGACCGAAGCACTCTTTCAGTGTGGTAACAGCAGTTTCAGAGTTGTTGTCAGCCAGCCTGATGCCTGCGATAGCTCGCTTGTCCGCTCTCGTCAGGTACGTCTGCAAATAATTAAATTTCTCGATGGGCGGCGACTGGGTGTTTTGTTGAATTGTGGTGCTGTAATGGTCCCAGAATTCTCGCCACTGACGTAAATCTCTGGCCTACAACGAGACTTTAAGCGTCGGAAGCACGACCGATCGGAAGTGAAGCGTACTGTCGGAATCAATATTGCTCTGCATTGCTGGCATTTGGTCTATTGCATTCACTCACTGATGGGTTGCTGAGACCGGTAGCCTGCAGGTGCTGTGGCAGGAAGAACTGCGCATCAGCAATCGCATAAAGAATGTTCT
The DNA here is from genome assembly GCA_013436015.1 of Rhipicephalus annulatus. Classification (NCBI taxonomy): domain Eukaryota; kingdom Metazoa; phylum Arthropoda; class Arachnida; order Ixodida; family Ixodidae; genus Rhipicephalus; species Rhipicephalus annulatus. Next base: position 270,874 of record WOVY01000708.1, read on the forward strand.
CGTGGTATTCGGTTGCACCGTCGACTTCTCCTTTACGAGCTTCGTATTCCGTGAGATCGACAATGACCTTGTCTAGCTGGCGGAGCTCAACTTCTTTCGTTTTTAAAACGGCGACTTGCCTATTGACCTTGAGCGCTTTGGTGTCGAGGTCATGCAGAAGTCATGCGAGGAGCGGAATATTCTGGAAGACGCTGGCCCTGACAGTTTCACACACCTTTCGAAGCCGCTCGGTTGAATACATGGTTGTCCAGCACTGAGCAGGTCTCGAATTTACGGCCCCAACGTTGAAAAATTGGCAGATCCCACGTACAGTGGGAATTGATGGTATGCTAAGAATGAATGAGAGAGGTTGATATGTCAAATTGAAATAGCGCTACGTTACGTGCTGGAGGTAAATGATGTCATACATGACTTCCGTGTCACAATTATCATGCTTGGATGTGTCGTTTACCTTTGTTATCTTTTCACGTCATGTGATACCAAGTATATGTGCAGTATATATGTGCAGTTAGCTGCAGTATATGTGCAGTTGGTCAATGTGCAGCTAGCTAAATTGCCGCGACCACGCTATGAGCGTGGTATGTTGCCATGTTCTTACATAACACGCGTGTCAGGATTATCACATTTGCATTAGTCATATATTTCGTCATCCGACGACGTCACGTAACAACGAAATTAGGATATGTGGAACTAGCAAAGCGGCGGCGAGCACATCATGAAAGACCCAATATACTCCTATGCAGCATTGACGCGCACGCACGCTGGGCAAAGTGACGCAACGTCAGCACATTGTGAGCACTCTGACGCCAGGCGTGACCAGCATCCGTTGGCGTGGCCCGACGGCAACCGGAGTGAATAGTGACATGCTGCATTTAGCGCCGATGCGTTCCCCAGACAACACTGTGTCTCCCCCTTATCGTGATGGAGGGACGCCGGATGCGCTGGAACGCGCATGCGTCAGAGCAAACGCACTACGGCGCGCGCATCCGAGTATATGGCATGACCGGCACCTGGCACGGCAACGCTGGCGTGACGTGACAAAATGAACGCTGGTGAGCACGCACCGCGTCACGTCGTAATGTAATGGTGCCTTGACTGTGGTATGTAGTCATGTTCTCACATGGCATGCTTATCATGATTATCATGTTTGCACGAGTCACATACCGTCGTCATTCATTGGCGTGACGTAATACCACATTCGGCATATGTGAACCTGGCGAAACGGCCGCGAGCGCATCATCAGCGCGACATGTAGTCATGTTGTTACATGACACGCATTTGGTGATTATCATGTTTAGATGAGTTATTTACCCATTTCATCTGTTCGTGTCGCGTAATACTGAGTTTTGTGCACGTGAAGCTAGGCAAACGGCCGTCAGCGCATAATGAGCGTGGCATCTAGTCATGTTGTTACATGACACGCATCTCATGATTATCATGTTTGCACCAGTCACACACCTGTACTGTAATACCAAGTTTGGTATATGTGATGCTCGCAAAATGGCCGCGAGCTCATCATGAGTGGGGCACGTAGTCATTTTGTTACATGACACACATATGAAAATTTTTCTGTTAGGGTTAGTCGCTTGTGCTCACAATGCAATCATGCCATACCATACCAGTTTGGCAACATGCCATATGAACGAAACCACCGCAAAAGTGGCACGACAATAGCGGTCGTTTCTCTAGCTTGACTTATACCGAATCTGGTATTACTGGACGTGGAAGGATGAAGAAGGTATGGTGCTGATGCAAACTTGATAAACATGAGATGCGTGTCATGTGTCAACATGACTACATGCTACGCTCAAGATGCGCTCGCGGCTGTGTCACTAGCTTCACATGTCCTTAACTCCGTAGTACTTGATGCGAACAGACGACATAGGTAAATGACACATCCAAACATGATAATTATGACATGCGTGTCATGTAACAACATGACCACTCACCACACTCATGATACGCTCGCGGCCAAGTCTCTAGCTTCACATAGGCCAAATTTGGTATTACGTGACGTCAATGGATAACGAAGCTATGCGTCGGTGCAAGCATGATAATCATAAGATGCGGCTTCTGTGAGAACATGACTACATGCCACACTCAAGGCGCCAATAAATTTTGAAGTGACATGGTGCGCGTGCTCGCCGGCGTTCATTTTGTTGTGTCACGCCTGTGTTGCCACGCCTGGCGCCGCTCCTGCCATTTACTCGCAGGCGCACGCCGTGCTGCGTTGCCTTGACGCATGCTCGTTTCAGCTCGTCCGGTGTCTCTCCGTCTCAAAAAGAGGGAGACGAAGTGTTGTCAGGGTAACAAATCGGCACGAAACAGCATGTTGCATTTCGCTCCGGGTGCCAGCGGGTCGCAACGACGGATGCTGGTTGCGCCTGGCTTCAGACTATAGAGTGCTCGCGTTTTGCTAACGTAGCGTCGCTGTTCCCAGCGTGTGCGCGCGTTCTCTCTACATTGAAGTATAATGGGCCCTTCATGATGCGCTCGCGGCCGTTTTGCTAGCTAAACGTATATCAAAGTTGGTGTTACGTGACGTCAATGGATGACGAAATATATAACTGGTGCGATTATGATAATCCTGACACGTGTGTCTTGTAAGAACATGACAACATACCGCCCTGATAGCGTGCTCGCGGCCGCTTCGCTAGCTACACATATACTGTATTTCGTATCACAGACGTGAATAGATGACGAAAGTAAACGACACATGCAAACCATAGTTATGACACGGAAGTCATGTACGGCATCATTTACGTCCACCTCGTAACGTTGCGCTGATTTTAAAGTGGCATATTAACCTTTCTCATTCGTGCTTCACATATCATCGATTCCCACTGTACGTGGGATCAGCCAATTTTTTATTCTGAGAACAAGGCAAGTTCCTCGCATCATGACATGGCAATTGCCAACTTGGCAGAATCAACCGCAAACCATGTCATTAGTGTGTTGGACCAGAATCGCGGGGACCCTACCTTCATTCGACGCCACGTGCATTGCATCGGCCATGCGGACATCCCAAGCTATGAATTCTGAACTAAGTGTATGAGACACTTAAAGACATCTTTTTAACAACCACCCTCTCTTGTTTACAGTTAAAAACGCCGGTTTCTACACATTCAGACACCAAAGGCACACATTAACGGAAAGTTGTAGTGCATTCGCAGTGTCCTACTGGATACTAACAGGCAGTGCTGCAAGACAGTTGTAAAATTATATAAAGTTTACTGGGCCGCACAATAGACTAAATGAAGTTATAGTGTTGCGTGTGTGCTACAAATACGCATCGGTTTTTGTATCTACTACCATGCTTTCAGACTGTTTTCTTCCTTTTGTGTAGTACAGACTAATCCGCCTGGGTATAGAAGCTGAAGCCAACCTGCCTTCTTGATAGACTCTGTTTCTTTCTACCTATCTGTATCTTTTAGTTTTAGTACCGACAAATTTGCTACTAAAAGCAGTTTTTGTTTTCAAATGACGATTTGGCTGCTACAAGCGAAGTTACTGCCCGCAATGACACCTAATATGATGACTTCACTTCTGGGTGCTACGCAATAGGCATGCAACGCAATTCACATCGGTCTATTCGTCTCTGTATGCTACCACGGCCACGACATGTAGCTTTTTTACTCCGAATGTCTTCCCTCCGACAGCGAAAATATGCTAATGATTGATTCGCTTTCTTCTCAAAGTGCTTCAAGATGACGGTACGAGGATACAGAATTTATATACCATAACGTTCCCAGCCAAAGGCAGCCATACATTTCCTGCGAGTTCTATCAACTGCATTCGTCGTTTTATCGAAAATTTATTCTTTTAACCATCGTAATATCTACTTTTTTGTCAAGCTTCAGAGGTGTCAAATTCGCTCGCGACCTTCATCTTGTAGCAAAGACATATAAATTTATTTTTTCAGCCTATCACCACCACCTAACGTACAGCTGAGCCTAAGGTAGGATTAAAGGTAGGACTTTCATCAGCTCGTAGCTTAATGGGTTTCGCAATTGAGGTCCACGTATTGGGTTTAAAAGGTTCAGAAAGCCTAATGCATTTCTCTTCCCTCCTGTTCCGCACTCATGGCGTTGGGAGTGCGAAGCGCGCTGGTCATTTGTGTGCCTTCGACATCTTAATTAGATACGTCGAATGTCGAATATCATCTTATGTGTATTATACGGTGCAGTTCAAATGAACTAGTAGGCACAAAAAGGAAGCCGAAAGGTTTCCCATTGAGACATTTCTACTTTCGTGCAACTCTGATGTACATAAATAAGTTGCCCCATTAGGCCCTTTATAAACTTCTGCTTATGACGACTTTATATTGATGTCGCAGGTGGCCACGTGTCACGTGTATAATGTATCACGTCTATAGTGCTATGCATACGCGGGAAAAAAGGGGCGATTTCTTCAAACTAGATTTGAGCATGGTGTCAACGAGGTTTTAAACTCGAAAGATCTCCGTTTCTCAAACTTAAAGCAGATAGAATTCATTTGTTTAAAGAATGAGACAATGAGACAAAGTTATATTGCTGCCTAAGTTCAGTCAAAGGTTACGTAAAATGCAGCCTTAATTTATACAATCATCGCAATGCGACGCGCTTCTCGGAACGTTGTAGGCCCTAAACGTTCTAGGTCTCATGCGTCCAAATATTGTATGGCTCAAGTTTCATTTTTTCATTTCATTTCATTGAGGTTGTTATGACTACATTTCTAGAAATGCACAACACTGATTAGACCCATAGCCATAGGCTAGTATTGGGTCTAACGGGAGAAAGTACACAAGCAGAATACAATTTGTATAACAAAAAAATCAGAACATCAAAAAACGTTGATTTTTCGAAAAAACGGAAAAAATACAATAAGATATTATTGGGATTTAAGATGTCGTAAATGCTTAGAAATGTATATAGAACACCCTGTTGCATTTTGTTCATAAATAATGAAATAATCAAGTACAGACTAAACATCAAACTATGTGTAAGGCTTAGTACATGGTCATTACTATTGATCTACATGTAGCAAATATTTTTTTTGCGCTCGAGAAAGCCCTAGAATCTTCAATCTGAAGTGGCATGCTATTCCACACTTCAGCTCCTATGAACTGTAGTAAGCGTTCACCATACATGTTTTTAGTAGGTGGAAGATTAAAATTCCGCAACGTGATGCATCTAGTGACGCGGGACGAGGAAGAAAAGATAGATACATCGAAAGGTACACTGTGTGCAATAACATTATTGTTGTTGACTGCTGTTTTATGCTGCCGTAAGTATTCAAAAGGTGTAATATCTAACTTGTGAAACAAAGACGCACTGGGTTCATTATATGCCGCATAATCTATTCTTCTAAGTGCACGCTTTTGTAATATTCGGATAGGATCAAGGTAAGTTTTAGGGGTCCATCCACATGAGTCTAAGCAGTATGATAGATGACTATAAACAAACGAAAAATAAAGGACTTTGAGGATATTTCTGCTAAACTATTTTCTAGCAGCCAGTAGCATACTGCAGCCAAATGCTAGCTTAGTACAAACAGAGTTAATTTGTTTTTTCCAGTGTAATGTGCTGTCGAACACAACACCGAGATATTTAATTTCTTTTCCATGCTCACGTTGGCAGTTGTTCATTGTAAGTTGAAATGACTCACAGTTTACATTTCGGTAACGGGAGTGAAAAATGGTGTATTTGATTTTCTTTGCATTGAGTGTTAATTGGTTCACTGTGAACCACTTAGAATATTTTCTACTTCTTCCTTATCTCTACATTTTAGATGGGCTATGTTATCGGCGGTAACTATTAAAGCTGTGTCATCAGCGTACATTAGCAACTCGGCCGATTTGAGTATGCATGGCAAATCATTTACGTATAGTGAGAATAACAGTCGCCCCAGGACCGTTCCTGAGGTACCCCTGTCTTTATGTTTAATAATGATGACGTAAGATCTTGCATGTTGACCATTTGATGACGTCCATCAATGTAGTTAGAAAAGAGGCTAAAAACTTTGCCGCGGAATCCATAGTGTTTTAATTTCATAAGCAGAATATTATAGTCGACGGTATCGAATGCCTTTTTAAATCAATTAGGACAACTGCCACATGAAGGTTGCTGTGCAGTGCTTTGTTAATCTTCTGTGATAACGATAACACAGCTGTTGATGTGGAATGGTGTGATCTAAATCCATGCTCCCCCGGGCAAAAAAGCAATATATTTTTCTAAGAATAGGGGCATTTGTTTTCCAAGAATCTTTTCGAATATGGTGTTTATAATGCTTAACACAGATATGGGCCGATAGCTTGAAGGATCAGAGCGATCGCCCTCTTCATATACCAGCACAACTTTGGCGTTTTTTAAACAAGATGAGTACGTCGACGTACGCAAGCATTGGTTAAATACGTGGCACAGGATGGAACTCAAAATATCAGTGTTATCTCTCACTAAGCGAGCATTAATACCATCTATTCCACTTGCTTTGTTCGTGCTTATTTTGGCAACGGCGTCCTGAATTTCATCCTCACTGACGTAGTGAAGAGCAAACGTATTTGTTAAGGAGGTTGAAAAACATTTCATTTTTTTACTACGAAATTTCGCGGCTAAGGTAGAGCTGACTTCAGTAAAGAATAGATTAAATTTATCAAGTATATGCGCATTGACTACATCATTGATACACGCTGTATGGTTCTTTACAGACAACTTCTTTTACGATTTGCCATGTTTCCTTTGAATCGCCTTGTGCTTGGAAAATGAGTCGAGAATAATAGACCTTTGTTGTTGCCTCATTAAATTCACGGATTGGTTTCTTAACAGTTTGAATTGACCTCAATAATAATTATTTTCTTTGTGCTGTCTCCACTTGTGGTACCAGAAGTCTTTCTTCTTCAGCAATGCAAGGATCTCTGTTGTCATTCAAGGAGTTAGCGGGGTGTTATATGAGCGTGCGGACACGTTTGAACGACTGCATTCAATGGCATGGCGAAGGGCTTTCGTTATGTTTTCTAATTCAATGTTGGCGTCATCGTCATACAATGTTTCAAATTCGATGGAAAGAATATTCCGTAATAGGTTGTATTTGATTTTGTTTGTATTGCTGAAAAATTGTGCATTCTTGATTGGAGTTTTCCTTATGGAAACAAAGGTAGAAAGGTGATCAGCTATCAGTTCATTAAAAACACCCGCATTCACTTTCGATGATACATTAGTTAAGGTGTGATCAATCTTTGTTGCCGACGTACTGGTTACTCTCGTAGGAGTATGTATGAGATTACGAAAATTGAATGAACTAACCAGTTGCGTGTATTGAGTGTAACTAGTGTTTGTGGTGTCTATGTTCATATCACCAACGATGACTGCTCGATTCTGGTGTTTAGTTGAAAGACAGAGAAGAATGTCTTCCATCCTATTGAGGAAATGCGCTGCATTGGAATTTGGTGGACGGTAAACCGCGCCAATTATGGCAAAACAGTGGAGTGTGATAAAAAGTGCTTTTAGATTGGGAGAGCTGTGGTTCAGGAAGGATATTACTGCATATGCGCAGCCTATTTTTTTACAAAAAGTGCCGCTCCACCACGATGTGAACATGAGTCTCGCTAATCGGATATGGTTTCGTATCCGAAAATGTTGACATTCTCTCCTTTTTTAAACATGTTTCTGTAGTTGCTAGCACAGTAAAGTGGTTTGTATGTTCAGATAAGAAAGCAAGGAGCAAATTTAAATTTTTTCTTATACTGTGGATATTGCAGTGGAATATGTTAGTGTATGTCTAATCTATGAGCTGATCTACTTGAGCTATCGAGACAGCCATTTCTCTGAAAATTCTTGTGGCAGGTGATCAAGAAGAGCAGCTAAACTAGTTTCGCGAAATCATCCTCGCATGTTACGTGAACTACCTTCAGGTTCTCAGACTTCCTAGCAACAATTTTTCCTTCGGAAACCCAGACGAATCTCCTGTTCTTATCTTTCTTTCTCTGTATAGCCTTACCTAATAGAACCTTATTTTCAATACACAGATGTTCGTTCACAAACACAGGTTGATTTGTACTGAAACGAAGAGTTGACGTGTTAACCCTGTTCTTTCTTGCTGACTTTACTATTAGATCACGTTTGAAGCGAGACAAGAACTTAACGACAATATTTGGAACATTGTTTGCCTTCGTCGGCACTCTGTGAACAACATCAATATCTTTGGCGCTGACCTCAACACGCAAACAGTTGGCAATTTTTTCCACAATCTCCATTAGGTTTTCCTTCTCAACATAGGGAATGCCTTTTAGTTCAATATTGTTCCGTCTCGAGTATTGCTGTAGATCTATCAACTGTTTTCTTGTATCTCTTGATTCGTTTTCAATTTCCATGTTTTCTTTCTGACACTCGATGCTTCGATTTCTCGCCTCATTCAGTTCTTTACACAGCGACTTTATTTCAGTCTTTAGTTCGTCAAAGCTGTCGCTAGCGAAGCTTACAGATGCCCTGATGGATATCAATTCTGCCTTGATGGCATTGTACAATGAATCAGTAGTGTTCACGTCTACTTTGATATCAGAGAGAACGTCAAGAAGCTTCTTGTTCATCCCCTGCATTACCTTCTCTATTTTCTTTACAGTACTTGGTGGTTTTTCACCTGAGGCATTGGCGAAATCCGTCAGGGCATCTATTTTTCTTTGTTCGGCTCACACTTTGTTCACAAATAGCAACAACAAAATGACAGGGTCCTAAAACAAATGCAAGTTCAGGGTGGATCGGTAGCCGTGAGTGCATAGGATTTATGCTAAGGTACACAAATGATCAGACTCCTACCTGCGATGTGTAGAATACACGGTTAGTCATTCCAACCAACGTCGGCTGCCCGATCAGCTCTGAATGATGTCTATCCGGGGTTGCCTCTTTATATAGCCGATGGGGGCGTGCCCCCCGGCCTGTAGTGTCACTGTCGACGCCTCATGATCCGAAGCAGTCGGCACTTGCAGGAACAGAGGCAGAGGTGAGCCTGCGCGTAGTCTACTTGATGATTCTGGGTTGCCGCAGAATGACGAGCCAGGCGATTCGATGCTTGTGGTTTTTGTTCCTGCGATGTGTAGAATACACGGTTAGTCAGTCCAACCAACGTCGGCTGCCTGATCCGCTCTGAAAGACCATTCAGGAGCACGCTTCGGCACCGTGCTCCCGAATGGTCTAATTATTTTTATTTTCTCGATTATATCACCTCGTTTCTATTCGCCTCTATATTACCTTTAGGTGAATAAAAACATACTTTTAAAAATTGGCCGTACCTACAGTGCATACTTATGCTCACAGTGCATACGTTTCTTAAAGTGCTTGGCATGGAAAGTGATGCCGCAGAGACACACGTAACTTAGTTTCTTGTTTTATGTTGGATTAGTAACCATTCATTGCCAAAGCACTGCTAGATGTCACAAATCAAAGCATAAATTCTGGATGAATATTTTTTAATAAGAGAAGCACCTTTAAACAATATGCAAATGCGAAAGAATTATTAATTTTGCTGGAATACCGGATTGATCGTCACAACATAGCACGACGGACATTTTCCACTTGAGCTTCTGCTTTGCGCTGTGTAGCATTATTCAGCCTTTATAATATTTTTTCCACATTTCATACACACCGGTTATTCATACACACCGCGGTGCTTTCTCATGTATGCGTCAGCAATAATAACAGAAGCGTGTGTTTTTTAGCAGACTTGCCAGATTTTCCCGCCAAATAGAAATCCTACATGCACCACCTACGCATTGGTCTCGTGCCCGTATCTGCGTGACGCTCACGTACGAAGCCTTCTAGCTTGAGTAGTAATGGTTTCATAATTGGTGCGTACGTTTACTGCAGCGTCAGTCAAGCGCTAACCAGCAGAAAACCTAGCTTCAGCAAATTGACTAAGAGGGCGTCCATGTAGCGAGCCCTCCACAATACGCCTCTAGCGCAATGTGGATGCGACTTCGCGAACCCAGCACGACGAGCACTCATAAAGCACCTTCGGCATCTGCACGACCCCGACTCACTTTCCTACGCTGTCCGACCTTGCCATCCTATATATAGCGGCACAACGAGAAGGGGCCTCCGTGCGTTGCGGTCCTTGCGCTGTCTGCTTGTGCGAGCTTACGCCATCCTTAGGCGTGGCTACATTTATCACTTCTTGGATGGCTGAATAGCGAAATTAATTCGTGCCATTTTCAGCGTCAAGATTCAAGGAAATGGAAACTCGGCGAGGAAGATGATGTAGTGGAGGGGGCCAAGTTTTTGCATATATTTAAGTATGATGCAAAGTATAAAGGAACTTTCTCGCAGCCGGACGCACTGAATTCCGGACGTGGTGAATGAAAAGAAGGCAACCTTTTGTATTAGCAATTCACACCTTCTTGCTATATGTAGACAAGGTAATGAAAGGAGAAGCTAATGTACTATAAAAAAAACAATAACGCTTTTGAAATCTAGTTGGCATTTAAATCTTTCGCATGCACTCATTCCTCCAGTTCATCTGAGTTTGAACTGCGTTCAAAACCTCTGTGGCCTGACCATCGCCGAGAAGTGGTACATTACAAAGCATTTTATGAAAAAAGATTAGCTCAAGGTTAACACCTAATTTTCAAAATAAATTCGTTCTTTTGTTATTGCCCTGATCAATCAATGTTATGTCTAATGCTCTATCTTTATTAGGCTCGTCACGTCAATATCTTGGCAGATGTATAAAGGACATTTTCGTAATACTTTATAACACATTCTTCAATTTCAGTTCAGAGATGTGGCCTTTCATCGGCAAAATCAAGCAAATAATTTGATGCATTGAACACGACAAAAGGACGAATGTCGAGCGCGGTAAACAATCGCATCGACAGTGAAAAAAACTGAGCAAGATTTTGAGGGAGAACACTGTCAACCGATGAAACTCTACTGATTGATTGATTGATTGATATGTGGGGTTTAACGTCCCAAAACCACTATATGATTATGAGAGACGCCGTAGTGGAGGGCTCCGGAAATTTCGACCACCTGGGGTTCTTTAACGTGCACCCAAATCTGAGCACACGGGCCTACAACATTTCCGCCTCCATCGGAAATGCAGCCGCCGCAGCCGGGATTCGAACCCGCGACCTGCGGGAAGAAACTCTACTGTGTTTGTCATAATAAAAAAAAGCTGTCCAGGAGCAAACGTTTGTCAGTGACGAGTGCTTTTATATGAGTCCGCACATCAGTCGAATGTGCCGCACAGTATGTATAGCCCAAACCATTTATGATACTCACAGCTTTACCTTTATGATAATGTAATAAATTGGGAGTCGGCTCTTTGTCGTGCTATAAGCTAGTCGACAGGTGAAAATTCTGCGTCTGCGGCTGCTGCCAAGTATTGCGGCTGACCGCAGACAGGCACAGCAGTGCCGGCGCTAGAATGCAGCAGTTCGCACCACCGAAGCAGTATCCAAGTGCTCGCACTGCGAGGACTCATACTTGTCGCTGCCGAAGCACTGCTCCGTTGGAGCAAGCGAAGTCAAGCTCAGCAGTCTTGAAGCACCGGCAACCGGCCTTGAAGCATCACCAACGGAACTACATCCCGAGTGCATACCGGGGGTTGCACCATCATAAGGTGTCGGCAGGCTTCAATGCATTGTCGTTTCCGGCTGAAGTTCATCAGTTCATCGATGTAGAGAGGGGACAACATTACCACTGCGTTGTCTTCATACTCAGAGATCGATAGGTAGTCCTCGACTGCTTGCTCCTCCGTGAGAAGTCCCTCCAGTTGTTCGTTGAGCATGCGTATTCTGTCGTTGCAGTTTTTCAAAATACCGTGCTGAACTCAGAGCACCGGAGTGCTAAACTGGCTCGATTCAATGAGTTGGTTTGCTCTGTTATGGAGACGCGTACACAAAGCTCGTTGGGTTGCTCGTTTGCCGTTAATCTGACCCATTTTTGTTTATGTGGAAGTTGTTTTTGTCGCTGTATCACTTGAATTGAAAATACACGGGTTTCTCGGTAGCACTAGATGTAGAGGACAGAAAGCCTCCTCATTTGTAGGATGGAAAATGGGGCTACTTTATTGCCCACAGCACTCCTGCGACGCTTGCATTTCTGGCCGTTCTAAAATTCCAGTCCGTGACTAGCACCCCACGCTCCATACGCTAATACTTCATTGTCATTTTCATTAAATATTTAACAACTAATGCTCCGACAAGCGTCAGCACTCACGTTTGGTTTAATAGATAAAAATGGGCATTCTATATGGCGCGATTATGTTGGTGACATGCGTAACGTTCATTGGCATATTTTCTGGGGTCGAGCTACGCTTGGACACAGTTTTCTAAATCCAAGAAATACAAATATAATGTACACCATACTGCTGCAGAAGCGGAGTGAACACTGTAGCCACAATTGGCGTCAAGCCAAAGTAACGCCTGTTTGCAGCTCATGTAAATTGTAAAACGCCTCTTTACAACTCATATAAATTTCGAAAAAAAATGGATGGCCTGTGTTATAAGGCGTAGTTGTTATTGCTATTCGATGAACTTTGTCGTTTTTTATCACTCTAGTGGAAAAATTACATTGTTTTTTTTTCTTCGGCGTTCTCTTTCACTAGTCTTCGTTTACTGTGCACACGTCTGAAACGGATCATGCTACCTATTCCCGAAATCGCTTGTTTCTTTAGCACTAAAAGAGGCACACTTGATTGTTATTCACTGCGCTGAAGCGCTGAACGCGTGTAGCCTGTAGAGCATACGAAAGCAGAGACCAAGAATGAATTATAGCGAGAGCCCAAATGGGCGTGGTAACTTTGTTGCACGACAGCGCAGTAACAAGAGCACAGCTAAAGTAGGCACACTTTCCGCAAGAACGGGGTTATTGTCCACGGCCAAGCGGGTGGACATGGCTTGTGTAGTCTTAGAACTAGAATGTACATTTACGGAAACTGCCATGGCGACAGTATTACACATCTATTTTAGGTTTCTGTTACGATGCTGTGTAGTTTTTGCCTTTTCATCTCTTTGTTTTCAGTCTGGAAGCGCAACTTTGCCATGGTACTCTTTGTTCTAATGGTCGAAAGGGAGCCTCTATTAAGGCGCGAATGGGGCTCGAGTAACATTACTCATTCTTGCCAGACTTCTTTGTCACGCTTTCTCTCTTTTCCACTCTGTCTCACTTTGGTGTGTTCAGTCAAGCTTATGCTGCGTAACACTCCCACACTTGTATGCTTAGGCGCAGTTCTTTCCTAGTCGACGCTATCTTGTAGTTACCCTTTCATACGCAATGTAGCGGAAGTGAGTGAATACTTGTGGGGTACGAGGACGCTGAACTCGCTTGTGTGAGCTGCTAAAAAGTTATTGTTTCGTTGGGAAAGCGCAGTGTAGCTCCATTCCAGTCAATCAACAGACTCTAAACAACGTAGCATATCAACGTCCCATCGTACTTTATTTGACGCATACTCAAGCTTTTCGATCGGAACTAACAAAGCAAAACATAAAAAAGAGCATGCGTGAAGGAGATACGTAAAACTATAAAAAGAAAATTTATCCGTGATTTACAATATGAAAATCTGTTTTGACCAATGACACCAATATATTATTGTTTGAGTCATTTTGTTATTTATTGTCGCCAAGACTACAAAGAAAGGGGCCCAACAGTCTCCATGCTTCAAAGTTTTACGTAGCTTCAAAGAAGAGTCCAAAATCTTATTGCCACGTTCCATTTCCCAAGTTTTTGTTATCGTCCCAAAACACCACACGATTCTTAGCGCAAACCGCGCCTGCAGTTTTCTAGAAGGTTCCGGACTGTAGTAGATCATTTCGATAAGATCACGCCCACTGTGCGAACGGTACAGATTGTTCTGGAAGCTACGCCACCGCCAGCGATAACGCTAGAACATTCGACGGTAGAACATTATATAAATGCTTACACAGACAACCACTGAATCCGTGTGACAATTTGTGAAGCTCAACTTACGAAGCAATCACCTACTTTGAGAGGCAGCATATCTGTACAGTCACAGTGCACTTACGAGCAAATTATTCCACTGGAAGACTATATGGTTGTCCCCGTTAAGTGAAGGTGAATACTTCAAAAAAATTGCGAACATCTCAAAATTTAAAAAAATCAGAGTTCACAATAGAAAGACTACCATGTCAATGCGGGAGACTCTAAAGTAACCAGGACACAGAGTTTGCAACTAGGCATGACTGCTGTAGTAAACAGGAAAACTGATACTCCTGTTGGTGGAAATACACCCGAATTAGGGTCCCATTTGGTCAAGTATGAAAGTTTAGAGTCGCCCCACATGTCCTCTGAAATTTACCCCGGCTGTCACATTTGGTCACTGATTAATAACGGAGAAAATGAAATCATGGACGCCTGCGTTGTGAGCAGTCATTGAAGCGTGAGGCGCGAGTTAGTTATTGGAATTTAAACAGTGCACACTGGTGTATATCTGTGTTTGCCAAATATGAGTGATGGCTGTCACCAACTGATCTGTTCTGTACACCTGGCCATATCGTATGAATGTACAATATGATGTGATCGTATGAATGTGATCAAAACATTCGTCATAGTTCTCATTCTGAGACGACGAGAAATATCGTGATTGTAAACGATTGTTAGTCGTGATGTAATCCATTTAAAAAATTACACCCTACGATGACTGCACTTCCGAGGAGTAAAAGACACAGCTACTGACTTTTCTATCAATAAACTAAAAAGACGCCAACATGTATAACTAACAATTCATATTTACAGTGTTTGCACCAAGTAATTGGACTTCACATTATTCGTAATGGAGCAATTTTAGCCCAATACCTTCGAGTAAGATTATACATGATTTATTGTTTTATGCGCAGTATTTTCGTCAAGCTCACGAAAAGTAAGGTCGAATTTTTTTAAAAATGCACTTACTAGTTTGGCCTGACCTTTGCTAAAAATACACTGTTTAAAGTCTGAAGTTAAGCATGTACGTTGGATTTTTTATAACGTAAGTATGATTATGTGGCTAGGCGATATATTCTTGCGTAGCGATATGGCAAAATAATTCTCCGTGTGAGCTTGATTTATGTAAGTGAGATTACATGACTGCTGTGTGCAGCACCTGCTTGGAAGCGGAACATGTCTTTGTAGAAGTAGTTTAGCGGTTGTTTTGCATTGTTTCGCAAAAATGGTGTAGGAATGCATGCCACAACAACAAAATGCCAAGTAACGCAACCAATGGGAAGTTGTTCGAAACTTGCATCGCGCACCTCAAGCAGACAGCACGCACTAAATGAGCATACACAGGATGAGCGTAGAATAATAACTGCCACAACTCCACACTTAAAACGCACATTAATACCAGAAACACGCAGACAGAAACAAACAGAATAAGCGCAGACAACTATCGCTATCCTTTAATCTTCGTGTGGGAGCAGTGTGCTCCTTTCGGAAACGCGGCTGCGGGAGCGAGTGAAGTGACTTTCGTGCTCACCTAATTCAGGAGTCTGATAAGCGCGCGTACCGGAGAGACCATGCTCCGTGGAGAAGGCGCTTTTTGAAACGCAACAGGCGACGATTATTAGAGCGGGCCCAACGTGCACCCTTGACGCCATCTCCCCACTAATTACGAAAATCCGCTGAAGTGTTGATGTTATCAGGATCCCCAAATGACAAAGCCTGTATATAGGTGGCTTGCCGTTAACAACGTACGTTCTATGGCCGGGTGGGGAGCGCCGCGCGCTGCAGATTGCGAGGTTTCTAGTTCGATATCACGCTACGGAACTTCTATAGAGTGATATCCGTGACGAAATTTTGTCAGCAGAGCCATGGTTGACCTGACTTAAAACACTGTACTGTTGAAAAACGACACGCGAAATTGCACCATTTTGTTATTGTAGAAGGAATGCTCAGGTTTCACTATAAGGCAACGATTATTCCTAGTAAACAGTTGCACTGCCCTTCGAAAGTATTTTTACCCGTGTGGCGCCTACTGAATTCAATTATTAGGCCTCCCACGTAACGCGCTTTGAAGCAGTACTATTGTCATTGAAATCAGTCGGAATGTAAATACTGGCTTCAAAAATTACATGATGAATTCTGGTGTACAGAATTATGTGGAGTACAGAACAATGAACCACGTTCACATACTACAAATGAATGCCTTAAGCAAAAGGGTGCGAAGGTTCAGTCAGTGCTGCCGAAGCTAGCACTAGGATCATTTGGGTGGCTAACCCGAAGGAAGCTGGTTCTTAAATTACTCTCGACTGTTGACGAGGGCAGGCGCGCGACCGATCGAAGTGCTCTTCAGAGAAGAGACTCGGAGTGGACTCCTCACTGGTCTAATTGCCATGCAGCTATAATCAACGCCAAAGCCAGTTCCTTCGTTTTAAATCTCCAACGCAATTTAGCTCTCAGTGATGACGCGCACTGATTATGCGTTGATCCTTGGCTCGCTTTGCAACCAGGGACCTAGGAAAAGTGTTTATCGTGGAGATGGGGAGAGGACACCATTTTATTCTGAAGAGGCGGCTAGGCCGGCAGATGTTGTGAAGTATCATTTTAGGCTCCTGACGCCATAGCGAAAAAAATGAGGGTGGGCGCACGGGTCTTCTGGGCCTCCCCTTGCAGTTCAGTTGTTTGCAACTAATTTGTTTGTAGAGCCTGCAGTGTGCGAGGTTACATAGCTCTGATGACCGCCACAGCATCGTGCGACTTCTCTTTTAGAGGAGCCGGACATATGAGTCTCTTTAAATGATTCATTAGCTTTGACGCGTAATCAGATGCCTCACTCGAAGTGAGATTTGAATGCTGCGACAATTTTCCATAGCAATTGTTAGGGATACTTTATACATGCACACGCTTTAAAGTCTCACTTTAAACTTAAGTAGTTTTTTCTAACTGGCAAGACAAGCTTTTTGAAAATGTTAATAAATTACATGGTTCCATTGCTTTTCTCCTGTTGATTGGGAAGTACCAAAATGCCTAAACAGTCGCTTTGCCACATTTAGCCATACTTGGTGATACTGTGCTTGATGAAGCTTAGAGGCAACTAGCTATGAAAAAATTCGCAAACATAGACGCTATGCGATTCTCGTTCTGCATATTCACCCGTAATTAGGAGAGCCTTTACCACCAGAAAATCTTTATCTTCATTGGGAAAAAATTCCGAAAGAGAGCTAAGGTGCTTGCTATAAGGAAAAACTCCGCTTAAATTGAGCCATATGATGAGTCCACTAAACTAGCGTGAAAGATATGTGCGATAAGAAGGAAAAGCGTAGAAGTGGTTGTAAATGGCATCGTACTATCAGCCAGTAATTATTATTTACTCTAAAAGACCCGACGTTGCACCTGGTGTCAGACACGCCACGTATCTTTCCAGGTGCGCAAGTGTGCATAGGCCCCAAATGGACAGCAGATCGTAAGATAGTGCTTTCAGTTAGAATGCATAAAGAGCGAACAGTTTATTTCAAGGTTTGGTATGCTCGCATGTCTATGGCGTTATTGATGTCTCGGAGCGAAGTCGTTGCTTTAAATGATAAAAATGTAAATTGCTTCGTGCACACGAAGAAACACCACCGAAAGTGTGCTGCACTACACATACAGCGTTAGCGCATCTTTATTAAGAAAAAACTTCGTTACTGCCTTAATAATAAAATCCACAACCCGTGAGCCAGTGATTGTTCACTAGATGTCGGAGAGACGTAAAGGTTTGGAGTACCTACAGTAACCAAAAGTAGTTCCTTTTTGCACTACTCTACAGCGTATGTGTGCACCATACAATATTGCTCGCTTTGCTTTCCGTTCATGTTCCCTTAACATGAACAAGTGTGGAGGCAACATTCACAAGCTGAACCCGGTTTATTTTTTGATGCACTTAAAGTATGTTGATACCAGAAGAGCGATAACCAAAACTTGAGAGATAAGAGTAAAGTTGGTGTGCCAATACAAGCCTAAAGGTTCGACAACATTTTACGGAACTTGAAATATCTTGCACAATTCTGGCATGCAATACTATAAATGATGCGTGTCGTAAGGTGCACACATCACCTGTCTTGCTTGACTTGACAGTGCTGCTTAGGACCATTGCGGCAGCGATGAAACGATAGAGCACGTCTCTGTTACTGCCATCGTTACACCGTGCAAAGACGGCAGCTAGCTGCTGCGATAGCTCGTTTTGACGAGAGAGCCTTGTCTAATCAGTCAATGCTTGAAGGCGACATAACCTGTCTTCGCGCAGAAAAACAATGAAGGCCTTTTTGCGTGGTAGTGGCCTATTGATTAGGCTATAGCACCCAAGCTCACTTCGTTTTCTTTTCTCTTTCTCGCGTCCATTTTGCTCTTCGCTTCCATTCCCATCTTCATTCCTTGTTACTCTCTTCTTTTGTGCAGGGTAGCAAACCGGATGCTCTAAAATCTGGTTAAGCTCCCTGCCTTTCCCACATTTTATTATATCTCTATTGCTTGACTAGAAGGTAACAAGCCACTGAATCAATGTCTTAAAAGTTGCTTCACATATGCATTGATGTGCTGCGAAAACCAAGAAAAGAATAAGGCTCTACAAAACGAATTATATATAAAAGAGAAGGTAGTGGCTACAGCAGGAGCCCAAAGGCAGATTATGTCACGTCGTCATATATATCGGCTCTGTCTTTTTCACAAATTTTATCACGCTCCTTTCCACGTTCCAGCCATCTTGCCTGCTCATCGATTATCCAGGCGTACAAACCATCCCCGAGCTGTTTATCCACCGCCAGCACAAACTACTGCCCACCTTCGCTCCTTTTTTGTTTCAACCACCCGGGACTGGAACAACTTGCCTGCCTTCGCCATGCACCACTCCGACCCACATGTATTCAAGACCTTGATTGAATCGTTAATATGTTGCTAATTATGCCCATCTCTCACGTAATACCCCAACTGGGGCCTTTGAGGTATACTAAATAAATAAGTAAATAAATGCTTGATTGACTTGTAGAGGGTGCCTAGCTATCACGCAGCATGCTGAAAAAATTGCGTGCCCTTTTGGCTTAGCCTTCAAGAATTGAACGCGATAGCCGAATCCGGTCCCTTGTGCACCCTTCAAGCGCTAAGTGCATACTTATTAATGTGTTTGTTAAACACACCCACCCAAACACACACACACCCACACAAACACACACACACACACAAAAACACACACACACAAACACACACACACACGCACACACGAACTCCAAAAACTCAAGTGGGGGAAATACACTGCTGCTGCATATCGACCTGCTCATTCCTGAGAAGCTTACTAGTTTATTTATTACAGTTTCATGCCGCACTCAGTAGGTTTTACCCATGTTATTTTTTTAACTAATTGACTTTTTCAAAAAAAAAATTGGGAAGTTTCCCCTCTTCATTTATGCTAGATTGGCTTAAGCCCGTTATACCTCTGGTGGTACAGGCTACCCCTCTTTTTGCTTTTAGTTATTTTCGCATATAGGGCGGAAAAAGCACACACACACACACACACACACACACACACACAGTAAATTGTAGCAGCGTGTACGCACGAGTGGTACATACATGTTCGTGTTCTAAAGCAAGAGACGCACGGCCTCCAAGATAGACGCCGCGCACTCGCCATCTCGAAGGCCATGAAGAGTCTCACAATGCCTCACAGATGGAAGCACATTACCTGGCATTTGCTGTTTGCTTGATCAATGCTTCTGGGAAGGCATCTTATGCTTTCGCTAGATGGACATAACTGTTCCTTTGTAGAGCTGTTCGAAAGTTCCTGAGTGCCTTTATTGGCGATGGCTGCACTATTGCGGCCTTTTTCGACGTAGTTTGATGGCCTCTCAAATGTTCCTACAAATCGCCGAATGCATTCGTTTTCGTCGTCGACTACATGACATTTTAGATGCGGAAGCATCTTATACTCGCGCCTTGTAGTGCGCCGTCCGCGCCGTCCGCGCCGTCCGCACCGCCTTAGTTGAGCTAATTCATTACGTCTGATACAATAATCACTCGTTCTCTGCTACTGCAATATTCATGCGTTCATCAAGTATAAGGTTATTTGTTGCACTTCAAAAGCATACATGTGTCCGAGTTAAAACGGTCAAAGTTTCACATTAAGTGCACCAGGAAGGTAAAGTATTGGTACGGAAACCAGTAACACAAACATGAGCTTGTACGGTATAGTTAGCTATTTAAAACCTACGCGAGCGTCGGTGCACACTGAACCATGCCTGTGTATTCAGGCATGTGTCTAACTCTGTTACCAGCCACTAAACTGTTTTAGCGGGACGGCTCAGTGCTCTCCCATAGTTGAGTACGAAGTACTCAAAATCGTTCAACATATTAGATGCGGAAGCATCTTATACTCGCGCCTTGTAGTGCGCCGTCCGCGCCGTCCGCACCGCTTCTCGAACATTCGACAGCTGACGCGCGCGCATGCGCCGTCGCGCCGTCGCCCACCATCTGTGCCACGCGCGCTTCTCCTTCGAGAACATTCGACAGCTGACAGCGCATGCGCCGTCGCGCCGTCGCCATCTGTGCCGCGCGCGCGCTTCTCCTTCGAGAAC
This sequence comes from Rhipicephalus annulatus, assembly GCA_013436015.1. NCBI lineage: Eukaryota > Metazoa > Arthropoda > Arachnida > Ixodida > Ixodidae > Rhipicephalus > Rhipicephalus annulatus. The sequence goes on from WOVY01000708.1 coordinate 291,377, forward strand.
ATTCGACAGCTGACAGCGCATGCACCGTCGCGCTGTATATATACTCAAGGTCGGCGCTCGCTCGCTCAGTTGCCGCTCGTCCGTTGGTTCGTCGCAATAAATAAAACACCGCCCTTTCGCATACGTGCTGTACGTGTTCACTCATTTAACACCCCATTTCACAACCACGTTAACCAATTTAGCCATCGACCCAAGTAAGTCGCAATTTAACACCCGTTAACCAATTACATGCTTCCGCATCCTCCTCAGTGTTCCCCCGAGGGAAGCTGCGGGCAATTTTTTGTTGTGTTTTTTTTAAACAGCTGCAAGTAACCTTCATGGCTTTGTGGTAGGACACCTGCTTGTCACGCGAATGCCTGAGTACGATCTCCCAATGAGACCGAAACTTTTATTCTTTGTTTCATATCTCTTTTTCCATTTTTTTTGCTCACGGACAATTTTTTGCTCACAACCAACGGTGCTGACGCCAACGGGAGCATTTCTGCGACACGAGCTGTCTAATGCTATAGCGTTAAAAAATAACGAAATCACGCGCAACAAAACGGGTACTTATTGTTTCGCGTGCACTGGGGACAATATGCACTAGGTGTGCTCCTTTTAACGGAGTTCCTCTTTTTTTTTAATCGCGCTGTGTGATATTCGTGATGCCTTCTTTGTGCCTCAGTGTGTATCTCCCATAAATTTGTTATTACATATGTCGACACCTACGTCGTCCCAGCAGAATTTCTTAAGCACAAAGTAGACATTGCTGTGCTAGTTTTGGATTACTTCGGCATGTCAAAGTTTTGACCTATTTTAAGAGTTTGGGTTCGCTGCATCCATCTCTAAATGGCCACCCAAGCTATGGAAAAAAAATAGGTAAGTGGGACGTGAGACGAGGCTTGGTCCACTCGTACTTGCTTTGTATCAATCAAAGCAATGTCATTGCGCTAAAGAGTTTAGAGAACAAACATGGTTTCGTGATTGGATGGCAATATCAAATCAGTGGGTCCGGCGGCAGCATGGAAAGCACTCGCTTCAAATGCTTATGCTCTGTCTTGCAGATTGCTGCATGCACCGGAATCTACAGTGTTCTGGACAGACCATCTTTTTCAAGCAACGTACCCTCTGGACCGGTCAACGAATGTTTCGTCTATTCCTCGTGCGGCGAAGTAGCTTGCTCGGTTACGGCGAAGAAACGTTTTGGCAACCGTATCAGCTAGACTGAAAGTGTGTGCGCATGGTGCGATATCAGGAACAAGGCGACATCTGTGACGACACCGGAACGTATAAAGGCATCGCATCGCCCGCTGCTCTTCACTGGGTCCGGCGGCAGCATGGAAAGCGCTCGCTTCAAATTCTTATGCTCTGTCTTGCAGGTAAGCTTAAAGTACAATTCCAAAAGCTATAGAGGTGGCAACTATTTCTTACTGCTGCTGCCGGACCCCCCTGCAGACCTCATGATTATGTCTTTTGTGCCGATGAATTTCTTATGAATGCTGTTGCTTGTGTGTGGTGATGTGGAGAGTAACCCTGGTCCTGAGGTTGAAGACATGTTGCGAGAATTGCTCTCGGGGCAGACTAAAATTGCACAAGAGATAACAGGTCTTTCCTCTAGGGTTACATCCTTCGAAGAACGATTAACTAAAATGGAGCTGTCCATTGCGTCAATTACTGATGTTGCACCACGCGTGTCTGAACTCGAGAAAGCCGTAGCGGACATTCGAGAGATTGTTAGTAAACTGGATCATAAAAACGACGATTTAGAGAATAGCTCCCGTAGAAATAACCTGCTCATCTATGGCTTAACCGAAAACTCTGGGGAAACTTCAGACAAGTTGCTGCAAACGGTAACTGGACTGATTACATCAAAACTAGATGTTAAGTGTGGCGATATCGAACGATGCCATAGGCTGGAAGTGCGTAACAGCAGTAGCACTAGCCCAAGACCTGTTAATATTAATTTGCTGGATTTTAGAACTAAGGTCACTATTTTTAGCAATGCAAGCAAGTTGAAGGGCACGAAAATATTTATAAATGAAGACTTCTCTGAGCGCGTAAGGCAGATACGCAGGGAACTGTGGCAGAATTCAGCCGAGATAAGAAGGGATGCGGAAAAAGCCAGGCTGCACTACGATGCTTTGTTGGTGGACAACGTTCGGTATTCTTGGGATGAGAAGAAAAAAGTTATCGTTAACGAAAGCCGTCGGCTGTCTGCTACAAACAATGAATGACGGCTTAGTGTGAAGTCCTTTGCGCTTTTGAACCTAAATGCGGGTAGCCTAGTTAATAAAATTGCAAACTTTAACTGGCTCATTGAGTGTCAACGTTCATCAGCTATCTGTGTGACCGAGACTTGGTTAAATGACTCTATCCTTGATCATGAATTGTTGCCTCCTGGTTACACGGTTCTAAGAAAAGATAGGCCTTCTGGCCGTGGTGGCGGAGTGTCACTTTTTATTAAAAGTGGTATTGAATTTTCTTTACTGCAAGAACTCCCAAATACTGAATCTATATGGTGCAAACTAATGCTTGATGGTCTCGCTATTTTTGTTGGTGCTCTCTATCGTCCTCCTAACTCTGCCTCAGACGTTTTTTCGACTGTCAGTGACTATATTGTGGGACAAAGGCTGGACTGTTCTAAACTCGTATTGACCGGTGACTTTAATGCCCCCTCTAGAGATTGGAATTTGTTGACATCAACTGGTCGTGAGAGAATAATTTGTGATTCTTTAGTTAATCTGTCACTAGCTTTAGATCTATCGCAGCTGGTTGATCAGGCTACACGCGAGGATTCTATACTAGATCTTGTTTTTGCCAACCATGAGTTAGTTACGAATGGATATCAGTGCAGGGTTGTCGATTGAATTTCCGATCATAATACCGTTATTGTTGATTTAAATGAGGCTTGTAAGCCAGTACGACCAACGTTTAAGACAGTGCTGAATTTTGAATGCGCAGACGACACTTCTATTTTTGCTAAACTTGCAAAATGCTTTAACGATTTCTTATCGAGTAGTGACCACTGCAGTATTGATACGTTGACTAACCAGGTTTACAGTATAATTAATGAAAGTATAGCGCAGTTTGTTCCTCACAAGAGAATAAAATGTCATGCCAAACGCCCTTGGTATACCAGGTCAATTATACAGCTTAAACGTCGTATTAAACGACTGCAAAAGCGACGGAGGGTTCACAATAATGACGGGGAGTCCCAAATTAACTTGCTTAAATCTGAGCTAAAAGCTAAAATGAGTGATGCCAGAAAGTTTTACTTTAATACCACGTTAAGCTATTTTATGAAAAATAATCCCTTAAGTTTTCAAAAACTATCAATCCTACCACGGCCTGTCCGTCAACCTTCATGATAGATGATGTGTCCTACTCTGATTCATCCAAAATTTCTGAAGCCTTTTATAAGTATTTCCAAACTGTATTTGGAGATGACAATGGAACGACCCCTGACTTTCGTAGCAGCCAGGAAATAGATTTGTTTCCAGCAATTGAAATTAGCTACACTGGCGTTCTTAACCTTCTGTTGAATATCGACACTACTAAAGGTGCTGGGCCAGATGGCATACCAAACATGTTTTTGAAGCGTTGCGCAGAATGGAATGCTCGTTATTTATCAATAATTTTTGTTAAATCATTAGAAACAGGTATTGTGCCGACCGTTTGGAAAATCGCCAATGTAATTCCTCTGTTTAAATCGGGTAATAAGCAACACATTTCTAACTACAGGCCTATTTTATTAACGTGTACCTGTTGCAAGCTTTTAGAGCACATAATTCATAAACATGTACTTCAGCACCTCACCAATAACAACTTATTTTCCCGTAATCAGCATGGTTTCCGCTCTGGTTTTTCTACAACTACACAGCTCATTGAATTCACTAACGACATCGCTTCGGCTCTTAATACTTGAGGACAGGTTGACGCCATATTCATAGATTATAGCAAAGCATTTGATGTAGTATGTCACAAAAAACTTCTTACTAGACTCAGAAGTATTATTAACGATGACAAAATAATAGGCTGTATAGCTGATTGGCTACGTTTGAAGTCAAAATTTGTTACGTTAGAGCATGCGCAGTCATCGTCGTGTGCAGTCACTCCGGGGTTCCACAGGGCTCGGTGCTTAGGCCCCTATTGTTCATTATTTATATTAATGATGTCACATAGGTCATTAAGGACACACCAGTGAGGTTGCGATTGTACGCTGACGACTGCGTTTTATATACTAGCGTAAATAATGCTCATGACCAAGATGTTCTGAACAAAGTATTTTCGTCCTTTTGTGGTTGGAGCGCCACGTGGCACATGAACATTAATTACCAAAAAACTGTTCAAATGACATTTACTAATAAAAAACAGCCGCTAACATTTAGTTATAGTTACAATGGTCACTACCTAAACTCTGTTAATATATTCAAATATCTTGGTGTTACCTACACTCAAAACCTAAAGTGGCACCATCACATTGAAACAATTTGCGCTAGAGCACTTCTAAAACTGGGATACATAAAACGAACACTCAAGCACTCTACCAAGGACTGCAAATTAACGGCGTATAAATCGCTCGTCTGACCATTGCTAGAGTACGCCTCAGCGGTATGGTCACCCTACACTGCACTTGACATAAATATGCTCGAGGGCATACAGAAAAAAGCAATACAATTTATATTTGGCCGGTATGACCGCAATTTTTCTCCCTCATCCCACGCATGCTCATTGTCGTTAGAACCCCTTGCTTTCCGACGCACACTTGACCGTATCACTCTGCTACATAAAATTGTACGCAGCCGCAGTTGCATTGAAGCACCGATTACTTTTTGTGATTCAACACGACGAACCACGCGCCGATCTCACCCACTCAACATTGTTCCCTTCCAGCCATTTGTAAATTGGTTTAAGCATTCCTTTTTTCCAGCCGTTGTTGAGATTTGGAACAACTTAGATGGTTCCCTACGCGAAAACTAATTGAACTGTTTTTGAAAGAGCTGCCTAACCATATTTTGTAATATGTTTTAAATGCTTTGTATGTTTCTTTGGTATTGCTTAATGTATGTTCGTTCTTTTCCTAATGTACCCACTCCTGCTATGTCTCGTGTATCTAGACAGCAGTATCTGCAATTAAAAAATAAAATAATGTGGGTTTGCGATGTTCATTCTTAGTGATTTTATTGTCTTTGTGTCTTAGCCCAACAAGCGTATAAACATGATTAGAAGGCAAACTCGCACTGCGGTGCACTATTATAGTTGAGGATCCGAAACGTCTACACGGGCAGTCGTGTTCGTGTGCCTCTTGTGTGAGTGGTTTTACTGGCAGCAGAATGTCACAGAGTTTGGTCGTTAACTCTCAAATCGCACTTTATCTGACAGCAATATTTGAAGGAAGACGAATGAAAGCAATATCAATTTCTCAACAAGTATACTCTGCAATAAATCATTTATTCAGTGATACTCTGTTGCCGATTCCGCTGAAGAGCACCGCTTACAAATGTCCCTGAGCATGTCATAACCCACGTGCCCTCGTTGCCGAATAACCTCATATGAATTTTACTCAGTTTATCTTACTGACCGAGGGTGAGTTAGATGACGAAATCCCCACTTTTTATTGGTAAAGTGTGCGTTAACGGAACAAGCGCTCGCCAGCTGTCATAACTGGTAAAAGGTAGTACAGTGCCCTTACTGAGCTATTGAATGCACTACATGATATAAGCAATCACTAACCCGAGCTACTGATGCTGCATTATTACAAGTCATGTGACTTTGTGGGTGACTAATGCTGAATATTTCTTAGCATTCAGTAATATTTAGTGACGTTTGCTAACACATTCATTTCTGTCGTAATGGTAAATGCCTAAAAATAGCTTCAGTGTCTGTTAAATATTACATCTATTTGTTTAACGTTGCTAAATTTGCTCTAAGCTGAGGGACGAGACCTGTCAAGTGCCCTGAGAAACGAGAACTTCACAAAAATGCGAAACTTGGTTTAAGCATAGGCTTTAGTTGAAGGGTTCATGCTTCTTGTTCCTAATAAACGTTGTAATTGAAAGGTTACCCGTTACCATGTTCTTTCATTATTTTAACTGCCCTGCTTCCTACCTCCAACTTTAGTCTTTACATGCATCCCTCACGCTAACTGTTCTGAATCATCGCGCCTGATTGAAGGGCAGTCACTGGCTCTTTTTTTTTAGTTGCATATGTCCCTTCCTTCGGACCAACAATATTCTTACATAAATAAAAAAAACTTTATAATGAAGGCCTTTCTAACTTTTCTCAGAAGAGTGCAACACTTTTGAAGTAATTAATTATAAAAAATTGCCTTCAGGTATTTTTGTGCGTGAAATGTTGCTGAAGTACTGGCTTGGTATAAACTGCGTAAAGAATAAAGCCCGCCTTAAAAGTGGTGGGATGGTAACACTACTACAGGAGTTCGCTGATCTTTTTTGGAAATATTCAAGCGAGTGCACAGAGCGTGGCTTAGCAAACAAAATAACAGCTTCCTCATGCATCACCGCACACCGCAATAATGTAAGCCGTCAGAAGCTTACTAGAGAATGTGCGCTCCTCATGAGTGCGGCTTTTTGGGGGGCATTTCAGATGCTTAACTCGTAAAACACAAAAGAGCTGCCTAGTGAATACTTAAAATGCACGGCTCTTTCTTGACTGGCCTCGGTATTGCGACATATTTAGAAAGGACGAATTATTATGAAGTTAGAAACCATGTTCTCATCGTCAAGCAAGCTACCATACCGGTCTCTATATTACGTCTAGCAAGGAGCTGTATGAATTTGAGAAGTCGTTATGTGTGTTGGATGAGAACAGCCTAAATATGCTGTTTTTATCTGAATTTGAGCACGTTCAACACAATTTTCTTCCATCCGATGTTCTCACGAAGCAGAAAGACGCAGCAGCCCTCTCCTAGCAAGAAATAAACTGAAACATGCCGTGTTATCAGTTGGCACAAGACAGCTTGAGACGAAACAAAAACTAACTTGGTACATTTGGAGTTGTTGCAAATATTCAAAAACCCCGTTTCCGAAACATTGCGCCAAACATCCCCTAAACGTGTGCCACTAGGTCAAAACGCATAGTGATATGCCGTTTGCCGGCATATTAGCATGAGTATTGCACCTCGGCAAGAGCGAGCGTGGTGGGCTGGCCTGAAACTTGCCATAGCAGAATTGATTGATATGTGGGGTTTAACGTCCCAAAACCGCCATATAATTATGAGAGACGCCGTAGTGGAGGGCTTCGGAAATTTCGACCACCTGGGGTTCTTTAACGTGCACCCAAATCTGAGTACACGGGCCTACAACATTTCCGCCTCCATCGGAAATGCAGCCGCCGCAGCCGGGATTCGAACCCGCGACGTGCGGCTCAGCAGCCGAGTACCTTAGCCACTAGACCACCGCGGCGGGGCTGCCATAGCAGAATATCAATAAGACCCCTTGACGCGCTAGATCAGCTTCAAGCTTGCTGACTGTGATAAGGCACCAGTCTAACTCCTGACGTTTCTGGAGAAGGTGTGATTGTCAAGCGTTTAATGCATCAGAGGCCAATAAGATGCTTCTTCGCACACGAGAAATGGTCCCGGTTGAGGCGTGCGACGACACAGCTTAAGACAGACTCATGGCGCAAACTTGACATGGTAATTGACGTCTTACTTACTGAGTTAGCAAGCTTCTTAGTTACCAAGGCGTTGACTCGCGTGGCCTTAGTTGGCAAGTTCTTATTCCATGCTGTGTACTCAACAGACATTTCATTTGCAAGATCCTAAATACATTGTATCACTTAACACGTTCCTAATACGCAAGGTCATAAGACCGTTAGGCGAAGCACCAAGGGGGCGTGAGCCAGCCGGGCAATGCACTACAAGGAAGGGATCAATCATGATGACCGGAGGCTGGATTTATATTCATTGAAAACCGGGCTTTAGGCGCCAAAAATGGCTGCGCAAAGCACTTTTTTGGCTCTCAAAATTGTAAATATAGACGCAATTATAGATAAAATTTAATTTTTCCTAAATATGTGTGGGTCTGTGCCTCCAACAAGAAGGCAAAAAAAAAAAACGCATCGTTGTTTTCCTGCAGGGTTTGCAGAATACGGTCTTTCAATGGATCTGTGTCTACGACAGAAAAATAACAAAATTCACAGCTTTGCCGCAACGTCGAAGTTTGAATGCGATGGAAACAAAGTGGAAGTTCACACGCAGATTGGCAAGCCGATCGAAACGCGCTCCGGCTTTCTCATGCAAAAATAACGCACAAAACACAGTACAGATTACGCGGATAAGCGACTCAGATGTCACTTCTCTGTTTCTGATAAGCGCGTTCTTTTCGCAAACGGACGCTGTAGAACGATTGCAATGACCTTCGTGCGCCCCGTAACTACAACAGAATCGTTCCATCTCAAGCCCAATGCCAGCCAAGACGTTAAATTTCTCCCAACCGGGAGATAAGGGCGTGCAAGAGGTCGTCCACTCTCCTTCTCTCTGCGGACCAAAGTACACGTAAGAGATGCGAGCCGCCGCTAGAGTGCCTGGATGCGCGCACACAAACATCGAGGCGCTCTAGCCACCGCGCGCTCATAGCGCCATCTTGCTGATAATGATTTGTGCTTCGCGGGTTCTCTAAAGCCAAGTACGCCCCGCCGCGGTGGTCTAGTGGCTAAGGTACTCGGCTGCTGACCCGCAGGTCGCGGGTTCGATTCCCGGCTGCGGCGGCTGCATTTCCGATGGAGGCGGAAATGTTGTAGGCCCATGTACTCAGATTTGGGTGCACGTTAAAGAACCCCAGGTGGTCAAAATTTCCGGAGCCCTCCACTACGGCGTCTCTCATAATCAGAAGTGGTTTTGGGACGTTAAACCCCACAAATCAATCAATCTAAAGCCAAGTACAAGGAGCAGGAGCCTCGTCAAGCTGCTAACATTGCAGCTGTTTGCTCCCATCCTTGCGTTTTCTTTCCGATTTTTGTAAAAAAAAATGTTCAATAAAACTGAAACTGAAACTGAATATGGTATTTCGATTTCTAGACCAGCATGGTGAGTTAAGTGCCGTTCGTCGATTAAGCATTCTTTTGGGTCTTTCACTTTTCGGCGTGACTGAGAAAGGCCACGCAGGTGCAAAAAGGCAGAGTGCAATAGGCCAGAAGAATCTTTTTGCCTCGTACTAACTTGATCCAACGACACACCCTCAATTTTTTTCTCTCTGTGAACACCTTAAAGGGCCCTTAAGCAGGTTTCAAAATTTCGAGAAGCGAAGCTAAATGCATGCACTGGGTGCTCCTAATCTCATCTGCCAAGATTTGCAGTGCTACGCGCACCATAAAGAGGTGTAATACCAAACAGAACACCGCTTGACCTTGATCTCTTAGGCTTGCGCGCCAACATAGTGAAGGTGATGAAATGGCCCTGCGCACGTCAGAGTAATTCGTGAAACTGTGAGAACTCTTCAAGATGGCGTGCGCAATATGTGTAATCTGTTGCCTCAGTAGAAGTATGAAGGTTGACAGAAATATAAGGCAAACAGGCGGAATCAATGCGTGTTATTTTTTTTAATTTGTATACAGTGAGATGCGTGTCTGAGCTACGTCCATTTTGTTTGCGTTGGTGTTCTTGCCTTTCTCGCATCGTGCTGGTCCTAGCGTTCACAACGCTTGGCGTGTTTTAGGTGCATTGTCTCTTAGAGGAGTTGCAGCGATGCGATGCTGTGCATCGTGATAAGAATACGTGATTTATGCCAAACTCTCCAAACGTGAACGCATAGAGGGATCCATCCCACAAAAAAGGCAGTGCAATACAGAGCACGTCGAAACGACAGAACACCGCTTGCGTGCACATCCTGGCATGGGCATGTCATGCGAAGTACCTTACGCGCATAATGCGTGCTGATGCGTCCTTGCCGTGTGATCCTCGAGCTCCGAGTTGCTCAGATACAAAAGAAGGCAAGGAAGTAATTATGCTTGGGGAGTCTACATCAAGTGAGTGGTGAAGGTTTCAAGCACAATTTCTCCCATCATGATTTCGCAGCTTGTAATGAACCAATCAAAAAACTCCAATGATGCAAAGCAGTTCATTGGGCACAAAACAGCTTCCACTGTCGTTAAAGTAAAATTTGTCATTGGACACAGCGAAGTGCCATTCAAAAAGTAATGGAGAAATGAAACAAAACCTGAGTGGATATTGTTGTTTTTTCATCTACACTTTAATTTCCCCTTATGACACTTCATGGTTTCGAATTAGTTCTTCATTGTCCTGCTGCTGTAAAGAAGCAGCTCCTGCTGCCTACGCAAGCGAGCAAACGCCGCAGAGATGCCGAGCAGATGACGCGATGCGGATGACTACATGCGTAGAAACTAAGTGACCTTCCTATTGGCTAAAAGGCCTCGTAGGCTTGACAGCGCTAAATGCAACTCTTAGGAGATGTAGTATAGGTTGCACCAAACAGTGTGCGAAAGCTTAATTTTGCGAGTAACATGAATACTAGACTGCAGGGGTACTTGAAAGCGAAATTTGAGTGTAAATGGCATTTATTTATGCACCGATTGTGAAAACAGGCATTTATAGGCGCTAATAGGAATTTAGACACCAACGTCTGAGATAGGCTTTATATGTATTACAAAAACACTATAAAGCTGTTTTGATCCTGTATTTCATGCTCACATGTCAAAATGGCACAATAGGAATGCAAGAAACAAAATAGGCAACAGTCTCTAATGACGCCTTTACATTTTTTCAGTTTACGTGGCCTAACCTCATATTTACACAAATTCACTGTTAAAGCGCCATAACGTTATCTAGATAGATGGTTTCACAACCGCAGAATTCGAACGCTGTATGTTTCGAAACGCATAAAAATACACGTAGCCTTGATTATCAGCCCTAAGCGTGCGCAGTTGAAAGGCGCTTGACCGGACTTCATACTAGAGGCCCCGCTAATATTATCATGAATAATTCACCCAAATATTTACCTACTGAAATATAATTTGCGCAACACCTGCTTCTAGAACTCACATTTGTAAATATTTCTGACACTTGCACGGGTGAGCTTCAGCACTCAGTGGAGCTACATAGAAATGAAAGAAAATTAGGCTTGTTCGTTTATGCTACATGAACTTGGCGACCAGCCATCACGTGACACTGCGTTCCATCATAATGAATAGAACGTGGCATGTACAAACGGCTAGACTTGATCTTTCCTATATTTGTTGCTTCAAAAGGGGGTGTTACCAGTGCTCGGAGAGATTTCGTGCGTAGCACACCAGTGCAAGCAAGAGTAAACAACATTCCTGAGCCAACCCAGTGAAACAAACTTTCCGAGAGTCCGTTCAACTTTTTGACTAGTTCGCTAGTAGCTCTCTCGAAAGAGCTTTTGGCTTGTCAACTAAGATGGGCGGAACTCAGACGAAAAACTAAGGTGACGCTGCAGAGCCTACGTGTATTCAGTTGAGACATGCCGAAAACACACCGGCAGAAGGGTTCCACGTATCGAAGTACAGCGCCAAATCGGTCAGGAACACGCCGGGCGTGTGAAACAGCGTACGTGAGGTAGCAGTTGAGAAAGACTTCTCAGCTGCTGAAGAAGCTAAGAAAAATATAAAGTAAATCGTCAGAAGCAAGAACGTTACCAAGGAAGTGAACACCAAGATGAACGACGAAAGTTATACGAAAGCATTGGGTCTGCTATAGTGTTTTTAAGGGGACGTTTCCTTCACAAGGCCTGGTAATTAAATTTGTGGCATTGAAATGATGTTGTCTGCTCCAGGGAGAAAATGGGAGTGAAAACCTACACAAGTGAAAACGAACTCGGTAAGACATCAACGGCTGAACCATTTCTGAGCTGATTTACCGCGACAGTGGTAGGAGTTTCCTGGACCTCCTTTGGTTTCGAGAAAGACCAGAATCCACTTATGCGAATCCGCAACAGAACCCAGATGCTAAAATACTTCATCCTCAAGGTTTCTGAACGCACATACACCGTCCACGAAAATGTTAAGAAATCACTGTCCGCGAACTATATAAAACTGCCGGAGGTTAGTATGTCTCCGGTCCTTAAGTATATTAAGTAGTGGATGCAATTATTTTTACATGCTCCTAACATTTTCCGATTTGTGTTACAGAACGTTTTTCTAAATTACTGCAAGACTAGGCATTTTGTTCAGCTTGATTGAAACTGCGTTTGTATGTGTTTATATACGTAAAGCTATATCTGTTTGTCCATGCTCCGATTGTGCACTCGGTGCTAGGTTCTCGCCAAGCCGATCCCGCCTGCATTTTGCCCTCGTATCCCAGATGTGCGCGCCTGAAGTAAGGAGCTGAACGGCCATAAAGAGAACTTCTTCGCGAAGCACAGCATGATTTCTTGACGCGCACATTCTAGCTTAAATAAGCCCAGGAGCAAATCTGGCAGCTTGGGCTAGTTGGTATGGCATGGCGATAGTCATAGCACGAGAACAAAACGACAATACAGAGACAAGTGTCCTTCGTGTCCTTCTTGTCTCTGTGTCGTTGTTTTGTTCTCGCGCTCTAACTATCCCGAAGAGCAAAATTATTCGCATTCGTCCTCATTTTTCTACTATGGCTGCACAAAACAAAATGTCGGCAAACTTATCATGCCGATAACCCTGTTTCCGAAATGACCTCTTAGTTCAGCGCGGAAGTGAATGATGTTCTTGACATATGTACGCGAAGACATTAAACAAAAGTATCCGAGCAAATGGGACACGTGAATTTCTGAGCGAAGTCTCCAAATGAAAATATATTTGTGATGCAGCTTTAGGTAGCGCTCCATGCTTTCTGCCGCAAATACATGCAGCTTGATCGTGTTACAGCAGTAGTAGAGGTTTGACAAAGAATAGCTTCCTCTCTAACGTTCTATGAACGATAATGAGAGTGGAAATATGACATGCGTGAGACTACACAATATTTTCGGAGACGTATATCTCACCGTTCCTAAGGCATTATATAATATAGCACGCATTATGGACACACAGTGACGACGTCAGTTGTTAAACTTTCTCTAGAGCAACAGCTGATGTCACAAGGTATCCAGAATCAGAGGTGTTACAATGTATGTGTGTAATATTTCTTAATATTGCTTGAAATTATGTTTGCTCTCATATTTAAATAGAAAGCAGTGTGGTTAACTAGTGTATATAGGTGCGAAAAAAAATGTGGTCCAGCAAATCATGACGTAGTTATGAGAACAATACCATTCATGCTTTTTTTCCTAAGAAACAGGAAGGCGATGCAAAGCGGTTCATGTCTTCCACACCAATGACAATGCAGTCTCTAGAGCCTGTATATAAAATCAAGGATATTGCATTAGTTTCCACACGGTGAAAGTGGCAGTGGCATAGCAACAGATGCTAATAGAAAAAGAGCATTTCATTGCACCAAGAAATACAGCGAAATTGATTTATCAGGTGTGACCTGCATTCTTTACAGCCCAATTAACAAGCAAGTTTGGGGAGCAAAGTGTTTCTAGAAAATGGCTGGGTAGATTGTCCCAAGGGAGGCAGTGAGCTGTGCGCTTGCTTCTCTGCAAATCATTATTTACTTGTTAATATTTACACTTTTGTTAGTTTGCAGTACGCACAGACACGTGAATATATATATATATATATATATATATATATATATATATATATATATATATATATATATATATATGTGTGTGTGTGTGTGTGTGTGTGTGTGTGTGTGTGTGTGTGTGTTGACAGGCCTCTATTGTAGCTCCTCAGTCTCTACGAACACGGCATCATCGAAAAACAAAGTACAGACAACGCCTAGTGGATTTAGGGGCGTACTTAGCTTTTTTTTCGACAGAAAATGAAGTATTGACATAACGACTGCTTCGTAGTTTAGGCAAATTATTATATTTCAAGGCGAAGTGGGTGACGACTGCAGGTGCAGTAGCCGCCTTAAGGGGGCTTACAGCGGGCTGCAAAAACCACTCTTACAGCTTTCACCCTGACTACAGCATGGGACCCGTACCTCTTTGGTATTTTTTTTTCGAGTTTTCTTCTCGAGTCGCACGCATGGAGAACTAAAAAGGTATTCAATTTAGCACAAAATTTGCAATCGTGAGCCTTTCTTTTTTTGCTCCTGGCTTTCTTACTGACCCTAAAATATAAAAATTGTGTTTATGGGGGCTTTTTAACCGCTTTAGCATTGACAATTATACCCATTTGAAGTCGTAGTTGCGCCCTAGAGCAATAAGAGATGATGTACATTCTTCCGAAAAGAATCTGGAATTAGTCGTGAACAAGGCAATAAACAAGGCTTTCATACGTGAGCTCTCTTTTTGTTGACACTTCATTTACAGGCGTATGTGTCGATGCCGCCGCGTGGCGAGAGTGTCGCGGTGGTAGCAGAAAGGAAAGACGCGATCGGGGTGCCTAATTAGCTAAGGAATTGAAACGTCACTCTTCCAACTCTTCGTCTATTGTGCAGCCTTTTTTTTCCTTGTTTGGCCACTGTGGAAGCTAGCCTTTCAGTTTCTTATTGGCACTTTATTTTGTCATGCCGTGCACATTCTATTCCTAGCGGCTCATATGAAAATGAGGAGGAAGAGGATTACCTTTACTATAAGAAACCAGCAGATTTAGGTGGCCGGGCCTAGGCCTCTCATGAGGGGACGTCCAGGGCTTGCCTCGACGCCGCCTCATGAGGCGTTATATAAAAATGAGAGAGTACAATTTTCTTAGCCTTTTATACCTGTCTAAACTCACTCTTTACCCACTGAATGCTTTGCTTTTAACATAAAAGAGATTTTTTCCAGGGTTCACAATGGCTTCACCGACGTATTTCTGTCACGGTTATCCCGTTGTGAACTATATACTAACAGGTTTCAAAGAAAAATAATATGCCCCCGTATCTGCATGTTTCACTGCAAATCTCGTCGAAATACGATAGTATTGCGTCCGCAGAGAGTGAACAAAACGTTCCTTTCATGTTGTGCGCGAGAAAATCGGTGAATTCGATTCTGGAGGCGCTGCGTTAGAGAGTCGCGATCCGTGCAGGGAAGGCGAAATAGCGCGTCGAGGCACGTTAGACACGAGTGTGCTCTGGCAGTTATCTTCAAAAACAAAGGAAGGCGTGTGCACCTGTCCCGGAGGCGATACAGTATATAAAACGCAAAGCGACGCGAAGGTGCCACCGCCATGTCGTCTTAGAATAGCTTTGTAAACAATTGCCTTTTTGAGCATCGCCTTGCATTGTCAGAGCAGCGTGATAAACGCTAGGGTCCTTAAAACTACTCATGTATGCCTTCTTTAGTATAAAAACACAATTACAAAATATTTACGTGTTGTTGTGGTGCCTCAGACATGTGCAATATTAGTTTTGATTTGAAAATCACACAGGTGTGAACGCTGAAACTTGAGCAATAATGGTTGACCATGCGGATGGGGTTGGCCGTTTGGGGTATCATTAAGGCGGACAAACAGACAACTGTACAGACAGAGAGAAAGCCATAATTTTTGCGTCGAAGGTCTCCAAAAAAACTATCGGCTTTAAAAAAATAAAAGAAACAGCTCCGGGCGTCGAACCAGGACTACGTTCTTCTCATAGCGCGACACTAGGCAGTACACCACAGAGCGAACCTTCTGCTACTTGTTAACGCCAAGCCATGTATGTACACCATACACAGTTTGACAGTCCTCGGATCCCCGCAACTTTAGCGCGTTTTCGTTATCAGTAGCAAGATGGCGCGACGTTCTCGCGTTGGGTGCGCTCGAAAGGGCGTCACCTCTTGCATTTTGTTAAGCGCCGCCTTTGCAGAGCGTGGTCTCTCATGCGCGTGCGCTCATTAGTCTCGCGATTCGTGAGAGCACGAAGGTCACTTCGTTTGCTGTCGTGACCGTGTTTACGAAAGGAGCGCGCTGCTCATACACGAAGAAGTAAGAATTTTCAAACAGTTCGCGCTCATCGTGTTTGTACGTATGTGTTGACTTTGTGCGTCTTTCTTTCTGTTTGGGCAGCCTGCTTTACGCGTCGAGCTGTGAGATTTGTTTTTCCACGCTCGTCCCTCTGTATACTCATTTCATGCGCCCTTTCTGCTTGAGGTGTGTGCTGCAAGTTTCCAGCCGTTTGCCGTTCCTCGCGTGACATTGCAATTCATTTTGCTGTAGCATACATTTCTTTGCCCATGTGGTGAAGTAATGAAGGCAAATGTGGGAATGTGGCGAAGAAACAGCCTCTGCCAGGACACGTTTGACTTTCAGGATATACCGATTCTTAAATAAAAGGATCAGCCACGTTATTTTTTGTCAATACTGGTGAGTGCTTCGTTTGCTGCACTTTGCACAATGACGGCTTCTTTAGTTTTTGTTAATTTATCGGCTTGGTGGGGGACCCTTGTCTCTCTTTTTTTTTAACAGTCAAGGCTGGCTCAATGACCAGAAAAAAATGCACAACATACTATTTCTCCACCTATATCAACCAGGTTTCCTTTGTCACAGCACAGAGCTGTTCATTGTTCCTTTCCCTTTTTCAACATTAGCAATACTTAAGCAAGACAAATCATAATGTTTAAAAGTAGGCTTTGCGACTCAGAGTCTTGTATGTGATGAAGAAACCAATTGTACGGGAGCAGCACTAGTAAACGTGCCCTCGAATGTTTTCATGCTGTACTTGAAACGGTAGCATAAGATAGGCGTCTTCGAGCTCTGCTTCTGACTCAGTGAATCGGTGAGCACTCACACACACACACACACACACACACACACACACACAAAAAGATTTCTTGAAGGTCTTTCTTGCCGTAGTTCGAGTCTCTGCGAGAACTCTAAATACCACTCCCCCTAACCCCCAAGGAGTGCAGATAGATGCGCATGCTTTTTTTCGAAATGCAGCTTTCGAAACACGCTCGCGTAAATCCCGTTCCATTTCATCATCTTCACGTTGCTGGTTTCAAGGCGTTAGCGTTAGAGCTTGTTTCCGGCATCGGCACTGCCAGTGTTGGTTGTGAGTGAAAATTCATCGTGTGCGTGCTCGTAAAATTGAGAAATTTACCCACAAAATAACGAAATTTCCAGGTTCGAGAGGAATGAAACCGATACCTTTTCAGTGACAAGCAGATGTTCTACTAGACAACCACATGTCAGCTTCAAAATACAGGTAAATAAGTTCCTATTCTATTAGACGTAATTAAAATAACGTTTCTGCTTTACAAAAAAAACGGGTCCTGTAAACAGGCTTCACAATATAACATGTGATGTCGCAGTATTATTACCTCGTACAAGCGCACATTGCCATTGGGCATCAAAACATGTCATTATCATAATGACTTGGTGGTTTAAAGCCAGCCACCCAATACAGAAGGCACACATGTTATTGTGTCCCTCTATAGAAGGCACACATGGTATATAGAAGGCACACGTGTTATTGTGTCCCTATATGTCCCTATGTAGGGCCTCGTGGTCGGCGCATAGGAAGTTCTGTAACCTTCCACGAGCATGTTCACTTGTGGTTTCGCTCGTGGAGGTACGCATGCAGAACCGGAGAGTGGTGTCGAATTCAACGTTTTAAGCTGAGCTCCGCAATTTTTTGTACTAGGACATGCCTAATGTGCATGCGTATATAGGTCATTTCTTCATTGTGGGTGTCCTTACAAAATGTTTAAGAGGGCGTGTGACGTTCTTTCGGTCAAAATCGGATGATAAGAGGATTCAATTTAGAAATGTCTGAAGAATGGCCAGGTCCTGAGCATACTCTCATTCCCTCTCCTTATTTCCATTCAAATATCCACTCAAATTATAAAATTAAAATATAATTCCATTCAAAATATAAATAGTACAGTAGCACGAAATGGGTAAGGTTGCTCTTTTACATATGCGGGGTTTAATATAAGGTCATCCGGCAGAGGGCAAAGCAGTAAGTTGTTCAAATTGAATACGCTGCTCAGGATTACATATAGACCTGCATTATATGAGGGACCCCTGGTGGTGATGTCAGAGCTATGGCAGTTTACTGCTGGCCCTGTGTTCGTAAGATACAATATGGACCTTAGCAGCCGCATTTCAATCGAGGCGAAGTGGTAGACGCCCGTCCGCTGAGATTTAGGTGCACAGAAAAAAACCAAGTTGTGGCGATTCTAGAAACCACCCGATAACGTGTCTCTCGTAATCATCACTTCTAAATACTAAGACGAAAAACCTTAAAATGATTGTAATGTGGTCGAAACAATACCGAACTGTCGTGACGTCGTAAAAAGACATGCATAGCATAAATGGTCGAGTAGCACGCAGTACGAATGGCTTTCATTCACCACCTAATTAGCCGTACGTCCTGGTATATTGCGTATTGTGCTTGACTGCAGAACTATGAATGCGAACAGAATGTGACGTGACAGTCGCATTTCAATTGAGGTAACAACGTAATATATATATATATATATATATATATATATATATATATATATATATATATATATATATATTGTAGTGAAGAAGAGGGCCTCATTGGCATCGCCATCACCATCAGCATAAGCTCGGGCTTGCTGCGCATGGCCGGACGCTGCTGAGTTCTTCGCCTTCTGCGTCTGCGAGATCCCTCTGTTTTCTCAGGCACAGCAGACAAGGACGTTGATGTCTGGATTTCTATGTACGAGCGAGTGAGTACTCACAACAAATGGCATGACGCTGCCAAGTTGGCCTACATCTCCTTCTACCTGTCGGGCGTGGCCAAGCTGTGGTTCATAAACCACGAAGCGGAACTCCCTACGTGGTCTGTCTTCAAAACGAGTCTCACACAAGTTTTCAGACGGCCTGTGGTACGCAAACACCGTGCCGAACAACGCTTGAATACTCGGTCCCAGCAGCTTGGTGACAATTTCACAAACTATATTGAGGACGTTCTGGACCTTTGCAAGCGAGCGAACGAGTCGATGTCCGAAGAGCTTAAGATCAAGCACATCATGAAGGGCATTGAGGACGACGCTTTCCAAATGTTGCTTTCCAAGAGTCCTCGCACTGTCGTAGAACTCACCGAGTTATGCCAGAGTTCTGACAAGTTGCGCAGGCAACGTTTTTCCACCCGACGTCCCTCGGTGCTCGACGACTCTTTGTCCAGCCTGTCCACCTTTGGCATAGGAGAAGACCATGCCCCTCTTCTCTGCAAGATCCAAGAGTTCATCCGCGCTGAGGTCGCTCGTCAACTCTCTTTGATGCCCTGTGTACCCGATCAACCACGCAGATTGACGTCTACACTCCGCGACTTCATTCAAGACCAGGTCGCACAAGTTCTTCCGCCCGCCCGTGAACCGACGCCAGTCGCCGCACTTCTCATGTACGCCGAGGCCGTTGCTCGACCTCGACAGCCTGCGTTCCAGCCAGCGCCAATGTATTCGCCGCCGCCCTTTTTGCCGCCGACATATTGACCGCCGCCTATGCCGATACCACCTCGGCCGCAGTTTTCTGCCTCCCATCCGCAACTCGGCATCTACTCCGACCAATGGCGGACCTACGACAACCGTCCGATATATTTTGCTTGTGGCGGTGTTGGCCTCGTGGCGCGTCATTGTCGTCGTCGCCAGGCTTCAAAGGACATTCGATGAATGCCCTCTTTTGACCCTCAGTTTTCTTCTACGCCTTCAAGCCCCCTTCCCTTTCCTTTCCTTCTGATTGTCCACTCGGCCCCACCCACCGCTCCTCATCTCTACGTCGACATTCGCCTTCCCCTATGCGTCGCCGTTCCCGACCCACCGACAGGTAAAACTAACGGCCGCAGTTCCCGAGGCACTAACTGCGTCCCCGTCGCCATGCACAAGTCCTCGCCCCTGTCCAGATAACGTCATTGAAGTGTCAGTCGATGATATCGTCGTCATGGTGCTTGTCGACACCGGAGCCGCTCTATCCGTCCTTTCCGTCAATCTGTGCCGCAAACTCCGCAAAATTCTGACGCCATTACCCGTCCTCTCTCTTAGAACGGCTAACATACAAAGTGTAACAACTCTCGCAGCCTGTACCACACGAGCCATCATCGAACGGATTGTGTATATTGTTGAATTCGTAGTGCTGCACTCGTGTTACCACGACATGATACCCGGCTGGGACGTCCTTGTGAATAATAATGCCATCACTGGCTGCTGTCACACTGAACTTCAGCTGTCTGCACTCCCTGATGTTGACGCTGTTGAAGTCTCCCTGCCGTATTATAAACTGTCTGTTTCTGATGACACCACCGTATTACCGCGCTCTTCTCTGCTAGTGACTGTGTCGTGTGACGCTATATCTGATGGTGATGTTTTATTTACGCCCTCTGCTCTGTTCATTCAACGCAAATGTTCTGCACTGCCCATTGCTCTTCTTACTCTCCACCATGGCGTCACGAAGACGCTCGTGTACAATACGCCAAAAGGGCCTTTACTTTTTATCTATGGTGAATGTCTCGGTCACGTGCATCCGATCAATGCCCGTCACATTTCTGACGCTCCGTCTAGTTTACTTTCTATGGACCTCAGCGCACTCATTTCTGACTCTGTTGTTGACGAGTCACTTTTTGACGCTTTACACCGCTCCATCGATGTCGCAACGTCTTCTTCAGAACGAAGCCAGTTGGTCAACCTGCTGCAAAGGTTACGTATTTCTTTTGACAGCCATGCTTCTGGCCTCAGTCGCACATCGAACGTATCTCACAAGATTGACACAGGAAGCCATACGCCTCTACGGCAGCGTCTCTACCGAGTCTCAGCGTCGGAGAGCCGTGTTATTGACGACCAGGTTGCTGACGTGCTCCAGCGAGGTATTGTACAGCCTTCTAACAGTCGTTGGGCGTCACCAGTCGTTCTTATTAAGAAGAAGTACGGCTCCATTCGGTTCTGTGTGGACTACCGACGCTTAAACAAGATCACCCGTAAGGACGTTTTCCCGTTACCATGAATATACGACGCCCTTGACTGTTCGCAGCGAGCAGAATACTTCCCTTCGCTGGATTTACGGTCTGGATACCGCCAAGTTCCTATGGAAGCATCTGACCGACAGAAAACAGCATTTGTCACGCCTGATGGATTATAGGAATTTACCCGTTATGCCTTTCGGCCTTTGTAATGCTCCAGCCACTTTTGAAAGAATGACGGATACTGTTTTACGAGGCCTCAAGTGGAACACATGTTTATGCTACCTCGATGACGTCGTTTTTTCCACGGATTTCGACACCCATTTAAATCGTCTCAAGCACGTCCTCACACGTCTCACCGACGCCGGCCTTCAACTGAACCTCAAGAAGTGTCGGTTTGGTGCCCGGCAGCTCACCATTCTTGGCCACGTCGTATCGCGGGACGGCACACTTCCCGACCCTGCCAAGCTTCGAGCAGTCGCCGATTTTCCGAAGCCAAAGAACTTGAAGGAACTTAGATGTTTTGTCGGCTTGTCGTCATACTTCCAACGCTTTATTAGAAATTTCGCTTCCGTATGTGCGCCCCTTACGGACCTTCCTAGCGGCGACAAGGACCTTTCCACCTGGTCACCAGCATGCGACGATGCGTTTACCAAATTACACCGCATGCTAACTTCACCACCCATCCTCCGCCACTACGATCTTGCCGCTCCCACGGACGTTCATACTGATGCCAGCGGTGTTGTACTTGGCGCTGTGCCCGCGCAACGAACGGTAGGGTTTAATGAATACGTCGTCGCCTACGCAAGCCGAACTCTGACGAAAGCCGAGGCTAACAACCCCGTGACCGAGAAAGAGTGTTCAGCTATTATTTGGGCCTTTGGCAAATTTCGCCCCAACCTGTATGGTCACGCATTCGACGTCGTCACTGACCACCACGCACTTTGTAGGCTATCCACATTTAAAGAACCTTCTGGACGACTTGCTCGCTGGGCGCTCAAACTTCAGGAGTACGACAGCCGCGTTATTTACAGATCCGGTCGTAAGCACACGGATGCCGACGCCCTTTCTTGCTCACTCATAACGGATGAAGGTGTTTCCCTCTCTTTCCTCGGGCCTGCACTTGCGTCATCCGCCTTGCGCAACATGACGGCGGAACAACGAAAGGATCCCTGGATCAGTGGCCTCATAAGCAATCTTTCTGATCCTCTCACTCATTTGCCGTCTCGTGCTTTCCGCCGCCAGGCTAGCAACTTTCGCCTACAGGATGGTCTTCTTTATCGACGCAACTACCTTTCCGACGGTCGCAAGTGTCTCCTTCTGATACCCCGCCATCTTCGAGCTGTTATCTGCGAAGCTTTTCACGCTGACCCACAGTGCGCCCAAGCAGGCCTCTTCAAGACATACGCTAGGCTGCACTAAGATTTTATTGACGTGGCATGTATAACTACGTGCGGAAATGCATTCGCACGTGTGCCCAGTGCTAATGACGAAAGTTAACTCCCGGGCAAGTCTACCAGTCACAATCTCTTCCTTGTACTTGACGACCTTTTGATCGTGTCGGCATTGACATTTACAGAGCACTACCATGAACTCTAGTTGGTAATCGCTGGATTATTGTTGCGATAGACCATCTGACACGCTATGCCAAAACAGCCGCGCAGCCGGCTACCACAGCCCGTGATGTTGGAACGTTTCTGTTGCAACGTTTCGTTCTGCGTCATGGTGCCCCTCGCGAGCTCTTAAGAGACAGAGGCCGTGCCTTCCTTTCTGACGCCTTGAAGGCATTACTCAACGAATGCCGAATCGTGCATCGTACAAGTACAGCGTACCACCCTCAAACGAATGGCAAGGCGGAGCGCTTCAACCGTACTCTTGGCAATATGCTGTCGATGTACGTCGCCTCTGATCATTCAAATTGGGACCAAGTTCTACCGTTTGTCACCTACGCGTACAATACTGCCGTACAAGCTACTACTGGGTTTTCACCGTACTTTCTTCTGTACGGACGAGAACCTTCAAATACAGTAGACACTATTCTTTCATATAAACCTAATGAGTCTGAAAGTATAACTCTGTCCGAAGCTGCCCGACATGCTGAAAAATGCCGCCAGATTGCCCACTCTTTTTCTACCGAGGACCAGTGGCAGCAGCAATCCCGCCAGCCCGGAAACTGTTCGGCTCCGAACTTTCCACCTGGTTCATTGGTATTGCTTCGGGCACCTGCTACCACACCTGGCCGCTCCGCGAAAGTTCTTTCCAAATACCACGGGCCATACCGCGTTGTAGAGCAAACACGAGAGGTCAAGTATATCGTGGAGCCCATCATCCCATCCACAGAGCTTCGCTACGGCGGCCGCGCCACTGTCCACGTCTCCCGCCTCATGCCATACTATGACCCATTAGTCGTTTCATCTCCCTAATCCGCCAGGATGGCGTCTTTTTGTGCGGAGGGCGATTGTAGTGAAGAAGAGGAGCGTCAGCGACATTTTTCGGTGCCTCAGGGGCATTGCCATCAGCATAAGCTCGGGCTTGCTGCGCTTGGCCGGAAGCTGCTGACTGCTTCACCTTCTGCTCTGCAAATAAACCCCGTTACAATATATATATATATATAGTCAAGTAGGTCCTCCGTGAGCAGTCACAACGTAGTTTATTTCGACGTTTCGGCCAAGAGTCTGGCCTCCATCAGGATTGAAGGTACAGTTTGTTGGTGCTCTGGTTCTATGCAATCTCAAATCAGAAGGAAAGAGGAAAAAAAAGACTGAAAAAAAGAGAAAAAAACAGACAAAAAAGAAAAAAAGAAAAGAAAGAAGAAAAAAAGAATATAAGGTGGACTCCCTCCGGGCGCCCCCTTCCACTCTTCCTTCCACTTCTCCTCCATCTCTCTTCCATTTCTCCCTTTCACCTTTCTGATGTCTGTGGTCTGTGTATGCTTGCTTTCACTAACGCATTCTTCCCGACCAGACGGCGCCTCCTGGCTCTGGCGGTTCGGTGGGGGGTAAAAAGAGCTTTTTTAAGAAGTTTAAGCCTTTAACTACTCAGCGCCCTGTCAACGTCTCATCGTAGAAAGAGGGGTGCCGCGTATTGCGGTAGAGGCTGGTAAGCGGGCGCAATGCGAATTCCTTGCCCGCTTCTGGATTACGCGTGCAGTGAGGGCCTCCCGACTGTGCACAGGCTTGCTGTTGTGCATGTCATGCTTGGCACAATTGATTGGGTAGTAAAAAAATAAACAGACGACAGCAGTACTTAGGAAGAGTAGTTACACTTGAAATTGTTTTGAGTTGTCCAGTACCCTTCGCCGCTGCAGTGCCGTGAACTCAGTTACTATTTTCATTATTGCCGTTATTGTTTTCTAATGATTTCATTGCTGCAAGTGTACCAGGATTCTCATTTATTTCTCTATCGTGGGTGTTAAATCGGTGGATAAGGTATGACTCTGGTTGTTCACGTTCTCGGTTTGATTTACATCCCGTCTCTAAGAGCGTTACTGATAGTTTGTTGAATGCATGGTCGGAAAGATTAAAATGTTTTGATAGGGGTAGATTTGGGGCTAATTTCACAGCCCCACATCTTCAATAATCACAGAGCATGGGCTCTGTGATAATTGAAGTGAATCCTAAATGGTGTTTCTGTTTGTCCGATGCACTGCATACTACACACGTTGCATTCGAGTAGGTATACCACATTAGAGGAATCGCATGTTAGGTTTCCTCGTATGTTAATCGAAAACTTGGATTGTGTGCTGGTTGCTTTGTGTGTTTCTCGCACCGCTTTACATACAAGACATGGTGACTTTAAACCAGGTCGGCATGAATTATTGGGGGGTGAGGTATTGATTTGAGAGTGGACAAGTGTGTCTTTGAGGTTGCGTGGTCGTTGGTAAACCACACCTGGAGCGGATGGGAATGCGCGTTTCAGGCGTTCACTTTGTTCCAGAGTGTTGTAATGTCGTTTAAGGATTTTGTTTACATTGGGGAAGTATGTGCTGTAAGTTAAGCAAAGATTTCTTCGTTGTGGGTCTTCTTGCGGTGGTCGCTTCATAAGTAGGTCATCACGCTTCTGTTTTCTCGCTTTTTGAACAGCGTCATGAATTACATGTGAGGGTATTTCTGTTTCTCGAGCATAAGCTATAGCCTCTGTGAGCTCGTGTCAAAACCAGCGTCTCTTGCGTAGATTCTCTTAAACCGGTGAGCCTGGCTGTTTGGAATACTGTTTTTACAGTGGCGCGGGTGATCGCTTTGGTAATGGAGGTATTGTTGTCGATCCGTTGGTTTGCGATATAGGGTTGTAGAGAGCTTGTTCTCTTATATCGTTATGGTGACATCAAGAAAATTTACGGTTACTTGAGAGTATGTGTGTGTGAAGTGTATGTTTGGATGTACAGCATTGTAAGTGTCGATAAAGCTGAGAAGTTAGTCCTCGCTGTGGGTTCATATAAGAAAGATGTCATCTATGTATCTTCTGTGTAACAGTGGTTTTAAGGAACTTTGTGCAAAGAATTCTGATTTTAGCTTTCCCATAAATATGTTGCCATAATTAGGTGCCATTTTGGTGCCCATAGCGGTCCCGCTGATTTGTCGAAAATACTCTTGGTTAAACTCGATCAAATTTAATTCGAGGACCATCCTCGTCAAAGTTGCAATGGCAGAGAAATCTGGGGTGTTACATTGTCTATGGTTTGTGTACATGTTTTGCAATGCAGCTATGCCGTCATCGTGAGGAATATTTGTATATAATGAAGAGACATCAAGAGTAACCAAGTACGAGTTTTTCGGCACACAGATACCCGCAATGTCTCGAAGAAAATGTGTGGTGTCTTTTATGTACGACGCGAGCGTGCATGGAATGTGGCTTATTAGTTGTCCACGTACCCTGATACAGGTTAAGTTATTGTACCGATGCCTGATATGATTGGTCAACCTGGGTTACCGGGTTTATGAATTTTCGGGAGGATGTAGAAGCGACCTGGACGAGGGTATGCTGCTCGCATCAGTTTGTGGTCAGTGTTGGTTATCTTTTCTGCATCCAACAGTTTCTTTAGTTCTGTTGATACGATACGTTTGTATTCGTCTGTCGGATTGCCTGGGAGGCGTTCGTAAAATCTTGAGTCGTCTAGTTGGCAATATGCTTCTTGTAAGTAGTTGGTTGTATTAAAGACTACAATTGCTCCTCCTTTGTCAGCGGGTTTTATTGTTATGTCTGTCCTAGATGCCCGATTTCTCAAACTTATTTTTTCAGATTTTGTCAAGTTTGCTCGGTTTCCTTTCTGTCTGTGGTATTGATGTACTATATCTTTCTGTACTGTGGTGATGTAAAGGTTCAGGCACTTGTCTCGAATACTGTTCGGTGTTCAATCATTTGTTTTACGACAGTAAATTGTTTCGTGGTTAGAATATATATATATATATATATATATATATATATATATATATATATATATATATATATATGTGTGTGTGTGTGTGTGTGTGTGTGTGTGTGTGTGTGTGTGTGTGTGTAGGCAGGCATGGTGGTTGAGTGGCCGTAGCGTTGCATATAGTTCAGAAGATCCTCCGTGAGTGGTCACAACGTGGTTTATTTCGTGATGAAGGCCAGACTCTGGGCCGAAACGTCGAAATAAACCACGTTGTGACCGCTCACGGAGGATCTACTGGACTATATATATATATATATATATATATATAAGGGAAAGAAGTGTATACCTAAGGGCTCCTTTTTCCGTGTTTTAACACAACATAAATGAGATCTAACAGACAGTAATGCCAAGGAATGTAAAGGGGAAGGTATTAAGCATGGAACGCGTAATTCTAAGGTCGTAGGTTCGTTTCCTGCTCACAGTTGGTGATTTTTTCATCCACTTTTCTTTCTTATTTACATTCTATTGGTTTTAATACCTTCCCCTTTACATTCCTTGGCATTACTATATATATATATATATATATATATATATATATTTATATATATATATATATATATATATTATATATATATATATATATATATATATATATATATATAATTTTTTCCCTCTTTCCTTGCCCTCCGATTGGAGATTGTATAAAGCTGAGCACCAACAAACTGTATCTTTAATCCTGATGAAGGCCAGACTCTAGGCCGAAACGTCGAAATAAACCACGTTGTGACCGCTCACGGACGATCTACTGGACTATATATATATTTATATATTGTACGTTTTTATATGAACGGTATATATTTAGAATAACGCTAAAGAAGTGAATGTGGTCTAAATTTCTGGACGGATAGACTGCAGCTGTCTCGTAATCATATTGCGTTCTCGGGATTTGAAATACCAGGAACTGTCATCATGCGCCATTGCTACGTTTGTACGCTTTGAAAACCTCGTGGCGCTTCATTGCAGAACCTATGCGTACAAAACGAAGGAAATATTGCACTATAGGTATACAAGAAGCCCACAGCATAAACATTTTTGACCTCCAATAAAAAAGACCCTTTGTGTGAATATCCCTCAAAAAGAAAAGTACTTCAACTCTAGAAGAACACTGAATTTTGACCAAAGCTATTCTGACATCTTCCACGGATTGCAGTAATTACTTTAATAAACACACGGCTTGGCAGAGGAAAACCCAATGGGAGTTATTCTCGAAAGGAGTTATGCATGCGATAGACGGAGTACTTTCGGTTTGCGAATTTCACAAGAAAATCCGGTAAAGCAATGGGAGGCAGCACTCGCAAAGAAACAGAATCTGTGTGCAGAGAATGCTTGCACGCCATCTCTTCAAACTCTTTCACAAAAATCCCGTATACATCCACCATGTCGGAAAAAGATTCATGTTCCCCGACCTAACATAGCATGGTACTTGAAAAAATAGCAATCAGTTGGCGAAGCATGTTAATACTTTAACTTGGCCATTCAAAACATGACCCTCTTTCCAAAGAACCTAGCCTTGATTCTTCATTGTCGTCAGATATAGCATCAGCAAAGTGCACATATTGTATTACAGATTTGTTACTGATATCTCGCTTTTCCATCGAAATATGAATGATGACACAATGCGTAGGTTCCTACTTCGCAAAAATAGGATGACCAATAGCGTAGATGGTACCTTGAGACTGTATTTCTGGTATTCCGCCCGGAGAGCATTGTATAGGCTCTACAAAATCCGATCCTCTAGGTTTCGCTCGGATGGTGCTGGAATCTCGGTGCGTATAAGTTTTTACCTCAATCACCTTTATCATAGCATGAGTTCCAACACTTGACATGGTTATGCGATGTACATTTTCACAAGGGACGGAGTTTCAGCATTGGACTATCCTTTTGTCCTATTCTGAACAGCGCGGATGTACAATATATCCCTTACCGTAAATCTTAGCGCTACTTGAAAAGGATTTATTCACAACAGCAACTAACGCTTCGTGGTCGCCAGTGTCTGTGTTACAATGGGAAGTTCATCATAGAAGCGTATGCAAACGTTCCCAAAATGTCCCAGATATCTGAGTTTCTATGTAATGAAACAGCTAATAATAATACGATGTCACGTCACGAACACAGGTCATGCAATTTTGTGATCCTATTTCCACTTGAAATACCCCTATATTTTCGTTTAATTACCACTGAAGGCGTTTTATGACACATTATTAATATTCCTAAAACTTCCTGTTGTTCAATGTAGCGCTACTGTACATGAATGCGTCATAGCGATGCAAGCCGCATATTCAAAAAATAGATGGAGAGCGAGGAATTGAAGACATCGACAATCTTCCAGATAGTGGACCTCCATAATGCATTCAAAAGCTAACGTAAATCCTAAACCACTTCAAAAAATTATCCCGTGTGAAGTTTCGAAAATAACGTCTGGCTCAGCTCAAATTATTTCCACATTAAGTGTGAAAACGCCGACACAATAAAATCAGATATAGTCACAGTCCGCCCGAACCTCAAAAAAGAACGTCTGTAGGTCACCGCTTCGACGAGATGACAGCAATATCACTAACGTATATTTCGCGAACTTATCCGTGAATTGGTTGCAGTATAAGCTTTTGCCACCTTCACAATATCACTGAACTTAGAATAAGTTATTCCTGCGTATCTTACAGTGCGTGCATTTCGGCACTTTTCTAACGAAGGTTGAATCTTGCTTTTTAATGCCGCCTCGTTTTCTTATTGTAGGCTTTGTCCCTTTCCCGCTAGAGTTGTTTTGTCCCTGGTATCATTTGGATTGATGAGCTTTGTCAGCTTAAGAGCATGTTAAGACACCAATAAACAAGACACCCTTTAGCCGACAGAAAGGTTCAGTGGCAGAAAGAAACACACTGTACAGGGTCCTGATTTCATTCTGTAAACGTAGAGTCGAAAGAGAAGCGAATGACAAAATATGACATCGACCATCAGAGCCAACATACCGAGCATTAACTAATAAAAAGGCAAGAAGAGAAAAATAGAAGCTTCGCTTCGAGCGTTGAATTTAGAGTTCCAGTTGCTGTCTTCAAAAAGAGAAGCCCGCTTGTTAAAACGTCGACTACAGCACCTGCCCCCTTTTTTAGAATTTGTCATGTGCGTTTATTAGTGTGATTGTGAAGATACAAAAAAACAGCACTAGCCGGAGCCCATTCATGCTACCCGGCTCAGGAATAAAAACCAAGTTATTCATGTAGCCTCGTTTCTAACGACTTATCGGTAATGTATCTGTATGTATGCAAGGACACATTTACCGACATGTATTTTGGCATGCATTTCAGAGCAGATGCACGTTTGTACCTCGGTTTGTCAGCGTATCATGTGTCCATGTGCCTCATAAACAGGTAGCGCTATCAAAACCTTACACTGACTTTCAATCCACGTCTTCTGTACTTATCGGTTTTATAAGGACATTGGTGGGACTTTATTGCAAACAACATTATTTTAATGACGAAAACACGCTTTATAAGCAAAAATGAAGGCACTGCTATGCTACAGAAGAGAAGTTCCGTATCAGTGATACCTAGAAACAGATCCCCTCAGCGTGTCTGAACACAAAAACTTGGAGGATGCTTGAGCTTTGCCTTCAAGAGGAGAACGCTATATTGTGTGCATCATCTGCTGATTTGCTAGCTGAGCCTTGCTTATCACTGAACACCTCGACCAGGGCTGCGAGAAAATGAAAGTCTGTGCCGATATTGTGAAGGCCAGCTAAACCTAGGAAATCCTAGTTTTACATGCCTAACACTCGCTTTCTTTTTATTCTTATCTTCTTATTTCTCTCTGGAAATCTTCATGTTTTCAATATCTTTACTTTGCCTACCTTTCTATTTTTCTAGTTCTCTCGCTAATAGCAATGCAATTATATACTTGGCATAAATGCCCATGTTGCCAGCATGCCTAGATGACTGAGTGGTTACATTGGTCGTCTGTACATCGTGGATAGCGTATTTCAATTATGTGTCGCAAAGAAATCGTGCTTTTTCTATTTATTCATCTGTTACGCTGCCCTTCTGTTCCTCTCTTCTCCCGCCTATGGTCCTCCCATACATTGTCAGGCCACGCGTGAAGACGTCTTTATTCTGCGGGGGCATTGTGTGACCATCTGACAGCCTAAGCTCCGGCCTATACCCTTCCCTACTAGAAGCAGCAGTAGCATTTCATGAATAATGGAAAGAAAACTTTCCTGGCACGCCAAAGAAGGATTACAGGAATAAAAAGAATCAGGAATAAAAAGAACAACAGCAAAAGCTTTGGCACCGGAGCCAGATCAGAGGACGAAATTGAGAACTGTGCCGCGAAAAAGCATGAGATGGTTGTCAATAAGGTGGCAAGAATCTCAACACTTCTGCCACTGAAGATACATGAAGCCACATAAAGAATGTGCTAGAGACAAACTTTGATTTACATTGGCATTGTATAGAATAGCATAGTGTACTATAGAAATGAAGCAGGTCGATACAGCGTGAAAGTCTGTGTCATACATGAAACGAGTTGTCAAGGACATGTCTGAAATCGAATTTCAGTGATGATAAAAGTTAATATTATCGGAAGTCGTCATTTATGGGCACTTTTTAGCGCAGTTAAAACAGTATTATTATAGTTGGTGACACCTTCAAGAAAAGAAAATGCTGCCAAAAGTTTTCAAATTGTTTTTGTTAGAATTTTCGGAATATACTTTTTCACCTATTGCAAAAGTGAGAGTTATTTATGAAGGTAAACGGCTGGGCAAAGGTGCACCCGGTAAAATACCTCGTATTTTCTCTGTTTTAAATATTCCAGGGACCGCTTATTTGTACCTCTTCGTTTGCTGTATATTAAGTTTAAATATATAATATATTCTACCAATATGTAGCGCAGATGAAGTGCTGCTGTTGGCTGGAAGGAATAAGTCTCTGAGATAAGCATACACAGCTTTACAACATAACAAATATTGCTCAGGGTGTAATTTATTCTGGATAACAACGTTCATCAAAAAGATGACTACTGGATTTCAATGTCAGTTCTCAATGTCATTCCTCACTAGAATTCTTAGATGAGTTCTGAACATTTGCTTCTGGACATTGAAAGACGGGTTACAGTTTTGTGCAACGAAACAATTCGTGATATGTACGTATCAGTAACCATTTTTTCAAAGTTAGATTGCAGTCGAGGAATTATACTAGAATGCAGCTGCTCTCGTGCAAACTGGTAGTGCTAAGTAGGCTGATATACCTGTAAAATTGTAGTTGTGGCTTCTATTAGCGCACTCACAAAGAAAATGTTTATCTCTGTCTGTTTTTCTTAATGAAATATTTACGAAATACGGACTACAAGGAGTACATTTTGCCAGCTATATTTTCCTGGGTTCCGCCATGTTTTGCCTTTATGTTGCTGTGTCATACAAGAACGCGCCTCTGAATAGACAACCCTCCGTTATTGTTCTAGTTTGCAACATAAAGGATAAGCGAACGGAGGTGCACGTTTCAGAGGCACAAAAATTGTATTTGATGGGCATATTATTCTTTCCAGAATCAATGTCTAACCTCACCGAAAACTTTTGTGTAATCTTAAAGCACGACAGCATCATACCCAATTTCGCAATAATAGACGGTTCTTACGCGGGAAATCGTTGTAATCGAATAGGGCAGTACATATTGGGAAGTTTTCGAATAGGAGTCTCTACAGTTCGTGTCCCCAAAGCCTTTTGCGTATGCATGCTTCGGGTCGAGCAGGAGCTAAGAGTTTTCGAATGGGGTCTGCAACGGTTTGGACACTCACGCAATGTTGGGTCACTATATAGTACTAGACGACAGCCCTCTTTTCAATGGCTGCGGTCACGTTTGTCCAACGCAATTCTTTTGGGGCAAGTTTTGGGGCTCCCGCTAAATTCGTTGAAAAGCGTTTTTAACCATAGCCTTAAACGCGATTGGTGTTTGGTGCATGCGCAGTGGCCTTGACACTATTTCTTTGAGCACCTCAGTCAAAAACTCCGTAATGTTATAAATCTTGATTTATTTTGGAGTAAAAATTGTCAACACGCGTTTAAAGTTTGTTTCGGCATCTCATCAATAAAATTTATTCTGTTTCAGTCAAGATATTTTGTGAAAGTTGCGCATTTTCGGGCACTGGGTAATATAAACATGCCAGCCGATTAAAGTGATAATAATGGTCTGGTACGTAACACTATATGACTGTAATGTTTAATACTCAGCATAGGTAATTGACAAAAATTTTTTGTGACCGTTTCCAAGCAACACGTATACTAGAAACTGTACGAAGTCATGCCCAAGCTTGCGATAACGTACTTCTACACTAGTGGCTTAAGTCTTGTTTTTTTTTGTTCTCGCTCAGCCCATCCTAGCATTAGCGATATATTCAAGCCTCAAACCTAATTTTTTCTTTCTTAAGGCCTCTAAGGAACGGTTTATATGTGTTTACTTTCATGGTCTCGCGTATTCTTTTTTTGTAATTTATTGAAATTGAGAAAAGGCAGAATTTTTTGTGCGGAAGGAGAGTTTAAACCACGCCATTCACATCAAAGTAGGACGTTCTCTTTACTAGAAGGGGGAGTCTGCCAATTCTTACATGAATCGCACGTGACATTAGGAAGACTCCTGTTTTTCATATTCGAAAAGCATGAATAGGAAACCTCCCAGGAGCGAATTCACATAAGCAACGTGACAGAATGGACGAAGCGTACATCACCGATTGAATGGTGGTGAAGGTGCTAGGCCATGACATGAGACAAAGTAAAAGCAACTCTATTAAAACCGTATACTCGTCACTCAAACATAGTACTACCGCCATTTACACGTCCCTTCGTGCCGTTAGTTTCAGCCCACTGCATAAACCGTTTTCTTTATTGCTACGCACGTAAAGAGGAAGACAACAGCGAACATAAGACACTGAGGTCAGGGGTTGAGGCAGTGAGAATTCTCATTCGGTTTTCTGCTCACCGAGTACGCACGCTCCAGTGATGCGAACAAACAGCAACGGGCATAGCTGGAAACCCACTAAAGAACAGAAAACATAGATGGGTAATCCCGGGACAAAGTTAGATGAGAATGGGTGGTTCCTGCGCTTCCATTGCATCTGAACAAATTGTCCCCGCTCTGTATAATTGCAATTTTCTGCTAGCTAGATCCCATCTTTGTCCTTCGCTTTTCACGGTTTGCTGGTTTGATGCTCAGGGATCAATGCGAACTTGTTTTGTGTTTCCTCTGATCCGTTATTTTTGGCTAAATCGCTGCTAACACCGCTTGTAACTGGTATTCTGTTTCTTAATGTATTCTCTTCCCTAGCTAATTAGCTGTCATACGTAGTACATTGTCAATGTTAGCGACGCATTCTCAGTCAGTGTGTAAGCAAGGACACTTACTTAGGTTAATTGTATGGAAATTGGGGTGAGTTCTTATGAGGATTTTCTTGAAACATTTCGACTCATCAACAGTGGACAGGAAAGCGGAAGGCGAGAAGACGAACAATCATGAACTCACAGCTCAGTATGTCGAAAAAAAACTATAACGAAATATATATCCCAGGGTGGCTGAAGAGTGCGTATGCGTGAAAAAAAAAACAAGCAAGTAAAACAAACGACAGGAAAAAAATGATAGCACGCCTTGGCACAATTCTTTTCATTAGGGGTATCCACAACGTTCAGCAGAATGTGAAAGTCCAGTATGATTCAGAAAGGTGAACTCATGGTCTGTTAGTGCGATGGAGTGGCTGCTTGCGCATTTATCAGCAAACTTTCCGATACGAAATGCTTCTACTATTCCCGAGTTAACTTGCGTTTCTGATAAAAAAAACAATCGTGTCACACCTAACAGGATAACATTCGCAGCTGCTTCAATACTCGGCTAGATGGGAGTGAATGCTAATTTTCAAAGATTTTGAATGTTCATCAAGGCGAATGTTGCTGCACCAGCTAGTCTGATATAAATATACACAACCACAAGTTAACGGCAATAAATAAACTACCCCTGTCCCGCACCTCACAAATATTGCACATTGTTTTGCAAGGCAAACAGAATTTTTCTTTTTTGCTAGCTTTGTCAAATTTTTTGTCCAGCTCACGGCAGATGCGTTGAACCTTATTACGTGCACTAAAAACAACCTCTACACAAAAACGCTTGGCTATAGCTTGAGCACATGCGAAAACCGATGAATGTAACATCAAACAACAATGCCTTTTCGTTGTGCATCTTATTCAGACGTGTACTCAGCTGCACCAATTAAAAACATATTATTGTGTTCGAGGGCTCTGCTAACAACATTTTCTGGGTATGCACCTATTTTGAGAAGTTTGAATTTGATGTGAAAATGCCAACATCATAGTCTTGATGCGTGACTTCAACAAGGCACTCGTTAGACCAGACACAGCGACTCCAAATTTTACAATTTGAAATTACCTGAGCTGAAGTTTATGAAAGAATTCACTGTCCTCGTAATATACAACCAACTAATGTGTCCTAATTGTAGGTGCAGTGTTAAGTCAAGAAACTACAACTTGTTATTGTGCGCAATATCTTGTGTCAACCTGATCCATCTCATATTTTTTAAACACCTGCACAACATTCACAACACTGCGAACTTGCACGTATTTTTCAGATATAATTAAAAATTATGAAGAAACCAAGAAAGTTTTTCCCAGGGCCAAGCGATTCTTTATAATTAATCCTGTCTACTCCGGCAAGGAAAATAGCGCTCAAAACAAGGGCAACTTTTGAGCCAATGCAGACCCCTAAATTCTGGACATACATTTCACTCTGCCACCCAACGAATAAGTATTTAAAATAACACACAAAGAGTTCCAAAAAACAACGACAGATACCACTGTATCATTCGTAGATTTGACTCATCATTGCCATCACAGATGCATGACTTGACAATTTTCATTAGTTAAGCGTAGGAGATGTAATAGTAAATATCTTGCACCTTTACAACGAAGGCACTGCAATTTCCTGGATTTTCGTTGCTCAAATATTTAAGGCAACGTCCAACTCAGGTGTTACTAGCGGGTCATGAATCTTCAAAGTTCAGAAGTGTTTTTGAAGATAGCAAGCTACTTGCAATATTCACGTGCTTCTTTCAGAAACTACTGCTCTAAATCTTTGATCGGGCTTGTGAGTTTCACAAGAAAATAACACATCTAAATACAAGCTCTTTGTTTTTTGACTGCTGATGTCAAGCTTGCCAGTTCGAACGAATCTAAAAACGCGACAGCTTGTTCCTTAACCTTCCGGGGTTTTACACCAGTTTCTTTAAAATTTTTGGTAGCAGCTTGATTTGCCTTTCTCTAAAGTCACCATGCGGCACTAACATGAAGCGGCCCACTTTATCTGCCGTGATAACATGTAGTCCCCTCTGAAAAACTTCAAAGACAACTAAATCCACTTTTTTGGCCGTCCTCGTAAAAATCCTCGTCTTAGCTACTAGATCGACACATACAGATACACACCTTGAGCGTTCGTCTTCGGCGGCTAGCCTGCAAATGGCTTAGTCAGAGAAGTCTAACCCATATCATCATGTTATGAACTACAAATCATGTACCTAACGCTCAATGCACGTCCCGTAACAGTCACAATTAGGAGTTACCTGAACAATGAAAGTTTTTTAATTTCACAAAAGATAGGGCCTTTAGTTTAAACGATTTTTCTATTTTTTTCCTTTTCTCTTGTAGTTTTCGTCGGAGATGAAAAATATTGATTGCCGATGCTGCATCGAGAGCCAGTGCTCGTGAGGCTCCACTACATTTTTTGTGGCTCTCTCTCTCTATCGAGAACACTTGTTGCGGTTGCTAGAGCAGTCGATACAGCGCTTCATGGCAAGATTAGTGGCTTACTGTCACAATCAACTCTTTCACGTTTAAATGCAGTTCGCTGGCTTCGAACAAAAACAAACAATGTCAAATGTTTTTCTGGTGGCGATCCTTTTTCTGTTTCATCTTCTAAGGCTCTCTTCCACTGGTTAAGTGAGCGGAATGTTTCCGCGCATGCACACGATCAACATGACATAATATTGGCAAAAAGCTTTTTTTTTCTACAGAGGTATAAGTCATTCAGTTAGGAAGCGTCAAGAATGATGTATTGTCTTTATGGAAAAGAAACATGTTTTCATGAACGAATGTCCTATGCATGGCTTTTTGACCCTTCATCCTATAGGCTTAAAACAGTAAATGAATACCACGCTGAGGCTAAAGCACTCGCAGCACTGAAGCAGTTGCAAAATCATTTTTGTAGCAATTTCATCCTGGTAATCCCATTTTTTAAATTCTCTAGTATATATTTGCTGGATGGTTTCATTGGGTTAAAATTTACGTAGACAGAGAGACGGGACCTAATGACCACACTATACTATATTATACAATGCATGCAGTAAGAACAAGCAGTCCGTTGCAGTAGCAAGCAAACTAACAAGTAAAAAAATTAAAATAGAATATCATAAGTACATTTTCAGCGGGTTCAATGCATTTCCAGCACGAAAAATGCACAAAAAAGCAGAATAAAATAAATACATGTGCATAAAAAGCTAGAAAAATGTTTCATACATCAACATTTCGCAACAGTATAAGAATAACCGTAAATGGCAGCAATACATGATTGATTAATATGTGGGGTTTAACATCCCAAAACCACCGTATGATTATGAGAGGCGCCGTAGTGAAGAGCTTCTTCAAATTTCGACTATATGGTATTTTTTAACGCGCACCCAAATCTGAGCATACGGGCCTACCGCTTTTCCGCCTCCATCTGAAATGCGTCCGCCGTAGCCGGGATCTCGCGACATACGGATAAGCAGCCGAGCACCTCTGCCACTAGAGACCTCCGTGGCGGGGCAATGGTAGCAATAGAGAATATTGACATCGTACTACTATAGCAGTACTACCTAATTAAAACAAAATCGAACGCATGGCCATATAACGCTTAACGCTCAAAAAAATTCATGTAATCATAATAACTATGGTAAAAATGACGAAATTACACACAATGCAGTTGCACAAAGTGTCACAGCATGTGGAATTACAAGTGAACGAAATATAAGCGCAAG
Source organism: Rhipicephalus annulatus (assembly GCA_013436015.1). NCBI lineage: Eukaryota > Metazoa > Arthropoda > Arachnida > Ixodida > Ixodidae > Rhipicephalus > Rhipicephalus annulatus. Next base: position 328,669 of record WOVY01000708.1, read on the forward strand.
TCTTATTGACAAAACACGTGAATTACATCACATTTATTTAATGTGATTGGCGGATTATATTAAAGGAGTGGTGTTCACAATGCGTCCTGAGTTATGAAAGTGACCATGCTTCAGGGTTCTTAGTGTTCGCATACTTCTACGACGTTCTAAAGAGGTGAAATCTTTTATACGGATCTTGAAGGATTCAAAAACCTATCACGCAGTATGTAATAAACAGAAAGTATAAAGGTAATCAATCTTATTAACATTGTATCTCGAAAAGGCTCATCTAGTGCTAGAATAATAGTCTATATATATATATATATATATATATATATATATATATATATATATATGTTACCAATTTAGCGTATGTTAGTTGCGGTAAGTGTTGTACGTATATTAGTTATAGTAGTGCTCCATACTAAGATGCGATATTTCAACTGGGCATAAAATAAATTATTGTAAACATGTATTTTGACTTTTGTAGGCATCAAACTACGACATCGTGAGAAGATAACTGTCACGGAGGCGAGCTTTTAACATAGGTAATCCACAAGCATGTCACAAATGAGCTGCGAAGAAATATGCACGCCAAGAATTTAGTGAATTGCTACAATTCCAATTGCTTGACCTTCAAAACCAACTGTACTACTACACTGAAGAAGTTTAGTTTTGGAGGGAAAGATAATTACCTTAGCTTTCTTTGCGTTGATCTTAAGTTGATTTAGCTTAGATCAGTAGGATAACTTTATTAGCAATTACTTACAATATGTTGCATATGATAAATTCGAATTAAATACTAAAATTTTACAACGTCACTAATGTACACAAAAAAAAGAACGGCTGTAAAACACGTCAATGAAGCACGTCAAGTTTGTTTTTAAGGAAAGATGTCATGTGATTGTTGATATAAATACACTAGTATCTGTAACTAACGTAAGAAATAAACAGTGATTAGCAGCAACAACGCACTTCGTAGCACTAGAGATTGTATCATAGAAATGTTGTTATATTAGGCAATCAAATTCTTTACTAAAATCTATAAATATTGCCAGTGGTAATGCTTTTGCTTTTGTGATCTTCATTATTTTTTTCTATTCACAGAAGTGCTGTTTCCGTTGGCCTGTGTTTGTTAAATTTGTGTTGCGCGTGAGCTTTCACACCAAATTTATTCAAAAATGACCATGTGACACACACACAAACGTAACGGCAATCGTTGCACATCCGTGGATCCGTTTGCGCAAAGGGCGCGCTTTTCACACACAGCGAAATAACGACTTAGACGCTTATTCGCGTTCATCTGTACCTGTGAGTAGGTTTCGCGCGTCGTTTGTGCGTGCGAAACAAGGGGCATGTTTTGATCTGCTTGCCAATCTGCGCGTGACCTTCCAATTTGTTGCTATCGCGTTCTTTGCTTCGCCTTTGCGGCAAAGGAGTGTTTTTAAAATGCGAAGCAATTCTTGCGAACTTCGGCAACTTTGAGCGTATCTATTTATCGATCTCTCTATCTAGCCGCCTACGACTTTTAGCTCTCCTGGCCGTTTCGATAATGGTATTCATACAAAACTTGGTACGGCACGACAGGACTGTATGAAAAACATACTTGACTTGTCGTAACATGAAAATCATGACATGTATGACATGCATGTCATGATCAAGGTTTTGCTCACATGGCATGTTGCAAAACTGGTATGGTATCACATCAATGCATGGCGAACACAAGCGATAGACCCTAACATAAAAATTATGACATGCACGTCATGTGACAGCATGACTACATGCCACGCTCATGATGCGCTGGCGGCCGTTTCGCTAGCTTCACTTATAGCAAATTTGTTATTACGGGACGTGAATGGGTGGAGGAGGTATCATACTGGTGCAAACATGATAAACATGAGACGCGTGCCATGTAACAACATGACATGACTACATTCTACGCTCATAATGCGCTGGCGGCTCTTTCGCTAGCTTCACATGTACCAAACGCGGTATTACGCGACGCGAATGGATGACATGGTCAAATGAGACATCTAAACATGATAATTACCACATGTGTGTCATGTAACAACGTGACTGCATGCCACACTCATGAAGCGCTCGCGGGCGTTTCGCTGGTTTCGCACATACTAAATTTGGTATTACATGATGTCAATGGATGACGAAGATATGTGACTAATTCAAACATGATAATAATGAGATGTGTGTCATATGATAACATGACGACATGCCACAGTCAAGGGGCGAATACCTTTTGACGTGACGTGGTGCGTGTGCTCGCCGGCGTTAATTTCGTCACGTCACGCAGGCGTTGCCAAACAGGTGCCGGTCCTGCCATATACTAGAAGGTGCGCACCACGCTTGATATCTTTGACGCGTGCGCGTTTCAGCGCGTTTCAGCGTCCTTTCGTGACGAAAAGAGGGGACGCGGTGTTGTCTGAGTAAAGCAACGGTGCGAAATGCAGCATGTCGCCTTTTGCGCCAGTTGCCGTGGGGCCGCGCCAACGAACGCTGGTCGTCCTGGTTGCGCCTGGCGTCAGAGTAGAGTACTCGCGTTTTGCTAATGTAGCATCAATGTGCACAGTGTGCGCGTGCGTCAACGCTTCATTGGGGGTATATTGGGCCCTTCATGATGCACTCGCGGCCGTTTTGCTAGCTCCACATATACTAAATTTGGTATCACGCGACGTCAATAGATTACGAAGGTAAACGACTCATCCAAACATGATAGTCATGACACGGAAGTCATGTACGGCATCATTTATTTCCTCCTCGTAACGTTCTGCTGACTTTAAAGTGACATATAAACCTTTCTCATTTGTGCTTCGCATATTATCGATTCCCACTCTACCTGAGATCTGCCAATTTTTTTTCCAGAGATCGCTTTCTATATACTACAGAACTTGTTTGTAAGTCCGGAGATAAGTATTCTCGCTTGCGCAGAAACATCGCTACTTTGTCACAAGCCCACAAGTGGCGATATTGCATTAGAGATAAGAACAAAGGAACTTTATTAGAAATCGAAATTTTGTGGCGCCTCTTTAACGCTGGTATGTTACTGTGCATGAAAAGGAGAAATGGGGCTAAAATATTCTAGAACAGAAGAAATAAAATATCGATAAAAATATTATAAACAAATAATGAATGTTCATTTGAACCTGATCAAGGTATTGTCAACGAGTGTGGGAGAGTAATTGAGGCTTTCTATGTAAATTATTCTATCAGTGCAGGCTTCCGACAATGCCGATTCCACACAGGTAGTGGACTGGCAGTACTGACCAATGGTTTATTGTTAGACGAAGTGGTGTGTCTAAAACTGTTGGCAGGAAACAAATTGCAGGTATTTTCTGAGAACAACCACGGCCTTTCCAGTCTGAGAATATTACCAGTTTGTTAGCTAGTAGAAGTTGCAAGAAACAGCTCGCTTATTATTAGCTTCGGCAGAAATGTAACGAAAACTATCTACGCTCATAGCTACGAAAGCTCACTGTCGCGATACTGCCGTAATGAACAACTTCCAAAATTTTTGTTCGCATGACTTGAACACGATGCGTAGAAGCGCGCTACTACCTCACAGAAAGTATGAATCATCTCGGCTCAATTAGAATTTTTATCCGTTCTAGGCTACAATAAAGATTGAGTGCAGTCACAGCTTATATATGTCGAGAAGCTCTTAGAGCATACACATCGGCAAGATCTACACTAAATAGCTTTACACACACTACACGAGCTTGCTACTGTTTTCAGCGTTTCGGTCTTCTAGGATAAATTTAATATCAATGAGTAGTATCATTTTTTTAGTTACACACCTTGTTATTTTGATTACATATAGCAATTAAATATACTTTGCACTAAATGCTTTGATATGCGAGAAATAAAAAAGCTAAATACGTTTATGATAATTCCTCTTTTAACATGAATTACATGAACATCACTGCTCACAAACCATGGCATCCAAAACATCCGCCAATATTGCACTCTTACGCACTTTCTCGCTGCTACCATCACTTTCTGAGCTTGCTAAATTTTTTCATTTTTTCTACTTCGAGAGAACTACGTGGTGTGGACTAACATGCCGTCCCAAATGAAATACACAGTTTTGTGTAATATTCTACCAGCGCCTTAATAAATGTTCTTAGCATCCACTCGCCAAAGTTCCTTCAGAGCCATGACGAGTTTCACTGCACCGTCAAGTACTTTCCACAATTCTCCAAACAATACGCTGTGTCCGCTGCACTTTTGGTTTTTATGCCGAACAAGGGAACACAAAAAGTGGAGTGCCGACTCGTATACTATTTATAAGCACTGCCCTTCTGTTCTTTCTGTTGTTAAGCGCAGCTCAATTTCTCGGGTGGCAATCAAACATTGAGATAAATTGACCAGTGTGAACTATACCTTCGGATTAAATTTTCTCTGGCACGACTTGTTTCGCGTAACGTATAGAGAGAAAAAGAAAGAGAGAGAAGGGGAGAGATATGAGATGCGTAAACAAACTAGTTTGTAGATGGTAAGATGAAGATTGCCGAACATACCAGGCATCACAACGGAAAGCTTCAGTCTATTTCTTAGGGCACGGTAGAACAATGGTGGCAGCACACTTTATACATTGGGGGTCTTTATTCTGACTTAATTTTCTACAGTTTGATTTCATGCTGAATTTCAGTAATCGCGTCCCGTATTGTTGGTTAACATGACGCGTAGCGCGCGTGTATGCCTTAGGAGTTTATTGCAATGAGTTGCACTGCCCGCTAGTTCGAAAGAAGTCTTTGAATTTGGTGCAAATATTTTTGCAGCGTAATGCATCACAAATATACGAAATCACTCTGATGATCTGTGTGCGAATAGCGCAAACTACACTGTTGAACTTGTTCGTACACGAACAAGTCCACGGTTTGTCTGTCTGTTGCGACGAGTCACCAACGACATACCAATGATTGCTAGCATATATTATGACGCATTTTCACGCAGTGGTTTGTCGCAACTCTTTCAGTCGCCGTCTGTTCACTCGGCCGGAACCCTGCTTGCTAAGTCCTCTATGGTAGCTGCAAGAATAGTTAAGTGTTCAGCATTTCTGCATGTGTATCTAGAAGGAGGAAGCCATCTTGCGTCATACATTTTCATTTTTATCCAATGTCGCCTACTCCTTCAAAGACATCTGTGTTATTTCTCTGGCTTTCGGCCGCAATACTTGGAGTAGGCCATTGTATATATTTCAAGGAATATTTTTTCACATTCACAGCAAAGTGTATTAATCCCATATATAAGCCAGACATCAAACTTTGTAGTATAACAACTTGCGTGCGCAATTCTTCGCAATAAGTGCGCCATGTGCCCATAAATCTAATCTCTAAAGATAATCAATTCTTACTCAACTCTACGCGTTTGATTCAAAATTAAGCCGATGTGATCTAAGCTGAAGATAATGGCAACAAATTTATGGATGTTTCTTGGCCCTAATTTGTTCTTTTTCAGTGTGTGAGTACTGTCAGTGACAAAGTTGTGTGAAATGAGTATTTAGAAAATCATGTAGATAGCTAGAAGCCACTGAAAGCCAATTGGATGTCACTTTCTAATGTCACTATTCATGGTGATATGTGTCTTTGCAATAAAATATATGGCAACCGTTTCCCCACGAATCAATTTTACTCGAACTCACTTAAAGCAGCGTCGCATTTCAACATAAAGTAGAGAAAAGTAAAGGAACAAAAGTGCACAATATATTAGGTTGATAAAGGATCAATAGGCAGGAGATGTTCGGAAATGCCCTGGATTAGGTTAGATGCGTTTATAACACATGTAACCTGCAAAGCCTGCTAGAAGCGTTGAAAACATTACACAGACATAATTATCACGTCGATTGGGTAAATCTTCAAGTAATAGTGATATTTCTCATCGCTGTGGTTGACAGCGAGAATGAATCCTGTGCTGAAATTGCGCTTGTGGTTTAACAATAAAGGATTTTACTGTAATGAATTCGCAATCCTTTGTTGCATTGTATTCGGGTATTTTTTGAGAAAACTCTTTGTCGGAGTCGCACAAGTGTGCCCAATACAATAAGTTCGAGACAGGTAAGACAGACATAGCGTAAATGCTAAGTTATATGCGGATTGTCAGCTATAAATTGTACTTGTATTTTTATCTGCTTCATATACCACAAAACGTTTTTAGGCATTTAGGCAGTATAAACCTAAGCACTGTGGAATTAATCTGCGGACATCAGTAAGAGCGTCACACAAGTGCTGATAACCCTACCACCAACTCTGAATACAAAATGTCCGCTAAAATGAAATACGTGCGCTGTTACTTTAAAAACATTCTTGCTTTCTTGACATTCACGGGGCTGAGATCGCAGCTCAGAAACCACCAGCTGTGGTTAGTAATGAAGTGTTTGAATATAATTTCGACATCTTCAATCCAAAGGAACAGATTGATTCTGGAATGAGGCTACTATAAAAGTATGCTGAAAATGCTCTGGATCCAAGAGGCTGACAAAGAGGACCGGGGTGACCATGTTAACCTGACCAATTGAGCTCGTTTATGCGTTAAGAGTTGATGGGAATGAGTTGCGCTGCCCGCTAGTTCTAAAGACGTCTTTGAAATTCTTGCAAATATTTTTCACCGATTTTTCAAAAAAACTATTTGTTTTGAACAGGAACAAAAATGGCTAAGCAAACAAAAATTGATTGATTAATTGATTGATGGATATATTGAATGGTGCAATAAAAGTGCACAAAAAGTTGCTTTTGAACATTTTATTATTCCTACGAAACGTTTTACAAGACAACTCTAATTTCGTACACTACTTGACCTACAGGCTGACAAGAGTTCACAGCAAATTAGAAGTGACCACTATATAGGTAAGTGTTTTCAAACCACCAGCTGCTACTATGTATGAACGTGTATTATTGGAAAAAGAAGCTGTTGTTTTTACGAAATATGGACAAAATATTCAACTAAAAAAACAGAGCTGCTCCGTAAGAAAATGAAGTGACAAATATTTTGCTTCCACTGCAACCCACGGCTTTTATGGTCATAAACTGATACGCGTCATGCGGTATTATTTCCTTAAAGCACGCAAGTGAACATGAATGTACAGACGCTAATTTCTTAATACGTATATAGCATTTCTGTGTTTCAGTGCTTGACGTCCAGCCCAAACATCCTTTCAATCCTTTTTTCATCCACGGTGTTGAGGACCATGAGGATGAAAAGTGTTTCAATGGCAGAGGCACCCACAGCTTCTCGAGTCCAGTCTTTCTGAATTCACTCTCGGCCCATGGTACTTGGTTGCACTGTTGATGAAATATAATTTGAAAATATGCAACATAATTGGCAAATATGGCGAAATTTAACATCGTCCTGAGTATAACCTACGCTTCAGTTCTGCGTATGTCCTACGCTTGAGTTCTGCGCACAAGCACGTGTCATTACAACGAAGTTCTTCCACCCACGAAGAAAAAAAAACTTTCTTATAAAAGTCATATGCACTGAACAAAATACCAAGCAAATATTAGAGGGAAGTTTAAATGTAGTGAATTTTGTTCCCATTTCCTAATATTTCAATTATATTAATGCTGTCACAAGTCGGAAGGATTTGGAAAATATAATGTGGAATGCACCTCAAGTAACTTCTGTTGCAACTGATAGCTTAAGAAAAACGATTGGTCTGAACTGGCTTTATGCTCTCCCATAGTAGGGTACCTTGTACTCTAAATCGTTAACGTCTATTTCTAAACACACAACCATTTATTCTAAAGCTGGACGGCTGAGTGCTCTCCCATAGTGAGTACAAAGTACTCGAAATCAATAAACATTTTATCTAAACACACCTTTGAAAAATTCAGGAGAACCTCCTGTAGCTCTCAATACACCAAAGAACTTTGAGTCGTTTACTTCAAGTGTCATATGATTCTAGGAATTGTTAACAGAAGCATGGGTTGCTTTATAAAGTACTATGTTCTGCAGAAGCTTAGCGCCTCCGTCTAAGTTTTACACACCGAAGACGGAGTTGTCTTCAATCACTTAATTGAATAACTTCATTGAAGGAAGATGCAGTTTGAATGGAAAGCTTATATGCCTAAATAATGAAGAAATTTTTGTGAATATGTGAGACGTATCGAGTTTCCATCTAACTGTTCATTCAGGACTCTGTTCATTGAGAAGTCTGTCGACTGGCGGGAGTTTGTCAAACAGTGCACCCCTGTATCTGGTCGTTCCTCGTCAACGTAACTTTGAAGTGATAGAGCTTACTAACTACCGATACGAATGAGAACAATGAAATACTCTTTATACAGTGAATGCAGACCCCAGACACTCGCTCCTCGATGCGCTAATATCGCAGGCCATGCATTAGCCCTTTCTGTGAACGCAATATAGCCCTTGAGTTAGGCTTAACGCTGCCACATGATTACACGCACTCTTTCTGCTCTTTATTTTAACGCCTTTAACAAAATCAGGCTTAATCAGAATTGTGTTCCATAAGAAATTATCTCCTTGACGGCAAATCACCAGACCTTGTCGGCGTTCACAACAACATAAATTATGCAAAATAACCTACGTAATAAAATTTCCCGCAAAGCCCCGTGTGATACGCGTGCCGATGGCGCACTGAAAGTCACTTGTCCTCGATGTAATATGATGCCATTTCATCGCGCTACCTTTTTTTGCATCATCAGGAGTTCTCCAATTACAAAAATTTTGAACGTCATCGTGAAGTGAAGAAACGAACCGTCAGAACACGGCGTCACCCGATGAGATACTCAGTGACGCCGTCGTGGGGCAAAGTGGTGGAGGCAGCGCACGCGAAGTGTAGAAAGATTGCGGCGACTCAGATCCCCGAGACAATGTGGAATCACATTAGCTGCAGAAAGCATTTTGAGGTGCACACGTCGAGGATCAGTGCAATCGACTGCGAACAAAAGGAGGAGAAAATGAAGGGCAAACTAAATGTTGTGTACGAGTTGTGATACGTAGGAACAGTAAGAGTTGTGAAGTGGACATGTGTTAACTGCGAGGTGCAAGCTGCGACCCAACGGTCTTCTTTCACTTATCAGTTGAGTCACTGATCTGAACTACTGTGTGCAAGGTTCGCCGTGGAAGTGTGAACGGTAAACTATCGCTTCCTGACACTACTATCACGGGCTCAGCCGCTGCAGTCGCATTTCAATGAAGAAGAAATGCTAGAGGCACGTGTACTGTTCGATATCGGTACACGTTAAACAATACCAGATGGTCGACATTTCTGGGCCACTATTCTAGGGTGTCTCTTATAATAAAGTGGTCGTTTTGGCATGTTAAACTTCAAATAATGGTGTGCCAACACTGCAGCTATTGAAGTCGATATTTAAAAGTCAGACAGCTCAACCAAAAGAATCCAAATTTGACCAAATGCTACAGGTCTTTTTAAATATTCACAGTAACAGATACAGGTCTTTTTAAATATTCCTTCGCCACAGATAATGAAGTCAGTAAGTTAGATAGATAGATAGATAGACAGATAGATAGATAGATAGATAGATAGATAGATAGATAGATAGATAGATAGAAGAGATGGTTTGTTAACCTGAAAATTATACGCAAGTTAATTATTTCAAGTACTATTCTTGTTTTTTTATACATAAGATGATGAACATGCTCCGATTACACATGGACTCAACTTAGAATGATTGCACTTACCTTGGTAGCTTAACAGGTAGTTTGAGGTATAGCCCTGCCAATTGAAATCATGATGATTAATTTCCTTGCAACGATGATCACCTCCCTATTACTCTAAATTGGCAACACCAACCACTAGAACATGCCATTCGCTGATAATGGCAATAAAGGGCAGACGACTCCAATTGGCCATAGAGACCAGCAGTCCACTTTAATTTAAAGCGCACGCTGCGCAATTTCATTGTACAACAACTCATAGAAGAAATATCTCGGGGGCACTACATTGAACGTAAGAGTCAGTGGTATATATATGGTGTTGCCACCGAACGATTGTGCCTCGCGAGCAGTCGGCTTTTAAAGACGATAATCTTTCTTGGAGACTTTCGACACAAAAGTTTTGGTCTGTCTGTCTGTCTGTCTGTCTGTCTGTCTGTCTGTCTGTCTGCACATTTGTCTGTTTGTCTGATCTAACGATTCCTCAAACGGCACTAAACGGTCGACCCCATCCGCAGCACCCACCAATATTGCTCAAGGTTTAGCGTTCACATTTGTGCGATTGTCAATTAGAAAGCAATTAATGCGCATATATGAGGCGCCACAACAACGCTTCCATGTTTTGTATGTCTCCCTTTATACTAGAAGAGGCACACACAAGTAACTCTAAGGAATGTAGCGTTGATCTCGCTGCACTGACAGTGCAACGCGATGCTCAGAAAGGTGTTTCGAACGCTTTGCTACGACGTCACGGTGGTGGCACCTGCCCGTCGCTTTGCGTTTTCCACCTTATCACCTCTAAGACTGGCGCGCATCCTTCTCCGCGGGCGGCACGCCTTCGTTTTCAAAGATAACTGCCAGATGGCGCTCGCGTCTAACGTGCCTCGATGCGCTCGTTCGCCTCCGCTACACGCTCGAGGCACTCTAACGCAGCGCCTCCAGAATACCATTCACCGATTTTCTTGCGCAGAACATCAAATAAACGTTTTGTTCACTCTCTTCAGACGCAAGACTATCGTCGTTCGATCACATTTGTGGTGTAACATGCAGATTTGGAACCAATTTTTCTCAGGGATGAAACTTGTTAGCTGACGCTGCCTGCGTCGGCGTTACAAAGCGTTAGAGGGGGGAACGTTAAGTGGAGAGAGACCGAGGGAGGGGACGCGCATTCGCAATGAATGAGTGAATGCGGCGAGGAGGGCTGTCCAGAGGAGACAAATGGGAGAGCGCAGGAGCGAGATAGAGGGGGAGGGGACGTGCCTGCGGAGTGGAGCGTGGACCACACCAGATCAAGCTCGCTCATAAGAAATAACGCATCTAAAAACAAATTCTATAATACAAGTCAATCTTATGATGCACACAAAACTGGAACATTTAAGTTTACTTTCCTGCCCGATGGGTGGTGTAACGTTTTTGCATATATGTTTAGAGAAACTGCGTAGCCAGCAACTTACGCAGTACATTGATTGGTGATTTACTTCGCAAGTACACAAAGAAACAGAAAATTTGTTTTTGAGAAAAAAAAATCTCTTTCTTCTTTGCACTCGACCTTATTTCAAAGCAGAGCAGACTTCACAATACTGGCACATTCCGAAATTGCACGCACATCTTACAGCGCTGAGGCATAAATGTTACAGAAAGAGATATAACTTAGTTTATGTTGCGTTTAACTTTAATAAGCGACCATTCACTGTCACAGCATTGGGAGGTGTTTCACTTAACAAGCACAATCTGGCTCAACTGTTTATCCTGAACGCCATCATTTGCAGCCATATCTGAAAAAATATATCAACCAATGGTGAATGCCAATTCGTGATTGAAATTCAATTTTTACGTCTCTATATGTACTTACCCTTAATTTCACTGCTCGTTCAGTACTTATTCTGTATGTTCAAGTTTGATACAAATCATTTCAAAAATTTAGTTTTTCATACTGCGGTGCACGACGTATTCGTGGCATTGCCCGTAGCACATGTTTTAAGGTGGAATATCAGTGTCGTTCGAGAAGCGATGTCAATACGCACCTATGCACACATATGAATACCGTATACAAAACATCACAGCGCTCTTACTCTCTCTTCTAACTGACGTTCACGTGTCAAGCCATATGACAGTAGCCATCTTACTTGTCTCCGTGTTTTGTACGTATGCTTATTTTATACGTAGGACTCACCAGCATAGATCCTACAAGCACTTCAAGTGACGTGCACTGAAGCAAACACTTCAAGAGCAGCGCATCTGGCACAATATTGATGCGACTGTGCGAACTCTGGGTCTCGATCACCCATAAACCGGCGTAGCAGTCTCCAAGACCTCCACCTCTCTCATTCTGACGCTATCTGCAACCTTGTTCTCTCATATATAGCGATATAACAAGAAGAGGCCCCCGTCTGCTGCAGGCTCTATGCGGTCGGCTTGTGCGAGCTAAGGCCGGCCTCCAGTCTTGTTACATATATCACTGGTGATAGGGCTAGACGCCAAAATTAATTTGTGCTATTTTTCAGCCACAACGTCAATGGGAACGCAAGCTCGGGAACCAGGAGCAAACAGGAATGGAGACGAAGCTTGTGCATGTTTGTTAGCAAGCTACAAATATAACGAACTCTCTCGCAGCTGGCGACACTGAAAGCAGGACGCGGTGGCTTTAAAGGAAGCCAAATATTTCGTTTTGTGAACGCCTGACGCCTAGTTATAGATATAACAGTTGATGAAGCGAAAAGGTGCGGTTACATAAGAAAAAAAAACAATTTTAAAATAGCGGAGTCAGCTAACGCATACATTTCGGGTGCAGTCATGCCTGTATTCGGCTGATATAAGTTGAAACCAAATGCGAAACCCGCGTTCTCTGACCAATTCCGATAAATCAAGTGCTACACAGAGTACTTTGAGAAGGTGTAAGCGCAGGGTTAGCATCTGGGTTGGAGAAAAACACACGTATTTTCTTCAATAATTCTGATTCTTTTAAGATATCTGTATTTATTTATGTTTACGGAAGCTTTTTTTATTAAGCTTTCAGGAAACGTTCGTAATTTTCTAGAGTGCATCTCTCAACTAAAGTTGAGAGAGAGACAAACATCTTTATTATGTAGGTAGAACATAAAGCATGGGAGGGACCCCTAGTCCGGGGTCCCTAGGACGACTCCGGCGACTTGTCGAGCCCGTTGCATGATGGCTCGCAGAACCTCGGGAGGTCCGTCGCGGAGGGCGTCGTCCCACAGCTCTTTTTTTGCGCAGCGGGCGGAGGAGGGGTGGTAATGGAGGGAAAAGGTTTGCCGTGCACTCGATAGTGACGTGGAAGATGGAGGGTGACCCGCCACAGCCCGGACAATTGTCGGCATAACAGTGTGGCCAGAATTTGTTCAGGGAGACAAGGTTAGGAAAAGTGTCGGTTTGCAACTGGCGTAGTGCCGCTGCTTCCTCTCTCGAGAAGGATGGTAGTGGTGCACGGTGAGTGCAGCGAACGCTTTTATAATGACGGAGAATCTCTCCGTAACGCAGCAAGGGATCCCCCCACCTTGAACTGGTCATTTCACCACGCCGGGCCGCCCGGAGGGAAATATCGCGGGCTACTGCATGTGCGCGTTCATTGCCCGGCAGCGAGGCATGACCAGGGGTCCACATTAAGTGGATGCGGGAAGGTGTGACTGAATCATTTTTCGGGATCTGTTTGAGAATTTGTTGTGCCGCTCTCGGAATGCCATGTCCTGATAGGAACGCCCGGCATGCCTGTTGCGAGTCCGTCAGTATATACACTTCCCCTGGGACACGAACGGCGTGTCGTATGGCGAGAGCAACGCCGAGAATTTCTCCGTACGTGACATTAGTGCCGCGCATTGCAGCAGAGTCCTTCAGGGATTCAGTGCCATCCAACACTACGGATGTATAGCCCTCTTGAGTGCGCGCCGTGTCTGTGTATATAGCCTGGGATTCTGGGATGTTTTCGAGCATGCGGTTAAGGTATCGCACACGAGCTTTACGCCGTCCTTTGTCATGCACTGGGTGCATATTACGCGGCAAGGGTTGAATATTCAGTACCTTACGTAGGGCGGGTGATAAGGTCGTTGGGCGGGCTTCAGGTTCAAGTGGTGGGACAGAGTACCCTAACCGTGCAAGGAGATAGCGGCCAGTACGTGTGAGCAAGAGGCGCTGGCGGTGACTGACCCAATGCGCCTCTAGTAGTTCTCCTAGTGTGTTATGCGTTCCTAAATTAAGGAGATGGTATGTGGATGTATAGTGCGGTAGGCCATGGGCTAGCTTCGTCGCTTTACGAATGAGGGCATCAACGCGAAGTTGTTGCGCTTGGGTCAACCGCTGAAAGGGAAGATGGTATGTAAGACGGCTGATGATGCATGCCTCCACCAAGCGCAGCAGGTCCTCTTCTCGAAGACCCGAGCGCCTGTTAGAGACCCGCCTGATCATGGCCAGAATTTGCTCAGTTTGTCGGGATAGAAGGGAAAAAGTATAGTTAGACCTGCCATCCGCCTGGACGTGTAGGCCGAGGATGCGAGCACGGCTGACCTGTGGTATGGGTATACCATCCACGTGTACAGTGATAGGCGGCATAGGTGAGGGGCTGCGGGAACGAATGATTATGAGCTCCGACTTTTGCGGAGCACAATTTAAGCCCCCTTTTCTCGCATACTCAGAGACAGTGTCGACTGCTTGCTGCAGTCGCTCTTGGATAGCACAGTCGCAACCGCGTGTACACCAGATAGTGATGTCGTCCGCATAAATAGCGTGAGCGACATCGGGGATCTGATCGAGAAGCCGGGGGAGCCCTGCAAGCGCGATATTAAATAGGGTGGGGGAAAGAACAGAGCCCTGTGGTGTCCCACGCCCTACAAGGCGGATTGTACCTGATCGATGCGGCCCGATTCCGATGGTAGCTGTGCGATCGCGAAGAAATGCGCGGATATAGTTGTACATACGAGCCCCACAATGCGACTCTGCAACATTGCGAAGGATAAGTTCATGTGCAACATTATCGAACGCCCCTTTGAGATCTAAGGCGACAAGTGCTCTCGTTTAGGCGCGCGACGGTGGTCCTAAGACTTCCTCCCGTAATTGTAAAAGGACATCTTGAGCAGACAGATGAGCTCGATATCCAAATTGTGTGTTAGCAAAGAAAGAGTGTTCTTCCAGGAAAGGTTGCAGACGCCGCAAGAGTACGTGCTCCATTAGCTTACCAATGCATGATGTTAGAGAGATGGGTCGTAGATTTTCAACTTTTATAGGTTTACCCGGTTTGGGAATAAGTGTAATGTCAGCATGTCGCCACGCTTGGGGAAGTGTGCCTTCGCGCCAGTATTCATTAAAGATATGGGTAATGTGGTTGATATCCGCGTCACTCAAGTTACGAAGGGTGGAAAATCAGATTTGGTCCGCTCCTGGAGCCGTGTTTCGTCGTAGGTCTTGTAGGACCACCCGCACCTCGTCCGGGGTTATGTCGGCATCCAGAAATTCATTCTCCTCACTCACATACGGGTAATCAGGGTATTGTGGTGGTGGGCCTATGGGATTGAATTGATGTTCTAGTTCCGTGAGGAGCAAGTCAGGATCATACCGGTACTCGTGCATTAAGATGTGCAGCTGCTGAAATGTTTTTCTCTTTGATGTGTTGGGGTCTGTGAGCGAACGTAGAATCGACCACGTTTTAGCTGTGCTTAATGTGCCTGAGAGGCGGTTGCGAAATTGTCGCCAGTTATTACTGGTGAAGGACGCTGCGTACTCCTCGGATTCCCGTGTAATTTCTTCTATACGTTTCCGAAGTTTTCTGTTGAGGCGTTGTCGCTTCCATCGCCGCGTCAACCCTCTCCGGGCGTTCCAAAGAAGAAGTAAATGCGGATCTATGTCTGGTGTCTCAGTTTGGTACGCACTGTACGCGTGGTGGCCTCAAGATCGTCAGCGAGAGACTCAAGCCATCGTTCGTAGCCCTGGCCCTCAGGCGGGTGTTGGCGGCGTTCCCTGAATTTTGTCCAATCTGTAATGCGCACATTTCGCTCTGGCCTGCGAGCGCCTCGTAACGACAGGATGGTTGCGACAATATAGTGCTACTGCCAAGGTGCTCTTCTAAAGGCCCGTGCGCTACGACTGGGCCAGTATTGCGGACAAAGGTAAGGTCAGGACAGGTGTCGCGAGAAACACTATTGCCTATACGAGTGGCGTGCTCTGGGTCGGTGAGCACTGTGTATCGCATGTTACAGATGGAATTCCATAAGCGGGTTCCCTTGGCTTGCGATTTAACGTAAGCCCATGCGACATGTGGAGCGTTGAAGTCACCACATACCACACAAACCCGTCCAAGGCTGCCAAATTCTTTTAACAGACGGTAAAAACAGTGTGTACGCGAACGAGGTGAACTGTATACATTGAGGATAAACAAACTGTCGCTGCATTTTCCTTGCGTAATAACTTCCAATATTTGATGAGGAATGTCGCTACTCGTCGTATGCATGCGACATGTAACGCGTTTTGAGGCTAGGGCTCCCACAAGAGGTGAGACACCTGAGAGCGGGCTGTAACTGGATAATGAAGGGGTGCAATTGGGTTCCTGTAAGAGGATGACATCCGGAGGGTTTGTGGATGTGGCAACGTACTGTTGCAAGGAACCTCGTTTTTGACGGAATCCCCTACAATTCCACTGCCACACCACTAGCTGTGGCGGGTCACGCGGCGCCATCATCATCACGAGAGGAAGCAGAGGGGCGTGTATAGAGATGCGCGTGTCGGTTACCCCCGTTAGAGTTACCCACGTTTGAATGTTGCGGCCGAGAGATGTGGTCGGGTGGCAGGCTGGCGCTGTAACTGCTAGGTTCAGGAGTTTGTATGTTATTATCTCGCGCGAGAGTACGTTCTATACATAATTTCACTTGCTCCGTAATTCCTATACGAAGTTCTTCCATCTGCCGTTCGATTCGGTCGAGGGCCGCCTGCATACTTGTACCCATGTCTGCCCCCAGCGCGTCCATTTGTTTTTGCAAGTGCTCACAGCGTGCCTCCATGTCACGGCGTAAACGGGCGATTTTTACCAGGGGATCGGGAGCAGAGGATGAGGTAGTGAGAGGGGACGGAGTAGAAAGTGAAGTATGGGCTATAACGAGCTGTGGGAGATCCACCGCTCGACTTACCTCCCGAGGTGCCTGTGTGGATGTTTTTTGCGCCGAGATTCTCTGCGGCTCCGTGGGGGCCTGGGCCACCTCAGAAGAGGCGTTGGTAAGCAGGGCCTTCTTGTAGGGTTGTTGTGAGGGTGGTGCAGTTTGGTCAAGAGGGCGTTTCTCGGGCGGCCGCATTGATGCTCCGCGAGATCTGGACCGAGACTTGGAACGGGTCTGGGATTTGCGACGGGATCTCGAGCGAGACTTCGAACGCGCTCGCAGTGTCCCCTGAGTCGAGACTTGTGAGTGTCCAGTCGTTGCCATATCTTTGGAAGCAGTAGATGTGCTGGGGGGCTGCAGTTCACGCTGTTCTTTCTTCAGAGCTTTGCGCACCCACGCCTTGTTCGGTGTCTGGCGAGCGCGCCGTGGGCAGTTTGGGTCGGATGTAGGATGGCTTCCGTCGCAGGATTCGCAGTGAGGGGTGCACGGATGCGACGGGGCTGGCTTGTCAGTCCCGCATGTTGCACAAATAAGCACGTGTGGCGTGGGACAGTGGTCAGCACAATGACCGAGCCGGTGACATATCTTGCAAACCAGTTGGCGAGGGCGATGAGGGTAGCAGCGGAGTTCGGCGCCGTAGAATCGCACATAGCGAGGCACTTTCAATCCTTCAAAGGTGACTAACGCAACGTTGGTCTGCCCCATCATTCGTGCTTGAAGAATCTGGGTTCCAGGTGTCAAAAGCTCGTCCACTAGCGTGGACGACGGCGTGCCGGGTACAAGACCGGGAACAATGCCCTTGCATGAGTTGTCTGGGGCAGCAAAATACGTTGTGATAGGATACACTCGCTGACCAAGCCTTAGTTCCCGCACCTTGTATAATGCGTCGGCAACATGTGACTTGGGTGTGCTTATGACTGCCAAGTTCTGCTGGGGCCGCAGGCGGAATATGATGTTCTGACGATCTTCGGTGCTCAAGCCTGTCGCGCTCCATATAGCGTTGGCGAGTTCTGGGCGCGTCCAACTATCGAGGCAAAGTCCGCCGTGGGGTCGCAGAATTATCCTTTCGTCGTGTAAGGGAAGCGGAGGCGGATTCTGATTCTGGCTCCGCTTGCGTGTGGTTTGCTGAGGGGCATAAGGAATGCCCGATGTATCTTCGGGGGGTTACGCCTCGGCGTGCATATGGCGGGCGCGTCGCCTGTGTTGGACCGTCTTCCAACAACCTCCCGCGTCGTTGTCCGTGTTGTCGCAAAGAGTAGTGTCCTCCTCCATCCTTTCTCCGGGTGGAGTGTCGACTTCAGGTTGTTGGGAGAAAGAATTGGAGACAGCAGGATCAGTTGCCGGCCTCCAACTAAAGTTGAGAGATGTGGAGCTTTGACGGCGGGGTCTTGGGAACCATTGGAGCAGCAGGTGATGAAAGAGAGAATGTCGAGAGAAGGAAACAATTCTTGAGAGGGCTTGTGTGTGTCTCTACAACTTTGTCCTCGTAATTACGAAAATATTGTTTCGAGTAATTCGGTGTGCCTGCAGATAGGAACTATCGGAAATGGGCACCAGTAGTACTTGTGATTTTTTTCTTTCTGTTCGCCGCAACTAAGGTTCACGAAATCATAAGAGGCGCGAAATTTACCCGGTCATAAATTATTTTTCTCTTCCTTAAAGTAACCTATTACAAACATTGCATTCCTGTGTTCTGCCTTGTATAGACTAAATGTTACAAAAGTTGCTTGAAAGGAGAAAAGTGAAAGGAGAAAAGGAGAAAGGAGAAAAGAGAAAGGAGAAAAGGAGAAAAGGAGCTCATTGCAAGGAAGGTATAAAGAAAAAAAAAAGAACAGTGGTTATTTCAAATCACCCCACTTGTCTATAAGCAGTCCGAAAAGGGGCCGCATTTCACAGAGAACTACAGCACAGCTTTCGTCTGATCGCTTCGGGGTCTTCTCAGTCCCGCCGTAGCCCTGCCGGTTCCCTGGTTATAAGTAAACTATTGTCGGATTTTAGTGGCAAAGCTCTTTATAACGGCACCCGTTCGTCCCTCGTAGCCGTTGTAGAGTGTAACGAGTATAAAATTTTGACCTTCAATGTGGTGCCGGTGAGAGATTTTTCTCTGTGCGTTCTTTAACAACAAGAAATAGTGCTCAATGTACATGTCAATGGCTGCTAATGGAGAATGAGAGACAAGAGCATTCGGCTTTTAGTTAATGCACGCGCTGCGATCCCCATTAGCATCCACTGGCATTTACATTGAGCACTATCTGATAGGAAAAGGTTGCTAAATTATACTCGCTGGGCGCAACCTTCTTAGTTTTAGAAAGGTTAAGCGAGCATTAAGCCGCAGTGCCATGAATACAGTGAACTAGTATATACCTTGATTTCGAGGTGGTTAAAGGTGGGAAGTAGACCCGAAGCGCAAGCCGTAAGAAAGTGTGCGTGTGCTACCTCTCGTTTAGTCCTTGGAATGTCCTCTGGATGGCGGTGCTTCCATATAGGGATTATATGGTGAAAATATGCGAGATGGTGGTACTTGGAGTGTTGAATAGATTGACGAACGGACACACAGACACATGCATGGATGGACGCATGAATGGATGCAGGGCCGGATGCATGGACGAACGCAGGGACGGACGCACGAACAGACGCATGCACGGCCGGGCGAATTGACGGTCACACAGACGCAGCATGGACGGATGGATGCTTTGCCCCACTCTCCATCATTCACTCCGTGGATATGCTGCCGATTTTTTTTTCACTGCGAAGCATTTCTTAGCGAACTTCGGTAACTTTAAATCTATCTATCTATCTATCTATCTATCTATCTATCTATCTATCTATCTATCTATCTATCTAGCCGCTTACGTTTGGGTGCTCTCAAGGTCACCCCCTTGGCCAGGAGCAAAATTATTATGGGAGGGTAAGATGGTTTGACGAATATGATGCGCTAGTCAAGACGTGAATAATGTCACAATCCCATCGCGTACGTCGTAAAGAACTTTCCGTCAGACAGTGGCATATACCCACGGGCGGCCATGTGCCACAGGTGATTGACACTTAGCGTCTACCTAGGAACGATGAGAACATACACGGGCAATTTTAACGCGGAAGCGTTATGATATACCCGACATCGGTAGCGTCGACCGGACGAATGCAAAAAATAGTTGTTACGGTCTCAGCTAGAATCGAACCCAAAAATTCTGCGTGGCAATGAACCATTTTACCACAGAGCTGTGCCAGGTCTCGGAATTACTTTTGAAATAGATGCTGATCTTCGTGAAACATCAATGGTGGTTGCAGTGCTGCCTACCCATTTTTTTAAACATTACATATGTACTCTTTTGACATAGCCGCCTCGTCGGGTTGACGTCAACTGTCGTTAGTTGCCATGCGCTGAAGTTGATTTTTGCGGCAGTGTTCAGGGCGAACATCCTCGCGAGCATCGGCACTTCATATCAGCTTCTGGTGTTGCTAATATGCATGTTCCAGTTGGCATCGTAGCACAACTGCACACAACTGGTTATATAAACATCTGCAACTCCTCAACAAACGTCTGTGCGTGCAACATTTTTACTTATATTTAGCGTCATTTCATGGCGTCTCGCTCAATAAAGAAATTGCAACATGGTCACCTTCTCTCCGCGTGCTTCGCAGAACATCGATTCCTATGTACGTGGGATCTGCCGAATTTTTCGCAGACTGGTCACTGTAGTCTTATTCATTTTTTTATGAATTGGTTAAGTTTTGTCATCTTGTTTTGACGTGAACAGTACAGCAGTAGTACAGCAGTCAGCACCTTTACCACGAACACTTCGATGCGTAGCTAGGGCAAGTTTCATTGATGCCAGCCGCGAAGAGCTGGTTGCTTTTGCCGAGATAATACCTCGGTAGGCTTGGATAGCATGTCGGCGTGTATGATTAGCATATTGGCAACAGAACCGAAACCTACGTGGTGTCAGTGTTAATCAAACTGCTGCAGGACTGGCGACGGAGTGTTCGTGTTAAAGGTGCTGACGGCTTTACTGTTATTTACCCAGTTTCTGGGACACACCCCCGTTTTTGAATTGTGATATGGCACATATCTTACTGCATTTTGATCTGCTTCGCTGTCAAAAACAAATATAGAGCGATTACCAGTTATTCGTATCGCAGAACACGCAGCGCTTCTAAATGATATTTGACTTATAGATTTCTGCATATAATTGCAGCAATACAGGGCTTTAAAAACGGCGACAGAGTCGGCCCATAAAAAGAGGCGCTCAGCGTAAGTAACA
Source organism: Rhipicephalus annulatus (assembly GCA_013436015.1). NCBI lineage: Eukaryota > Metazoa > Arthropoda > Arachnida > Ixodida > Ixodidae > Rhipicephalus > Rhipicephalus annulatus. The sequence continues at coordinate 349,652 of WOVY01000708.1, forward strand.
TAAGCCGGGAGCATTGTTTGACACTTCAACCGTCCTTCTTTTTTGTTGGCTCAAAAAGCAGTCAAAGCCATCTTGCGCTTTTTGAGGGGTACTTGCCTATGTTAACACATATAACTTTTGTGTAGGGCGACCACTGCATACGCGTCAGCCCATTGACGGACAATTCTTTTTTCGTCTCTCTTCTATTTTCTCTGTCTCTTATCTTTATACTTTCCTTTCTAATTCCCTCAGCGTAGGGTAGAAAACCGAGAATGTGCCTGGTTAACCTCCCTGCCTTCTCTTTTGTTGTTGTCTCCGCCTGCTTAACAAGCAATATATGAATCAATGAGAGAGAGAGAGAGAGAGAGAGAGAGAGAGAGGAAACTTTATTAGAGCTTGGCCGGCAGCTTGGTCTTGGTGGCCTCAGATGGCGGCGCTGAGTCCCTGAACTCGGGCGGCATCTTCGGCCTGCCGGACAGCCCAGAGCTGGTCGTTGAGCTCCGAGCTTCTGAGCGCCGCCTCCCAGCGGCGGCGTCGCCGACGGAGAAGGTCCCCCGCGGCTCCCGCAGACGGGACGGCGGCGGGAACGAGTGAGCTCGAGGCTTCCTGTTGCCTGGTATTGGCAGCCGCCATAGGCGCATCGCGAACGGCGGCCGTTTCTCGACCATTGTTACCGGCGCATTCCCAGAGCATGTGGCGCAGCGTTGCTCTGTGCCCGCATGCTTTACATAGATCGGTAATGTGTAAGTGCGGGTAGCAGTGGCGTAAGACGACCGGGCTGGGGTAAGAGTGGGTTTGTAGTAAGCGATAGCTTACGGCATCGTGTCTGTTTAATTTGTCAGGCGGTGGCGGGAACTTTCGCCTTTCCAGTCTGTAGTGTTGCGTAATATCTCGGAACGTGATGAGACGATCACCCCACGACCGTTGTGGTCTGTGTTGTCGCTGCGTGTCTGTCGAAGTGTCTCGATCCGGCAGATCAGAAGCCCCGTTCTCGGGAGCGGAGGCGGCGGCCACGGAATGTGCCACGGCTCGGCGAGTGAGACCTCGAGCCGCGGCGTGGGCCGCCTCGTTGCCCGGAAGCGGGACATCGGTGTGTGCCGGGGTCCAAAGGAGGAATACTGTTAAATTTTGTTGTGGCGATCGCGACGCTGAGTCACCATCACCGCACATCTTAAGGATGCGGGCCGCTTCCCGCGAGACGCGGCCGCGCGCGAAGCCGCGGATTGCTGCCTGCGAGTCGCTGATTACGATCGTAGCGTTCGGCACCGTGGCGATTGCTAGGGCTATCGCGGCTTCTTCGGCCGCCTCCGTATGTCCCGTGGTCACCGTGGCGCTCGCGAGGCATTTGCCCGCACGGTCAACGACCGCAGCGGCGTGTGCGTGTCTCCCGTCCCCATATCTCGCGGCATCTACGTACACAACTTCGTCGCTAGTGCCGTACTTCTTTTGAAGGTCTCTAACTCGCTGGTTACGGCGCCCGACGTGGTGCGTCGGGTGCATATTCTTAGGAAGCGGCGGAACAATTAGGCGGTCGCGAACCGAGGCAGGAACATCCGCTTTTTCTCCCTGCTGAGTGTGGTACCGGATGCCAAGTGACTCGAGGATGTGTCGACCCGTCTTAGACCCCGACAAGCGTTCGTTTTGCGAAACGACATGGGCCTCAATTAACTCGTCGAGTGAGTTGTGCAGTCCAAGTTCTAGTAACTTTTCAGTGCTCGCATTCAGTGGAACTCCAATTGCTCTCTTGAAAGCCTTTCGTATTATACATTCGATTTTGTTTTTTTCTGAGCCTAGCAATTTGAGGTAGGGGGCAACGTATGTTATACGGCTTATTGCGTACGCCTGCACTAGACGGATCGCGCAGTGTTCGCGCATACCAGTACGTCTGTTCGTGATACGACGTAGGAGTCGGATCGTGTCGTCTACCGAACGACGTAGTCTTCGCACCGTCTCACCATTATGGCCGTTTGCCTGCAGGTGTAACCCCAGAATTCTAATTTTGTCTACGTGTGGAATGGGAGTGCCATCTGCCAATAGAACGCTTATTTTGTAGCACTCCCTTTCCTCGTCGCGCGGGGTTTTGCGACCTCTACTTGTAGGTTTGTAGATTAGAAGTTCCGACTTGGTTGCCGAGCATTCGAGGCCCGTTACTCGCAAGTACTCCTGAACTTCGTCTACACCTGCCTGGAGCGTACGCTTGACGTGACCATCACAACCTCCGCCGGGAACCCAGAGGGTGATGTCATCCGCGTAGATACTGTGATACAATCCTTGTATGCCTAATAATTTCTCGGGTAGCCCAATTAGAACTAAATTAAAGAGTAATGGCGAAATTACGGAGCCTTGTGGCGTGCCCCTCGAGCCCATCTCAAATTCTTGCAGTTCCACATCTCCAACGACGACGCGTACGCGTCTGCCGGCAAGGAAGTCACGTATGTAATCATATGTTTTTTGTCCTAGTCCTAATGTTTGAACTCTGTTTAAAATTGCTTCGTGTTTAACGCTGTCGAAGGCCTTTTTAATATCTAGGCCAAGGATCGCCTTGGTTGAGCTGGTAATGTCATCAACAATGTGGTGCTTCAGCTGAAGCAACGCGTCTTGTGCGGAGAGATTGCGGCGGAATCCTAGCATGGTGTGCGGAAATACATCGCGGACTTCGAGAAAGTCAGTCACGCGTTTGAGGACTGCGTGCTCCAGAACTTTTCCTACACAAGACGTGAGCGAAATTGGCCTTAGATTATCAAGCGCAACCTGCTTGCCCGGTTTAGGAATCATGATAACTCGAGCTCTTTTCCATGCTTCAGGAAGGGAACCGCGTTGCCAGCACTCGTTGACATAAGTCACAAATCGGGAGATTGACTCGTCATCTAAGTTGCGGAGAGCCTTGTTCGAAACCCGGTCCAGGCCGGGCGCCGATCGGGTGTTTAGTTCAAAAAGGACTGCCCGAATTTCCGCTTCGCTAAATTCGGCGTCTAGTTGCTCATTAGCAACGCCGTCATAATCTGGGTGTTGGACGCTCTCTGCCGACTTAAAGTAACGGTCACGTATTGCACCGAGAAGGTCATCGCCTTTATGATCGTTCACAAGTCTCCGAGTTTTATGGCCTTGAGCGGCACGAGTATCTTCCGGATCCAATAGGTGCCGGAAAAGGCGCCAAGCACTCGCCCCGCGCATCTGTCGCTCGAGGCCGTTGCACAGGTCTTCCCATTGTGACCTACAGACTTGGAACGCATGTTCCTCAATTTCTCTGTCTAACCGTGCTATGCGTTTTCTCAACGCCCGGTTATGTCTTTGGCGCTTCCACCTCTTGAGTAGGGCTTGCTTTGCTTCCCACATGTGTAGGAGCCTGCTGTCGATTACTTCGAGCTTCGCTTCGGGCGGGATGTGGCACGTTACCGCGTCTACGTCCCGATTGAGCGTCGCGGTCCACTCGTCTATATCCGTGATCGGCTCGTCGCCTCGCCCGCCTTCTGCTCGCTGTTTGCGGAACGCGTCCCACTGCACTAATTTGAGTTTACGGCCTGTGCTTTCAGAGTATGTTCTACGAACGCTCAGGCCCGTGTCTACCGTAATCTCTATCAGAGAGTGGTCACTCCCTAAGTCCTCCTGCGTGTTTTGCCAAGACGCCGCGGTGACATTCGACACAAACGCGAGGTCCGGTAGCGTGTCTGCGCTCACGCTGTTACCCCGGCGCGTCGGATCGGCGGGGTTCACGATCAGTTCAAGCCGTTGGTCTTGCGAGTCTTCCCAAAGGTGTTTGCCCTTGAGCGTTTCACGCGTGTATCCCCAGGCCCCATGGGGCGCATTAAAATCACCTGCAACTAGCAGAGGTGCGCCGTTGGCGGCCGTGCTTGCTCTCCGGAGCAGCTCCCCAAATCGGTGCTGTAGCGTGGGTTTACTGTAGACGTTAAGTACAAACAGGCCTCGGCCGCGCTTAGGAATTAATTCTACAAAAACATGCGGTATCCTTACGCACTCAAGTTCGCGCTGCGCCACCGTGATGTTACGTCTAACTAGCACGGCGGCGACCGGCGCCGGACGCGGCGGGGGCGACGACAGCGACCGCGGCCGCGCCGACGACGAGAGCGGATCGCTCCGCCTTCGGCGACCCGCGGCCGCCCCCGGCGCCCCACCACGCGCCGAGCGCTGTGTAGCACGTTTTTCTTTCCGCCTGTTGTCCGCCGCGGCCGCATTTATGGCTTTGTAACCAGCTAGTTTTGCCGGATAATTTGTTTCCTGCAAAAGGATAATGTCCGGTTTCGTCTCACGGCTTCGAATAAATTGCTCGAGATTTCCCCGCTTCCTCCTATATCCCCGGCAGTTCCACTGCCAGATCGTGTACTGTTGTTTGTGAGTGTTAGTGTGAGTGTGCGCGTGTCTAGCCATGGTGATGCTTGTGTTTAATTTAGCCCATCGCCGTCGAGGCGACTGGGGTGCGGCTGAATCTGCGGCTCGGCGTCTGGCAGCGCGTTCTGCTGCTGCTGACTCTGTTGCTGTCTAGCGTAGGGCTTACTCACCGTTCTAATCGGTCTGCCCGCAGATGGCGGGAGTCGCGCTTCAATGTTTTCTATGCGCGCCGTGTGCGCGGTGAGCATTTGTGTCATTTGTTCAGAGAGCTTAGCTATCGCACTATTGAACATGTCATTCATCTGAGCCACCTGTTTAGCTAAACGTTCATCGAGGCTGGTCTCTATAGTATCGATTTGTTTCTGTAGCTTATCATAACGGCCAAACCGCTGTGTGGATTCGTGCCTGGCAGGATCTAGTGCTATCCTTTTCGCGGTACACGGGCGGTCTTCGCGTCCGCCTGCCCCCTCTCCCGAACTGCTCTCGTCATCCGTCTCCGTCCCCGCCGCCTCGGGTCTCGACGGAGTCGAAGACCGAGGCGTCGGTGGTGGCGGCGCCGTCGACTGTTGCTGCGGTTGTTGCATTCGTGGAGCCTCTCCTTTCAATTTGGAATTTTCCGCTCTAAGGGCGGCGTTCTCGCGTTTCAGCTCTGAAATTATCGATTGTAATGGTCCTAGGCGTTGTTCTAGCGCTCGCTCTACCGCTAGCTTGAGCTCGCTCCCACCGCCGCCACCGACGGCGGGACCGCCAGGACGTCCCGCCGAAACAGCGCCGCCGGTGCGACAGGCGGCTACATCCGCCCATCTCACCTGCTGCCATGTGCACATGGGTCCTTGTTGTTGCGGCTGCCGCCACGTCTGATGCTGCTGACTTTGTTGGGTGCCTTGGTTGACAGCTGCGGCGCCCGGAACGGCGCCACCGCGCGTCTTCGACATGCTTCTCGGCCTTGGTGTCCGGCTGCGAGAGCGGGACCGGGATTTACCGCCGCCGCCTCTCGCGTCTCGGCTTGTCGAGCGTCCTCTTCGGGTGGCGTTGGATGAATGACTGTCAAACGCCGGATAATGATTGTAGTAACCTCCGTTGCCTTCGGTGCTAATGCCGCTGTTGTAGATGCTGTCGGACGCCGCGGCCGCTTGCTCTTCATCACGCCGCTTTCGCTCTAGGCGGCGACGCTTGACTATGTAAGGAGTCTTGTATCTCGCCTTGCAGACGCGGTCACCCGTGAGATGATCCTTGCCACACAGTTGACACCGCGGCTCGCAGCGATGGTCAGACGGTGGGTTACTGCTTCCGCAGCCACGGCAAATCTTGTCGGCAGGGTTGGGACACACGTCGGAGCGATGGCCCAGCCTCCCGCACGCGTAGCACACGTCGATGTGCTTTCTGTAGAGGGAGCATCTCACAAGCATAGGTCCATAGTATACGTGTCTGGGAACACGGAAACCGTCGAACAATACGATGATGTTGTCCGTGGTGCCCATTCGCTTGGCATGCAGCACGCTGGGGTTGCGCTGCGTCACAAGGTTGTTAACGATGTCCTCCGGGCTCTCGTCTTTGGAAATGTTCCTAATCAGGCCCTTGGAAGTGTTCTCCGGGGCGGCCTGATAGGCGTTCGCCTCGAACTCTCGGTTCCCGATGCAAAGCTTGCTGATGGCTCCGTAGCGTTTGGCTCTGTCCGCGGACGGAGTGCTGAGCACCACGACGTTCTGTTTAACGTTGAGGCAGATGCTGTCCTCTCTAGCCGCTTCTCTACCGATACCTGCCGCGTTACGAAGGCAGCAGTAAATGCGATCTATCTTGTATTCAGCCCCGTTGAATCCGCCGCGGGGGCGCACAATGATCCTGTAGTCATCGGGCGGTAACTCTGGCATTCGGCTCGCCTTAGCGAGGTGCTGCAAGTAACGAGCACACTTCTTTTTATTCTGCGCCGCTGTGGCAGTATCCGGGGCAATCCCTGTAGTAGCCGCGGCAGCCGCCTGTTGCTGCGTCTCCGTCTTCTGGTCTTGCGCTGTCTCGGACGCGCCGTCGGCCTGTTTCGTTCTCTTTACGCTGCACCATCCTGCTCCCTCGCCGAAATCTTCCGGCCGTATGTCCTCTCCTTCTACCTCTACGACATCCATTTAGCCCTGGCAAAGGCCTTGTACGCTGCCGTCGGGGATCGGGAGCTCCGAGGAGGTCCGGCGACACGTTAGGCTTGCAGGCCCCACCGCCGCAGCGGCCGGCCTATGGCGTCGTGCGCAGAGACGCTGGACTTGGCGTTCTTGCTTTCGTGGTGGAATAAAAGGCGCCAATACGTGGCTAAAAAGTGGTCCCACCTGGCAAAACTTGGTGTCAGGGAAGTCCTTGAAACTGCCGTCGATCGATGGTGACAAGCGTTTTCCACGATAAATTCGACAATCCACCAAAAACATAGGAAAATTGCGGAGCCGACGCGCAACACGTCCGCACTCCGTGGCCCCCTAGCGGTGTTCTCCTCTGAATCAATGAATTAATTTTTTTTGTGTGAGCAATATATCTTAGCTCAGAAAAGTGTAAATCAAGCAATATTTAAAAAGTAACCAAAAAACAAACTGAACTTCTCCTTCAAAAGCAAAACGCAGTAGCTTCATGCGGCCCCGGGCCGATCATCTTTTAAACTGCCAAGCTGGCTTCGAGTCTCGGTGCGTGCCTCAGTCATGCCGCAAGGAAACCAACATTTGTGTGCGTAACATTGGCTATTTCAAACTCTCCTGCAATTCTTATTGCACGTACAAGTCTCGCCTTGCCCAATACGCTAAAAGTCTTTCTTTTTCAAATCAACCAAGGGCCCACTGTGCGTACGTCAGGCAACACGCGAACTTACGCAGCTGCTCACTATGTTATTGCTTTTGGTGACGATGGCGATTAACTATGCCTGAGGGCTTAGTTTAATACTTTTAAAGCGCTCGCTCGCTGCGATAACCCTGGCGTGGTTCTACGTTTCTGGCAGACAGTATACGTGCGGTGAGAGGACTTCTCTGGCTGCATGTAATGTAATGTCATGCTCTGTGGTAGAATACCTACGTGTTATGCAGAAAGCTTAGGTTTTATTCTCGCTCAGACTGAAGATTTTTATCGTTCTTGATTTTGTGCTCTTGGATAACCCTGCATTTCCGCTTACTATCAACAACCCAGGCTCCGGAATTTTCGCTACAAGGGCTCCAACGCTCACGGGCTAACATGGAATTTACTTAACCTGAACAATATTCTTCATCTACTATGCACAATAAGTCAAACTTTTCTTCAGATTGTGCTGATATTCTGCTTCAGATAAGCGCAATAATTGCTTTTGATTTGAAAACTGCACATTATATGAACGCAGAAGCCAGAGCAATATTGGTGCGCACTGCGGATTTGGACGTACTTGACTCGTTTCGCCTAACAAAGTGACAAACAGAAAGACAGACACACAAAGAGACCAAGCTTTTTGCCTTAAAGTACCCCGAATGACTATCATCTTAAGGAGAGAGAGAGAGAGGGGGAGAGAGAAATAAATAAAATGAAGAGGCCGGGAGATTAATCAAGGAGAACTGGTTTGCTACCCTGTACAAGGGTGGGGGGGAATAAGGGTCGGAAAGAGGATAAGAAAATAGAGATAGAGAGAGATAAAATAAATTACGAAAAGCTACACATGCACACACATGTACGGCTTTTCGATCAATGTCGTCTGGAGAGACCAGTTGAAGGCTGAAAGCTCAGCAGCGCTTTCACAGCCTTCTTTTGCGACGCAAAGTCCTGACAGATTCTTTCTTCCGAGAGCGACAGGTTGTCCAGCTTGTCTAGTGCATCGCAGAGTGAATGCATCTGCGAGAAGTACTGTGGGCATTCGCACAAAACATGCCAAGTTCAATCAATCAGTTTATTATTATGTTATAAAGTATGTTACAGGGAGTAAACTATACAGAAGAGGGTCCCAAAGTACAAGACTGCAACGGGACCCTCCAACGGGAAGTTGTTTTGTCACTGCCGCAGTGGTCACATGCTGAGGGGGGGGAATGATTTTAAATGAAAAGAAGAGAAAAGGGAGCCCCGTAACTGTGTCTCATGGGTAGGACACCTCAACAGTAGCTCACGAGAGATGGGGGTAGAGAACAGATTAAAAGGATAGGATTAAAAGGAAAGGAAATAGAGACAGAGGAAAGAGAGAGTGAGGCGCAGGGACAGCGAATGACGGAAGTAAGGAGAAGATAGGAATGATGGACACGGGTGCAGGAGTCCGAGGACGGGGCACAACTGGAGAGAGCTTTTGTTGGCGCCAGGAGATGGCGTAGGGCTACCCCTGTCGGCAAGAGCTACGCTGTCGTCGTCGTCGTCGTCGGGGACCGGCGTCAGGAGTTGGCGTAGGACCAGCCCAGTCGGCCAGAGCTGCACTGTCGTCGGAGATCGCGAGGACACAACCAGTCGGCACGGAATCCTGCGAATGAGTCGGTCACCTGCTGCAGTGTTGGCCATTCTTATTCAGACCACCGCGTACGTATTGGAAAACGAGACACCTAAGCACAATCTACACATCATAGCAGCGTCTCCTCGGCGAAGTCCTGACGGATTTTGAAGGCTGAGAGTAGGGTCTAAGGTATGTAGTCGTGTGCGCATCATTGTAATCGCGCAGGTGCCATTGCTTCCTTATTTCATGAATTGAACTGACCAGCTGGTGCATAATTAAAGCTATATTCTCAGGGGAAGCGCTAAAGCTCAGTTGTGTTTGATTCACCATGCCTTATTTGAGGTTCACAATACTGTTGGCTAGCCACGCCTCTACAGTTATTCCTAAATGATACTGGTACAAAGCAGATCTACTGTGGTAAAAGATAGTTTTTATGCAATATGATGAGAAAATGCATGTTCATCCTTTTAAAACTAAGTATAAGCGTGCATACAGAATTTACCTTGGCACGCTGAACTCAGAAATTCTAATAAGCAGTCATCAGGAATCCAAAACATTGAAATTTATGGGGAATGATATATCCTTAAACAAAATGTAATTGTGCAAGAACATGCATAGCATAGATGACACAACTAACCCAACTTATACCGAACTCACGATATAACAGGAAATGCTTAGTTCGATAAATCACATATGTCGGTATACAACATACAACGAAACTTAACGCATTTTTAATGTTAATTTCAGTGTGAAAGTAGTTTTTGGAGTGCTTTTTGACAGTGATACTGAAAGCGTGCTTTCACGGCAATACGCGTAACTTTTCGTTTAGCCTTTTTTTTGTAATTTGCAGTTTCGCACACCTGGCCGTCGCGCATGCGGGCTATGAGCACGAATTTAGAACCTTCAATGTCTTCGTGCCAATCATGCGAGAAACGGTGAAAAAAAAGTGATGTATTGAATTGCTGGCTAGTATAAAAATCTTCAATGAAGAAAAAGTATGTATCCGCTCCCTTAAATTGAAAGCGAACACATTTAGAAAATTGCGAACATCTCAGAATATGAAAATAACAAAGTTAGCAGTATCATTGTTACGCATCAAACCTCCAAAAAGTTTGAAGGCGTCGACACAAGAAGCCTGTTCTGCAGTCGCAGTAAATATTACATATAAATTGTTCTCAAAAGTAGAGTCACTCCCGCATTTAGGCGGTCACCCAGTCAATGAGAAAATAGCTTATAATCTGCAAGCACACGCGTTGAAGAGTACTCAAGCTGTACGCATCATTCACTAACTAATTATCGGAGACGTTGAACTAGGGCACGCCTGCGTTGTGAGCAATCGTTGAAGCTTGAGGCCTAAGTCGCTTATCAGTGTTCAAATCATTACACTATGCTCTGCTTCCTTTACCTTTTTGCCAAACATACAGGACAACTGACAGTGCCAGATTTGCTTTGGACTTGTTCAGATTGCGAATAAATTTGTTATCAAAAACTCTGAGGAAAGTTTTCAATTGGAAACGATGAAAAAGGATTTGACTTGAGGAATGTGCTCTTCACATTGAGACTTATTTTTTTTAGATTACCACCTACCATACCTGCTGTTTTAAAAAAATTGTATACGGCTTCTTATATCTGAATGAAAAAAACAAAACAAAACTAGGCTAACATGTAGAGCTAACCTATGACATTCACCAACATTCCGCCGATTCCAAATTTTCTACAGTAATACTCATGAAGTGAATCTAACACAATGCAAATAGTTTGAGTTATTACCACACACAATTTATGGTTTCAAAATAAAGATGTTGAGTGAATTTCATCGCAGTAGGGCCTAATTAATGGGTGCGCAAAGTTTAGCTCGACCATTGTCGTATTATGTTGTTTTCTATATGTACAAACTTGTTGCACATGCATACGTCGGACTGACGTCATAGTTTTTAATACTATTATGTGAAGCGTACTTCATATACAAGTGTAGCAATATTCTAGAATAAACTTTATTCGTAGACTCTAGTGTATTCTACTGTGATTATCTAAATATTTGAAGGTGCACAGGCAAGAAGATAGACGAATATAAAAAGTGAGTGTGAAATATGGCATTACTTCCTAACTACAAACAAAAACTGCAAAAGCTTCACTCTGAAAGGGCGAGCTACGGTGAAGGTTCTTACAATGTTACTCTAAACTTAGAAGTTCTATCTATGTGACGCCCGATGATGACCTTGTGTAAAGCTGCCAAATGACGTGCAACGGAGCTGTACAGTTGTTCGTGAACAAATTGCGAGGACAGAAAATTGTGTATTGAAATAAAGCGCATCGGCAACGGTTGAATTTGTATTGTGCCCATAGAAAAAGCAATTCACCTATACAAAAGTGCGTGAAGAAATGCAAACACAGCTGAAGAAGGGTATGCTGGGATAATTCGAATTGCTCTCGGAAAGGAAAGTGGCGCCAGCATTGCTCATAACTTTTAAATGCGCAAGGATTGGTTGATTAATATGTAGGGTTTAACGTCCTTAAATCACCATGATTATGAGAGAAGCCGTAGAGGAGGGCTCCAGAAATTTCAACCTCCTGGGGTTCTTTAGCATTCACCTAAATCTCATCACACGGACCTATAGCATTTTAGCCTCCATCGAAAATGCAGCATCGAAAATGCAGCCGCCAGAGCCGGTATTTGATTCCGCGACCTGTAGGTCAGCAGCGGAGTACCATAGCCAATAGAACACCATGGCGGGGCATGCGCAAGGATAAGACAGGGTGAAGTGCTTATGAGGAAAGTCACTTGAAGGAAGGCACATTCATTGGTTCACTTATAAGGTAGCTATAGACAATGCAGGCGTTGAAGCCTTAATTTTAAAGGTTCAACGCAATTTCGGCTTTCAGTGATGACGCGTACTCATTAAGAGGTGGTCCTTCACTCGCCTCGCGACTTATTAGTTTGCAAAAGTCGGTGCCTTCAAAAGTTACGCAGCCGTGATGGCCATGGAAATGACTTTCCCTTTCAAGAATTTTTTCCAGAAAGGCGTTGAAGTGAAGAAGGTATGGAAATAGCTGGTTCCTTGCCATGCCTATTCGAACGCGAGGCTGAAATTGATATCTGAATACGGCAACAACTCTCTGTAGTGCTCTTTGAAAATTTTTATCCATAACTTTACAAATTTTACTCCCCACAAAATTCAATCCCAATGACAAGAAGATATGAAAAAACAACGGGAAAGTTCTTTGTGACTTCTGAACCTTAGTTTAATGATTATGAAGTAACTTATAAAAGACCTAAGTGGAATAAAACTCAGCCATTCCTTAGATGGAATTAATTTAACGACCTTCAAACTTTACAAACACCACCTTCGAATTTGAATATTGAGGGTTCAGATCCTACCACAGGAAAGTGTGGTTCTTCGTCCTTTTAATTTTTAACGATCAAAGTGAGAATGACTACACTGCAGTTTCGAAGGCACAAATAAGAAACGTCTTTATCTTTTATTTACAAATATGTAAGTAGGCCTCTTAGTTGATGGTTTTAGTGAAATAAACTGCTTCGATAGAGTTGCATGATATGTTAGCGTTGCTAGTGTGGAAAAACACGGTAGCACGCGTAGGCTAAGAACGTTTCGTAATAGTCGCACCTGCTGGTGGCTACGCGCCATCTTTCAGCAATTATCAGTGCTTTAAAGAACCTGATGCTACGCCTTCCGGCAGAAATAGCGTAAATAGTCCCACATCATAAGATGCTAATTGGTAATTTCACTAGAAGTAACCCGATGGAGACTGTCCTACGTAATGACGTCTGCCATACCCTAATCTGAAATACTTCTTGAGCTGGACTTCAGCCATGATTTGCAACAGGCAGTTCAAGAGTGCGCATGTGCAGTTGGTAAAGCAGGATCAACTTTGAATTCAGTGCTTCCAGAGGGGTGACTTGAAGAATATTACTTATAGGCAGAGGCCAGGATTTCGAACTTTTGGTTAATTTATTTGTAGATAGCATACCACCATGTACCCAAAGGATGATAGCACAAACAGGGAGCGGAAACTCCCAATACCTGCCATGTGTTAACTATATATCGGCAGCGGTGGCGCCACGTTTACTAATGGCGGCTGCCAGGAAACCTACCGAAAATAAATCCCGAGCAGAAAATTTCTTTCATGACGTCACTGGTGAGGTCACCAAATAGAGGAACTGAACAAAAAATTGAGTGGAGGCTGGTTACCACTGGAGCCTTTCTCTCCCACTTCGCATACAAGCGGAATGCTCCCCTGACTTCAGTAAGGTCCCCTGGTCGCTTGGCAATTGACCATGAGGTTTTGTTAATCTGTCTGTTTTAAATTTTGTTCGTGTTTCCTGAAGAGGTGAAATTTAAGCTGACTGAAATCTCAGTAAGACAAAACTCGATTGACAATAACGTAACGCACTTTTTATTGCATGTTTTGTATAACACTACAGATACATGCATGTAGTGTAAAAGCGTCAATCTATAAACTTAGCTTCGAAACAATGAAAAAATTACCGACAGTTGCTAGTATAACACGTTGTGTTCGATCCAGTCGCGTTTGTTATGACGACGCGCATTGTTTTTTTTTACAGAACTTCAGTAAGAAACGAGGCTGAAGTTCAAAACATGGAGAGACTTTAATTGATTTGTAGGGTTTAACATCCCAAAATCACCATTTGATTATGAGAGACGCTGTTTTGGAGGGCTCCGGAAATTTCGACCTCGTGGGGTTCTTTAATGTGCATCCAAATCTGAGCACATGGGCCTACAACATTTCCGCCTCCATCGGAGATGCAACCGCCGACGCCGGAATCCCATCCCGCGACCAGCGGTTCAGAAGCCGAGTTCCTTAGCCTCTAGACCACCACGGCGGGAACATCGAGAGGCTTAAAGCGATGAAAAGTGTTTAGAGAAAGAACGTCACTGGATACAGTTCTTCGGCAAGTTGAGATGTATTCGTCAGGGCAACAACGTTGCCTTGACGAAGAAAAGTTTACTTGTCTAAACATTGGCTTCATTGGCATTCTCTGTGATACTTTTTAGACGCATTTAGTTCTTCACGTGTACTTGAGGTACACTATTAAAAGTGAGGACTCACAAAGTTCGAAACCATGGCTACAAAAGCAGCCTATATTTACTTGACAATAAATCATTTGAACTACACGTCATAGAGTTTCCACAATACTTACTAGAGGGAACTATGGCGCTAGTGTCTACGGGAGCTGCAACGCACGGCTCTTCAGCGAGCATCGGAATAATGGGTAGTACACACATTTGTCTAATCTTTGTACTTCTGGCCTGCTTTTGGCTCCGTGTGTGTACGTGTGGCCTGAAGCTGTTTTCTCACGAAACAAAACTCAGCAAATGTTCAGTGATTTCACTTCACCGCCCTATTTTTGTTTTTCAATTTACCTTTCAATATTAGTTCACGAAGTTCAAAAAGAGTGAACTTTTTATTCAAAACAAAATCGAAACACAGCAATAAACGAAGCCGCAAGTACGATTCGCCTCCCGTAAGTATGAAGACTAGGCGAATGTGTGTACTACCATCATACCCATGGTCGCTGAACGATCGCAGCGCCAGAGTGCCCTCTAGTTAATTTTGAGAAACTCTATGCTACACGTGAAGCGTAAAAGAAACTAAAACCATGTAGGAAGGCGGACTTTATTTCAAGCCTCTAAATACACACATTTTCCTGACAGGAGCTTGGCGGCCGTCTTCACTAATCATACAAACGACACTGCACTTTTACCAGTCCAGTCAGACTCGCAGAGAACTGGGTTCACTCATATGTATACAGTACCCACAGGTTGAAATAGGACCCCTTGACCACGTGGCTACCGGCACAGCTAGTGCAGTTCGTGGGTTCTCGTGGAACCAAGATGTTGCGTTGTGGTATAGAGCGAGGGCGAGAATATCTGAAGAGCAGGATAGCCGCTTCCGATCGCAAACGTGTAGGCCTGTAGTTACTAAGGCACCCACTACAAGCATGGAGCTGCTATGCTAACGCCTTTTTGCATGCCGACAGGAATGGCTCACGTTCTGCGCTTTTTCTGTAATGCGGCACGCATGCTCTATAAGTAAGAAACACGATTCGGTAAAGAGATTCTGCCTTACATGCATTCACAAACACCTGCATAAAAGTTTAGTAAGTTTATAACGTGGTTTCTGTCACACACAAAAAAAAACAGCAAACTTTCGTAAAGGCCATCGGCCATGGATATTCGTGCTAGCTTCTGCCATTCTTTATCGACGGCAGCCCACAGGTTGTCAAAAGGACACTATTTCCCATACATTGTTGCAAGGTAGCACAAAGAAAGCTCTGTGGCTGCTTCTTCTTTTTTCGTCGCGACAGAAAACTCGAAATAATCTCGCTACATTTTTGTGCATACATATGTTATTTTCATCACGTCTGCGATCAATTCAGCATGGAAAGAAGGCAGGGTGCCAGAGCAGTGGAAGCTGGCCAGCACGATCCTTATTCCTAAGCCAGGAAAGCCCCCTAACTTGGACAACATGAGGCCAATATCCTTGACATCATGTATCGGCAAGGTCGCAGAACATGCCATACTGCACAGGATAAACAAGTACTTGGAAGATAACAACATATATACACACAATATGGTTGGATTCAGGGCAGGGCTATCCACACAAGATGCATTGAAGCTTATCAAACACCAGGTCATTGACAATGAAACCAGAGACGTGAGAGCCATTCTGTGCCTAGATCTAGAAAAAGCGTTTGACAACATCCACCACTCATTCATACTCGAAGCAATTTCCAAGCTTGGTCTAGGGAAAGCCTTCTATGACTACGTATGGTCCTTTCTTACAGATCGGAAAGCCGTGATGAAGATTGCAGATATCGAGACCGCAGCAATCGAACTAGAAGCAAGGGGCACGCCACAAGGGGCAGTGATTTCACCAATGCTGTTCAACATTGCCATGATTGGACTGTCAAAGAAATTATCGAGCATTGAAGGATTGAAGCACAGCATCTACGCAGATGACATTACCATCTGGTGCACAGGTGGAAGCGAGGGGCAGATTGAGAGCGCTCTGCAAGAGGCGATTGACACCGTAGAAGACTACCTTCGCCCTTCAGGGCTCAAGTGCTCCTCGAGTAAGTCAGAACTTTTGCTTTATCGGACTGCACGCCGGGGACCGAAGCCCAGGGGATGGAAGCCGTTAAACCAGATAGACATCCATCTCCGTACAAATCAAGGGGATGCCATCCAGAGGGTCGACTCCATCAAAGTCCTGGGAATGCTGATAGAGTCTACCGGCGCCAACAGCAAATCTATAGCCAAGTTAACTCGGAAAACAGACAGTGCGGTGCACCTCATACGCAGAGTGGCCAACAAAAGAAATGGGATCAAGGAAGACAACCTCATCAGGTTGATGCATGCGTTTGTTCTAAGTCACTTCACATACGAGGCGGCAATGCACAACTGGTCAAGAGCAGAGTCCGAGAAACTGAATGTGCTCCTCAGGAAAGTTATCAAGAAGGTCCTGGGCCTACCCATACATACCAGCACCGAGCGTCTGCTTGAGCTTGGCATACACAACACGCTCGAAGAAATAGCAGAAGCCCAAGAGAGAGAGCACAGTTTTCAAGGTTATCTACTACAAGGTCGGGGAGAATGATCCTGCAGGAGCTGGGCCAACACCCAATAGCAATCAGACGCAATTACAATGATATCCCTGACAACATCAGGGAGACTATCACGGTATCTCCTATACCGAGAAACATGCATCCAGAACACAACGTCGGAAGAAGAGTAGCGAGGGCCAGGACTATACTTCGTCAAGTCTCAAACGAGGAACGAGGGGTTGTATTTGTTGACGCGGCTTCCTACGCCAATGGGAAAGCGTTTGTGGCAGTGGTAGTCGATGGGGCTGGCCATGTCGTCAACTCAGCGACGGTCAGGACGAAAGACCCAATCATTGCGGAACAAGTGGCCATCGCCTTAGCACTCAAGATGGATAACATTGAAGTCGTCTACAGTGATTCCATGGCAGCACTACGGGCGTTCGCCAAGGGGACGGTCTAGTGAACAAACGCTGAAAATACTGCAAGGCAAGAACATAACACATCATCTTCTGAGTTGGTTCCCAGCTCACCTTGGACAAATCAACGATTCCCCTCCCAATATCAATGAAGCAGCACACGAGGCGGCGCGAGAACTCTCCAACCGCGCCTCCCCGGGGATGCGTTCTACCGGTGAAGGGGATAACCGGGAAATTCTTACAACATATAACGAGCTCACTAAACATTTCTACCTGTCTAGAAGGATTTTCCCTCCACCTCACAAAAATCTAACCCGGCCCCAAGCACTTACATTAAGGCTTTTGCAAACGCGGATGTACCCTACTTTGAAAATGTTACACATCATGTACCCTGACCTATACCCAAGTAATCTTTGTCCACATTGTGGGGAAATAGCTTCATTAGAACACATGCTCTGGCAGTGCACCAAATTCGCTCATTTATCGCACATCACCTCTGCCAGATGGGAGGCGGCAATCCGCAGCTCGTCCTTGGCAGATCAGCTCTGGGCTGTCCACCAAGCCCGCGAGGCGGCTGAGGAGCTTGGCATCTCAGTCCCCACGTGGGAGCGGCCCGCAACACAGTGATCTGTGTTTTGGAGGACCAAATAAAAGTTTATCCAATCCAATCCAATGCGAACGCACAGAAGGCAGAATCTTGTACCCGAATCATGTCTTTAGGGGCGAAGCTCTTTATGGCGTGGCTTGTGCGTCCCTCGTAGTAGGTAACCACCAGTGGCACATACCCGAAATAGGTATAACATTTGACCTCCAAGGTGGTGCCGGTGAGATATTTCTTCTGTGCGTTGTTTAACAATAAAAAATAGTGCTCAATGTACAAGCCAATGGCTGCTAATAGGGAACGAGAGACAGGAGCATTCGGCTTTTAGTCAACGCGCACGCTGCGATCCCCATTAGTAGCCATTGGCATGTACAAAGAGCACTATCGGACAAGAAAGGGTGCTACATTATACTCGCTTGGTGTAACCTCCTTAGTTTTAGAAAGGTTTAGGGATCGTTGAGCCGCAGGACCATGAATACAATGAACTAGTATATACCATGAATGAAATCGAGGTGGTTAAAGGGGGGAAGCAGATACCAAGCGCAAGCCGTAAGAAATTAAAAGCTGAATCCTCCTGTCTCTCATTTCACATTCGCAGCCACTGGCATGTATATTGAGCACTATCTGACAGGAAAAGGTTGCTACGTTATACTCGCTGGGCGTAACCTCCTTGGTTTTAGAAAGGTTTCGCAGGCATTGGGCCGCAGCGCCATGAATACAGTGAACTAGTATATACCATGAACTCAAGGTGGTTAAAGGTGGGAAGTAGACCCGAAGCGCAAGCCGTAAGAAAGTGTGCGTGTGCCACCTCTCGTTTAGTCCTTGGAATGTCCACTGAATGGCGGTGCTTCTATATGGGGAATATATGATAAAAAGATGCGAGATAGTGGGACTTGGAGTGTTGATTAGATGGACGAACGGACACACAGACAGATGCATGGATGGACGCATGAACGGACGCAGGGGCGGATGCATGAACTAACGCAGGGACGGGCGCACGAACAGACACATGGACGGTCACACAGACGGACGCATGGACGGTCGAATGCTTCGCCCCACCCTCCATCATTCACTCCGCGGAGATGCTGCCATTTTTTTTGCTTGCAGAGCCTATAGGTGCAGCATCAATGCAAGGCGCTGAACGAGAGCGTCGTTTACTCGCGCCACACAGTATGAGTAGTGTGCACCGGCGATTCATTTCTTTCGCCACGCGAAAGCGTGCTAGCCTATAGCAGTGCCGCGCTAGCAGTGAACTAAAGGCCGACTATTTAGCGACCGTAAGGAGTAGTCCTGTCTTGTAGGTATTCTCCCCCTCATTCTGGGGGGTGCTGCGAGCGCTCGATGGTGACGGACGCACTCCACATCGCCTCCGTAAATTTCCTGCTATTTCTGCGGACATCCACCTTGGTACCCCTGAAACTTGGATTTATCGTCACCGCCAAGTTCTCCGCTTCGCCTAGACAACACCTTCGTCCAGGTGGGTCCAGTTTTGACAACTTGAGGGACGTGCTTCACTCCCGGCTACAACGCCGCCTCGCTAAGGGCTCTCAGCCCGGCGATGGCGGTCGCTAACGTGGTTACGGGCTATGATCCTACCTCAAGCCAAATGCTGTCTATGGAGATTTCATCCTCCGTAAACACTATGCCATCAGAAGATGAATACCTCGACGACATGGTGAGACTGTGGCAACGCAAACAAGCGAAATCGAAGCCTGCGTCTCAACAACAACGAGACGCCACAGCGGGCCACCATTCACCAGCCTTGCAAGGAACGCCGGCGCGCCATCCCTCCGGTGGTGTGCCTACGTCTGCTCCGTCCTCGCAGCCAGCGAAGCAACGCAAGTGGCGTCCGCGTCAAACTCTTCGCCTCTCTCGCGACGACTACATCGTGGTAGTGAAACCTCGCGTTCCCTGCGAGTTACGCACATTTGTCCCGGCCGATCGCGCGGGCGACGCCATCTGCAGCTACATCGGCGACCAGACTACCACGCAAATTCAAGTGTGGCCAATCTGGGAACAGAACATCTTAGTCTGTAGCACCACCATTTTGCCTATGGCACAGCGACTCCTCGGGGACTTCCAGCTGCAAGTGGGGGATCAGCAGCTGCCCGTTCGAGGCCACGCCAAGGCACCAGGGGATACATGCAGGGGCGTCATCAACGTAAACCCTGCTGAAAGCCCGCAAAAGATAAAGTCTCAACTGTATTGGCCTCAAGGTAGTATCGTTGCGGTCCGCAAACTCGGAGATTCCGCGGCGGCGGTGGTGACTTTCGAGGGCACGAAGTTACCCCGCTCCCTCTTCCACCACTGCGTGTCGACGTACATCCGCGCCTACAAGAAAACGGTCCCGGTTTGCACCAAGTGCAGTACCATGGGCCATCGACCACCTCAGTGTCCTCACCCCGCTCCAACGCAGTGTGCCAAATGTGGAACCCACGCACCTGCAGGTCTCAATGCCCACGACTGCCACCCCAAGTGCCTCCTCTGCCACGGCGCCCATGAGACTGGGACCAGTGGCTGCACGGCAAAATATCGAAAATATCGGAAACGCAAGCAGCCCTCAACATCTCCTCGAGGGACCACCTCATGTTCGTCACAGCCAGACAGCGGCACCAACCTGCATCAGTCGGCTCCACCACTCCACGCCGACACTCAGGCATTCCCACCGCTCGAAGCACCAGCGGTGGTACCTCAAGTGAGCAGTTGGGCAGGGAAAGCTGCTTCTACGCCTCTCTCACCCCCTGCTGTCGATCCTCCTTCTCCCGAACTTGCGGCCCTTCGCCAGCAAGTTGCGGCACTTCGAAAGCAAAATTCTCTTTTAACTAAACAACTCTAACTCTTAAATAAGCGACTTCAACCCGAACAACAGTGTACTGCAAGGCCATTCGGTATTGCCTCCTCTGCCCAGGCGGCTACGCCAGCTACGTCCAAGCTTAGTCCTCGCGCTAAGTCCACTCCCATTAAACGCCGGTTCAAGCAACCATTTGTACTCCAGCACTCGGAACCGGTGCCACATCTACTCCAGAAGCTCTTGAGGCTCTTGGGGCACCTCAGGTTATCTTGCCCGCTAACCAAACTCTCCCTAGCGAAGAGCGCACCCCGCGCGTAGAGGAACGCCTCACGCGCGTCGAAGCTTCGATTAATCACCTCCTCACCAGCTTCTCGGTCCAACGCATAGTAGTAGAGGCTACCCAGGCTATTCAAGCCTGGGCAATCACCCAGTTTCAACCCAAGGCATCGCGTTCCCGCTCCTGCTCGGTGAGCAGTGAGGGTACAGCTCCACGGCGTCGTCGTAAGGTGGCTACTACCACCCCGCCGTCGGACAATACGGCCTCCGTGCCCCTCCCTGCCTCTGAGGAATCCGAGCGGGACATGGAGGACCAAATATAAAAGCTAAGACAGTCACGATGGCTACCAATCGTACGTCCCGTTCAAACATTGCGTCTAAACTCGAGATCATACCGTGGAACCCTGGAGGCTTCGGGAACAGGCGAAAGCGTTCACATCTTTCCCTTTTCCTCAGCTCACTTGGCCCTCAGCTGGCCGTCTTGGCGCTCCAAGAATCTGGCCCTGCTCCATCCCTTTCTGGATACTGCTCCTATGTAGGCGGCACCACCACATGCCTCCTCGTGCATAAAGCTTACACGGCGGTACAGATTGACCTCGACCTGGATCTTCCTTACGACTACTGCATGATATCAGTGCTGTCTCAGCGGAGGGGCCAACCATCAATACACATCTTAAACGTGTACGGTCCCCGTCGCCTTGCAAGGGCTTCGTTTGCGCATCTCTTCACGGGCGCTGCGTATAGCGGCCCGACAACCACTGGTGATTGTCGGGGACTTTAATGCCCCCAGCCCTCACTGGGGTTACCACTACGAGAAGGCCCGGGGCAGAGAGCTCAAGGAGCTCATTTCCTCGCTGAGCCTGACGCTTCTTACCGATCTGGCACAACCCACACGTTCTGGCAACTCGGTCACGCGAGACACATGCCCCGACCTCTCCCTCACCCGTCACATCCGCGATGCTACATGGGAGAATTTAGGCGAAACCCTAGGCAGCGATCACTTTTTACTCCGCATTTCATTCACACCGCGGCAGAAAATGCGCCAACACTGGGGCCAAGCCCGTCTCACCAATTGGACTCAGTTCAGAATGCAACAGTTCCCCGCCGGCCTCTCCTCGACCGAATATGCAGCGTGGGCATCATACGCTCTCCATATGAAACAAGCGAACACTCGCACCCTTGCAACCTCTAATTTGACTCCTGCAATCGATCCACACCCCCTACATCTTTGGCACGCTCGCCGCGGGCTCATAAGGCGCTAGAAACGCAACAAACTTAATCGGAAACTTCGCGCTCGCATTGAGGCGCTCACTGCAGAGGTGGCCGCAAACTCCGCACAACTTTCCGATGCTAACTGGGCAGACACCTGTTCGAAGGATGCAAACCAGATGAGCTCTAAGAGTGCGTGGCGACTCTTTAGAAGCCTTCTCGATCCCTCCACCACCAGGAAGAAACGCAACGCCAGCCCCACCGTGTTCTGCATGCCTTTCAGGGCACTACGGATGAACTCGCGCGAGAACTTTGTGACCGCTACATCTGCCGCACAAATGATCCCGCAGGCCCAGCATTAACGTATTAATACCGGCGCCCCTAACACCGACCTCAACGCCCCATACACGCTTTCTGATTTACGATTTGCACTCACGAAAATGCGAAGGGGCACGGCCCCTGGACGCGACGGAATCACAGTATCGCTCCTGGCAAATCTTCCCGACCAAGCACACCTCTCACTACTCCACCTTATAAATTCGATACGGGACGGCTCTAAGCTTCCAACAAAATGGACCACATCGGTCGTGACATTCATTCCCAAATCGGCAAAGTCCGTTAGTATTGAGGCACTGAGACCCATCCATCTAACCTACGTCTTGCGCAGGCAAACTCATGGAAACTATGGTTCGCGAACGCCTTTCCGCCTACTTGGAGGCCAGGAGGACCTTTGCCGACACGATGTTTGGCTTTCGCCCCCATCTGTTGGCGCAGGACGTCCTGCTCCCGCTTCAACACGATATCATAGAGCCGACTACTATGCGCCATAACGATAAAGCCGTGCTCGCTCTCGATCTCCGCGGGGCGTTCGACAACGTCAAACACAGCACTATACTCACTAACCTGTCTACCACAAACTACGGGCAGAAGACTTTCAACTGCATTCGCGCCTTTCTATCACATCGCACCGCCTTCATTCGCCTTAATTCTACCGAATACGGCCCGTACTTATTAGGCACGCGGGGTACACCTCAAGGGGCAGTCCTGTCTCCTCTGCTTTTTAACCTGGCGATGATGAACCTCCCCTCTCTTCTAAGCGAGGTCGAGGGAATACAACACGCACTATATGCGGACGATATCACAATCTGGACCAACACCGGCTCCTTAGCGCAAATCGAAGAACGCCTGCAAAAGGCTGCCCTTCTGGTGGACACCTACGCAGGTTCATGCGGCATGGAGTGCTCTCCAACTAAATCGGCTCTTCTTTCAGTCTCTCTGCTACCGCCGCCTCAAATTTTTCTTCCGTCCGGGCCCGTCCCGTCAGTGCAAAACATTCGGGTTTTTGGCCTTCAACTCACATCGTCTTTGGATCTAAAGGGCACAATAGCAGGCCTCAGACGCACCAGCGAACAGGTGAGCCGCATGATACGGCGAGTTTCTACCAAGCGCGGCGGCCTCCGCGGGTCTCAGTCCCTCCGATTGGCCCACGCGTTTGTGACCAGTCGCGTCCTCTACGCCTTCCCTTACCTTCGCCTGCGTCGTCGACACGAGCACCAGCTGGACGTCCTTCTTCGTTCAGTATACAAACGCGCTCTGGACCTACCTATTGCAACTTCCAACAGCCGATTCGTGGCTCTGGGGGTACACAACACCTTTGCAGAGATGCGCGAAGCTCATCGCGTTAACCAAATCAATCGACTGTCGCAGACGCCTTCAGGGCGCCGTCTTCTACACAGACTTGGCCTTAACCCGATATCTGACCAAGACCCTCTGCAGCCGGTACCAGAGCTCTGGCGTCAAAAGCTATGGGTGGAACCTCTACCCCGTAATATGAACCTCGACCTCCATCCTGGCCGTAGACTAGCACGCGCCGCGGACCTTCATACGCGACACTACGATCGTCCTGATGTTTTCTACGTGGACGTCTCGGGCCCCTCCCCCTCGGGTCACTTCACGGCTGCCGTGATTACAGAGGGCAAACACGTAGATGGCCTCTCCTTTCGAGCAGACACAGTAACGCACGCTGAAGAGGTTGCCATAGCGTTGGCCGCCTCTCACCCTGCCTCACGCACCATCCTGACGGACTCGCACTCGGCCTGTTGTCAGTACCTTCAGGGTTCCATTTCCCCGCTGGCGGCTAGCCTGCTACAGGCAGCCTCTTGGCGCTTTAAACCCTCATCCCATTCGTATAGTCTGGACCCCAGGCCACTCGGGCCTGCCCGACAACGAGGCGGCAAATGCCGCTGCCCGCGCTTCTCCTGTCCGGGCCGTTGCCCCTCCATGTCACGAGACGGAATCTGGCAATACCAACCTGACGCGCTTTCGCGAAATTTTGGCTTATTACCGAGCTTCGCGCCGCCTCTACCCGGACCCCGCACGCGGTTTGGGGAAAACGGACGAACGACTGCTACGCCGCCTGCAGACAAACACCTTTATTTGTCCGGCGGTCGCCAGGCACTTTTTGCCGGAAATCAATGGCACCTGCTCGACCTGTCATGTCCTCGCCGACACATATCACGTCGTAGCATCGTGCCCATTTAATCCCGTTCCTTTCTCACCCCCTTTTCCTATTCCAACTAAAGAGGCTTGGGAGGAGCACCTGCTCGGCTGCTCTACCTTGGCTGCGCAACGCTCCTTGGTGGAGCGCACACGGGCAGCTTCCAGCTCCACTGGCGTCCCGGAATAGGGTCTTGCCACTCTAGCACGCCGATGGGCCACGTCGGAACTCTCTAGTATACTTTTTCTGAAATAAATGTTTTTACCACCACCACCACTCCTCATTCTATACCACTATGCAACACCGTGATTTCATCAGCACCCACGAGTTTCGCCATCTCTGCCGGCGGCCACGCGTTCCGCCATCTCTGCCGGCGGCCACGCGCTCCAAGTGTCCTATTTCAACCCGTGAGTACTGTACTTATACAATATCAATACCTGTGCAAATAATGAGTTGAAATTGTTGTGCTTAACCGTTGCTTCTAGAAAACGCTGGAAAACTTTCGCGGAACTAGAAATCCCCGGGTTAGTCGACCGCAGAGACGCGGGAAACATGTGTTGCACTATAAAGCCGCCTTCAACGAATGCATGGTTGATCTGCTCGGCAGAGCTCGTCGCAGCTTACGCTCTCTCCCCGCCACAACTGGCTGTCTTTATCTTTCCCCTAGGTGACAAGCCAACCGAGCGAGATAACTCAGTGCGACCCAACTTTTAATATCGACGAGCGAAGGGCGAGAAGGAGCGGAGGCTTGTGCTACGAGCGCAAGTCAATCACTTCCCGTGATTCGCCTGATTATTTATCCATCAAATGAAGAATAAAAAAGACACACAAACAAAATTTTTTTACGGGGGTGTCGTTTTTTTATTTTTAAAAACTTGTGAAAGCCGATATATGCGAACATTCCCATCAACCTCATTTCGTTCAACTGAATCATAGGATGCCCAGCTGATGCTACGAGCTTGCACGTCTTTTGATACCAAAACTAGTGCTCAGCTTTCGGGGCCTGGAAGAAGTGCGCATGTCCTCGATTCTGACAGAGCTGATGACACAAGCCTAATTGTTCTGATTTCGCTATGATGAGACAGTATTACGCAGAAAAATGACGTCGATAAAATGGGGGCTGAATTTAATGAAGCCGTATTGCGACGCGTTGGTAGGCTTGCGCCAATGAGGAAGTGAAAAAGCAGTATCCATGAATAAGACACAAAATCATTCATTCAAAACAAATTTAGCTGAGAACATGAGAGAACAATTCTTCGCAGATTGCCGGTTATCTTTGTCAACACGTGTCCAATCGTCGAATGGGTATTTCCATCGACATAAAGAATCTGTACTATTCTCTTCCTCAAAAACCACTTGTTGATCTCATTGAAAAGGGAATTTCTGAATTTGGTGATATCGCCTTTCAAAGCTAATGTGGTGTTTCGGTTTCTGGCTTCTTGGGTGTGCTGAAGCTTTCCTTTCCTCTACCTTTGAGGAGTGGAATGGTAAAGTTTTTCTGTAAAAACAGGCATGTGTATTGGCTCATGCATCACCCCAGTTTTAAGCGATTTGTATCTAGCTCACTTTGATAGAAAAATTTATCAACGGTTGGCACAGATTAATGTTAGTAAGTGCTTTCGGCTTGTCGATGATTTCTTGATTTTGTTTGATTGCGATCTTGATGTCCTTGGTGAGAGCTTTCCGCAAGTCTTGCAAGTGTTCCAGGAATGCCTTGAAGCCCTATTTCTCACGCATGAGCTGCCGGAAAATGGTTCCCGGAGGTTTTTAGATCTATTACTAACATATTTAGCTGGGCGCGTATCTTGAACGTATAAGCCACGGGGCACCCTATTGCAAAAACTAGTGCCACTGGGTACCAGCGCCCAGCGCCATGCCTGATTATGAGCCCAGTATGGCGCTGCCACCAGCGCCTCCCAGCGCAGGCACTGGGACGCTGGAGCGGCAGTGTCCCAGTACTCTGCGCAAAATGGCTTCACAGGGATAAAACGGGGATGCCCATTCGCCATAAATAAATAAATATATAACTAAAATAGCGCGCATTCACAATAAAAACAAAAAAATAAAACACTGCTTTATGGGACTAGAGCCTGTTCCGTCATCACCTCTAACCGAGTACGCTCTCCGCTACGCCACGCCAGAACGTGTTTGAGAGGTTGTAAAACAACAATTCATCCGACGAACTCGCGTTCAATTTCATGTTTACAAGTCAAGCCTGACACAATATTTATTTCCAAATAACAATTGCGTCTTGATTAGGCAGTGACGACCAGCTTCAGGGCACCGAAAATAAGCAAGAGCGCAAAGTTTTTCGAAGCGTCCGCATCATAACTTTGAAAAATATATTTTGACTGGAGGAGCAGCCACCGATTGTCAGCTGTTGCTGCGGATAGTTTTTTGCTTTGATAGTCGGTTCTCGCACTTGCTACTGGTCAGCATGTACTGATCATTTAAATGTCTTATTTGGTAGATTCCGCGCACACGAATAAAGATTGAGCATCTTTTTTTTTCGCGCAAGCGACGATGTAGCAGTACACATTCGGCGTGCCAGATTACATATTTGCAGTTCTATCGATACCTGTAACTAAGAAACCGACGAAGAAATGACTGACGCAATCCACTGAAAAAATGTGCCACTATGTTAGTTCACTAGCGCGTACCAAATTACCAACTCAAAATTGTGTGTACTTACATACGAGTCAGAGAAGTACCGGCTCCTGCGCTCAAAAGGAAGCTTTCGGTGACAGCTTACGTTGCTGAAAACACGACACATCGATCGTCGCCGTTCCTTGTGCAGGCACGGCACACGCAGATAAATGGTCGATTTAGGCTCAGGAATGTCTAAACTCTACTTTGCAGTCATTCTTACACTTTAGAATTGTGCCTACTTAAAGTAAAAAGCGCCGGCAGTATGTACACCGACGCGGCGGGCACGATATAGTCCTCGCTGAGAAGGGGGCACTGGGTAAAGCTGCTCTTGAAGCAGCTGAGTTGCGATGCTTGAAGCTTCTGCATTTGAGCTTTGAAACAATTCTAACTGTTACCTAAACTGTACCTGAAGTAATTGGAAGGTCACTCAGTGCCAGAAATGCATTTACGGAGTGGCGATGCCGAGCGACAGCCGTTTTCTTGGCCTCTACTGGCAGCATACAGCGGGCGTGCCAGTGTACAGATATATGCAGGTATATCAATACCAACAATAAAAAAACATAGAAATAACAATGTAATCAACTGAAAACGTATGCTAGGGAGTCAGTTCACGAAGGCGTACCAAATAACCAGCTGAAAATTGCTTGTTGTTACATATCAGTTGAACAAGTACCGGCTGCGGCCAGCAGCTTTCGGTGACAGCCTGCGTAGCTGAAAGCGCGACGTTCGATCGTCAGCGCTCCTTGTGCGAACATCGACACAAGACCAAAATAGTTGATTTAGGTTCATGGATGTCAAAACTATACTTTAAAGCAATCCTCACACTGTAAAGTTGTGTGTACATGAAGCAAGAAGAGCCGGTAACATATATACCAACGTGGCCGGCACGACAGGCTTAATGTTCGCTGGGCCGGCCGGGCACTGGGTAAGACCGCTCTCGACGCGGTAAGTTGGGATGGTTGAAGATTCTGCACTTGAGCTTCGGAACATTTCTCACTCTTACCAGAAGTAAGTAAGAGGATAAGCATGGCCAGACATACATATATGCGGTGTGGCGGAATCGAACGAAAGCTTTTTTTCTCGCTTCTGCTGGGAAACCTTGCGAAGCGGAGATCCTTTACGTTTCGTCAGCTTTGCGGCAAAAACAATTTCTTTTTTCTGTTAGGAGTGGTGTGCAGCTCCAGGCTATAACAAACACTGCAACTTGGAATCGTTACAGCAATACAAGGATGATGTCCATTTGGTCGGTATACGTGGGGGAATATGCAAAAAAGGTGCATTATAATTGCTGCGATACGCACGTGCGCCGCAATAATTACGTATTCCCTGTATCTGTTAGGGTACCATCTCTCCGTGCCGTAAAATCAAGCGTTTTATTTTCAACGACACCGAAACATACCACGGCACACGCTACAATTAGGTGCACGCTGCGCTGGTAGAAACAGTGCGTGCTCCAGTAGTCACCAGCGCTTGCCAGTGAAACTTCCAGCGCTGCCAGCGCTTCGCAGTGCGCACTAGCATGACAGCGGTTGATCTAGCGCCCCTACCAGTGCGAGACAGCTTTTTCCCAGTGCGCCCAGCGAAGTGCCAGTGATCGCAAGCGTGTACCAGTGTCGCCAGATGTACCAGCGCCAAAAAACGTACTGGCATCGCGCTGTTCTTGCAATAGGGCAAGTAAGCCTTTTTGCCGTACACGTCTTCTCAAAGCAAACTGGTAAAGCGTGGAACTGTAAAAGATTCAACGCTTCAACACAACGCTTCAACACAACGCTTCAACGAAATCTTGCTTCCACTTAGTGGAGCGAAGTTTAAAAGACAGATTCTTTGTCTAGAGGCAGCAGGCCATCTAGGTTCGTTGCTAGTTTCTGATTGTGAGAAGCTGCGCAGACAGTCAAGAGTAGGTAACGATGGGGACGCTTTTCAAGGAGCAACTCCGAAGAGGTTGGTGGTGATACCCTATCTGCATGGTATCTCGTATAAACTTAAGAAAATAGGCCAAAGAGCGGGTGCGTCAGCGGTTTTTTCCACACCGAATAAATTGTTTCAGTTATCTGTCCGAACTAGTGCCGTAGGAACCACCGTGAGCAGCTGCAAGATTAAGCACCTTAAAAAGTTTGTTGAGTGGGTAACAGGGATAGTTTATGGTTGACCTCTGTCTTGTGGACTTCAGTACGTAGGTCAGTCAGCCTTAATGTAAGACTTCAGGAACTATGGCAAAAATTTCCAAATGTGGGTGTCAGCCATTGTTCGAAAAGACAAGGGTTCTCGCGTCCCACCCTATTGAAGGCACAAGACTTGTAATCGAAACTGCAGCCATCGCTTGAGGCAGCTGCATCAGGAAACCATAGATAGCGTTATCTGAAAAAGAATTGGCATTTTTTAAATCGGCACGTGAGGGTCTAGGGTGAGCTCGTGGTTTCTTGCGATCTCGTTAGACTTTTTTGTTTTTTGTGTTTTAGTTTCTGCCTAATCAAGTGATCTTATCGTCTTTTTTGTAACATATATATGTGTGTCGTAGTAGTAAGGAATATGTTGAAAGCCTGCACTTGTCCTCGTCTCTTGTGTTAGTTGTCAGAAGTTTTAGTGCTGAGAAGTTCAATAATGGCTTACCATCTAGCCCAATCACACACTTTACTTGAGTTATTCACATCGTGTTATAAAAACAAGAAGAGGTTAAGGCCAAACACCTCACCGAGATGAAGTACCAGTCCGGTGGAATATCTAGGTAATCATAAATGCCCTTGAGCTGAATTGCCATTTGAATGAAGTGTGCTTGAAATGGTGGTGGTTTTTGCATGGTGGTCTTGCATACTTACGTATCTTCCATATGCTGTGCATACCCATCAGGAAAAGGGTATCATATAACACTTCGTCAAGTGATGCTGGTAGAAGATAACAGATTTTGTCAAAATTATGACGAAACGTTTTTTCAGTACACGCCCAAGGACATTCCAAAACAGAATGGTGTCTTTGCAGCTAATAAAGCAATGTTCAATCATTTCTGGCCCACTAAATTGACGACAGTTTAGAGAAGAAACATGAATACCCTTTATTTTTAACCATGTGTTTACCTCCAATGTTTCAGAGTGGAGTTTATAGAAAAATGTTTTTGAATTCGGTGGATTGAACATTTTTCGCACTTGTTTGATACATCGTGGCATGGAAGATCTGAGCACAATGAACATCTCGCAACACATCTTGCAACCACTACAGTATTAAAAAACTATACGAACGACATGTATATTGCCTTGTATGGATTGGCCCCTGATTTCACATGTCTGACGAGACCCAATGAAGGGCGACATCACGAGTTGCAATCTATTTGATAATATTTTTGCGGGCATGTTGTAGTGCAGGCTTGACAGCGATATTAACCCGTGGCAAAGCACAGTTTTTCTTTATCAGTTGTTGGTAATATTACAATGTGGCTTTTGCAAAATGATTGTGGAAGTGTCTTCATGTTGTAGCCTGTTTGAAAAATATAGCGCTTTTTAAAGCTTAGTAAAGTGTGCCGAAATTGTCATCAGGGCCACGTGTTTTCAATAAAGGTAAGTTGTCAATTGCCTTCTCAATTTCTTGTATAGTCATCGGTCCAATAATGATTGCACAATCATCGTCCTTCAAGGAGTGGAAAAGATGAACAAAGTTAGCCTTAAGGGAAGCTTCAGGATAAAGCAAGAGCGAAATAAAATTTTATAGTACCTTTCGAACGGCAATGGAATGTCTCTTGTATCTTTTATGAGCACACCGTTAGAGTATAAGTCTGGAATCACTCTAAGAAACAGCATGGCGTTTCTCGTCAAGTTAAGCTTCGCGACTCGGTGCCTCAGAATTTAAAGGGCACCGGTTCCAAAATGTAATACGTACCCCTTTGCAGCGAGCAGTATTATATTTTTAAAGTTGGCATTTCATATACTCAATTTTATTGACGTACGTTACTGGCATTTCACGTTCATATTCATAGAGATTAAAAATGCTTTTAGGGAGTGTCTTTTCTCTATTCCTGCTATAGTAAGACTTGAAAGCACGAACATCTATAGATATACCACGAACTTCTTTAAAAAGCTCCCAAGCAGGGAGCCACGCCGCGGTGGTCTAGTGGCTAAGGTACTCGGCTGCTTACCCGCAGGTCGCGGGTTCAAATCCCGGCTGCGGCGGCTGCATTTCCGATGGAGGCGGAAATGTCGTAGGCCCATGTGCTCAGATTTGGGTGCACGTTAAAGATCCCCAGGTGGTGAAAATTTCCGGAGTCCTCCACTACGGCGTCCCTCATAATCATATGGTGCTTTTGGGACGTTAAACCCCGCAAGTCAATCAATCAATCCCAAGCAGGGAATGTATGCAAATCATTTGAATGAAATTGACTCGATGCCGGCTAGGCACGATTCATGAATTCTTGATCCCAGAGGAGCTTCGTGTTCGTTTTTCAAAGAGTCCACTTGGGACTTATTTGTTTGTGACAATTTTAGCCGATTTACGCAAAAACAATGCAATGGTCTGAAAATAACACTGCTATGGTTTTATAGGACATAAACGAGAGAATGGTGATAAGACGCGTAATTACGGTCAAGGTAAGCATAAGAAATGTCCTGAACTTTTGTATATGCCGTTGCCTGATTTGACACACCAATATGAATTAGAATGGCCTTATCTGCAATGCCGAATAAAAACACGGCACTCCTTTCTCGCTTGTTACGAGGATTGTTACAATCATTAGTATCGCATAAGCAGTTGACGTCTCCCATAAGTACAGTGCATCTGTCCGAGTGAAAAAAGTACAGTGTTTAGAAAAGTGTTCAACGATTTTAAGTCAATTAGACACTGCTTCAAATAATACAAACAATTATCGATTCTCCACAGCGATCCTTTCACAAAAAAATCAAACTATATGTATCTACCCTAATTATTTCCACTAGTGTGGAATGCTGAACAGGGCAAGCTTTCTAAATGCGAAGCATTTCTTGGCGAACTTCGGCGACCTTGAGCGTATCTATCTCTCTAGCTGCCTACGACTTTTTGCTCTACCGGCAGTTTGATACGAAACATGGCGTGATATTGTCACGTGATTACAGAACGACCACAACGTCTGTTCACAGGAGCAGCACTGGACGTCAAGCCAAACCGAACGTTCACGAGCACGCCAACAGTCCTCTTCTTTTTTCACACCATGGCACATACTCGTATTGGCATGGCTAAACGTCCTTCCATGTCTGTGGCAATATACAACATGACTATGAGGAACATAACTGGCGATCCGTAACATGAAAATCATGATATTTATGTCATAAATGTCATGATTTACGTGTGTAGGTCTTGCTACTCTTGTTGAGGTTTAATTCACACATTATGATGGAAAACTGGTATGGTATGACATGAATGAATGGCGGACACAAGCGACATACCCTAACATCAAAATCATGAGATGCGTGTATTGCAACAACATGGCTACATGCCATGCTCATGATGCGCTCGCGGCCGTTTCGCTAGCTTCCCATGAACCAAATTTGGTATTGCGGAACGTGAAGGGATGACGAAGGCCATGTGAGTGGTTCAAACATGATACTCATGAGATGCGTGTCATGTAAAAACATGACTACACGCTACGCTCATGATGCGCTCGCGGCCGTTTTGCTAGCTTCAGATGTACCAAATTCGGTATTACGGGACGCGAACGGACGACATAGGAAAATAACACGTCCAAACATGATGATCATGACATGCGCCTCATGTAACAACATGACTACGCTGCGCACTCATGATGCACTCGCGACCATTTCGCTACCTTTATATATGTCTGAATTTGGTACTACGTCACCTGATGGATGGCGAAGGTATGTTGACTGGGGAAAACATGATAATCATGAGATGCACGTCTTGTAAGAACATTAGTACACGTCACACTCAAGGCGCCGATACATTTTGACGTGAGCCGGCGCGCGTGAGCGCTGGCGCCGTTTTATCAGGTCACGCTGGCGATGCCACGCCAGGCGCCGATA
The DNA here is from genome assembly GCA_013436015.1 of Rhipicephalus annulatus. Classification (NCBI taxonomy): domain Eukaryota; kingdom Metazoa; phylum Arthropoda; class Arachnida; order Ixodida; family Ixodidae; genus Rhipicephalus; species Rhipicephalus annulatus. The sequence goes on from WOVY01000708.1 coordinate 382,403, forward strand.
TCCCCCAAGTAGAGATCAGTGGATATGGCCATTGACCTTCATTGTGGATATGCATGCCATATACTTGCAGGCATGCGCTGCGCTGCGTTGCTTTGACGCATGCGCGATTTAGCGCACACGGCGTACCTCCGTCACGAAGAGAAGCAGACGCGGTGCTGTCTAAGTAACGTCGTCGGCGCGAAACGCTGCTTGTCGCATTTCGCGCTGGTTGCCACCGGGCCACGCCGATGGACACTGGTCATGCTGGTCTCACCTGGCGTCCCTTTATAGAGTACTCGCATTTTGCTAGCGAGGCGTTGCTGCAACCAGCCTGCGCATGCGTCAACGTTGCGTCCGAGTATATTGGGCCCTTCATGACGCGCTAGCTGCTTTTGTGCTTGCTCCACAGTACCAAATTTGGTATCACTGGAAGTGAATAGACGACGAAGATAAATGAAACCTCAAAACTTGATAATCATAATATGCGTTTCATGTAGAACATGACTACATGCTACGCTCATAGCGTTCTTGCGGCCGTTTTACTAGTTTCACATTAACCAAATTTGATATTAGATGACGTGATTGCACGATAAATGTAAAGAACACCTTCAAACCTGATAATCATGATATGGACTTCATATAAAACATGAGTACATGCTACACTCATAGCATGCTCATGGCCGTTTCGTTAGCTCCATATATACAAAATTTGGTATCAGGTGAAGTTAATAGATGACGGAAGTGAATGAAACATCCAAACATGACATGGAAGTCATGTACGGAATTATTTATCCCCGCCTCTTAACGTTGGGTTAATTTTAAAGAGAACCGTTACCCTTCCTCATTCGTGCTTTGCATATTATCAATTCCCACTGTACGTGGGATATGTCAATTTTTTTTCTCAGCAACTGCCAACAGCCCGCCGATAAGCCTTTTGCTTTTGAAACACACGCACTATACACAGACAAAAAAAGGCTTCAGGGCCTCATCAGTTCCTACCTCACTCTCGATTTTTGTGTCGTGGATTGCGACAATGCTGAGATGCTTTCGATTGAGAAGTTTGTGGAGCGTCGCCTGTTTCTGCCAAGAGCTAAGGCCACATGCGGACAAGGTAGCAAAGAAAGGTCGCTCATGCTGTGCCATGGTTACTACCATCTAAGCTCTTATTTTGCCTCTTGATCGTTCCTAAGGGTTGACGGTGACGCTTCCAGTCAAACCCCACCAGGCCTCCTAGATCGGTACCGCCGACACTTCTCTTTGGGCATGTACATTCGGTGACGGCGTGATTTTCTAGACGCTAACCCGGGGTTTCTTTCGTTGCTTTATTTCGAGCTGTAAGATGCACGGTACCTAGGTATTGTGGCCTTTTTAGAGGCCTGCACAACTTTTTGTAACACCGCACCATGATGAAGGAGCTGCTGTGGAGCTGCAACGCAAGCAGTTGAAAAAACTTCAATGAGACTCAGCCCACAGTCTCTGTTTTGTACTACATAGCTGCTTTTCGGCGCCATGATGAGTCAGCACAACGGCACTCTTCAGAGGGACTTTTACTTGTGCTATTGGTTGTGCGGGGCCATTTTGTGTCAGCTGCTTGCACGATTCACTTGGTTCTTTCCACGGCAAAGTTTCAACTATGTCATCAGCGACTGGCTTTTTTTCCACTTCTGAATTCTTCTCGGTAGAGCCCGCGGAATCTTAAGTTGACAGAGTGCCTCCAGATATGCTCTTGAAGGGTGTGATCTGGCTGTAGTGTGCGCTGTTGCAGCTTGCTTGCGTATGCAATAACACAATCCTTGAATGAATGACCGAAGCGTCGATATTCGTCGCAGCAAGGCGTTCTGCAGTTTTGACGGATGTGTGCAACTTCACTGCACCGAAGGCAAAGTGGTGGGTGTCCAAGTATCAGGACGAGGCTTTGCACTTCACAAGCAGTAACAATGTGCCACTGCAAAAAGTCTGGTCTTTTTTGCGAATATATATATATATATTTATATACCAAATGGTTTCGCAAACCTTCGGCGGAATCCTCCACTATTTTTTTATTTTTTGATTCTGTAAGCCTTAACAGGCTCATACAGGAGTGGGAAGAAATTATACATATTGTCATCTTCACACTAGACCACAGAACAAAAAATAGCAAACAAAAAAAATGAACACGGGAAAAAATAAGAATGAACAGTACAGACTACTCTGAACAATTACAAAAAACAACTGTACATCTAGTTGAAGAACCAAAAAATAAAACAGAATAAAAACACCACAGGCTAACAAGGAAGAGTGCATATTAGACACAGATTTGAGAATTGAAACATCGAGTGGCATACAAATCAAAACGTACATTCAATGAAAAGTTGCGCCATTATTCTACAACGCTGCAACTTACTGATCCAAAAACTTTTCAAGATTGGTAGTGAATGATTCGAGAGATTCTGAGGATACTATATCACGTGGCAGGTTATTCCACATTTCTATTACTGACGGAAAGTAGGAATACCTAAATGAATTGCAACGGGAGATGAAAGGCCTGATATTCTTGTCGTGGTTTGTTTTGGCGGAGCGCTCATATGGTGGTTTCAAGTACTCGTGTTTGTTGATGTTAATGTTGTCATGATAAAGCAGATAAAAAAATTTTATTGCAGCTATGCGTCGCCGGATCGCCAGTGTTTGAATGCTTGCCCTATTGCGGAGCGCCGTTATGTTGACATCTTGAGAATACTGAGAATACACAAATCGGAGCGCTTTATTTTGTATTCCCTCCAGCTGGTTAAAAAGGTGAGTTTGATGCGGATTCCAGATTACACTGCCGTATTCGAGGATTAGTCGTACAAGGCATTTATAACTTGTTAGTCTAACTTTGGAAGGGGCTAGAGCGAGTTTCCTGAGAAGATATCCCAGCTGTCTGTACGCTTTTGTGCACGTCTGGTTAATGTGAACATCCCATTTTTATGTGTTTGTGATGGTAACGTCCAAATATTTCACCGAAGCGGCCTCTGCTACGTGTCGTCCTTTTAAATGATACGCAAATTTTAAGGGTGCTTTCTTTCGGGTTATATGCATATACGAGGTTTTTCCTACACTTATTTCCATTCCCCATTCTTGACACCACCTTGAAATGTTAGTTAGCGAGGTATTAAGCCGTAACTGATCGTCGATCGTTCGTACTGTGGTATAAATAACACAGTCGTCAGCAAACAGTCAAACTGTGACGTCAGGTTCAACATGACAATGAATGTCATTAACGAAAATTAGGAAAAGAATCGGGCCTAGCACAGACCCTTGTGGGACCCCCGAGCAAACGTCTAACTCTTCAGATTCAGCGTCGTTTACTCTAACGGGCTGACTGCGGTTTGAGAGGTAGGCGGCCATCCAGTGTTCTATATTGGTTTCAATCCCGATAATCTTCAGCTTGTCAATTAGTTTTTGATGGGGCACCTTATCAAATGCTTTGGAGAAATCTATGAATATTGCGTCACATTGAAGTCTTGAGTTAATTACGGTAGCAAAGTCATGTGCTATTTCAAGAAGTTGGGTTATGGTAGAGAGCCCTTTTCGAAAGCCGTGTTGTTTGGAGTAAAGTAGGTTGTTATCTTCTAAGTAAGTGGCGATTGCCTTGTTGACTATATGCTCCATAAGCTTGCAACAAGAACTAGTCAGTGAAATCGGCCTGTAATTGGTCACAAGTAGTTTGTTACCCCCTTTATGAATAGGAAGAACCCTGGCACGAAGCCAGTCCGGCGGCAGTGTGGCTGTTTGAAGCGATGATACAAAAATTGCATGTAGAAAGGGAGTTATTTGTTCTGCGTAGCGCCGTAGAAAGGCATTTGAAAGATCGTCAGGGCCTGAACGTTTCTTGACGTCAATCTGCAGCAACAAGTTGAGTATTCCATCAAGAGTTATGACTAGTTTCGACATTATTAACGCAGAATCTAGCACAGTTTTGTTTTGAGCAGACGCAGAAGTGCGTGTAAAAACCGACTGAAAGTACCTGTTAAACGTGTTGGCAATAGTTAGAGCTTCATCCGTAATAGTCCCGTTGGTATCGATTTGAGTAACGTGGTCCGCGGGCTTGAATAGATAGCGCCTAAACTTTTGTGGATGCTGTGTCATGAAACTTGTTAATGTCGTTGAAAAGAAAACGTCTCTTGCGTTCCTAATAGATGCCTTTAGCTCATCCGAAAGTCGGCGAATATCGTCAGGATTACGTTTCTTCTTTCGCATTCTTTGCAGCCCTCTTTTCAGGTGGATCACACCACGCGTAATCCACGGGTTTCGGCGTTTTGTACGTTTGAGTCGCGTGGGTACGAATGTTTCCTCACAATATTTTATTATATCTTTTAGTTTAAGCCACAGATTATTCGTTGTATGGTGATTTTTAATGGAAAACGTTTCTAACGCTACTTCGAGGCAGTCAATAATGCTGACATCATCAGCTCTATTGTAGTTTTTAACAGCTACGCGTGATTTAGGAACTGGTACGCTGTGACCAATAGTGATTGTTAGGAGAACAAGTTTATGATCAGATATGCCCTCTTCTAGTGTGACATCAGCTGTTAGATGGTTAGAGATAAATGCAAGGCCTAGTATTGAAAGCGTATGCCCTTGAATGCGTGTTGGTTCTGTGACAAGCTGAGATAATGAAAAACTAAATGCTATGTTCAAAAGCAGCTCAGAACTAGAAACATCTCTACTACCAGCTGTCAGTGTATTCCAGTCAATGGTGGGCAAATTAAAATTCCCGGCAAGAATTAACTTAGTACGGTCTTTCAACTTGCCATGAAGGAAGTCGTGAATTTTTATGATGTATTCGTCAGACGCGTTTGGCTTCCTATAAATACCACCAATCAGCACGGGCGATTCATGGGCATATACAGTGCACCACACACTTTCATGGTCTGGAATGCCTTGCTCGTTACGAAACGATAAACCCTTACGCACTGCGATAGCGACTCCACCGCCGCGACTATCGCGGTCGGTGCGTATAAGAGAATAGGAGGGAGAAACTATTTCTGAATCATGAATATCGCCGTGTAGCCATGCTTCGGTTATGCACACAACGTCAGGAGAGTGAATGAGCAATATATCTTCTAGTTTTGCAACTTTATTCACAATACTCCTTGCAATAAATCTTATTAACGACAGTGAATTCACAACCCGTACTCATGCGTTGTGGTCCTTGGACTTCCCAGCGCCGCCGTGACGCACACTATTCAAAGGCCGTCTGCATTTTTGTTCATCATTCCATAGGTACAGTTGATCGTTCACTTTGAGCTTATCGTATAGTAGTGTTACCTTATCGCCCGCATCGCGCTCTGCTTTAGAAGACTGCCAAAGTTTACTGCGCACTTCACGTACTCAGGCCGAGAAGTCTTCCGATATAGATATCGAGCTATTTTTGAGCTTCTTGCAGTTATGCAGAATGGTCATCTTTTCTGTGAAGTTGTAAAACCTTATAATTACAGGTCTTGTACTGTTTGGTCTTTTCTTTCCAATGCGATGTACACGCTCGACTGATCTTGTTTCTACCCCGAGTTTGTCTTTGAACACTCCTTTCACTACCGCTTGTTCTAAATTGGTACTATTTTCATCCAGTCTTTCTTCCAACCCGTAAATAATAACGTTATTCCTGCGGCTTCTGTTTTCCATGTCGTCTATTTTTTTGCTCAGAGTCCTGTGTCGTATGCATTTTCTTGCGCGTGTATTTGGTCAGCCACTACCGTAGTTTGTAGGGCATTAACTCGAAACAACCGCGGTTAGCGCTTCCGGATCAGACTTTGGTTTGTGGTGCACCGTTCCCCAAGAACAATTATTGTATGTTCATTAGCTGGTGAGGGGTCGTCTCGCGTCGTACCGGCACATGTCAGACATGTCAGATGTCAGGCTTGAGCTACCTAAGGCAGGCGAGCCCACAATGCGACAGCCGCAGTTTTTCGCCACTCTCGTGCCCCCCCCCCCCTCTATCCCCGCGCGCTGATGCCACCGCGACTTTGTCTTATAGATAGAAAAAAAAGAACAAACTGGCAGATCTGACGAACAGTGAAAATCGATGATATGCGAAGCATGAAGGAGAAATGGTGATATGTTACCTTAGAGCGAGAGAGAGAGAGATAAAGATGCAAGGAAAGGCAGGGAGGTTAACCAGACGCACATCCGGTTTGCTACGCCGCACTGGGGAAGGGATAAAGGGGAGAAAAGAAGTTGCAGAGAGATGAGAAGGTACACACAATCACGAGCACACTCGGGGAGCACACACAGTCTACAGGCGGTCGCTCAGGTTTGTTGACTTTAGGTAAATTAGCAGTGCTTTAGTTGCTTTCTGTGCAACTGAGGCAGATGCCCAAGGTCCTAGTATCTTCTGCGCACAAAATGGTCCGGGGTCAAGTTGATTCAAAACCATCCGGAGCTGGCATCGCTGTGTGTCGTAGCAAGCGCAGCTGCACAGGACGTGTTCGATGGTCTCTTCAGCTCCGCAGTAGTCGCATGTAGGAGTGTCTGCCATACCATTGCGAAAGGAGTACACCTTTGTAAATGCAACACCCAACCGAAGGCGGCATAATAGGGTCGAATCGGAGCGGGAAAGTTGTGATGGTAGCTTTAGCTTGAGTGAAGGATCCAGTTCATAAAATTGACACCTTTGGAAGCTGGTAGGCGACCAGAACGTGCGTGTGAAATCTCGAGCCAGCAGGTAAAGTTGTCTGGCTGCATCATTCGTTGATAGAGGAGTCGGGACTACACGGGTTCCTTCATGAGCCGAGCGGGCTGCATCATCGGCTGATTGATTTCCGGTAATACCGATATGTCCAGGCAGTCATTGATATATATTATCATGCCCTCGTGCTAGAGCTTCATGATGGCAATGTCTTATTTCTTGTACCAATTGGTCATGACTCCTCCTACGCATGGCAGACTGCTAACTCTGAAGCGCTGCCTTCGAATCACAGAATATGACCAATTTTCCTGGACGTTCTTGAACGAGATATTGTAAAGCAGCCCTTATAGCAGCAAGCTCTGATGCCGTAGATGTAATCATATGCGACCACTTAAACTTGATAAACTTGATTGTCATTGCTGCAGCCGGAATTACAGCGGCACCTGATGAGCTGCTGGACGAGACGGACCCAACAGTGTTTATCTGCGTTCGGTCTAAGTACAACTCATGTAATAATTGCAGTGTTGCTTGCTTCAATGCTACTCTGGAGTGATTGCTTTTCTTTTTGATTCCCGGAATTCCTAGACGTACTTGCGGCTGGTCGAGGCACCACAAAGGACATGCCGTTCTCGCAGCTGGCGTATATCCTGATGGAATGCTGTTTAGTTGCTTGGCTATGATGTCTAAAAACGTAGCACGTGGTCTTCTGGAGGGTAGAAGGGCCAAGTGGTGGTCGGGGCACGGCTAACATGTCGAATGTGCGCTCTGAGGCAATCCACAACTCTATATGTCCTGACCGGATGGTCTTTGGCAAGCATAATTGTGGCATAAGTAGAAGCGCATCGGGGCAGTCCTAGGCAGATACGCAGTGCCTGACCCTGCAAACTCTCCAATGAATGAGTATTGGATTTGCAAGTGTTAGTCCGTACCGGCAAGCTGTAGCGCAAAAGACCCAGAAATAGGGCCCTGTACAGCTGTAGCATGGAGGCCACAGAAGTTCCCCATGCTTTCCCGCACATGAATTTCATTATATGCACAATAGATAGCAGTCTCTTCTTCAAGTGCGCACAATGTGGGCTCCACAAAAGACTTCTGTCGATTATTATGCCTAGGAAACGATGCGTCCGTGCATATTTGACACTCTCTCCATTGATGTAAACAGGGTATGGCGTCATTGGTTTGCGTGTAAACGCCATCAACGCGCACTTCACAGTTGATATAGTTAGGCCTTGTTTCTGAAGGTAGGCTGTTGTGAGGGTTGCTGCCCGCTGTATTCGTGCACGCACCTGAGGGCGAGTAACTGCAGCACTCCAGAGGCAAATATCATCGGCGTATATGGATAGGCACACCGACTTTGGCAGAACCTTCACCAGACCAATGAGGGCAGCATTGAACAATGTGGGGCTTAAAACACCTCCCTGAGGTACTCCGCAGTAGGTGTAATGTTCAGCAGTTGTACCCTCATATGTTTGCACAAAGAAACACCTGCCAGTTATATAATTCTTTATCCAATGAAACATTCGTCCACCAATGCCCATTGCCGCGAGAGAAGTGAGGATGGCATCGTGAGCTACATTATCATATGCACCCTTCACGTCAAGAAAGAGTGCAACTGATATGCGCTTGCGACTTTTTTCTTGTTGACCAAAGGTCGATAAGTCGAGCATACAGTCGATGCAGGAGCGGCCCCGACGAAAGCCCGCCATGCAAGAAGGGTATTTGGTGTATCGTTCCAAGTACCACTCGAGACGAAATAGAACCATTCTTTCCATCACTTTTCCGAGGCAGCTTGCGAGGGCAAAAGGGCGATACGCTGTCAAGTCCAATGGTGATTTTCCCGATTTCAAAAGTGATATTAACAGACTTATTTTCCATTCTCGGGGAACACTGCCGCTGAGCCAGGAGTTAATGAAGCATGTTAAAAGTTCTTTTCTGGCTTTTTGTCCAAGGTGTCCCAACGCAGTATAAGTAATACCATCAGGACCTGGCGATGACAAGCGCTTAGAAGCGACTAAAGCACCTTCGAGTTCTTCCATGGTGAACGGAATGTCCATTTCTGGTAATCGCGTCTCAGGAACGATCACGGCGTCGATGCTCTCGTTCATAATATTCCCGGCAACTCTCGTGCAAAATTCTTCAGCCACCTCGAGTTCTGTTTTTCCATGATGGAGTGCCAAAGCTTTAAAAGGGTGTCGTTGTTGCGGAGAGGAGCGAAGACCACGAACTGTTCTCCAAATATATGACAACGGTTTATGAGGGTCTAGAGATTCGCAGAATGCTTTCCAGCGTTCGCTTTCCAGCTTGTAAATGCGTCGTTGAATCTTTTTCTGGAGCCGCCTTGCTTCCCTCAGATCGTAACTCGATCTTGTGCGTCTGTATCGTCATTCAGCACGCCTTCGTATAGCTCGTAATCTTTCCAGTTCAATGTCAAACTGTGTTATTTTAGACGAAAATGGTAATTTACATTTGGACGCTTGCATAGCTTCCGCTATGGTATTTTCCAGCCTGTAGGCGAGGCCTTCTTGGCAAGCGTCCTCAACACGCGATGTAAACATCGACCAGTCGGTGCCAATTACAAAACCGGAAGAGAATTTTTTTATGATACCATCGATCGTCACGTAGGTGGGTATGTGATCACTCCCATGAATCTCAATATCGCAAAACCATTTAAGTTTGTGAGAGAAGCACCGTGGCACCAATGTCAGGTGAAGGCAACTGCCATACGTGAGACCCCGCAGATACGTGGGGGTACCATCGTTCATGATGGAAAGGTTGTAATCGGAAGCGAATGTAACAATGTTCCGGCCCCTGGCATTCATCCTAGTGCTCCCCTAAAGCATGTGATGGGCGTTGAAGTCACCGGTGATGATCCAAGGCCCATCGGTCCTCATTAGGATGTCTTTTAATCTGTCGCAGTCAAATCGCGATGACGGAGATATATATTCCCCAATAAGCGTGAACGAAACTGCATTCTTCTTTACACGAAGACACACGTACTGATTGTCGTCATTTGAACTTATTGGGTGCGAAAGATAAGTCTGTGCGAATGTAAACAATTACTTTGCTTCGTTCTTCGCAAGCGGCTGAACAACAAGCTTATAACCGGACAATCTATAAGGCGTTGATACGTTTGGTTCATATATGACAAGTATAGGGAATTGATTGGCCCGGACAAATTGGCGAAAGTCCGAGATACGGGACTTCATGCCTCTGGCATTTCACTGAAAAATCGACGCACATTTAACTTCAGTGGGGAAGATGATATTTTGTTGAGCCATTGTGCTTATACGAAGTTAGCAAGAACTAGTCAGTGCATCCAGTATTTGCAGTGCACTCTTAGCAGACGGAGATTGCAAGCTGCTCAGTAGCGTGCGAATCGTGGCAATTAATGATTGCGCGATTGCAGTCACTTGCCTGTCTTGGTTGGAAAGATCTCGAACCGGGATCACGGACTGGCCGTCATGAAACTCCTTCAGTTCGCTTGATGCTGCTTCCCTTTGAAGTGCAGGTCACTCTGTCGCAGTTAGGGTATGCTCACTGGCTTTGTTTTTTACAGCCTTTCCCACGGCATGTGGTCTGGGAGGCAAAGGAGGTGGTACTGATGAGGGATCTGGCAAACGTGTCGAGGAGGTAGCGGGCATCCTTGAAGACCGACGTCGACGTGAACGACGCCTTCTGACTTTAGCTGCGGCTTCTCGATGAGATGAGTGATCGCGCACCATCTCCTTCAAAATGGCAATTTCCTTATGAATCCGCGGGCAGTCCTTCGATGTGGCTTCATGGGATCCATTGCAATTAGAGCATTTCTTGACAGTTGCGACGCACTTATCCGCTTCATGCGGCTCGGCACAGCAGTGGCATACCACCGAACTCTCAAAGACGCTGCTCACATGTCCAAGTTTCATGCATTTACGGCACTGGAGAGGCTTTGGAATGAAAGGCCGCACAGCATGTCTGAAGTACCCCACCTTCACATGAGAGGGGAGTGATGTGCTCTTAAACGTAATCTTCACACAGTGAGACTTGCCTAGCCGGGTGACATCAACAATTGGAGTATCAGTTGTTGACTTGACAAGAACTTCTAAGTCATTTTTGGAAATAGCCCCATCTATGTCGTAGAGCACGCCGGTTACTACATCACATCCCAAGGCAACATGAGAGTGCACCTGGTTGCCGCCCAAGTCAGTTAGACTGCGCAGAACGCTCAACGCACTTGCGTGCAAAACGTCCACAGCCAGTATATTCTTTCTGGCGTTCACTCTTATGTCCGTGATCTCAGTTGGCACGAGCGTTTCCAGAGACCTCGACACAGACTGTCTGTTAAGGCGTTTCATGCTGACGGTAGGAAGCGCAGGCAGAAACAGGATGGTATAAGTGTTCGATTTTGGCGCTTCAATTACAGTTTGAATAGTTGAGGATGAGGATGTCCTCATGTTCCTCCTCTGCTCTTTGCGGCTCAGCACAGGTTGGAAACCGTCATCTGAAAAGTCCTCACTGCTGAGATAGTAAGCATGAGTATCTTCACTGTCGCTGTCACTCGCTTGTTCCATCCGCTTCCTGGAGACGGCCGCCGCTGACGCCGCTGGTGCCGGCAGGCGCCCGGGGTGGTCTACATCCATCCCCTCCAAGAGAGCAGCGAAAACTGATCAACGGACTCAAATTACAACTGAAATACGCCGGAGTTAGCAGAAGTAGCTCCTATTCAAATCACACTTCTTCGTCTCTATGTCACTTTAAAATCAGCACAACGTTAGGAGGGGGAAAAATGATGCCATAGATGTCTTCCGCGCCATGATTAACATGTTTGGATGTGCCGTTTACCTTCGTCATCTATTCACGTCACATAATACCAAACTTAGTATATGTGGGACTAGGAAAACGACCGCGAGAATGCCATTAGCGTGATATGTTGTCATGCTCTTACGTGGCGCAAGTGTCAGGATTATCATGTTTGCACCAGTCATATATTTTATAATCCATTGACATCCCGTAACACCAAATTTGGTATATGCGGAGCTAGCAAAACGGCCGCGAACGCATTTTGAAGGGCCCTATATACTCCGCTGTAGCATGGACGCGCGCGCACGCTAAACGCAGCGATGGAACGTTAGCAAAACGCGAGCACTTTATAGTCTAACGCCAGGTGCGACCAGCGTCCATTGGCGCGGCCCGATGGCAACCGGCGCGAAATGCGACATGCTGCATATTGCGCCGATGCCTTAGAGTAACACTGCTCCATGCCAATGCGTTACGCCGACAACACTGCGTCTCCCTTTTCTCATGACGGAGGGACGCTGGACGCGCTAGAACGCGCTGACGTCAAAGCAACGCAGCGCAGCGGGCACCTGCGAGTATATGGCAGGACCGGCGCCTGGCGTGAAAACACCAGCGTGACACGACGAAATGAACGTCTGTGAGCACGTGCACAGCGTCATGTCGAAATGTATTGGCGCCTAAACTGTGGCATGTAGTCATGTTCTCACGTGGCATGCAACTCATGATTAATATGTTTGCACTAGTCACATGCCTTAGTCATTGATTGGCGTCACGTAATACCAAATTTGGCATATGTGAAGCTAGCGAAACGGCCGCGAGCGCATCGTAAGTGTGGGATGTGGTCATGTTACGTGGCTCGCGTGCCGTGAGTATTATGTTTGGACGTGCCATTTACTTATGTCGTCTATTCGCGTCCCATAACCCCAAGTTTGGTGCATGTGAAGCTAGAGAAACGGCTGCGAGCGCATTATGAGCGTGGCATGTAGTCATGTTGTTACATGGCACGCATCTCATGATTATCATGTTCACACCAGTCACATACCTTCGGTATCCATTCACGCAGCGTAATACCAAATTCGGTATACTTGACGCTAGCGAAACGACCGCGAGTGCATCATGAGCGTGGCATGCAGTCATGTTGTTACATAACACGCATCTCATGATTTTTATGTTAGGGTCTGTCGCTTGTGTTTGCCATGCAATCATGTTGTACCATACCAGTTTTGGAACATGCCACGTGAACGAAACCACCGCAAGAGCTTCAGGGCCATTAAATGTAAATCATGACACGCCATGATTTTCATGTTATGACTCATGCCATGACATGCCATGACATGATATGATTTTCATGTTATGACTAGCCGAATATGTTTTTCATGCAGTGATTGTAATGCCTTACCAAGTGTGGTATTGATACCATTATCGAAACTGCCAGGAAAGCTAAAAGTCATATGTGGCTAGATAGATAGATTGATAGATACGCTCCAAGTCACCGAAGATTGCTAAGAAATGCTTCGCATTCAAAACCTTTCATAGCACATGGCGTTCCTTTTTACAAGTATATAATAGGCTCTTCCACTTGGCGCAGCCGCTTGTAAACAGTCTTGGTTAATTTTTGGGGGCGAAGCTTCTCGTGGTTTAGAGCAAGCTTTGCCTCCGGCGTACCCAGCAGCGTCTCTTTAATCATACAATAGATACATGTGAGATGCATGCAAACTGCAGTTGGGTGACTATATACTAGACGTCATTGCACGCATTCTGGTTCTTATTGCCTCTTCGTCTAGTTTCTTACATGCCGCTGTCCTTTAGAGATGTATGCAATATGGCAGTTGGGTGAATGGACGCTTTATGGCGCTGGAGGTGCCACTGCCCTCAGATTAGCTGTTATGTGGCCTGCGCTTGGCTCCACCAGCGCACGCGTTGTCTCTCATTCTCCTGGATCGTCGCCGTACGCGTCGGATAGTGATTGCGGCAGCTGGCATATCCCGAGACAGTGCGTACCAAGGAAGCCGCTTCGAACAGGCTCAGCGAGAAGAGGACTCTGAAAAGCGGAGAGCGGTGAATGCTCTCAGAGTTTTCTCGGGCGGAGTTCTCGGAAGTTTTCTGGTATCACCGAAAAACCTCGGGAGCATCGCAATACCTAAGCATCATAAACGTTGTGGAGACGCTAGATTTTTTTTCACTCCCCTTCTTACAAGCAGCATTTTATTCAGTACGAAGGAGCGCCCCGCCTCAGTGCTGTTTTCTATCGAGTACCTGACTTAGAGTAAAAGTGGTTTTCGTTCGAGTTTTACCTACTTCAGAGTGTGTTAACACAAGTTTGTGAAAATTACCCTCGATATTCAAACCGAAAGTGATGTTCTGAAAGTAGTATGCTTTTCGAAGCACTACGATACATTTTAGTGTTCTCCACACGAGCGTACCAATTCAGAGATATATATTTTGTAAAGTTATGAAATTTGTGTTGTTGGCTGCGGCGGCTGCATTTCCGATGGAGGCGGAAATGTTGTAGGCCCGTGTGCTCAGATTTGGGTGCACGTTAAAGAACCCCAGGTGGTGAAAATTTCTGGAGCCCTCCACTATGGCGTCTTTCACAATCATATGGTGGTTTTGGGACGTTAAACCTTACATATCAATCAAATTTGTATTATTAGTGATTTAATGAGAACTACTATGCATTTCTGATGGGCTTATATTTTCGCAAGGGTGTGATAGTGACACAACTCGAAAAAGACCCATCAGATGTTACATGGGGTGTCTAAAGAACTGCCACTAAGTACTAAAACATCTTGTCCTCCTCTGCAAATTCAAGAACGCTCTGTCAAGTGCACCAAGAGTAGACATGGTAATATTAAATGAAACTGCGGTAGACATCTTCGTGCGTGTCGACGATCTGGTTGCGCCAAACCGCAGCCTAACGTGAGACCGTTTCCTTCAATAAAAAAAAAACAAGAGTGTCATCGGGCGAACAAGTACAAGAGGAGATTCTCATGCTCGCGCAGCTCGATAACGAGAAGTTGCTGCCTTCGCCGAATTGCTTTGCTGTTTCATTGAAGCAAGATGACGCTAAGAAAGATTGCCCTAGAGAAAAGTGTCATGCGCAAGAAATGTTTCCCGCCCCGCTGATGTGTCTGCTTATAGAGCCTGTCTTTTTTCAGTGGCTTCTACCAAGCCGGTGGCTGGCTCCGAGGCTTGACGTGGCTCTCTGCGCCTTCTAGGTCTGTTCTCGAGAGCGTTGTTTCCGGAAAAAACCTCCCTCAAACTCGTGAAAGTTGTAATAGGTGAGTGGCAATAATTTCGTCTAAATAATTTGGCCGAGACCATACCTGCGCATAGTTTTCTACAAAATAAGATGTGAAAGGGGTTCGAAGTGTTCGTGAAGAGCCCTCCCCCCCGCTCACCTTTGGTCACGTCACAAAAAAAAACATTGCCGCGAATAGAAAAAGAATCATGAAGCTATGGCGGGCTTCCTCAGCGGTCTATTGTGGCTCTGAGCTTTTTGGTGGTAAGTGTGAGAACTCTAAAAATGCCTCATTATGGTTGCACAAACGCCAATATCCCCAACAGCCTGCATGACCTAACCCTGCACCTCAAAAAAATCTATCAATGGTGGGACCAGCTCGAGTTCGCAAAGGTATAATAAAGTCAGGACATTCCCTTTCGATTGGGAGGTAGGACGGCATCCTTTCTCTCCATGCCACTTCATTTGCGCGCATCTCTGATTAAGGCTACGCTCAGGATAAGTTTTGGCTGGCTTTTTTCTGTATGTGTGATAGAGTGCGAACACATAAGCTATGCGAATAGAATAAAAGTCACAGCATATTCACGGCATGAATGATGACGAGTGGGCGAAGCTCCGAAGAGAATCGTTCGTAAAACCTTGAATCTTTCGTATGTAATTCACCCTGTCGATCATGATGTATAGCCATCATGAAAAAACACCGAGTCTTTAATTTAGCAATCAATGTTTATTTGTTCTTAGAGACGATGCATGGCTCGAGATGTCCGTTCAACATGACGGCTTTATGGGCCGTGAAATAAAGGGTGAGCGTTTCCTGTATACGTTGCAGTAGAAAATTTGAAAATATTAGGTCAATGCATGCTCCTCGGATTGTGGTTGGTTTTACATGGTCATACGATATACATCTGGGTGCATGTCTTGAAGCCACATGTTGGATAAGCCAATTATTGGTGGTATCAGCGATATCATTGTTGAAATCCACATGTGCATGTAGAGAACGAACGTTGAGAAGGGCAGCGGTAAAGTCGTTGGAAGAGTCGACGTCTTCTCGTATGGATCTCCAACTACCACCATCTCCCATCTCGCGTCCTCTGTGGCACATACCCGCTCTAGAGCGGGTATGTGCCACATATGGCACATAAATTACTAACAACAAACCCCTTAGGATGTACAGACCAACGTTCTAAGGAGCTTGGCCCCTAAAAAGTAGTCGATTCCGGAGGGTGCGTCCTTTTCTCTAACAATCTGGAGATTAATTCTGCAATTTTTCCTGGAGCGTGGTCCTGTATATATTTCAGCGACAATTTTCCTTCTCAGTCTCTCTTATGTTTTGCAGCTGCTTGCCTATTTAAAGGAAAAGAAGAAGCTCGCAAGCGCGGTTAACGTGGCCATTGTGTGAGGAAGCGCAGTGAACTGACTAAATCAAGGATGATGGAAGTTGTCATCACGAAATTTCGTTGCCGCGTTACCTCCCTCAATTTTTACTTGCATAGATCAGGCATATTGAATTCCCCTACGTGCATTCACTGTAATCAAGAGGAAACGATCAGTCATTTTTTATTACATTGTCGCCGTTTCGATTTATTCAGGCAAAGCATACTAGCACCACCTCTTCAAAGACTGGGCTTGCAACCATCACAACCTGATCTTCTTTCATTTGGAGCCTCTACACTGGGTTTCAGCCACAGGGATGTTTTATTCGCCGTTCAAGAATACATCACTGCGACTAAACGATTTTCTTGCTAAATTGCTGTCTCACTATTTTTCTTTTTTTTCTGCAAACTTGATATCGGTATTTCAAATCAAAATTAAGTTACAAAAAAATTGTAGGAATGACGCAATGCTGAAAGTTTAGGGCAAATTCACCTTATAATCGGCCAATCCCCTTCTTTGGGTACGAGCCATTTGCACAGGGAAACAACAACAACAACAACAAGCTTCCGTGGTCTTAGCAACAAGAGCGAGGATACCAGATGAGGCCCCACCTCAGGGCATGCACTTCCACTGTTCGTTTTATTTCATAGCCTAACTGATATTATTTAGAAGCCCATGCGATATCTGTGGTCGTCAAGCATATCAAGAAATTACAACTGCGACGTGCGGTTGTGTACACAGATTCGCTGAGTGTCGTAACAGCTTTGAAAACGCTGAGAAAACATAACAAATCCGGTCCTTATATCACTTTACTTTTTTAATGCACAAATTTACGCCCTCAAATGACAGGTTGTGGTGTGCTGGGTGCCAGGGCACCGCGAGTTCACTGAAAACGTAGTGGCTGACCAGCTGGCTGGGTCTGCGCACGACCACGCACCCACGAATACATTCATTGCCGTCCCTGCTATTGACATAAAACTCTCCCTACCGCGGGAGCTCAGGGCGTTCTGGCAACACTTGAGGGATAGGGAAACGGATAATAAATTGCACGTTATCAAACCGGGACTTGAAAATTGACCAACAGTATCTAGATCCCGCTACACGCAAGTCACAATTACAAGGTTACAAATAGGACACACTCACTCAACACATTCACACCTTTTGTCTGGTGGCGATCCGCCATTGTGTGAGAGATGCGGAGAAGAACTTACGGTTCTTTATGTCCTTGTGCAGTGCAACGAACTAGATGCTCTGAGAAGCAATCACGTTTTGCTTCCCTACCGACAGCAGCTGCCGCTACATCCAGCCATGCTCATCGGTAGGAATCCGCCTTTTAAAGTCCAATCACTGTTTGCATTTTTTAATGATATAGATAGCTTTCAATCCATATACTGAGTTGATCCGTAGCACGATCTCACTACTGAGGTCTTGGCTGCGGTGGCCACATCTTCAGCATAGTTTTATTGTCACGACAATTCGCTTTTTGGTTTCACTGTACACATTTCCCGCCACTGTCATGCTTTTAATACCCCTTTGTTTTTACCCGCGTAAGCGCGAGAAATTTTAAGGCCCCTTTACAGCCACATACCATATCATTGCTCACATCTCCTGTCTGCTGAAATGGCGCTCTTTGGCCATCGAATGGCCGTTGCGTCATTAAGCCCTACACATCATCATCAACTTGTACATTCTTGTAGCATGTACAAGTATGCTGCAAGAATGTCAGGCAAAACCAAATCACATATTATTACTTTTTCATTTGTTTACAGTTTGTTCTGAATGGCTGTGAGAGATGGGGGAATCGCCCTTTACTTATGAGCCAAAAATAGTTTTTTTCCTTTATTGTCCTTTTAAAACGTATTCAACTTTATATACATGAACGACGAGCTTTCTTTTTCTCTCAGTCGAAAATGCGAACCATCGCAGCTGTCATACAATGCCGCTGCGATCGGGTCAGCAGCCGGGCATCACAACTACTACACCACCTCAGTGGATATGATGCAAATTAAGATAGCCTACTACTTGTACCAGTTGCTTACAAAACAAGTACACAAGGGTTAATATAGACTAGGCTGGGTGAATTCTAAGGATAGCAGAAATGTTCTAATTGAAGATGGAATTTAGTAACTGCAACCATAAGCAATATTACAAAAGAACAAACATTCCAACACAGGCAAAACTTCAGCCTTTACGCGTAAAAGTGTTTCTCGTAAAAATTGGCACTGTTGTCAAGAAAGACAAAAAATGCAGGGATAAAACTTTCAAAATATTTAAAAAAACAGCTAGGCAAAAGAAAACGTTTCGGGCAGAAATGCCACTTTGACAAATTGAACCTCGTACAGCTGCGAGGGGAACGCTTCTTTTGAAACGCGAGTCTCGTTGTCAACGAAGACGACACCTCCATTAGGATCAGGGGGACCAAAAGCAAGGATTCGGGACGTGACGTAAGCCTCTCTGTACATTCAACCTGATTCTGCCCTTTCTAGCTACCATGTGCAAACGGAATGAAACTTGAATGCAAAGACATGCAATGCGCCACAGCAATGGTGCCATTACCCCGTTCAGGTAAATTTCCTCTGCCACTTCGTGCCCTACGACCTAGGAGGTCTCGCACACACCGGCCGTAAAACTGGTCGGGTGTCTCACCGATGCATCCACGAAGTATACAACAGCAGGCTCCATAAAATATCTGTTCTGCAATTAGAAGTTGTAGTGTAAAAGTCTTTTCTTGTGTATGTTGGCGACATATGCCTTAATATCTGTCTCCGTAAATTTCGAATATATATTTAGTTATTTGCCTCCCCTCAACAAAACTCTTTTGTCC
Source organism: Rhipicephalus annulatus (assembly GCA_013436015.1). Classification (NCBI taxonomy): domain Eukaryota; kingdom Metazoa; phylum Arthropoda; class Arachnida; order Ixodida; family Ixodidae; genus Rhipicephalus; species Rhipicephalus annulatus. Next base: position 401,243 of record WOVY01000708.1, read on the forward strand.
TATGGATGTTGCTAGACAATGCAGGAATTCAGGCACGTGACATCGATCGTAAAGTGACTACCCATATAGGCAAATTGCCAGGGCAGCGGAAGATGGCCTAGCCGTATATGCCACACACCAATGAAAGCACTGTTCCCATCGTTAAAATTTTATAAAACATTGTTCTGAGAATATTCCTGATGACATTCTGAAAGCATGCGCAATGTTTGCACTATCGCTTGTGGTTGAACCTGCTGTCTTTTTGCCTCAGCTCAGAAAAAGTATTATGATGAATAAACTTGCGCTTTAGCTATATCAAAAAAAAACATTAGCTGGATTAAAAGCTTAACGTTCATAACGATGTATTCTTGTGGTTGAACTGTTCACGTGGTAAATTATCTCTCAACCAACAGAAAGTTCAAGAAGTAGAGTAATTCTAACAATATCTTTTGATGAAGAAATAGCGTCTAATCACGTCAGAACGCCGATTCAGCAACGTTGCTCGGTTGTTTACACCGTATTATTAAATACAAGTAATTCTTCATATATTACCTGCGTGTTTTAACCGTAAAGTAACCATGTAAAACTATATTTTTTCACCTTTCATGCCCTGGGTAGGGTAATTGACAAATTAGCAAGTCCTTATGGGTATGCCTCACAGTTAAAAAACTCACGTGAACTCACAAAACTCGTGACAGACAATGTCGTCGTTTCACTTTAATGGCTGTGTTTGCTTGCATATCATCCGGAATAGCTATGACCAGCTAGTCTCACTGTAAGATGACTAGTTGTGCAACTTCTTGGCTGAATACTGTTAAACGTGTGTAATTACTGACTGATATTTTGTAACATAGACTAACACTTAACTACTGAGTAACTGCTGACATACTTGCGTGGTGCTAACTATTGGCTTTCTTTATTTAACGTTGCTTTCTTTGCCGGAAGCCCATGGAAGAGTAGTGCGAAGTACCATATGAAACAAGAGCTTAACTTAAATATTAGACCCTAATGAACACAGGCATCGGTTGTTTGGATTGCGCTTGTTACTCCTGATGAAACGAAAGTAATTGTGTTCAGTGCTATCTTATGCTCTAATTATTGCTTAATTGTTTTCTACCTCAAACCTATATGTGTATCATAACGCCTGTCTAAATGTGCTGAGGCGTTGTGCATCATTCAGTGGCAGTTAACATCTTGTATATTTTTGCCTCATCTCTCACTGCGTTCATTCAGTGAAGGTGTTTGCACAAAACACCACAACTTCTAAGAAAAATGCCCTTTCCTATTTCTTTTTGCATCAAAGCGATGTATTTTAAATGCGTACGAGAAAATATTCTCAGTCACGTAGATTGTTGTGGTAAACCTTCTTGATGAAGCATTGGCTTGTGAAGTAATGAGAAAAGAATCAAGTCCACTCGGAACAGCAGTTGTATATTAATGTGAAATACCGGAATTCTCAGACCCTTTGAAGCGTATTCAAGCCATAGCCACTGTTCGCGGCAAAAAAGGAAAAGTAGCGGGCTCCTTCTGCCTTGAAGCGCACAACAATAACGTAATCCATGGGGTGCTGACTAGGCATCCTTACGCTGGCGCTGTCCTCCCTACAATTGCCGGTGCTCAAAATGTAATTACACCGCAGGAGTGTCGCGCTTCTCCGACCTTTCTATGGCTGTCAGCTTACTCGGCATTAAACTTAAAAGCTACTTTGCGCGAACCTTGCATGCACTGTCTTTTTTGACAGGCCTCAAAATTGTGACGTGTTTAGAAATAATGAATTGTATTGAACCTGTATTGCACGTCCGCATGATATCCTGTGAAAGAGGCTATTTGTTCGAGGTAATATTTTGTTTTCTTGCTGACTTTTCCATTGTTAGGTTATGTTACTTATCTTTCAGTAATTCCAATACAACTTTTTTTTTGTTCCAATGCTGCCATGGAGAAAGGTTTGCAAGAGAAAAAATAAGCGAGACAGTGGTTTTCAATACAAGAATTGTAATTCAGATGGGTGTTGTGTAATAAGACTTGGTAAGAAAAATTTGTCGCAGACTGTAATTTGTTGAGTCCTCCACTATACTTGGCACATAATTATAGAAGAGAAAGGAGACAAGATATCTCCGCGTGATATCATGGAAAGACTTTGCACACAGAAACATATGTGGTAATGAAATACGCCGTAGCGGCCAAGAGCTCGACAAAGTGGAGCATCTGGGGTTCATCAAGGTGTACCTATTATAAATGCATAGCTGTGTTTGCAGTTGTACCCATCAAAATACAGTCAATATGTTGTATTTAAACCATCGTCATGCCAATATGTTTTTGTTTTCGCTTCTCCTCCTCTCTCTTACTTTCTCTGTCTTTTGATACAGAATATACCAAGAACAGTTGATGTATCGGCCGCACCACGCCAATGTCTACTAATGAAATTATTTTTTATTCGTGCTATCAGATGCCTGCTTAAAGGCATGTGCACCTACTGAAAAAAAGTTTGGTCTTTTAAATTTTCATCTGGTTGGTAAGGTTTGTAAGGAGCTGCGTCAAAACTAACAGAAACTGCGGGAACATTACAGACTGCAATGAATACCTACAGCCAAAAAGCATTCCGAATGATCATCTCGTAAATAAGAAACGTGACTTTTTTTTCAACTGAGTTAAAAACCATACTGAAGACGCCTATGACCCTTAGGTGAATTGGTAGCTGCCTAAAGTTAGGAAAACTGCGCTGCAAGTTGTAAGCGAGATTTCACCTTACTATAAATAATTAGGGCACCATCCAGCACAGAGATCCCATAAGGTTCACTTCAACTTCGTTACGATGATGAAGATCATATTTGTTCAAAGTGGAGATGTCTAGAGGCTAGATTATAACCTAGAAGGTGGCTGGGTCATCCCATAGTTAGTCATTTTCTTAAATGACCATGATGCCTGTCTGTGCATCATGATAAGAACATGGACGATTCTTTCATAGCTTAGTGCCCTCACGAAAATAAGGATATGTGCAATGAATCTTGAATTGCAAATTACAGTGCTTTAGGTATGTAGGTATTTAGGTATGCGGTATTTATAGCTCCTATACGCCATTGTAGTGTGCCTACGAGTTAGAGAGGAAATAGATTTACAGATGCTCACTTCTCCTTTCATCGTGTGCAGCCCCAACTAGCCACCAACTTCTTGTTTTGTTGTGTTTTTCATAAAGTAGACAGAAGTAAGGCGAGAGTAAATCTCATAACTTTGCACTCGTGCACAGGGAAGCAATGTGCCCGAAAGCTTTTTCGGAACTTTTAATCACATTTAGAGTAAAAAAACTCTCCTAACAGCTTTTGCCTCGTCAACTAGGATGGTCGAAAATTGGACAAAAAAGTAAAGTAACATTGCAGAGCCTACAGTGGCAAAATGAGGAACTCAAGATAAAAGCTGGAAGAAAAGTTTCTAGTTTCTGAGACATAGCAGCAAACGTCTGCAAATGAGGCGGACATGGTGAAAGCGCGTACGGGAGGTGAGAGATGAAGAAGGCTTTCAAGGTACTGAAAAAACGAATGAATAAATGAAGGAAAGTTAGTCGAGTAGGCAACTTATCAAGCAAAAAAAAAAAAACGCCATGGTGAAATAAAATTCTGAAAGAGACGCAGGGTGTTTTTAAGCGGGTTCTCGCTCAAGATGGTTCAATAGTCTAATTTGCAGCATACAGGTGATGTGTTACAGCAAAAGCTGTTAAAATGTTGCAACATGAGTCGCCTACACCGTAGTTGTTCGTCACCGCCACCCAAAACCACTATCACGCAACATAAAAAATCTAAGTAGGAAAAGACAAGAAGAAGACAATAGAATTCGAACCCGGGTGTCCTGCGTGCCACCTCAGTGTTCTACCACTGAGATACAACGGCGCTTGCAACTCCGTTGCAAACTCACCATAGGTAAGCTTTATATGACAAAAAAAAATCGCATAATGTGTGTAATAAAGCTCTTTAGGGCAGCTAAACAAGAACTACGCATCACACAATGCTAATTGCGTAACGAGTGGATCGTCGAGTCGAACAAACTCTTACAATAGCGCTAGGCGTAGTTCTTCATTGTCGTCAGCCACAGCATCAAAAAATTGCACGAAATTCATTGGACATGTGTAGCGCGCCACACGCTTCTCCGAAGAATGACGAAGGATCGCATTGCGAATGCCTCCCGACCACACTGAATTCACAAAGTAATAGAGTAGCGGGTAATATCAGAGGGTATATCAGTGCTTGTAGCAGTTACCAAAATTGTGTTTAAAAAGGCTCTGAAAGGGCGATATTCCAGCTTTTGCCATGACTATGCTTCGCGGTAAACGTGCTCGGTGTTTTTATTGTGTTTTTTTTCTTTTCATTTTATTTTGCGCTGTAGTGGCTACGCGTGGCGGCGGCGGCGGACTACTACGGCGCACGAGACCCTTGTACACTTCCCTTGTAATACAGTTTGGTTAACTCTTCCGTCGTATTTCTCAACACCGCTCTCAGTCATGGTAGTTACGATAGCAATTAGGTGGCTCTCATGCTCGTTTCTGTAAGCGTGCTGCATCAATGTCTTCAGCAACGTCCTAAGAAGTGTTATAAAGAGCAATATAAATAAGAACTTTGATAAATAGATGCGCGAGGCGTCAAGTGTCCTGAAGCGAAGCACTCATTAAAATGGGTGGTATTTGCGCATGAGCTTATCTGGCTAGCTTTTCTGTGGCCAAGGACGTTTTGGCGCTACAAACTCGATCGTTAATGCTTAGAGGCCTCATGAGAATATACAGTGATGGAGCGACTAACAGCGCCCACTTGCTAAAGGAGACTCGGAGGACGAAATAAAGAGAAACGGTCTTAGATAACGACCTGCCTCACATTATAGGTACTAATATCCCCATGCGTTTTTTTTCAGCCATGGATCGTTATTGAATTTGAAACGGATTCGAGTGGCGTAATGCCCGTACGCTTCATAGCAGAACCCCAGTATAATGCGGCCATTATACTCACAATGTAATCTGATTTCGGAGTGTCCGATCACAATGGTTACATTTGCTCTTTCAGCCTCCCTAATCTTCCTCCTCCTATGTCATGATGACTTGCAGTTACCGGAAGGGAACACTTTTTTGTGTGCATTTCTCGCTGACAAGTTGTCCCTTATAATTTAGCACTGTACATCTCTCCTTCTCTCTGCGAACGCGAATGTATGTTTTTACTTGAAGAGAAAAGAGTGATCGAGTTCTCACTGATACAAACACGTACTCGTAAACTTGAGGAACACTACCGTCAATCAGTTAGATTAAGCTTTTGGAAGAATTGGTAAACGGTAAAAAACTACACAGCTTCACGAGGAGGCTGGTCAGCAAAAAAGTGATCATTCTGCTAAGTTACACATCCCGCATGGTGGAGTATGCTATTAATGCTATCGATGTTCTAAGTGTTATATTGTGCATGGCTACTAGCGCACACACTAAACAAAATAACCGGCAAAATAAGTAATCTGCTCACCGTCTACCGCATTCTCTTTTCTGCAGTTTCAACACGAAATTGGTTTATGCCAGGGTTCACCAAAACGTCAGTGGTGTATGTAGGTCAAAGAAATGGCTTCGAAAAATACGCACCATTAGAAGGCAAGAAAATAGTTACGTCAACGATAGCTGAACCTAAAGGTCCGCGAGAACACAGACAGGACAAGCTACCCACTGCGCTACGGCAACTTCAGGCTTTTTTTTTTATCGCAACTTTTCCAATTTTGAACAGTACAGCATTTTCGCAATTGTTTCACGCACAATATTGATTCCATGCGAGATACATACTATGAAATATCTACAAACACGCCTTGTATATGTAACACTGTCCTTTCACAGTGGTGTTGCCTAAGTGAAGTAATGCATTAAGACCGTGACACACATCCACGTTTAGTTATTAAACGCGTCATCTACGCCTGCCACCCATTCAGCGCGCTTTTAAGGAGAGAGGTGCATTTTTGTCAGTACAATAACACAACACCAGGTGGCATAAGTATCTGTAGCGTCGGCGTCGCTTATAGCACCTATTCATGAAAAAATAATTTCCCACAAATTCATGACCTGAATTATGAGGAGTGGGTCAAGCTTGGGCATTAATTCATTATTGTGTTGACTGTCAATTGCCATAAAAGCAGAGCAGTGGCTTTCAAAAAGCTTCAGAAAGAAAGCGCTAGAAGGCGCGAACAAGCCCAAAGAATCAACGCTGCAATAATATTGCTGAATAAAAGGGCCCACACGGCTTGCCCGTGTAGGCCACTGCTGACTCGAACATCTCGTTCACACTTCTGACACCGTCCTCGCTTTTTGTCCCAGTTCTGCCAGGATAAGTGTTTTTCGATGTAGCAACATACAACAAGATGCGATGAAGCCGACAAAGTGCACACTATAGCAAGTATTTCGCAACCGGAGCCATGTTTCGCAGTGGTGTAGGTGACAGGGTGGAAAATGGCGAGTACAGACTCTGAAAGGGAAAGCCTGGACTAGCGTAGGCTATTCTTAGGCACCAGACACAACTTACAACGACACGAAGCTGAGCCGGCGATCCTGTTCCACGCATTACTGCTTTCGAAGTAACATATATACGCTGCCAAAAAAATTCTTAGCTTACACATTCCTATTGTGCCTCACGCAGCTGCACGACGCTGCATTAACCATTAAGAGAGGCAACTTGGTTAACTCTCGGCAAGAAACTGTAAGTGCAAAGTAAGCAACTAAAGCGTAAAGGCGCGGATGAATAGGCTGAATGGGGTCATTCATCTGGCATTTTCGCACATCCGCAGGAGACCCGACATGTGTCACTCACGCGTGCGTTGATCCGCCAGACAGGCGCCTGTCGGGTGCTAGAAACGACGCGACGCAGCCTCTTCTAGGAGGTTTTTTTCTAGCAGTGATGGCTAAACCTGTAATTGTAGGTGTTTACGAGCTGAGTGTACCGCGGTAATTGTTTGGCATGGCACTGTGACGCTTGAGTATTTAGCCCATCTCTTCATCGGCTCTTCCTTCAGCTTACGTTTACTCCTTCGTACAACTAATTCTGATGACACTTGAAATATTCACCCTATCACGTTGGCACCATTCTTTACATTCTGGCAGTGGTGATGAATAAGATTATGTAAAATATAATTATCGCTGACGCTTATGCAGCACCATATACTTTCATCAGTGTGAGTTCAACCGTTATTTGACATTTCCCTTTGAAATAATTCAATAAATAAAGTAGCCCATATATCAACTATATATATATATATATATATATATATATATATATATATATATATATATATATATATATTGTTACGTACAATCCAAATGGTGTACGAATAACTGTTTATTGGGGCGAACTTGTGCCCGAAAAGTAGCAGCGTCTCTAACAGGCGATCAGCAAAAAGGGATCAATCTCCGAGAGAAAAAAACCCTCGAGCGGTGGCCCACTTCTTTTTTCTTCAAAATCCCGTGCTGAGGAAGCGCGCGCCGTCACGGCCTTTTCTTGTTTGATCATCAAGCCGCTGATCTCTTGGGGGGCGCACGAACTAGCGCGCGTAGTTTGAATACTGCGTTTGCCTTGCGTCATTATCCCTCCTCCGAAAACGCATCGTCCCGATGCGTAAAAGCAGTGTTGTTGAGATGGTCTGAATGCGTGATTTCCCATGGAGAAATAGGTATTCCTCATAATCAGGTGTGTATAGTTCGATGTTCATTGCCTCTCATAGTATGGCTTCATTCTTACTACATGCACGATTTCTGTGCTCCTTCGGCATCTTGATGAGCTCACTTGTCCTTCCGGTGACACCTCGTAGTTCAAGGAGCTGACGCGACGAAGGACTCGGTAAGGGCCGAAATAGCGGCGCATGAGCTTTTCAGAAAGGCCAGGCGTCCGCACAGGAGTCCAAATCCAAACTAGGTCGCCTGGTGCGTAATCGACTCCTCTCCGACGAAGGTTGTAACGGTTTGCATCCACGCGTTGTTGTTGTTTTATGTGATGTCGCGCCAACTGCCGTGCTTCTTCGGCTCGCTGAATGAATTCGCTGGTGTCAGGCTTGTGCTCAGTATTGTCGCCTACAGGCAGCATTGCATCTAATGGTGTGGTAACTACTCGACCATAGACTAGCTGGAATGGCGTCACTTTAGTAGTCTCCTGCACAGCAGTATTGTAAGCGAAAGTGGCGTACGGCAGTATCTTGTCCCACGCACGGTGCTCTAAGTCAACGTAAATGGACAACATATCGGTTAGAGTTCTGTTGAGTCGCTCGGTTAGCCCATTTGTTTGGGGGTGGTAAGCCGTTGTTTTCCTATGACTTGTGTGGGTAAGTTTCATAATGGACTGCGTCAGATTGGCTGTGAATGCAGTTCCTCGATCCGTGATAACCACCTTTGGGGCACCATGCCGTAGTACAATGTTAGTGACGAAAAATTCAGCTACTTCTATAGCCGTGCCCCTGGTGAGAGAAGCTGTCTCGGCATACCGGGTTAAGTAGTCTGTCGCCACTACTATCCATCGGTTGCCCATTGATGACGTGGGAAATGGACCAAGTAGATCCATTCCTACTTGTTCGAACGGAGACTCAGGTGGTTCGATTGGTTGGAGAAATCCTGCAGGTTTCAATGGAGGCGTTTTGCGTCTCTGGCAATCTCTACATGTCCTTACATAATGCTGTACAGCATCCAGTAACTTTGGCCAGTAGTATTTTGTGCGGATGCGAGCCAATGTTCTACTCACTCCGAGGTGTCCTGCTGCTGGGTCATCGTGGCAGGCTTCCAGGATTTCGGGTCGCAAGGCCGAAGGAACGACGAGTAGGAATTTCTCCCTGCTGTGCTCGAAGTTTCTCTTGTATAAAATGTTGTTTCTCATGAGGTACGAGGACAATCCTCGGACGAAAACTCGAGGAACACGCACGGGTTGCCCTTCCAGATGCTTGATCAGTTTAAGCAACTCCGCGTCAGATCGCTGATATTCAGTCATGTCTGCGGTGCTGACGGCCCCAAGAAACGGAAAGTCGTCTCCATCTTCCCCGGGTGCAGATTCCATTGGTGCGCGTGACAGGCAATCAGCATCGCTGTGCTTGCGACCCGACTTGTATACGACTGTTACGTCGTATTCTTGCAACCTGAGGCTCCATCTAGCAAGTCGTCCAGAAGGGTCCTTTAGGCCTGCGAGCCAGCACAACGAGTGATGGTCGCTCACTGCTCGAAATGGTCTACCATATAAGTACGGTCGGAATTTCTGTATGGCCCATATTACCGCCAGACATTCTTTTTCCGTCGCCGAATAATTTCTTTCAGCTCTCGAAAGAGTGCGACTAGCATATGCGACCACTCTTTCCACTCCGTTTTGCAGCTGCACAAGGACGGCGCCTAGTCCCAGATTGCTTGCGTCCGTGTGAATCTCTGTTTCGGCTTCTTCGTGGAAATGTGCCAGGACGGGGTGGTGTAGGAGTCGCTGTCGTAGCTCATTGAACGCCTCTTCTTGCTCGCTTGTCCAGGTGAAAGGCATGTCTTCTTTCGTCAGTCGGGTTAGTGGCTCCGCAATCTTCGAAAAATCTTTAACGAATCTTCTGTAATAGGCACAAAGTCCTAAGAATCGTCTCACAGCCCTTTTATCTGTCGGTCTAGGAAACTTTTCTACAGCTGCTGTCTTATCGGGGTCAGGTCGAATGCCTTCAGAGCTAACCACATGACCGAGGAAAAGCAGTTCATGAAAACCAAAATGGCACTTTTGGGGTTTTATCGTCAGCCCTGCTGAACTAATCGCTTCGAGCACAGTACGTAGCCGTTCCACATGCTGATCGAAGGTGGCCGAAAAGATCACGACGTCATCGAGATAAACAAGGCAGGACTGCCATTTTAACCCGGACAGCACAGTATCCATCATCCGCTGAAATGTGGCGGGTGCGGAACACAGGCCAAATGGGAGTACCTTGAACTCGTATAACCCATCTGGGGTCACGAAAGCAGTTTTCTCGCGATCTCGTTCGTCAACCTCTATCTGCCAGTATCCGCTCTTGAGGTCTAAAGAGGAGAAGAATTTCGCGTCTCGTAGTCTGTCAAGGGTGTCATCAATCCTTGGAAGGGGATAGACATCCCGCTTTGTGACGACGTTCAATTTTCGGTAGTCAACGCAGAAGCGCAAGGTCTGGTCCTTTTTCTTTACCAGTACTACAGGTGAGGCCCATGGGCTGGCCGACGGTTGAATTACGTCGTCCCTGAGCATTTCTTCAACTTGGCCTCTGATGACTTCTCTCTCTTTTGGTGACACTCGGTACGGGTGCTGGCAAATAGGTCTAACAGATTGATCGACTATGATGCGGTGTTTGATGATAGATGTTCTTTGCACTTTCGATGACGTGGAAAAACATGAGGCGTACTCCCGTATAAGGCTCTCGATTTTTTGTTTCTGGTTCGGTGATAGGGCTGCTTCGATGTGGATAGATGCGAGTATGGAATCTATACTGTCAGGGTGCAGTGGTGCAGTCTCGGAAGAATTCAAATCCGTAATCGGAACGTAATCGTGCAAGTGACCAACAACAGTTCCCTTCGCAAGGTGCTGCACCTCATTTCGGAAATTTGTCAGGAAGACACTCGTACACCCATCACGCAGTCGTACAATACCTCTTGCTGCACAGATCCCTTTCTCGAGTAATAGCCCAGTATTGATTTCTGCCATTCCTTCATAGTCGTTGTACACATTGCTTTTTACGGTGACAGCAATGATGGATCTTGCAGGTACTGTTACATCATCACCTGCAATCTGGAGCGCATCGAATCGTTTTTCAGTCTCGAAAGTCGCGATGGCGTGTTTCGTCGAAAACGAGACGCACGTTTCCTGCAAGTTTATCACTGCGCCATTGGCCTGCAAAAAGTCCATTCCGATAATTACATCTCTTGAACACTCCGACAAGACAATGAAGCTGGCGACGTAGGTGAAGCCGCGTATCCCAACTCTAGAGGTACACATGCCTGCCGGATCGATAAGGTGTCCCCCGGCGGTTCGCACTTGTGGTCCTATCCAAGGGGTCAGCACTTTTTTCTGCGTTCTGGCAAGTCCCCTGCTCATGACGGAATAGTCTGCGCCTGTGTCTACTAAAGCATTCGTTTCGTAGCCGTCTATAATTACCGACAAATCAGAAGCGACGTTACCATTTCCGCACGTAGTCTCGTGTCCATCATCACATTTTGAAATCGGCACTGGAGGTTGTTTTCTTGCGTCGGCAGCGGCCTTACCTCCCCAGGTCGCCGATTCTAGTTTTCCCGAAGCGGGCTTTAGGGAAGTCGCCTCGGAGAGTTTGAAGATGGGCGCGGACTTGGTGACCGATACCTCAGTGGCGCTGTCGACCGAGACTGATGCTGCTGCGAGGAGTGAGCCCCTTGACGCGTTGACAAGTACTCCTCGATTTCAAAAGGTCGCTCCCCATTCCGTGGACAGGCAGCGTTTACGGGAAAGCCCCGAAGTCCAGCTCGGCGATATGCACACATCCGGTAAAGATGGCCAGCTTCGCCGCAGTGATAACAAAGCGGAATTCGATCAGGAGTGCGCCATATATCAGCTTTTCGGATCCTAGTCTCGGCTGGGGACGGCGTAAATCGAGGTTTTGGCAGATGCGTGCTTGCTGCGGCAAAATAAGGTCCAGGGGCGGCGAAAGGAGTTCCAGGGGCGACGAAATGAGGTACAGGGGTGTTTCTCAGTACCTCGGCGTACGAGACTGCGGGCTGCATCGGAACCGACGCTTGAACAGGCTGGGCTTGTGGCTGCTGCTCACGGACTGCCTGTCTCACCTCCTCCCGAACAACTTCCGCTAATGACGAAACCGTTGAGGGGTTGCCGTTTAGCTTCTGGAGCTCTTCTCGAACCACCGATCGAATGAGCTCTCGTAATACGTCGATGCCATTCCCGAAGACTGCTGACACCGCGTCTACGGATGCGACGTTAACATCTCGATTGTAGTGCCTCGCTCGCTGTTGCAGAGTCTTTTCGACCGCTGTCGCCTCGGTGCGAAATTCAGCGACGTTCCGCGGGGGACATCGGAGCAAACCAGCAAAAATCTCCTGCTTCACCCCACGCATAAGGTGCCGAAGTTTCTTGTCCTCGCTCATATTTTGATCAGACCGGCGGAATAACCGGCACATGTCTTCCACATACATTGCGACGCTTTCATTGTTGCGCTGGTTTCTTGCTTGTAAGGCAGCTTCAGCTCTTTCCTTGCGGTCTGTACTCGGGTATGTGGCCAGTAGCTCCCGTCGGAAATCATCCCACGATCGAATGGTACCTTCATGGTTTTCAAACCACGTTCGTGCGCTGTCCTGCAATGCGAAATAAACTCGGCGGAGCTTCCGTTCTTCGGGCCATCCGTTGCAGTTGGCGACGCGCTCAAAACCCTCCAGCCAATCCTCAGCGTCTTCATGAGGATCGCCATGAAAAGGGTCCGGCGTCCGTGGCTCATCGACAACGACGTGCGTGGCAGGGGCTGGAGACGAAACGGCGTGTGCGGCAGCGGTTGGAGACGACATTTCGGTACTCTCACCGGAGACAGCTGGAGACACTCTGGGCTCTTGTGGCAGGGGAAATTCCGGCGGCTCACCACGTAGACGACGGCTGGAGCGCTGATGAACTGGCGTGAGCTCAGTTGGTTCGACTGCTCGTGGTTCCGGGCTGCTTCCTCGAAGTCCAACTGGGTTTGGGATCATTACCCAGCTCCTCCACCAGAATTGTTACGTACAATCCAAATGGTGTACGAATAACTGTTTATTGGGGCGAACTTGTGCCCGAAAAGTAGCAGCGTCTCTAACAGGCGATCAGCAAAAAGGGATCAATCTCCGAGAGAAAAAAACCCTCGAGCGGTGGCCCACTTCTTTTTTCTTCAAAATCCCGTGCTGAGGAAGCGCGCGCCGTCACGGCCTTTTCTTGTTTGATCATCAAGCCGCTGATCTCTTGGGGGGCGCACGAACTAGCGCGCGTAGTTTGAATACTGCGTTTGCCTTGCGTCAATATATATATATATATATATATATATATATATATATATATATATATATATATATATATATATATATATATATATATATATATAACGGAAAGAAGTATACACTTAAGGGCTCGTTTTTCCTTGCTTTTACAAAATAATAATGAAATCTAAAGTCTAAATGCCAGATATGTATAGTGGAGGTTATTAGACCGAATTGAAAGGTAAATGTGAAGAAAGAAAATTTGGTGAACAGGAACCGAACCTGCGTTATTCGAAGGTCGCACGTTTGGTTCCTGCCCACGACAAGTTATCCTTCAAGCACTTTTTTTCACATTTACTTTACGATTTGGTCTAATAACCTCCCATATACATTCCTCGGCATTATTGTCTGTTAGACTTTGTATATATATATATATATATATATATATATATATATATATATATATATATATATATATATATATATATATATATATATATATATATATATATATATATATATATAGTTGATATATGGGCTACTTTATTTATTCAGTCGTAGGCACTTTATTTATTTAGTCGTAGGCACTTCTCGAGGCTCTTCCTCATCTGCATGGTCATCTGCGTCGTTCACGGCCATCTCAACGATATCGGCGTCCGACAGCATTCCGGTAACGGGGAGCTCAGCAAAACTGAGCTCCCCAACTGAGCTCAGCAACTTGAGCTCAGCAAAACTGAGCTCAAGATGCGTCATGCACAGATCGCGAGGAAAACAAAGAATACCAGCTCGCACATGCAAGGGCTAGGTTGCGTACTGACGGGCGCATGCTGCACACGCCGCCCACCGCGCATAAGTCGCGCGCAGGTGCGCACACGTGATCACTCCCACAGTTGCCTGACAAGGCTGATAGGAAACGGCTGCGTCCGCGGGAATTTCAAATTCGCCCTTCACGACTGCGTTCGGCACGTATAGTAAGAGCTAAGCGTTCGCACGGAGCCCTCGTTTCCTGTTGGGAGTAGACTTTGCCTTCTGCCCTCCCTGCCGAGATTTCGAGATATCCACTGTTCCCTCCGGAAAACGTTTCGAGATAAGAGGGGGCAAATACATAGCACCTATGGGAGGTTAATGCACGGCGAAAAAAAGTTTCGACTTAACCGAGATTTCGAGATATGCGAGTTCGAGCTAACAAGGGTTTACTATATATATATATATATATATATATATATATATATAGATTAAATAGATGATCAGAGTTTCTTCCGGCTACCGTAATAAAAGTTATAAACTTCGAGAATAGTGCAGTATAGGAAACAAAACAATAAAATATTTATTTATTCCTAACAGTTTCGGCTGGTGGACCAGCCTTCTTCGGAGGATGTAAGTGAACTTACATCCTCCGAAGAAGGCTGGTCCACCAGCCGAAACTGTTAGGAATAAATAAATATTTTATTGTTTTGTTTCCTATACTGCACTATTCTCGAAGTTTATAACTATATATATATATATATATATATATATATATATATATATATATATATATATATATATATATATATATATATATATACGACTCCACTGTAGTGTACGGAATAGAAGTTGTTTCGACTGATTGTCATCATTTGTCAACGAAAGAACCCCTGAATTTACGTAACTTTGGGATTTATTTTTCACTAGTTCACATCAGCCTCAACTAGCATTGGTCAGTAATGATTCACACTGTTTGAAAATCTTACATATTAAGACTACGTGTAAAGTATATTAGTGATCATTGATTCATACATTTATTTTTTGAGGATAACTCACATCTGCTTAAGAATTATTGCTTATGCAGGTATGAATACATTTGCGCCAGTCCTTGTCTGTTTCTTCCCGTGTGTTGTGTTCAGTAGCACTGTCACGTTGGTTTGTATGTCAAAGTACAATCTTGTCAAACAGTCCACACTTTTCAACCTAGCTTCCTTTTCCAGGTGCTGAAATCCGATGAGCCCTCGTGCGAGTCACATGTACGACATCGGTCGCCACGCAACTTGGTGATAATCACGGTAAGCTGTTCGTAGCAGGATAACGAGATTCACACTTAGGAGAGTGCGATATAAAACTATAACGGTGTCGAAAATGGAGGCAATCTCGAGGTAAAAGATGTATGCAGCTGAAAGGTGCTGGATAGACAGAGAGGGAATGAAAAAAAAGCAAAGGGGTTGAAGGCTTCTAAATGTGGAACCATTTCACAATGTAAAGCCGTTTTTTTTTCTCGTCTTCCTGCCTATTTTTAGGAAGGAGAAAAAACGAATGCACGGCGGCAATCTGGCTTATGCTATCGCAGACTCGTTGATTTAATTACAGCCGGAGCTCTGTATGCACTCGGAAAGAATGAGTATCAAATCTCCGAAGCAATCTGGCCAGCTCGGCGAACAAGGAACGAAATTTATTCCCCATTTTACACCAGTTCTCGTCTTTTCCTGGAAGCTGTAACGTAAGAAACTCATTGGGCTTTTGTGGTGATTTCAATCTGCAGCAAATATAACACGAGTGTGAGGACAAGCCCTCCCCCTCCCCCACACACTCGTACACACACAGACAAACCACGCGCCCGCTCGTGGGCACACATACACAGACACATGCACACGAGTTTTTTACCTAGTTTTAAAATTGTGGCAAGAACAGAAAACACCAGGCTTTCAAAGAATTGTTTCAGTGCGAAGTCAAAGTGCATGAGGGGTAAAGAAGCATCGGTGATAACGGCATGGAGTGCAAGTTAAAGCTAGGCTTCTTTCACTAACGCTTTATTCTAAATGCAACAGCTTTTATAATGAAACTTTGCCACGTGTTGTAGGCGGGTCCTTTTCGCAGCAATAGTTTACTTTTAAAACTGTGAACCCTTAGGGCGATGGCTTCGTTGTTCAAACTAAAAAGTTCAGAATGGCAGATAGCAACTGTATATATTCTGCAGGGCGATGTCACTAGTAATCGGCAGCAAACCTTCAAAATCAGGAGAATTTGCTGGCTTGAAGAGACGTGTTGTGAGCATGGGATGGGGGCAGAAGAGTGATCTTCTGGGGACACAGAAAGGGAACGGGTGAATCCTCACAAATAGTATTAAAATCTCAGTCTGCTGCAGACGGGTTTTATGAGCAACTGTGTTGATGACCTGAAATATTTCGCTGTGTCACACTAGTACCCATGTTACACAGGCGAAGCCAGCGCGGTTACGACCACCCACGGTTGACCGCACTGAACCGCGGTTAGCGCCAACCATGGTTCGCCGATGTTAAACAGCGCGAAAGCATCCTCGGTTAAGGTGGCTAACGCCAACTGGTGTAGAACAATCAACAGAGCCACTTCCTTGCATGTACATGCTCCGAATACATTCAGCAGCAACCAGGCAAAAATGTCTTGTGTGCCCCCTAGTATATTCATGTTCTTACCGGTACTTTTTGTTCAGATTGTCTATATTCTTCCGGACTTGCATTGGCGTGAATCGCTCTGCGTCAGACGGAAGTTCAGCGTTCAACTTGGCTGTAATTGTCGCGTACACCTTTGCATTGTGTGACGTGCTCCGCATATCACCCAAAGGATTTTCCCACATCCTTATCAGGCTTTGAGCGCGGTTCATGCCGTCGAGCCTATCCACTTTTCACGCGCGCTCGCCGGCATGCTCTCATCGGTGGTTAGCGCTGCCATTTTCTCGGTTATCTGCCTAACACAGGGGTCAGAGCTCGGCTTCTTAAAACCATGGTTAGCGGCATAACCGCGGTTTCGTGTGCAGTGTAACTTCAGCGAACCGTGGTTTACGTAACCGCGGTTAGCCTGACCATGGTTTAGGCTGCCTGTGTAACAAGGGTATAGGTTTATTAGTTATTTAGCTGAATCTCCTAACTTTTGATAAGAGCCACCTTCGTTAGGATTCAGTCAGAAGAAAAGTCATTTTTGGAACTGAAAAATGAAGAATTTTATTGATAATTATGAAAAACAGTGCACTAAGTCATTAAAAGTTAGGCAATTCATTGCGTACTGCAAACACTTTTGGCGTCTATCTATCTATCTATCTATCTATCTATCTATCTATCTATCTATCTATCTATCTATCTATCTATCTATCTATCTATCTATCTATCTAGCAAGCCAGCTAGCTAGCTAGCTAGCCACCCACGTCTGGGTGCTCCCATGATCACGCCCTTAACTTTTGGTAAACCAAAATTAGTATGGGAGCGTGAGATGGTTTGATGAATTTGGCTCACTTGGCATGACATGAATAATGCTGAATCTCGATGCGTACATCATCACTTTTTTCCAGACAGTGGCACATACTCGCGGTACAGTACGTGCCTGTGGCATGCGGGTATGTGCCACAGGTAGTTGACAATACGTACGTAGGTACGGTGAAAGCACACATGTATAATTTTAACGCGTGAACGTTAAGAACAAGCTGGCATCAACTGTGTCGACCCAACGATTGTAAGAAAAATTTGCCAGGGCGCCAGCAGGAATCAAACTTAAGCGTTCTGCGTGGCAACCAAGTATTGTACAACAAAGCCGCGTCAGGTCTCGCAGCTCTTCTGGAAATACACCGTAACGTTCGTGAAGCATATATTGGCGACGCAGTGATGGCTATCCATTTTTTTAAACATTCCTTATGAACTCCTATGACACATCCATCATGCTGAGTTAAGATCACTGTAGGTGAGCGCATTGCACTGAAGGTGATTGACAGTTTATATCAACCAAGGAACGGTGCGAAGAGACATTGGTAATATTATTTCGGGAGCGTTAAAAAATCAACGCATACCCACGAAGTGAATACCGAGGAGTGGGTGCAGCTATACGTCCTGAGGTTCAAATCTTAGCTGAAGTTACCGACTAGTGTAAAGGACGAACACATCGACGGACGGATTCAAAGATAGACGGACAGGTGCACGTGTGC
The DNA here is from genome assembly GCA_013436015.1 of Rhipicephalus annulatus. Lineage (NCBI taxonomy): Eukaryota > Metazoa > Arthropoda > Arachnida > Ixodida > Ixodidae > Rhipicephalus > Rhipicephalus annulatus. The sequence goes on from WOVY01000708.1 coordinate 419,086, forward strand.
ACGGAGGCACGAATTGGGGATTGAAGAGATGTGTGAACGAATGGATGTACGTGCAGATTGATGGACGGACGGATGGACACTCTCGGAATTGAAACTGCCTTTCAAGTAGACCGCAATGGTCGTGAAGCGTCAATTGTGATTGCAGTGCTAGCTATCCAATCATATAAACAGTACTCACGTACTCCAATCATACAGCCGCCACGCCGGGTTCACGACAAGTGAAGCGCCGTCCACTGAAGCGCATTTATCTAGCAGTACCCACGGCCACCATCATCGCTGGAACAAGCGCTACATATGAGCTTACCACTTCTGGTGTTGCTAATACTCATGTTGCTCTCGGCTTTGCTACGCCACTGTAAACATGCGGTTGCTGAACATATCTCTACGAACAAGATTTCTTCGTACCTCCAACGTCATTTTGAGCAATTCGCTTGAGAAAAACCATTAAAGCATTGTCAACATCACTCCGAATGCTTCGCATAACATCGTAATCGCAAGGTACGTGAGGTCTGTCGAATTTAAAGGTTATTCAGCCAATGTTGTGTTATAGATATTAGGGACACACTGCACGAGAGATGCATCTGTATCGCTGACCCGCAGCACACTGTTCTTGTCGTGGTCCTTTTAGGGGGACCCATTTGAGCACGTAGAAAGCTATCTCGGTGACTGATCGGTTAGCCGACATCACTTTTTGGGACGAAATTAAAAAGGTGCGGTATGTGTATTGCACCCTCAAGGACTCTGGCTGAATATCGTTTGTGAACAAAGAGTCATCTATCACTTCCTGACAAGAATTCCAATTGCAGATACATTATCCTCACGGCAGTTTTAAACGTAAACAGTGAGCTGCGCAGAATTCCGTAGCTGAGTGAAAGCGTAGCCACGTTCATTCATTGCATGTACGGACTTTTCAAGCGTCTTGATGTAAGTATGACAAAAGGCAGAAATATCAATTGCGTGCTGCCTGCCCTAAAAGAGCAATCGTTTGCTGTAACAATCTGAATCTCTTCAGTTACGCTAGCTAATTTCGTCAGCAAAGCGACATCTATGGAACAAGCCATTAAACAACGCCATTCAATACACGACCGCGACATCACTCAAGGAAAAGCATCGTCTTCCACGTTGCCATGTGACGTTTATTTCTTTCAAAAACTTTGCGAAGTCTCGTGCGTACGGAACTTGTTCAACTTCAGCAAGGTCCATTTCAGCCACCACAACATCCCCCAGGGGTAATGTCCACAAAAAATTTCGCCAGTCAGCAGACCTATTCGTGGCAACGAGACGCCGAGAGCCTTCGTTTTATCGCCAGTAGTCGCAGTAAACACGGCATCCGTACATAACATTTACAAAAATATAGAAATTGTTTTATTTGCCCTTTTTTGACCTGTTTTCCTAAGTCAGTGAACAAAACAATGACACGCTCCACGACAAGTGAAGTCTAATTTCGCTTCGATCTAAGGAAGCAGTCTAACAGATGCAGTATTTAAACTGTAACATACAGCAAGAAAGATGTATCATGTTTAAAACACAATGTCATAATTATTGAATAAATATTAAATATTAAAAGTATAAATACTAAATCAATAGTAGAGGAATAACTTTTACCCATATGTCCTTCCTAACATTAGTTTCACGCGTGTAAAAACATTATAATCTCGAAGAATAATGAAAGCTTTCGAACATACAAGAAAGCGCAGTCAAGAAAAGGCATACTTTCCCACTGCTTAGAGACATGTATTCATTTACAGAAAGCTGACGAGGTGTTTGTGCGGGATACGTTTCTATCGAACACGAGGTACCCTACTCTATGCCCGTGCAAACAAAATACAGGTCCCAAGAGTCTGATGCACCCTTTTTATCGTATACCATGCTTAACATCATGGTAAAAGGCGCACAAACTCATAGACTAGTGCACAAAAAAAACCACCTCAATTGCATCAACACGGGAGGCGAATCACGCCTTTCTGACAGCCCGATGCAATGGCGGTTCGTCTGATACGCCATGTATTTTTCCTGCATGGTTCGTCACGCTTTTTTTGCGCTTATTCAATTCACGGGTAACAAGCATCCTGAAACTTGGGCACAACGTATAAGGCATTAGTAGCAATAGTCTGGGTGATCGAAGTCTCCCTTTTAAGATGCTGGATATATTGCGTGCATTACTGTTCCCAGTGAATGACATGGTGATAGTTGTAGCGCGAGAACAGAACGACGACAAAGAGACAAGAAGAAGAAGACGACGTCGTCTCCTTTTTGTCCCTTTGTCGTCGTTCTGTTCTCGTGCTATAACTATCGTCATGTCATACGAAATAGCCATAACTGCCACACTCCAGCGGATGAGTTACGGCCTGCAGAGAACATTGCTCATTTAAAGGCAGCCAGCGAATCATACCAAGTGTGCTTCCTGTAATGCACCAAAATATCTCAGTACTTTCGTACGCTCTCATTGTCATCGTAGCGTTCATCGGTACGCATTCTCTGCATGTGTTAGTTGGCTCAGCATGTAGAATATTGATCCCCAGCATGGGGCACGTCGTCTCTTTCAAAAGACTGGGAAACAACAGAAATATTCATACGTGTCCGTGACACATGTACAACGGAAGCGCTGGGCATGGCTGTGGTCACCTCAGCACGTGAAAATAGCTGGCTTGCGGTAATAATGAACTCACAAAAAGCGTGCCGAAGGTATGTAAATGAAAGGACTGGAAAAGCTACGACACTATCTGTCACTAAAAGCACCAAGTTAAAAAAAAGAAATATTCTCTGGACACCGGGACACGAGTGCAGTAGTAAACCCTCACGAAGTTGCGGTCGTTCGCGTTAAGATTAGCGTTCACCACAATTTTCTTTTGTACCACACACTTTTCACCACAATTTTCTTTGGGGTAGTTGGTGAATAAAGCAAGCGGGATATCGTTTAGAAGTTACAATAAAATTTTGAGACAAAAGAAGACAGGTGGTCCTCGAACTTTAAAGAAAGCTCGAAAAAATGTACTTGATTTCGTTTATTCCAACCTTTATTTTGTACGCCAGAAAATGCTTAAGGTTACTTTAACTTTAAACACTTTCTTTATTCAGTAAAAATACAGTGCAAGTAAAAAGTTGATATAATACAGAAGGAGGTCCCAAAGTAAAAACTGTCAGGGGGACCTCCTGTGAATTCATGTATAAAAATATAGAACAAGGATTGGCAACTAAGGAAAAAAACAGCAAGCGAGTAAAACAAAATGAACGTAATGAAAATAATTATTGAAACTTATGGTAGTTCAAAATATTTACATGTAAGTGATAAAACAGAAGATAACTAATTGGAATAAATGACTATAACATAACACATACATATCACTAACTAATACAGTGTCACTTCAGAACCTATACACATACACATAAATGCATACAACCATATTTAAACACACACACACACACACACAAACACACACACACATATATATATATATATATATATATATAAATCCACACATATATCTACACATACACATACCCATATACATACACATCTACACACACATATATTCAGGTGTCGCATGTTGTTAGTAAGAACTGTTTTAGATGCTATCGGAAACAATGTATTGAGGGGCTTGATTTAACAATTGATGGTAGTGAGTTCCAGAAAGAAATTGCAGAAAATAACGCTGTCATTTTGCCGTAGTTAGTTCTTACTTTTGGAAGCAGAAGGTTACTATTTTCAGAAAACCGTGTGTTATTACTATTGTGGAGATGTGTGAGGGGAAGTATATCAGTGGGAATGTCACCGACTCTACTTCTGAATAATAAAATTCCAAGTTTGAGTTGAAAGGTGGAAATGAACGGTAGAATTTCGAGAGTGCTAAAGAGGGGTACTGCTGATGCTGTGTAGGAACTATGTGTGATAAATCTGACTGCTCTTTTCTGAAGGTGAATGAGAGATGTTAGGTGTGTCGCGTAGGTATTGCGCCAGGATGAAATGCAGTAGGTTAGGTGACTGTTAATGAAAGCATAGTAAAGCGATTTTAGAATGTGTTGCTGAAAACAATGCCTTGGGCGAATGAGTATGCGGATGCCAAAAGCAGTTTTCTTGTCGACAGAATTCACGTGAATGTTATATTTGAGTTGAGGGTATAATGTTACACCTAGAAAAGTAGTGAACTTTGATGGGGTGATGACGCAGTTATCAATGAATATTTCGGGTGAAATCGAAACGCTTTTTTGGGACGAGTGAAATTACATAAAAGTTGTTTTAACAGGGTTGATTATCAACAAGTTATTTTTGCACCACGAAACAAGTTTCGCGACATCAGTGTTTAATTTTGCTAGTAGATTGTTAAGATCTTTGTCACTAGAAAATATCGTGGTATCGTCAGCATAAAGGATGCAGTCAGATGAGTTAAGTGATGATGGTAAGTCGTTAATGTAGATAAGAAACATGAGAGGTCCCAGAATTGAGCCTTGTGGGACTCCCTGGTTAGTTATTATTGGTGAGGATAAAACACCACCATAACTGACAACCTGGATTCTGTTAGCGAGGTAGCTTTGTAAAAGGGCTAAAGTAGGCCCAATAATTCCCAAGGAATTAAGTTTAGCATACAAAATAGATAATAGGTTAAACTATTATCTATTTATTATCGATAAAGGTTTAGCATACAAAATAGGTTAAACTGAAGTACGCGTTAATCTGATTTCCAAAGCAGAAAAAAAAATGGCAGCATATTCACGGGGGGGGGAGGCGCTGCGGTCCCCGAGGTGAATGGACGCTCTTCACGTCGGCTCCGTTCTCATAGAATGATTTGTCGAAAAAGCCTTCGACAAAGCATCGCATACGGCTATCTTACATCAGATCTGCCAATTAAGCTTAGGATAAAGAGCTTATAACTATGTCAAGGACTTCCTAACAGACAGAACGGCATCCATCGTAATGAGACACCGGAGATCTGAGGAAAGGCTTATGGGCAGTGCTGGTACCCCGCAGGGTTTGGTCATATCTCCAATGCTTTTTAATCTCATAATGATAGGACTCCCGGCGCGGCTCAACTCAATATATGGAATACATCATTCTATATATGCAGATGATATCATCATCTGGGCGTGTGGAGGTAGTGACGGAGAGATAGAGCAGAGACTACAGGAGGCCGTCACCACTATTGAGGAGTATCTTGAAGGTACTGGCCTCGAGTGCTTGCCAGATAAATCCGAATTCCTCCTCTATCGCCCCACGCTTAAAGGCAGACCACCCAAGGGATAAAATCAGGACCGTGCTTATGAAGAGATCCAAATTCACACCAAAAACGGCAGGACTATTCTTATAGTGCAACAAATCAGTCCTTGGACTCATCATCGAGCCTAAGGGTACAAACGGTGAAACCATCAAGGGGTTAGTAACCAAAGTCACCAACGCAATACGGCTTAGCAAGAGAGTCACAAACAAACACCAAGGCATGAAAGAGGCTAACGTCATCAGGCTTATTTATTCATTCGCCATAAGTCACTATACATACGTAGCGGCATATCTAAACTGGTATGCAGCCGAAAAGCTCAAAATCAACGCACTCATACGAAAGGCGTACAAACACGCTTTGGGCCTTCCAGATAGCACCAGCAACGAAACACTGTTTCTAGTGGGCTTACATAACACCTAAGAGGAGCTGAGAAGCTGATAGAAGCGCAACAGATTGCGCAGTTGGAGAGACTAGCCAGCACGCGCAAAGGACGGTGTGCTTGACAAGTTGGGGATAAATTACCATAGGCAACAAGGAAGTAAAGTGTCGGTTCTAAAGGTGATCAGGGAAAAGATCCAGGTCCCCAATCTGCCCAAAAACATGCACCCTGAATTTAATCAGGGCAGAAGAGAAAGCCGCGCTAGAACTCTACTTAAGGCCTACAGCAGAGACAATGAGGCGTTGTTCGCAGACGCAGCGGAGTACCCTAGTCACAAATCCTTCATTGCGGCAGTAATAAACACTGACTGCAAATGCGTAAACGCGTGCTCCATACGCTCGGATAATTCAGAAATCACGGAAGAGGTGGCTATTGCACAGGCCATAATTTCCCCAAAGTGTAGGTATGTCATCAGCGACTCGCAGTCGGCCATCCGTTACTATGCACGAGGAAGAATATCTCCCGAGGCAGCCAACATACTCTTCCCATAGGGAAATCTCATATCATCCGAGGAATTCGAAGAAAGGTATAATATATGGTTCCCAGCCCACACCCGGTGTTCGTCCCTCATTCCCAACCTCAACGAGGAGGCTCACCGCGTATTGCGAGGTCTCTCACACTGCACCCGCAATGGAGCTTCACATGAGGTACTGGGAGGAGATGAGTGGAGGAAGAGGGAAAGAATGTTTCGGTTCCGCGACATTATCCAATTTACCAAAAATCGAGGCGCAGATTTTCACCACCTAGCTCCACATTAGACAGATCTCAGGACGTTGACTGGAGGCGACTTCAAACTAGAACATTTCCCAACCCTGTACCTAAATCGCATCTACCCCGAACTATACCCAGATGACTCGTGTAAACTATGTAGCATGAGACGCGCCACCCTAGAGCATATGTTATGGGAATGCCCACAGATACAGGATGCCAATGCAGTCTCCCCAGAACAGCTTGGGGCGTGGTTGAGAGCCGCGCTGATCAGCTCAGATCGGACAGATCAAATATGGGCCATCCAGCGAGCACGGGAGGCGGCTGAGAGGCAAGGACTCTCCACCGCCCCTGGCGCGGCTTAGGCCCACGCCTCAATCCGCTCGTTAAATAAAGTTTGCTCACTCACTCATATTCACGGGGTGAATGATGGAGAGTGGGCGGAGGCATCCGTCCGTCTATTCGTTCTTGCTTCCGTCTGTCCATGCGTCCGTCTGTGTAACCATTCGTGTGTCCGTCCGCCCGTCCGTGCGTGCATCTGTTCGTGCGTCCACACGTCCATCCGTGCATTTGTCCCTGAGTTCCTCCTTGCATCCACCCCTGCGTCCGTCCATGCGTCCATCCAGCCGTGCAGCCATCCGTGCGTTCGTCAATGCATCTGTCTGTGTGTCCGTTCGTCCATCTAGCCCACGGAGGAAGAAAAAGTAGGAGAGGCCCTGACGTCACTTGTTGTGAAACTGCGATGAATCCGGAAGTCGGCCATACTAACTGGGCGAAGTCTCCTCCCTTGTTTACATCCGAATCTAAAGCAGAAACAACGACTCTCTATCCGGCTCGGAAAGCACGTGGGCTGCGTAGCACCTGTGTCGTGATGATCCGCAACTAATGGAACGGCGCTCATACTTCTGAGCCAGCGTAACACCTTCGGCGAATTCATTTCGTCCAAGTAATAACAGGGAGTAACGGATCACCGACAACGAAGCAACTACAACAGAATGCGCGCTAGATGGACAAACAACGGTGAGTGTTTTCACGTCATTAATTCAGCAACTGTACAGACAACACGATCGGTCGTGCGCCTTCTACGGTTGCGTTCCGCCACGCGGCCGACGCAGCGTGCGGCCACTGTGTCCGTGTTCCGCGTGAAACTCACCGGCCTTAGCATTTTGCGACCGTGGTGACTTAGAGCACGGTGCAAAAGTCACTTGAACGCGGTTGCTGTTACGTTGAGATTACTTGGAAAGCTGGTGAAGAGTGTACGAACCGGAACAGAAAAGGTGCTTTAATACGCATATGCAAGTTGTTACTGTACACACACAACACGAAACTACGTATGTGCACATGGTCCTCATGGCGTCTTGCGGGGCTCAACAGCGTCGTCCGTAGTCACAAACAGGAGCACTGCCCAACCATCACTGACTTGCTAAGCATTCATCATCGTTCCGCTTCGTCACGGTACCCAACGCAATTTTGCTGAACACTAATTCATTCATCCGCGTCATCCGCCGCACGACACATTGACACAAACAACTACAGACATGGATATGCACTCGTTTTGCGCACTGTTGAATCCCCGTGATGGACAAAGGGGTGGTTTTAAACGTTGCTTAGGGTACAGTAACTGCCAGGACAACACTGCGTAACCAATAAAGCGGCGCAGATTACGGATATTGTCCGCCACGGCTCAGCACGAGACCTGGGGAGGCACACCTTCCACCGCCAGCCGCGGCCGCTCAATGCTATGCTCCACTGCGCAACACGTAACCATAACAACATCGCGATTGTGCCCAGTGAATATGGCCGCCATGATGTCGATTCCGCCACATTTTTCACGCCGCGTGCCGGCTGAGCATGCCCTCTCCTACCTTTCCTTCCTCCGTGATCTAGCCAAAGCACCAAGTACCACGATCTCACATCTTTTCATGATATATTGCGTATAGCAGCACCGCCATCCAGCGGACATTCCAAGGACTAAACGAGAAGTTGCACACGCACACTTTCTAATGGCTTGCGCTTTGTGTCTTCTTCCCATCTTTAACTACCTCGAGTTCTTGGTATACACTAGTACACTGTATTCATGGCACAGTGGCCCAATGCTTGCTAAACCTTTCTAAGAACAAGGAGGTTACGCCCAGCGAGTATAACGTAGATATCCTTTCTTGTCAGTTAGTGCTCATTGTACATGCCAATGGCTGCTAATGGGAAATAAGAGACACGAGAATTTGGCTTTTATTTAACGCACACGCTGCGAATTTTTTATTGTTCAACAACGCACAACAGAAATCTCCCACCGGCAACATTTTGCAGGTGAAAGCGTGAGATATGATACGTAAGACGACGAGAGATGAACGGGTGCTGCTTTAAGGAGCTTCGCCCCTAAAACTTGGTTGATCCCTCCGTCACAGGAATTGGCACAACGCCAAAGTGATACCTATCTAGGCAGAAATGGCCTAATGTTTTATAATATGTTGATACAAGAGAGCTTGCACAATATCTGCTGCTATTTGAGAGTCATATCACCGTCTAACATAGAAGCATCCACGCTGACGCTTGGTGATACACTTGTATCCCGACCACTGATATCCACGATGATTAATTAAACAAACCCTTCCAGTCTTAGGTGCTTGTAGTATCTGCACGGTAGACGCAGAATCGAAGAAAGCATAGTAAGAGCAAGAAGAGCGCCACTAGTAGGACGCAAAACTTGGGCTAAGGTCACCTAATCGCGCCACGCTAAAGGTACTGATTTCCTGTTCCCTATCAGGGAGAAATACAACGCGCGTTTCATCTTTCCCGTTACCCGGGTGCCATACTTCTCTGAATGAGCATAACTTTGAAACGCGGTTACGACCGGGTGAAGCAGTCATGTGTCGCAGAGGTATTTTAGCTGTGCATGAATTCCATCAACGAAGCTGATGCTCGCGGTAAGGTTGACCTCTCGGATCGTGTTATTGCGTAGACACAATGACACTTTACACATGTTAGAAAAGGACCAAATGCGGCGGATGCATAGAAACAATGCTTTGGAGAAACAAATCGGGAATGTCTTGGGTATTAAGCTTTTCTTCACTTTACCGAGAGCACTGTGAGAGGACAGTGGTAGATATAAAAGGCGCGTTTGTAATGCGTACACAGAATGAGACCCTGGCAAAGTGGATAGCGTACCTGTCATGTCCTATCACGGACCAGATGTCGTAGGCTTTACTCCTGTCGACAAAACTTTTTTAAATGCAAAGCAATTATGAGCGAACTTCAGCGACTTTGAGCGTATCTATCTAGCCCTATCTATCTATCTATCTATCTATCTATCTATCTATCTATCTATCTATCTATCTATCTATCTATCTATCTATCTATCTATCTATCTATCTATCTAGCCGTCTACGACTTTTAGTCTCCTGGCCGTTTCGATAATCACATCGATACCAAACTTGCTATGGCATGACATGACTGTACGAAGAACATATTTTACTAGTCATAGCACGGAAATCATGACATCTATGTTATGAAGGCATTATTAACATTTCATGGTCCTGCAGCTCTAGCGGTGGTTTCGTTCACATGGAATGTTGCAAAATTGGTATGGTATGAAATGAATGCATGACCAACACAAGCGACAGACAATAACAGGAAAATCATGACATGCGTGTCTTCTAACAACATGACGACATGCCACGCTCATGATGCACTCGCGACCGTTTCTCTAGCTTCGCATATACAAAGTGTGGTATTACGGGACATGAATCGATGACAAAGCAATGGGACTGATGCAAAAATCATAATTATGAGATGCATGTCATGTAAAACATAATTACATGCCACGCTCATGATGCGCTGTTGACCATTTGGCTAGCTTCATTATACCAAATTTGGTATTACGGGACGTGAATGGAAGATGAAGGCATGATACTGGTGCAAACATGATAAACATCAGATGCGCGTCATGTAACAACATGACTACATGCTACGCTCATGACGCGCTCACTGCCGTTTCGCAAGCTTCACATGTACTAAACTCGGTATTACGCAACGCGAATGGACGACATAGGTAAATGACCCATCCAAACATGATAATCACGACATGCGTGTCTTGTAACTGACTACATAAACATGACTACATACCACACTGATGATGCGCTTGCTGCCGTTTCGCTAGCTTCCCATATACCAAATTTAGTATTATGTGACGTCATTGGATGATGAAAGTATATGACTGGTGCAAACATGATAATCCTCACACACGTGTCATGTAAGAACATGAACACATATCACGCTTTTAGCCTGCTCGTGGCCGTTTCACTAGCTGCACATATACTAAAATTTGTATCACGTGACGTGAATAGATGACAAAGGTAAACGACACTTTCAAACGTGATATTCATGACATGGAAGTCATGTACGGCATCATTTACTTCCACAATGTAACGTTGTGTTGATTTTAAAGTGACATATCAACATTTCTCATTCTTGCGTCGCATATAACCGGTTTTCACTGTACGTGGGATCTGCCTTTTTTTTAATGCAAGCATTTTTTAGCGAACTTCGGTGACTTTGAGCGTATCTATCTATCTATCTATCTATCTAGCCGCCTACAACTTTTAGCTCTCCTGGCCGTTTCGATAATGATATCAATACCAAACTTGGTATGGCATAACATGACTGTATGAGGAACATATCGGAGTAGTCATAGCATGAAAATCTTGACATGTGTGTCATGAATACCATGATTTACATTTCATTGTCGTGCAACTCTTACGGTGGTTTTCTTCACATGACATGTTGCAAAACTGGTGTGGTATGTCATGATTGCATGGCGAATACAAGCGACAGACCCTTACATGGAAATTATGACATGCGTGTCGTGTAACAACATGACTACATGCCACCCTCATGATGCGCTGGCGGCTATTTCGCTAGCCTCGCTTATACCAAATGGGACGTGAATGGATGCCGAAGGTATGATACTGGTGCAAAGTTGATAAACATGAGATCCATGTCATGTAACAACAGCACTACATGCTATGCTCATGATGCGCTCGCGGCCGTTTCGCTAGCTTCAAGTATACCAAACTCGGTATTACCCGACGCGAACGGACGACGTAGGTTACTGACCCATCCAAACATGATAACATGACATGCGTGTCATGTAACTACAAGACATGTCATGTGAGAACATGACTACATGCCACAGTCAAGGCGGCAATACATTTCGATGTGACGCGGTGCGCATGCTCGCCGGCATTCATTTCGTTGTGTCACGCCGCGTTGCCACACCGGGCGCCGGTCTTGCCAAGTACTCGCAGGTGCGCGTCGCGCTGTGTTAGTTTGACGCATGCGCGTTTCAGTGCGTCCGGCGTCCCCCCGTCACGAAATGAGGGAGACGCAGTGTTGTCTACGTAACGTTTCGGCACGATATGCAGTATGTCGCATTTTGCGCCAGTTGCCGTCGGGCCGCTCCAACGGACGCTGGTCGCGCCGGTCGCGCCTGGCGTCAGACTAGGGTGCTTGCGTTTTGCCAACTTAGCGCCACTGTGCCCAGTGTGCGCGGGCGTCAACGCTACATTGGAGTATATTTGTCCCTTCATGATGCGCTCTCGGCCGTTTTCTAGCTCCACATATACAAAATTTGATGTTACGTGATGTCAATGGATGACGATATATATGACTGGTGCAAACATGATAATCCTGACATGCGTGTCATGTAAGAACATGACAACATACCACGCTCACAGCGTGCTCGCGGGCGCTTCGCTAGCTCCTCATATACTAAATTTAATATCACGCGATGTGAATGGATGACGAAGGTGAACGACACATACAAGCATGATAATCGTCACACGGAAGTCGTGTACGGCATCATTTACCTATACCTCGAGACATTGTGCTGATTTCAAAGTGACATATCAACCTTTCTCATTCGTACTTCGCATATCATTGATTCTCGCTGTACGTAAGATCTGCCTTTTTTTCTTTGTCCACTGATTATGCGAGTTTTTAGACATCATAATTGTAATTGCAGTACGTACTCAAAGCCTTGTTTATCGCCTTAGAACGCTTTTCTGATAAAAAACTTACACATACCAAAAATGAAGTGCGTGGAAGAGCGAAGGTTTGATCAGAGATGCAATTTAATGTTTTATGGTAGTGATTTTTAAGCCCTACAAGTTTTTGTTTGTGTACATCATCAAAGGCACGTGGAGAAAGCTTTCACATACAAATAGAAAGCATCAGGAATTTGGCCAGTAGCCAGGTACTTTCACAAATTGAACTCGGTGCTTACGGGCTCAAAAAGCGCTGTTAAAAGACGATATCCGCTGCCAACTGAGATGACATTATGTTAAGCATGGTTCTCGTGCACACGCACTTACCTTGCGTCAGCACTTCGGGCGATTTATTTTGCAGTTTGGTTCTCGAAGCATTGGGTATGTATAACAGGCAAAGGTATAAACTTTATACAACTGAAAATTCTTGCCCATAAAATGTTAAACATAGGAACCTGGTGTAACGGTACTGTTTTTTTTTTGCTTTCCCTTGGAGATTCCACTAAACCTATTGCTTTTCGATGCAAAATTAGCACAGGTAGAGTTTTCATATGGAGAATGGGGCACTGAATCAATGCCAAGCAAAGTATGTATGTTCCATCACGTACTGGTGTGATACCATTTATTTTACGAACTCCCGTTCTGACTGTGACTGGTCGATAATCGTGCATTTGCTCACTCAGCTCCACATTTACATGCCTGGCAGCCTCTACTTCGCCGTAAACATTCGCAGCGGCATGGAGGCAATCTAGAAGTGTAAAAATAATTTCTGTATTGATTGAAACGTGTAGAGATCAGTTGCAGTCGGCAATGTTTAATTTACGCCTCAGAAAAAAAACCTGTGAAATTTCCTGCCTACAAGTTGAAAAACATATTTCATTCGTTCATTCATTCACTGTTTATTCAGACAAAAACAATGATTGCCTAGGTTGAAGGGACTAAAGGCAGATTACCTCTGCCTGACTAAGGTCCCTTCACCCATACATTTGCTCAGGTGAAGTGAAACAAAGGATAAAAATTTCATTCTGCTTTTGAATGAGGGGACACAAAATTCAAATATATATATATATATATATATATATATATATATATATATATATATATATGCAACAAGGAGAAAAGTACCATAGAGTAATATATTTAAAAAAAAAGAAATTGAGTAATTTTATCTAGTATGCAAAAGCACAAACAACACAAAAGAAATATTTATGATAAATAATACAATTAGGGCTTCTTACAAGGAAGGAGGTACATCCTAACTTTTTTCTTCACACTGTTTTTAGGGATATGTTCGTTCAAAAGTTCACGGACATAGCTATTTTCGTGGAGTAGATAAGGTATTTGATGTGATAAAGTTTGCTTACCATATGTTTTTCTGAAAAAAAGGCAATCGAAAACAATCAAAGCGTAGTTCATCGGGAGTATCGCTTGGGTAGCAATGCTCCATATAAGTGCCAACGGTGTTTCCTATTTCATTATTGACATATAAGCTGAGTTCAATATTGTTTAATTGGTAGACAGTAAGTATCTGAAGCTTGCCAAAAAATGAAGGAGTATGTTCTCTAGATTGCAGATTTTCTATATAGCGTACAAACCTTTTTTGTAGCCTGTCAAGATTGGTTTTTGAAGTTGTGCCCCAAACAAAAAGACAGTAATGTAGATGGGAATGAACCAAAGAATAATACAGCTGGAGCTTTAACCAGTTTGGAACTAGGGACCTAAGTTCATTTAAAACCGAAATCAATCAAGACATATTGGCATGTACTTTATTTATTTGAGGTGTCCAACTCAGGTGCTCATTAAAAAGTACACCTTAAAATTTAAACAAAGAGACTCATTGCATTTCATTATTTTTAAACCAGTAAGAAATCCTGTAATCTTCACACTTGTTTTTGCTTTTAAATAAAATAAACTTAGTTTTACTAACATTCAACTGTAGTTGGTTTGAATCTAGCCAGCAAGAGAATGAGACCAGGCATTCATTCGCTTTCTTCTCAAGATATTTTACACAGCTGCCAGAGAAGAACAAACTTGTATCATCTGCCTACATAACTGTAGAAGAAGCCACTGGCACATAAACGACATCATTTATATAAATAATAAAAAATAGAGGTCCCAGTATGGAACCCTGAGGCACACCTAGTTTTACTGGTTTTAACTGGCAATTATACCCGTGAACACATGTATATTGTAACCTGTCTGTTAAATAGCTACGTACTAACTCTAGAGCAATAAATACCTCGAATGCCATAATACGGTAGTTTTTTGAACAGAATATCATGCTTAACCAAATCGAATGCCTTTCGAATACCTAAACATATTCCCAGGGTGCACTGCTTGCTAGCTATATTTTGAGCGATTTGTTCTTTAATGCCAAGTAATGCCATTTGTGTAGATTTCTTTGCTCGAAATCCGAATTGCTCGCAAACAAGTAATTCATGATCATCGAGAAACTTGGTTTTGCTTGTTTTATTACGTTTTCTAACACTGTCGAGAATAAGGGTAACACCGATATCGGCTGCTAAATTATTGAAATCATTGATAGGGCCTCCTTTATGTAAGATTGTTACCCTCGTAGTTTTCATAGCAGCTGGGAAAATGCCTGTAACTAGCGCTCTGTTGCACATATGTTGTAAAGGTGCCGCAAGTAAATTTGCAAAAAAAAGTTATTGGAATGGCTTTAGTTTTTTCGTTACCGGTCATAGTAGTTTTATTTAGCCCCATAAAAACAGAATAGATCTCCAATTCACTACATGGCAATAGAAATGGAGAATTCATACAAGAGGAAGCTATGCATTTTTCAACGTTTAAGTGCTTGGCGGAAGACGAATATGTACAGAGGTTAAGAAGTATGAATTGAATTAATTTGACTGTATGAGACACCATAAGTCACCAACGTGCTAGGAATGGTATTTTGTTCTTCACCAATTAGAGAACGTATTGGGTTCCAAACTTTTTGTGTCATCGGAAACAGCAAGGAATCTGTTTTTATAATATTCAGCCCTTGCTTTCTTGAGGGCAGAGTATAAATTGTTTCTCACTTTCTTATACTCGTTAAGCAGCGCTAAATCTTCTATAATAATAAATTGAAGGTACATGATATCTCATGCTTTAATTCAGATGCCTCAAAAAGCTAAGTGAATGAAATAACGTCCTCTTCGGTAAAACAGGAGCTACAGTGTTCGGCTGCTAACCAGGTGGTCACGAGCTCCATCACGGCCACAGCAGTCGAATTTCAATGGAAGCCGACCGTTAGATACGCGTGAACGGTGTGATGTCATTGCACGTTAATTGAGCAGTTAGATGAACTTGACGCATGTCATGTTTTTTTTCATCCACGCGTAGTTATCAGTCCCCTAGTAATGACTCGGTACTAATGATCCAGAAAAAGGCGAATTAACATATGTATTATCAATATATGACCAGCATAGAACCGAGTTCAAAACGGCTGCAGAGCCCGCCAATTCAGAGCGCCGCCTGCGCAGCGAAGTGGTCACTTCCCGCAATCCTGCCCAAGGTTATTACGTGGCCAAACAAAATGGTGCGCGAGTTTCAGTTAACAATGCGTCAGCTCGGCGCGCACGTGCATAGGCACGTGTTATTGTCACCGCCATGATGTTATAAAAACATGCTTTCTTGTGAAGTGCACTTACTTGAATTGACTGGCCGCGCGAACCTTGTGAGACATTCACAGGCGTTTCTAAACACGCGTTACACATCGTTATATGAGCTTACTAACTTGCTCAGTATTCATCGCACTTTTCACGTTACGCAAAATGAAGAACGCCGCCTACTGCCGCTAGAGCGACGATAACGATGCGCGAACAGAGGAACCATAAGTGTTAACTACCATTTGTGTTCTTGATTGTGCCGCGAACGAAGAGCACCCATGAGCTGCTTGGTTGTACTTAGGGCCATGCTTGATTAAGTAACAGGGCCATTTCCACACCACCGCACTCGCATTGAGACGTCTTGCACTATCTTTAAACCACACATTTCAGGTTCAGTGACGTGTGCACACTAGCGCTGCCGCACGTTTTAAGGTCGTAAAACCACACAGTCCACGCCCGACGACGAGAACACAGCAACGCTGCCGCATGTTGCATTGTCGTCAAAACACACATTTCACGTCCGGCGACGATATCACAGTTACGCCGCCACGTGTTGCAATGTTGTGAAACCACACATTTCACGTCCAGCGATGAGAACACAGCAACGCTGCCACGTGTTGCACTGTCGTCAAACCACGCATTGAAAGTCAAGCGACGAGGACACAGTGACGATGCCGCACAAAGCGTGCGCACACCACGCGATACATAGCCGGGTAACTCAAATGCTTCGTTCAGAAGGCCAAGGTTATTCCGTGACAGCTTCGCTCCGCTATCGCTTCACGCGAGCTGCTTGGGTAGTCTCCGTTGGCAGTTCAGAACTTGAACAACTTTTTCATCGCATTTTTCTTTTTTTTCGTTCTTTATTATATTCATCTACGTGCGCAAGCATGTGGCGGCTCTTTTAGGGGCGAAACTGCTTTAAGCGGCACCCGTTCGTCCCTAGTTGTAATACATAACATGTCTTACGCTTCCACCTGCAAGGTGAGGCCAGTGGGAGAGTTCTCCTTCGCGTTGTTGAACAATAAAAAAATCGCAGCATGCGCGCTAACTAAAAGCCAATTCTCCCGTCTCTCATTCCCTATTAGCAGCCTATGACATGCACATGGAGCACTGTCTGACAAGAAAGGGTTGCTACGTTACACTCGCTGGGCATAACCTCCTTGGTTTTAGAAAGATTTAGCGAGCGTTGAGCCGCAGTGCCATGATTACAGTGAACTAGTATATACCATGAACTCGAGGTGGTTCAAGATGGGAAGTAGACACGAAGCGCAAGCCATTAGAAAGTGTGCGTGTGCCACCACTCGTTTAGTCCTTGGAATGTCCGCTGGATGGCAGTGCTTCTATATGCGGAATATTTGATGAAAAGATACGAGATGGCGGTAATTAGAGGGTTGAATATATGGACGAACAGACACACAGACACATGCATGGACGGACGGACGCATGAACGGGCGCAGTGGTGGATGCACGGAAGAACGCGGGGACGGACGCGCGAATGGACGGGCGGGCGCACGAACAGACGCACGCACGGACGGGCGGATAGATGCATAGGCGGTCACACCAACGGATGCATGAACGGACAGAAGCAAGAACGAATGGACGGACGGATGGTTTGCGCCACTATCTATCATGCACCCTGTGGATATGCTGCCATTTGTTTTCGTGAGGGCTGCATCAGGTCGATCGTCAAAGGAGAGTTGGGATCGAAGAGCACTTTCTTTCGCTGCGTAGCGGCCGCTTGAGAAAGGTCACGTTATTCCTTGCCTTTGTTCTTTTATTGTGATAACAATTATATGTATGCTCTAGGCTGAATTTAGGCTGCCGGCGTTGACATCACTGACCGTATTATATATATATATATATATATATATATATATATATATATATATATATATATATATATATGAGATCTAACAGACAATAATGCCAAGGAAAGTGTAGGAGAAGTTATTAGTCCAATTGTAATGTAAATGAGAAGAAAGAAAAGTCTGTGAAAAGACAACTTCTCGTGGGCGCATCCTTATATAAATATAAATAAATATATATATATATATATATTTAAATGTGTGTGTGTGTGACGTATGAAGGCATAATAGGAGAAGCCGAAGAAGAGGAAGTGCTCAATAGAATAAACATGGCGTATGAGCCAGGCCACGTCTCCCAGTCATAGTAGCGTCACACAAGTCGAGAAAATGAAGATCTCGAAGCCATTTCACCAACCGGCCATCATCATCGAACTTCTCAGCAAGACACAGGGATGAAACAACGACCACGCAAGTGCATCCCAAGTCTACACTATGACAAGCATTATGAGAGCACCATCAGCTGACCTTGGCATCCCCAAGTACACCGGATGAGCGGACGACGTACCCGTACAGGACTGGTTCAACCTATTCAAGCTCCACACCACCGCTGCATCCTGGTCGGAACGGGAGATGATCATCAACTTTGCCGACTTCGTCATCGGAAAGGCTTTCAAATTTTACCTCAGCCTCATCTTCAAGAATGACGAATCTTGGAAAAAGATAAAAGAAGAAACGTTCACCCGTTTCAAAGAATACGATAAAGTCTGTCCACACCGCATCAGCGGAAGGTTTTTGAACTCACCCATCACAGTTACGCGAAGTCTTCCCGCAGTAAGCCTATTTTCCAAGCAATACCTCATAGATAATATACCACCACTGCACCATCATATGACTCTTCCGAAAATTTGCACGTCGCAACATACAAGGTAAAGCATCCGTATACCGAAAGGAATCTAGACCATTTCGCCAAAAGATTGAACCTAAAACCAGCTTTCCCAAGAGCAATGAAATCGGCATTTTCACTGTGTTCACTGCACCACAACACTTCAGATGTTACTGAACCACCCGAATCACTTGATTCTTCGTGTCACACACAAGGCCCAGACTGTTTCGAACGCATGACGGTATTTACGCGGGACGAGCTGGTGAATCCTTATAATACTAGCCCAGGCCCTGACGTTCCGGAATAGAGTCTTTCAACAGACATTTTCAGCCTAATCATGCAGCAAAAAGAAAAACATATACCATCAGAATCGCCTCAAGCCATGTCTGTTGTGCTCACATCATCAAGTGATAACACACATGCGAGTCAAAGCACTGTAGAAATTTCAATTCCCCCAACGCCTGCGCTTTGTCAACTGACTGAATCATTTACAATCAATGATGGCTCACAGCAATCTTGGGAGTTTTTTCATCAGTCTGTCACGCTGCTTTCATCGTAAGACAAACCCAGCAGTAGAGTTTCGACTACCGACTATATACTGATCACATCATCGCGCAAATAAACTGAGATTCATGTTCCTGAAAGATACTCATCTGACCAACTTCGCAACAAACGAGCAATTTCAACAAAAGGATCTCCAGCAACCCAAGTCACTACAACGCTTACTCGAACACAAACAGCGAACAAGTGAAACATCATCACAAGTAAATTTGTGGCTTAATCGGAAACAGCACCAAAAAAGAAGCAAAGACAAAGTCAATGCCTAAACTTCCTAACAGAAAGCAACGTCGATAAAGTTCTCTGCACCAGTCCTCAAGGCCGTATCTACGATTCAAAGAACTAAGAGAAGACCACAGAGAGCTACGAAAGAGACATGCAGCTACCACGTGTACAATGAAGGAACACAGGTATCGTATCATCAGCTTCAGTTCTCGCACATACAGTCTGCAAGCACTCGTTTTGTCTCAGCCACGACACAGAAAGCAGCGTCTACGACGGAGAACTCGGTGCCTATGACATCCGACCCTCAAATGCTACAAGGACTTCCACCCTTGTTCATTCCTCACAAAAATTGCTGTGTCATCAGTAATATCTACCTTCAAGCCGTGCTTCTGTTGGCCAGAACGCTACAGTCAACGTTGCCCACCAGAGTTGGTATAGAATTCACCAGACTGCTTCCTCAGCCTTGAAGATTCAGTGAAATTGTGGAACTCCGTCTGGACGTGAAACTATGAATTCGTGCATTATTTTGTTTGATCTCTTCTTGAATTTGTTCTATTTTGTAACCAGTGCCGCATCTTCTTTCGGGAGGAGGTAAATCATGTGACATATGAAGGCTTGATAGGAGAAGCTGAAGAAGAAAAAGCGCTTAATGGAATAAACATGGCGTATCAGCCAGGTCACGTCTCCCAGTGATCGTAGCGTCATATATATATATATATATATATATATATATATATATATATATATATATATGAAAGCGCAAGAAAAAATCCCGAAAAAGACTGCAGCATGTGGAGTGGAACGTGGTGGGGCTTCTGCACCGTGAATGTTATGAGTTACTCACCGAGCCACCAAGGAGCACGTCCTTCAACGTTCAAATTGCAAGCTATTTCAATGCTTACAAACAAATGATGCCTGAAACGTGCGTCATGAACGTGCTGCCCTACCTCCTGATTTTACCTTCCCCCTCCTGTACGAAGGCGAACGCCTCTGGCGGCTGCTCCCTGAGAACACAGCAATGCTCTCACAAAGTGACAGTTGCCTCCGAGAAGCTGTGATATCATGTGACATAGCGGCACGGTAATACCATGTGACTGAGCGATACGGAGGTGAGTGTTCGCGGTGGCGGATGGTCGCAACATTTGGCAGGAGGCATTACCTTAAGCATTGCGTGCTTTCAGAAAGCTCCCAGTTGAAAAGAGAGGGACGTTCCAGGCATACTTTTAAGGGCGAAACTCTTTATAGTGGCACCTGTTCGTCCCTCGTAGCCGTTTTAGTGTGTATTGAGTATAACATTTTAACCTCTAAAATGGTGCCGGTGAGAGATTTCTTCTGTGCGTTGTTGAAGAATAAAAAATAGTGCTCAATGTACATGCCAATGGCTACTGATGGAAAATGAGAGATAGGAGCATTAGGCTTTTAGTTAACATTATTGCTGCAATTCCCATTAGCAGCCGTTGGCATGTACATTAGGCACTATCTGACGAGAAAGGGTTGCTACGTTATACTCGCTGGATGTAACCTCCTTAGTTTTAGAAAGGTTTAGCGAGAGTTGAGCCGCTGTGCTATGAATTCAAGGAACTAGTATATACCATGAACTCTAGGTGGTTAAAGGTGGGAAGTAGATACGAAGCGCAAGCCGTAAGAAAGTGAAAGCCGAATTCGCCTGTCTCTCATTCTCCATTAACAGCCATTGGCATGTACATTGAGCACTATCTGAGAGGAATAGGTTGCTACGTTATACTCGCGGGGCGTAACCTCCTTGGTTTTAGAAAGGTTTAGCGAGCGTTGGGCCGCAGTGCCATGCATAGAGTGAACTATTATATACCATGAACTCAAGGTGGTTGCCCCGCCACGGTGGTCTAGTGGTTAAGGTACTCGGCTGCTGACCCGCAGGTAGCGGGATCAAATCCCGGCTGTGGCAGCTGCATTTCCGATGGACGCGGAAATGTTGTAGGCCCGTGTACTCAGATTTGGGTGCACGTTAAAGAACCCCAGGTGGTCAAAACTTCCGGAGACCTCCACTACGGCGTCTCTCTTTCTCAAATAGTGGTTTTGGGACATTAAACCCCGCAAATCAATCAACTCGAGATGGTTAAAGGTGGGAAGTAGACCCGCAGCGCAAGTCGTAGGAAAGTGTGCATGTGCCACCTCTCGTTTAGTCGTTGGAATGTCCGCTGGATGGCGGTGCTTCTATACGGGGAACATATGATGAAAAGATGGGAGATGGTGGTACTTGGAGTGTTGAATAGGTGGACGAATGGACACACAGACAGATCAGATGCATGGATGGACGCATGAATGGACGCAGGGGCAGATGGATGGACGAACGCAGGGACGGACGCCGGCGCACGAACAGACGCACGCACGAACGGGCGGATGGACGCATGTACCGTCACACAGATGGACGCATGAACGGATGGACGCGAGAACGAATGGATGGACGAATGCTTCGCCCCACTCTCCATCATTCACTCCGTAGATATGACAGACAGACAGACAAAGAACTTTATTAGATCCTGAGGAGCTTTCGCGTGAACCCTTATCGGGGACCCGCGGAAACCGCTGGCCGCGTCCAAGTCGGGGCTGGGACACCATGATGTTCCGCCCTTTCTTGGGCCCTCTGGATAGCCTGAAGTTGTGTATGGAGCGATGAGCTCCGCAGGGCTTCTTCCCAGTCGGCTTCACTGGATAGAGGGCCAGTAGGTAACGCGGGGCATTGCCAAAGCATGTGCGCTAAAGAACAGTAAGTTTCGTTGCAGTCCGGACAACTTGAATCAATTTCTGTTGAGATACGACTCAGGAATCCCCGCGAGGGGAATGAGCCTGTCTGGAGCATTCTAAGTGTGACTGACTGATGCCTATCTAACTTCGGATGAGGAAGAGGATAGGTCCTTCTACTAAGCCGATAGTGAGATGTGATTTCGTTAAAAGTAAGAAGCGGATCGTTAAACTGGATTTCATCCTGTCCCCATAAGGCCTCCATGCCGCCGCGGCGCGTGAGATCTCGCGCACGGTCATGGGCAAGCTCGTTGAGGTTAGGTATGGTCCGATGAACGTCTGCACCCATATGGGCGGGAAACCAAGAGATCAAGTGAGTGCCAGGGTTTGTTCTTTTTTCCAAAATGGAGGCAGCCTCTCGCGCTAGGTTACCCGATTCAAAAGCTTTGATGGCCGCTCGTGAGTCTGTAAAAATGTTGGTGTGCGAGGGGTCGGTCATAGCGAGGGCTATGGCGACCTGCTCCGCGATAGCACTAGTAGCTAACCTAGCCGAGGCTGAGGAGCGTAATTCTCCGTTGCCGTCAATGACTGCCAGCGCGAATGTGCAAGACTGGCCATACTGAGCGGCGTCGACAAAGACAGTCGATTCACGATTCTCGCCGACCTTTTGTAATATTGCTCGTGCACGGGCTTTTCGCCTCCCTACATTGTATTGTGGGTGCATGTTGCGAGGGAATGGGCTGACCGCGAAGGTCTCCCGAACCTCCCTGGGTAAGGCGATTTTGCGTTCATTAACCATTGTTGGGGCCATGCCAGCCGAGTCTAGAATGCGTTTCCCAGCCCTAGTTGACGAGAGCCTGACCACCTGGGCAGTGACCTGCGCTTCGATCACTTCATCAATGTCGTTGTGCATACCGAGTTCGCTTAATCTCTCAGAGCAAGTGGTTACCGGCAATCCCAGTACTTTTTTGATGCTCTTTCGCATGAGTGTATTTAGCTTATTTTTTTCCGTTTTGGTCCAATTAAGGGCCGAAGCTACATAGTTAATATGGCTCATTAGGAAGGCGTGATGAATCCGGAGTAGGTTGTCTTCACATAGTCCTTTCCTGCGGCCTGATACTCTGGCGACGAGTCTCAGCATGTTTTCAGTTTTGGCCGTGATGTGCATGATAGTTTTGGTGTTACATCCCCTCGCGTCGATAAGTAGTCCCAGAATTCTAATTGAATCGACTCGTGGTATGCGCTGTCCATTTTTTGCAAAAAGGGCGATGGGAATTTGGTCCAAATGTGGAACTCTTCTAACGCCTTGCCTGGCCGGCCTGTACAGCAATAGTTCCGATTTGGTTGGGGACAATTGGAGGCCTGTGCCTTCTAGGTAAGACTCCGTTTCGTCTAGGGCTGATTGCAGCGCGTTTTCTACTTCTGCGAGTGATCCTCCCGGGCACCAAATCGTAATATCGTCCGCGTAAAGCGAGTGACCTACATTGGGCAGGGAGCTGAGCCTTTCCGATAAGCCTTTCATAACTATGTTAAATAACAAGGGAGATATGACTGCTCCTTGCGGGGTGCCTCTGGCCCCAAGGGTGAATTTATCTGATTTATGTTGACCGATCGTGATAGTAGCCGTTCTATTCATCAGGAATGATCTTACGAAGGCCTGAAACTTTGCTCCCAGATGTAGGTTGGCTGTGGCCTGCAGGAGAAAGCGATGAGATATGGTGTCAAAAGCTTTGGTTAGGTCAAGGGCTAAGATACCCCTTACATCCCTAGTGCCATTATCAAAAATATGCTTCTTGAGGAGTAACATCACATCTTGTGTGGAGAGGCCGGGTCTGAAGCCGATCATGTTATGCGGGAATAGATCATTGCGTTCTATGTAGTCTGAAATCCTATTGAGGATCGCATGCTCAGCTACCTTGCCTACACAAGAGGTTAGTGATATCGGCCTTAGATTGTCAATATGTAATGGTTTACCCGGTTTAGGAATAAGCACAATCGAGGCCGCTTTCCACTCCTCTGGGATGCTTCCACTCTCCCAACTCTTGTTGACCTCTTTCGTAAGCAGCTCAATGGATCGGTCATCCAGGTTCCTTAGCAGTCTGTTTGAGATGCCATCCGGACCTGAGGCTGACCTGCTATTCAAGTTGTAAAGGACGGCCCTAATTTCAGACTCCGTGAAGGGGTCATCGAGCTCTTTTACCGTGTCACATTCTATTTCGGGATACTCCTCTGAAGTACCTGCGCCTAGCGGAAGATATCTATTTGCTACCTCTTTTAAGAGTGTTTCTTCTGTTCCGCCCTCTTGTCTGTGCTTGTGTATGAGACGGCACAGTGCCTGTCTTTGATTGCCTTTCGTCTGCGCGTCATCAAGCATATGTTTCAGAAGATTCCATTTTCCACCTGTCCGCATGCGCCCATCGACTGCTGCACAGACCTCATCCCATTGCAGCCTAGTTAACTCGGTGCAGTACTGTTCAATGTCCCTGTTGAGTTCCGCAACTCTCTTGCGCAACCTCCGGTTAAGCCTCTGCGTTTTCCATCGCCTCAAGATAGAGACTTTGGCTTCCAAGAGATGTGCAAGGTGCGGATATGCTGCCAATTTTTAAAGAGGTCCTGGCTATTCATATCAAACACTTACTTCTGCTGATCTTGTTTTCAGCATTACCAGTGAGATGGCGCAATGAGAGCGCGTCGCCACATCGCGCGGGGGCACGCGCTCTAATCTCCTAGGTGTACTTGGCCCCGCTTAGAGGAGAAGGGATGCGATCTTCGCGCGCCCTTATCTTGCCAGGAGGATTGTACGTCGTGGCTGGCTTTACCTCTAATGATTCCGTTGTAGTTACCGGGCGCACAATGATCACTGCAATCACTGTAGTCTCCATTTGCGAAAAGCGCTCGCATTTCGGACACAGCGAAGTAACAACTGAGACGCCTATTCGCATGCATCTGTACCTGAGAGCACGTTCCGTGTGTCATTTGTGCGTGAGAATCGCGGGATCGCTTTGATCTGCTTTCCATTGTGTGCGTGACCGTCCAATTTGTTGCTATCACGTTCATTGCTTCCCCTTTGCGGCAAAGCTGTGACTTTTTTCTCTCCGGGTGTTCTCAACACTTGGTTATATTCTGTGCCAAGAGGGAGGAGCTGCCCGGAAGATTTCAAGTTAAACGGTGGTACCCCTTTGTTCTCCGACGCCAGCGTAGCTCCCGCTGACAGGTTCGCCCTCCGCGGTCTCCTGTCACCGTGAAGCTCTCGCCGAGTGGTGCCCCGTCCTAAGCGTTCTTCGACCGATTCCCAACTTTCCTACCCTCTTTTTTACGTCTATTGTCTGTCCTATCTCTTTACCTATTCCCCACGATTCTTCTATCCCTTCGCACCACCCCTACAAGGCACTTAGCCGTGTCGCCCACGAGCAGACAGAACGAGGGCCTTTTTCTTTTCCTCCAAGAATGGCTATGCATTTGAGGAACGCCAAGCGTGGTCGTTTCGTAATCAGAAAGGCTATACTGAGAGTGCATGTGGTGCCGATCAGCACCATAGAGGGTCTGCACGTTCCTTTAGCAATATATTGATTTGATGGCAAACAAAACATCATAATCGAAGTCATTCTCTAGTCGAAGTGCTCCATGAACGTGAGCTCCATGGTCTGAAGTATTCAGTTCAAAGTATATAGCTCGAAGAGACAAATGAATGAATAAATCAACTTGATTTAAAGTTCGGCAGTTTTACCGGGTGTGGTGGGGGAAGTGGGGATTAACTCCTGGCGCTTCCCACTCTCCGTCGATTATGATGGCGGTGCCCCAGGTGACCTCTCGAAGTCCTTGCGCCCGGGTGGCATCTTCAGCTTGCCGGACGACTCAAAGCTGGTCGGCCAGCTCGACGAAGAAATAAATTATCGAATATTGCTTTTATGAATCAAATTAGCACTGTTAAAAATTCGCACTTTCGAGTGAGAAAGCATTTCATTCCTAAGGCCAGGAGAATGCATTCTTCGCCAGCGCTAAAGAATGAAAGAGTGCTCAGGAAAAAAATTTGGCAGATCCCACGTACATTAGTAATAAATAATATGCGAAGCACGAATGAGAAATATTGATGTCAACTTAAAATCAGCACGGCTTTAGGAGGTAGAGGTAAAATTTGCCGTACATGACTTCCGTGTCATGATTATTATCATTGTATGTGTCGTTTACCTTCGTCACCTATTCACGTCCCGGGATACCAAATGTGGAGCTAGTGAAACGGCCGCGAGCACGCTTTGAGCGTGGTATTTTGTCATCTTCTTACATGACACGCATGTCAGGATTATCATGTTTGCACCAGTCACATATTTCATCATTCATTTACGTCCCGTAACAATAAATTTTGTATATGTGGAGCTAGCAAAACGGCCGAGAGTGCATCAAGAAGGGCCCAATATACTCCAATGTAGCGTTGACGCACGCACACACTGGGCAACGACGCTACGTTATCAAAACGTGAGCACTCTCTAGACTGACGACAAGCGCGACCGGCACGACCAGCGTTCGTTGGTGTAGCCCGACGGTCACCTGCGCCAAATGCGACAGGCTGCATTTCGCACCGATGCCTTACCCAGACAACACTGCGGCTGTGGCGGCTGCATTTCCGATGGAGGCGGAAATGTAATAGGCCCGTGCGCTCATATTTGGGTGCACGTTCAAGAACACCAGGTGGGCGAAATTTCCAGAGCCCTCCACTACGGCGTCTCTCATAATCATATGGTGGTTTCGGGACGTTAAGCTCCACATATCAATCAATCAAGCGTTGATGCACACGCCAACTGGGCACAGCGACGCAACGTTAGTAAAACGCGAGCACTCTATAGTCCGACGCCAGGCGCGACCAGCGTCCGTCGGCACGGCCCAGCGGCAACCCGCGCGAAATGTGACATGCTGCATTTCGCGCCGATGCGTTACTCAGGCAACACTTTTTCTCCTTTTTTTCGGGACGGAGGTACACCGGACGCGCTGAAACGTGCATGTGTCAAAGCAACTAAGTGTGGCGCGTGCCTGTGAGTATGTGGCAGGACCGGCGCCTGGCGTGGCAACGCCGACGTAACGCAACGAGATGAACACAGGCGAGCACGCGCACCGCATCACATCGAAATGTATTCGCACCTTGACTCTGGCATATAGTCATGTTCATACATGAGAAGCATCCCATGGTTATCATGTTTGCACCAGTCACATACCTTTGTCATCAATTGGCGTCACGTAATACCAAATTTCGCTTGTGTGAAGCTAGCAAAACGTTCACGAGCGCATCACCAGTGTGGCATGTAGTCATATTCTTATATGACACGCATGTCGTGATTATCATGTTTGGATATGTCATTTACCAATGTCATCTGTTCGCGCCGGGTAATACCAAATTTGGTACATGTGAAGCAAGCGAAATGGCCGCGAGCGTATCATGAGCGTAGCATATAGTCATGTTGCTACATGACACGCATCTGATGTTTATCATGTTCTCACCAGTATCGTACATTCATTATCCATTCATGTCCCGTAATACCTAGTTTTGTATAAGTGAAGCTAGCGAAACGGCCGCCACTGCATCATGAGCGTGGTATGTATTCATGTTGTTACATGACACGCATGTCATGATTCTCATGTTAGTGTCTGTCTCTTGTGTTCGCCATGCAATCATGCCATACCATACCAGTTTTGCAACATGCCATGTGAACAAAATAACTGTAAGAGCTGCAGGACCTTGAAATGTAAATCATGACATTCATGACATACATATCATGATTTTTATGTTATGACTAATCAAACATGTTCTCCATAGAGCCAAGTTATGCCATACCAAGTTTGATGTCGATACTAATATCGAAACGGCTAGGAGAGCTTAAAGTCATAGCGGCTCGATAGATAGATAGATAGATAGATAGATAGATAGATAGATAGATAGATAGATAGATAGATAGATAGATAGATAGATAGATAACCTCAAAGTCGCCGAAGTTCGCTAAGAAACGTTTCGCACTCAAATATAAACATAAAACATGCTATGAAGAAGGTGAAATTAGAGTTTTCTGATGGCCTAGTTTTTGATGAAAGATGCCAGATATTAAATTTATCTTCTTTCTCCCACCTTTCATTCGCCCTAGTTTTTAAGAAAAAAACAATTGAGGACACAGTAAGAGATTACTCTGTTTCTTACTCCCTAAGAGAATATAGGCACGATTGAAGGTAGTTTTTCGCATTTAAAATGCCCACTTTAGTTAGTTTTCGTTTACAGTGATTTAAACACCTGAACCGGTTAGTTGATAGGTTGCGCTTGTGCTTGCCACGGTGGTAGCCCTCGCTAGCGCTACGTTGACAAGCTGGTGTAGATGGCGCTCAAGTATGCAACATATATTTCCCCAATGTGAAACCTTTATCAGAGGATTAGACAAAAATGATTCATAAAGTTAGAAGGCCATCGCTGCAATTACAACTCATGTTCGACAAACATTACACCTTAATAGGTTCTTTTTACAGAATGATTTCGAAACTTGGCGTGTGTGTGCGGTAGAACAGTAGGTTTCCCTCAAGGTGGGTGTTCTTGATTGCTATTGGAATCCTGATACTTATTCTTTGCATTCATCAGGTCAACGCTGCCGATGTCAGTGTTTTTAGCGCTCTGTCATTGAAGTTACCAATCTCGGTTCTTGCCTTTCTTGGGTAGATATTAACTGTCGATCTCCAGTGGCGCATACCTGCATACTGCTGCCCGTAGGTATCTGTGACACGTGCCTGGAAGAAAGAGTTTTATGACGCGTGTAGCTCTATTCTCATGTTATTCTAGTTATCATCAGCCACATGTATTTGTACAATCATTTTAAGCTCTCTTACTGATAATCATCTACCCGAAATCAAGGAGGCGATCCTCACAGCACCCAGACGTGGCCGGACGGACGGACGGACGGATGAACAGACAGACAGACAGAAACTATCACAGCACACACAGCCATCTTAGAAAGGCTTAGAATAAAAAAATAGGAGGCAACAAGCTCAGTGCAGCGTGCGTGACCGCCCCGCAATTGAAAGGCGTTCGCAGAAGGCCGCTATTCTGAAAAAGCACAAATTTGCCTCCGCCGCTATTCGGGCTGACGACAACAGCCCAATTTATTAACTATCCATGCTACCTTCCTTATACGTCACTTATCTTTATTGGCGACGTCTGAGAAGTGTTGTTTGATGGTCACAAAGTATTGATACTAGCTTCATTTTATCTTCATCGTTACCACCAGCCTGCCTACGCCCATCGCATGGCAAAGACTTTTGCTAAGTTTCGCTAATCAGCCTATTCCTGTGCATGCTGCGGCCGCATCTTTTTGACAACTTTTTATCGTAGCCTGCCAGCCAGCCTTTCGGCTTAGTTCTATTGCTTTTATAATACTTCACTGCAAACACAAAGTTTTATAAAAGTAAAGGGGTCATTATGTATTTTTGGTAGTCATCCACTTTTAGATACCACAAGGC
This sequence comes from Rhipicephalus annulatus, assembly GCA_013436015.1. Taxonomy (NCBI): domain Eukaryota; kingdom Metazoa; phylum Arthropoda; class Arachnida; order Ixodida; family Ixodidae; genus Rhipicephalus; species Rhipicephalus annulatus. The sequence goes on from WOVY01000708.1 coordinate 448,775, forward strand.
ATGAAGTTATGTCATTTTACTTGGAACATAAAGTTAGCGTCGATATCACTGCAAAGTTATGCCTATTGGAGACCTCATTATTATAAAACATAAGCAGAAAGTTTTTTGAGTATCCTTCTTATCACAGCAACCAATAAGTTTGTGATGAAGATGCAAAAAGGGCAGGCTAAGTAATCATCGTTTCAAGAAGCTGTGTTATCAATAGAAAACTCACTGTAAAGCCATAAGTTATATATAATCTCTCAGTAACTTGTGGCTGGAATAATCACATTTCTGTTCTTTTACTGTGGTAAGAAGTGTAAAATTCCTAACTACGCAATTGAACAGCAGATATGGCTGAGTGCTCTCATTTGAACGGCTAGTGTATATTAGTTGTGAAGTGGCGCCGTGGACGCCATGATTCGGGAAACACTCGGGAAAAAATGTCGCCGAGCACTGATTGCATCCCGGGAACTGTGAAGCGTAGCCCACGCCTAAATTACTTCTGGCAGAGTCCAATTATGGGCCCGTCGCCTTACATTAGAACGCACTTCGTTAGTATTCAGGAGGCAGTGCGAATTCGCATGAGGCGTGCCAGGAAACGCCAATGCTGAAAAAAAAGAACGTGACCAGTGACGCTTCATTCATTCCTGAAACCCAATGGAGGTTTTTATTTTAGTTGGAAAGATAAGGACAAAAATTATAACCAGCACAACATTCTGCAAATTACCAACGCGTTCAGGTTATGCATCGATTCCAGCTGTTCGGGAAACATGGTCGCTTGAAGCAAACATTTCGTCTAAAGCACCGGAAGCTTATTTTCTTGACTGCATGTAATAGGTCCCCAGGCTTGTTTAGTGTCTTGTGTTCTCTCCTGGTATTTTCAGTGGGCGAAGCTAATCTAGTTTTTGTTTTAACTGTTTTGCTTCCTTGTGAATAACTGCCTTGTCTGAAATTTTCGTTTCTTTTCACACTTGAAACGATTCAAACTCACGCTGGAAGTAACGTACGATTGCAGAGACGTATGACGTGTGGCTTAATCCGAAGAATACAGATGTGTATTAGCGATCGATATTGCAGATTCCCAGTGGTAAAATCACTTCCCGAATTTATGTAAGAACCCTATTCAACCAGTGTGCGTTGCAAAAGCTTGCGACAATGTGGCGTTGTCCTGTAAAAGCAGCTTGGGCTATGAAATGTGGATAACGTATGAAGTGGCTGCAGCATTATCATTAATGTGAATAAATGGAAAAAAATTGGCAGATCTCACATACGTAGAAATTGACGCTATGCGAAATATGCGTAAGGAAGGTGACCATGTTGCAATTGCTTTATTGAGCAACACGTCATGAATTGGCGCTAAATATGTGTACAAATGTTGCACGACAGCCATATGTTGAAGAGTTGCAGATGTTTATATAACCAGTTGTTTGTACTTGCGGAGCGATGCCAACTGCAACATGCGTACTAGAACAACTGAAGCTGATATGAAGCGCTGGAGCTCGCGAGGATGGTGGCCCTGGACACTGCTACATAAATCAACTTCAGCACATGACAACTAACCACAAGTGACGGCTGTATCAAAGGAGTGCGTATGTAATGTTTAAAAAATTGCGTAGGCAGCACTGCAACCTCTATTGACGTTTCACAAAGATTAGCATCTATTTGAAAAGTAAATCCCAGACCTGGCATAGCTCTGTGGTAAACTGCTTTATTTTTATGCAAAATGCTTGGGTTCAATTCCGGCTTGGACCCTGACATATAGTCTTTGTATTGATCGGGTCAATGCTACCGATGTCGGGTATTTCTTAACGCTCGAGAGTTAAAATTACCCCTGTGTGTTCTCGTCATTCCTGGGTAGATACTAAGTGTAAGTCATCTGTGGCACGTACCCGCATACCCGCGGCACATACCCACCTGTGGGTATTTGCCACTGTCTGGCGGGAAGTGTTTGACGACGTACGCGATGGCATTTTGACATTATTCATGTCTTGACCAACGCGTCGTAATTGCGAAAGCATCTTACCATTCCATGCTAATTTTGCTTCACGCCATGTTAAGGGGTTACCACGAGCACACCCAAACGTAAGCGGCTAGATAGATAGATAGATAGATAGATAGATAGATAGATAGATAGATAGATAGATAGATAGATAGATAGATAGATCGATAGATAGATAGATAGATATGCTCAATGTAGCCGAAGTTCGCTAAGAAGTGCTTCGCATTTAATATTTTTACTAGCAATCACACGTTTACATCGAAAATTCACTGAGTATATATCGACACTGTACGCTACACTAAAATATATATATTTCTGTTCAAATGGATAATTCACAGTGTACATGGCATTACTATTACATATGTCGTTATGGTAAACTCTGTGATAAACTTTGGCCTGTAAGCTAAATCTAGCTCATTGGTGTTTGGAGATACCTGGATTATTACTATGCTTCCAGCTTACCGGCCATTAAGACCAACCATTGCTCAGTGGCATAAAAAAAGTATCCATTTGGGCAACAAGGTTAGCATCTATTGTGTAATGCACATGTATAGAAATACCAGTGAAAATATTGATATAAGCTACACATCCACGTTAAAAATATCTGCGTTGTAGCAATAACTGGTCACCTAAGTCCTGTTAAACTTATGTGCTCACAATTCTAAACCATGGCAACTGTGCTTTCATGAAAAAATTTCACCCATTGTTCTTCAAAGGCTGCAAGAGTATTGATTAAATAAAGCTTCACCATTTATTTTGTATTTACTTCGGTGGCCACTTCAAACATTCAGTAAGTTTGCAAGAGATGAACTTTACTTTTCAAGTCGAAAACTTTATATGACTTATAAAAAGGTGAAAATTGACCGCATCTCACGTGCGTGTCTTCAACAAGATTAGTGCGAAAACAAAAGGGGAACGTGTGATGACGTGTCGTAGTTCATGTGATGAAGTCACCGTATAACGTTATCCTTATGTCAGAGATCACAAAAATTTGTGACAGTATCCCTTGTCATCACTACTTGGTGGGCCGATTCCGGAGCCAATGCGAAACAGGGTGAGGTGTGCAGAGCTTACAATAACTCTAATGGTGGATTCACTGCAAAATCACGTCAACTTCGGTGAGCTCACGGAGCGGAAAGCAGAAGATTCAATACATCCATGTATAAAGATATATGCTGCAAACGAGTTCTGCGGAAACCAGAAAGGTGGCGGAAGTGGTAAGATAGAAAAAGAATTAAGACAACCACCCGTTTGTAGCAAGAAGCCGCAAGGAACTACTTGAGAATTCATCAAATGAAACGCCTTTTAGTTGCCGAAAAATTCGTCCTGGTCCAGGGTTCAAACGCGTGACCAACGCATTTCCGGGGTGGTTGCTCTGCCAGTTGAACTAACTTGGAAGCCTGCAATTGACAGCGTGAGTTTAAATTCATCGACTGTTTGAAGCACACTTATAACGCAAGTATTGCGAAGAAGCTCTCTGGAAAGCCGGAATGTGGTGAAAGGTTGGAGGTAAGGAGTATTATCATTCGTTGGTAGAGAAACCGCACCAGAAAGACGTTGTTATCGGGTATTAAACCTTAAACAGGACGAGCTTTTCGGCATCTGAGAGGCTTTTTTATGAGAAATCTGTACGGATTTTCTTGTGGATTCGCGCTACAAACGGCTGATTGTGTTTTTTCTCTTTCCTAATTATACATGGTGCGCATGCTGCGCACAGCTAGAGAAACTACTGAGCACGCTCTGAATAAATACAGATATGCCCATTCAGTTGTCTAAATAGGGCATACGCCTAAGTTGGGTTTTGTGAACACAAATAAAAAATCGAACACGTCTGCACTAGAAACAAGTAAGGGTTGGTTAGAAGACTTGCGGTAGAATACTAGTGCGAAAGGGAAAATACATCGAACTAGAAGATGGATTCAACCATCCAGTCGACTGAGATGGGTGCATGAGTGAATCTTTGAGTTGTTCTTGAACAAAATGATCCCTATCGTCCACCGGCTTTTTTTCACGTTGTGGCACCACTGAACGTTTTCAAAGGTAACTTGAGTAAATAGTATGTAGTACCGCAAATGATATATGAAAAGTAGGTAAACTGAACCAATCAGAACTGAAGTATTGCTGCTGCTTATGGAACTGATTCAACACAAGTTTTAGTGTGCCTTTTTTTTTGCTCATATAGTTCAGTAAAGCATAATTTCAATGTCTGAAGACTGGTTTGTTGATATATTGTTATTGAGTGGCTCCTGGAGAAAAATCAAATCTCAGTGCAACATTAGTCACACTGTCCGATTCGCATTGTCTCGTGGAAGAACATTAGAAGTAGTAGTAGCTCATGGGTTCCGGGCGGAACAGTAATATAACGAAGTTATAATCTTTCAGGCTTAGTTATTAAAAATATATACTTTGTCAGAGAAGCCATGGTAGCCGAAAGGTAGCTACAATGCTGTAACTCTACGCATTGACCTGGATAATTCACAGCAATCGGCTCCTAAAAGTTGTTTCAAAAAACATTTTAGCCACAAAGTGTTCGACAATCAATTCTGAAGTTCTACAGCGTATTGCCTTCAAATTGCAGTTTTGTTTTGTCCATCACGTTCAATGTTCTTGCTGCACGCGGCTAGGGAGCAGATAATTACATTAAATGAGTGACCTACTTTTTAAAATTTGCGGTGCTTGCCTGGCATGCCAAATGAAAATTCACGTGCGAAAGCCTGTGCGTTTGACGAATGTAATGAAATCACTCATGTTGCCCAGCCGTCATTTCGCAAAAAAAAAGAGCTAATCTACACAATGCATATAATTTATTGTGTAGATTATAACATAAGCATAATAAGAATAAATATTTAATTATAAAAATATAATTCTTCACCGCTGCAAGCAAAAGTAAATTGCTGGCTATGCTCTTCATAGTAAAGCAACGTGTTGAACGGAGAACTACTATTAGCTTATTCTTTCACATGACAATGTTTCTTGCGACATTCATGCCATTTATCAGCACAATCTGTGCTGCTAAACACGGAGCGTAAACAAGGTTGAATGCAAGCGGAAAACTTACGAAAGAGAGCAATTAATAGGCAATACATTAGGTACGCGGTGAGGGCCCCTCATAGCGGCAGTAAGTAAAACAAGCCCGCATCATATGAGAGATCAGAAAACTCTTCGTCCGCTTCAGAGCTTCTTGTTAATGCTTATTCATGTGGTCGTCGTCAATTTTAGCGCTCCAAAACAATGCATGACCGAAAACATCGTGATGACTCTGCGATTTTATGCTAATACACGTTATAACAGCAGACCTCTTAAAGTTCACACGAAGTTCCCTGGCCATGCTAAATAGTTGTAATGAGACAGCACACGCGTTCTTTATCCTGTGCTTAACGTTTTTCCTTTTCCCCCAAGCGCGTACGCAGATTTGTACCCACATGCACTCTCTTTGCCCACGAAGTTGTTCAGACTTCCCAGAAGAATATTTCGGTGGTTGCTTCTACTCTCGTTTTTTCAGTTTTTTTTATGGTATCGCTCGAAGGATTCGTACAGAAAATAATAAGTGGTATAGCCCTTCCGTGTTTTTGTTTTTCAATGCCATACTTGTATTTCGTAAAACAAAACACTTCATAGCGTCAATTTAGTGATAGTGTTTTGGGTGTTTGTAAAACAGATCCGTGCCCACTGAAGGCTTACATGAGGATGTGCTACCACTCGCTTATCCAGGCACGCTATCGGAGCATAACATCGCTCATAATAAAAGAGTAAAGCAAGAGGTTGGGAATAAGAATAAACAGTCAGAAGGTCAGATGTGAGGTTATCGAGAAAGGAAAGGAGAAGGGGAGAGCAAAAAATGGTAGAGCAAAAGTGTTTAGAACCAACGCTTTTTTCAAACCGATACCTGCCGCATTTAAAGCGGATGCTCTAACCATGTAGCGACCGCTTTGGCGGCAACATGATTGTTTATGGGTACTCATCTCTAAGGCTTGCACTATAGGGTTCTGCAACTCGGGGCATAACTTTACCCACCACAGCGATGTTGAAATAGTGACAGCATAGGACCGCCAGACATAAAGTTATGGTAATATCTTTTATGCGAAGTGAGCTATTTACCTTTACTGCGTTCATGCTTGTAAAATACAAAAATAAATTACAAATTGTGACCAAACACGAGAAATGTAACGAGAAACAATTAAGTTCACTCAGTTGTATAACTCTAGCGGGTTTGGCATCAATAGGGCCATCTGCATGAATGTTTGTTTTTTGTAATGGTGTCCTTAAACACCAAAGGTATTGAGGAACAAAGTCATTCGTGTTAGGAAGTGATCATATGTTCTACGAATATCCTCTTATATATCGCTTTTAGCCCGTAATAGCTAATGCTAGGTCGCTCCTCACGTGCGAAGCCATGATGCTGCATTTCGCTCACTCGCATCATATAAAGGGTTCCTTTTAAATGAACAACCTTTCAAATCACGAGGCTTTGTATTTCATTTGCAGTAAATTAAGTCGAGTAACTACTCACCTATCGCAAAAAGGTTTGCTTCCATTGCAATAGACTGAAGTTTGAACGATATCATGTGTGTATAACTAAATATAGCAATGTTGCCCTACTCCCACGGGTTACAGAGAACAAAAGCTTGCAAAACGACGTATCAGTGAGTACTGAGACAGAAAGGTCGAGCGAGATTTCGGAGTGTGAAAGGCGAAAAATAATACCAATATGTACAAATTGTTTAGCAACAGCGTATTGACAGATCAGAAGCATGCTTCAAACACATAGTGTACTTTACAATACTTTGAACTGAACTAGTTCAGTAGTATGTCTCTAAAAGATAAAGTAAGCAAACCGAGTTATGTTCATGCGTGAAAAAAATGGTTTATAAGCGTTTGTTGCAACGTAAGAACCACTGGGTCCTATATGTGATTGGGGAAAGGATGTTCGAAAAGTCAGGTTAACAAGGTGCTCCTAATTTTACCAAGACAAAGAAGGGCATCAAAGCAGCTTCGTATGCTGCAAGTGCACTGTGGCTGCTACTGAAAATAGTGTATTTTCAAGGCGCTTCTCAGGCGCTTTTCTGGCCAACCTGTATTCTGCAATGTCATTCTCGTCTGGAAAAGTAATAACGGTACAGTGAGGTCATTTGGCTTTGCGCCAGCATGTTTCGGCAGAGGAAGCTGTAAACACAGCAATATTAGAGTTCTCAGCACTCTATCATTACGAAAATGAAACTTCGCGGTAAATTTTCTTGTTTTTTTCGGATTAGGGCTACAGTCTACCTTGGTTGATTTTGCCTCAGCTCATTAAAGTGAAGGCAGTTTGTTCATACGCTTGACACTGTCTATTAAAGGAGCACTGACATCAAATTTACTCATGCCAAGATTTTTCAACAGCGAAGAAATATAGACGCCGCAGCTGCGATTCGCGACCTGAAACGCAACCGAGGGATGTATAACTATCCCTTTTATTGATTTATATTACTGTGATCTATAACTTTTCAAAAATGGCCAGCAATCCCGCCATTTTTAGTGGAGCATTAGCAGTAGCGCTACCTCGCGGTCACCTCCACATCACACTGCAGCTGACCACTTCTTCACAGAAAAGAGTGACGTCAGGCTAAGCTGCTCCGCAAACATTTCGTTTGCTAGGCGGACACATTCAGTCATGCGTTGTCACCTGCATCGCTGTCGTCGCCGTACAAAGTGTCGACTCGGGTTCAATACGATAGTCTTGAGCTTGGAATCCCCGCGATTCACGACGTTGCGAATTATTTTTGCTTCGAGCGACCCTTTGCCGAACAGTGATTCCGAAATGGACGCCGTTCCAAGCAGCACTGAAGAAGTGCACGAAGATGCACGCCAGCCATGTTCGCTCGTGTGTCTCAGTTAGCTATATTGGTGTGTTTCGACGTGCAAAGCATTCAGGTATACGCATGGGGTCAATGCAATACAGTAGCACGAATGAAATTCAGCAGAAAAATAGAATACGTTTCCTTCTTGTCAGGTTCTTTTTTGCGGCTTCAGATGACCCCACTTGTTCAGCTTCTCGCGGGTAATACGGTTTTACCACTTTCACGTGGACGCAGTGTACAGATGAACTAAAATTCAACTATACCTGCATGTTACTTGTTAGCGATGATATCTGACTACACGCTCTACCACTTTTCATAGCTTGTGGTCGTGTTGATGTGTAACACATACGTGATATGAAAAAACACACTCATGGCGCTTTTTCCGTGCTTCGAACTAGACGACTGCAACTCACCTGCAACTCACAACGATTCCCCACCATGCTGACCAACAAGCACATGTTTCATCATGCTCTTTTATTTCGCCATTCTTTTAAAGGTGGTTTTTATTTTGATAATTTCATGAAATCATTCAAGCCGGTGCGATTAAGATCCGACACGACGAGCCACGGCCGGACTAGACTGCACCTGCGAGCGCTAGCTCGGCCCTTGCCCGGCCGTGGACGAGCGAGTGCGCTTCTGCACTTCGGCACCAGTCGGCGCCACCATAAGAACATTCGGATCGTACACGTCATTGCTACTAGGGTGTCGTCACTCAGGATGGTATTAGTGGAATGTATCACACCGAACATGTACCGCTAGTGTGGATGTTGCAGGGCAGTCTATTTTTCGTTTTTTCTCCTTAGCTTTTTTACGCTGTTTGACATCAAATTAAAATAGCTTCCACGCGACGGATGCCGTTCAAATTTGGCCAAGAAGACCTATGCATAGCAAGCGATCAAATGATGGGCACACCTCGATCTTGAAATTTGATGTCAGTGCTCCTTTAACTTTTCAGTGCGGCACGATTGCTGAGCAGTGGTAGATAACAGAATAGCAGCAAGTGCAGGTGCCACATTAAGTTATGTATTGCGAAAGAATCGCGGCAGTTTTACCTAATAGTCACTGGGCTTGCGAAATATTTACTTCCATGCTACGCATTGAGAAATCAAATAGTATGGCGCCAGAACTAGCAATGCCCGAACTTCTTTCGCCTTTGAGGCCTCGCATGATCTTAACAAGCCTACTCACTTGGGTGTGCTCCAACTGAATATTTCTTTGTTTCGTACCTAAGCATGTGCCCTGTGCATAATGTTATTGCTATGGCGCTTTTATGGATAGTCTCAGCTAATCGTTGCCGTCATGTTCAGCACACACACACACACACACACATATATATATATATATATATAAAGAGAGAGAGAGAGGAGAGAGAGAGAGATAGAAAAGGCGAAAAGAAGAATAAAGTGGAAAGAAAAATTCCAAGGCACCCACCGGAGATTCGAACTGGCCACCCCGCCTTCCTCGGTGCGCTGTGTTAATCAACTTCACCGTGCTGCTCATGATATCAGACTTACTAAAGACACCCTATGTCAAGGACAACCTTCCGTATTTCGTATTCCCTCCAACAGTATGTGGTCCTCACGACAGGTGAGGACCACATACTGTTGCACGGTTGAACGACACCGTCATCAAGCATCTCATTTACCTGCGTCTCTATGGCCTCGCGTTCTTCATCTGAAACACGGTACGTTTGTTGGCAGATTGGACGAACATCATTGTCGGTAATAACTCAGTGCTTCGTAAAGGGCGTTCAACCGACAGTCAAACGAAAAAACGAAACTAGAATAAAATTATTTCGAAAGGGTGGTAAATACGGCCTTCCTTTCGTTCCAAAGCTTCGAATTGACGTCGATATGGTCCAGAAACTTGCCTCCAGAATTCAGTACATCGGACGCGAAGCACTTCGTGACAACCACTACAGGGTCTCCGAAGGCCACAGTGGTGCTGCGGAAAAGATTTCGGTGCTTAAAGTTGAAATTTGAGAAAGGCACCTGTGACCGTCCGTCACAAACTAGCACAACGCTCCACATACACATTGAAGCAGCAAAAAAGACAGGTTGCAGCCAGAGGTGGGTGTTATATAAAATGTGGTCATGTATATACTGACATTAGATTAGTAAGGTGTGCGTGTAAGTAGTTTATGACTGCATGAACTGCGCGAAGAAAACTGTGTATTGGCATGATATTTGAACTGGTTTCAGTGTGCTATCAAGTTTTTTTTCTTTTCCGTATTGTAAAATTTCGAGTACCGTTCTGTATTATTATTTTAATTTTTGCTGCAGAACTTTTTGATATGAAGTAGCCGAGGCAATAGGCACCTCAACCTCTCCACAGCAAAACAGTTAAAACAACAGAAGAGAACAGACAGGTTGCTCTCGGCGACCACCCTACCGTCACGGAGTTCATCAGATAAGACTTCTATTTCAACACAGCACACACCACTAAGGTTTCCAACGCATCATTAGGGTTTTAATTGGAATATATATATAGTTACACTATCACAAACTCTTTCTGAGTGAAAAAAACTATTATTCTGTTTATTGTAGTGGAAGTTGTTAGTCATGCGCACGTAACGAGTTCAATGTTTAGGGTCACATTCTCTCGAAATTTATGACGAGCGTCATTATTCAGTTGAAATATTGCTCATTTTTTGTATACCAAAAATATGTACGCCTGCAGTGCTTCGCTGACCTTAATGTCAGCAACCTAATACTCATCTGTATGACGCCCGGTGTATATCCTAACACGCCACGTACTTAAAGCAGTGTCATTGTGTTGGGCGCCCAAATTCTACGTTGATAGTTGAAACGTAAGAAGCTCCCGTCCAAACAGCACAGGCATAATAGGTATAGGGTAGGTAAGTGTACACCCTTTAAGTGATGTCAGCCACTCTATCGGACCACTCTATCCGACATAAAAATTAATGAACCTTGTCGCCAGTCCACAAACTGCCCGCCTTTCACCATCAGGCTCCGATGACACCAATGCTGTCATTTCATAATGAGGAACATCAGCCTGTGAAAACGCAACCTACATAATGTCCTCATACGTTGAAGGCTCTCGCTATCGCCGATACCTGCAGTATATGCGTGCACACTTAACAGGATTTACGCTGTTGCAACCTTCTCGATTCAGAACATTGTTTACCTCAGCATTAAAATTATAGTTTGAACAAGAGGGATCGTATTGACTGCACCATGGATTTTTTATTTGACGTTGTATATGACCTTCTACAGCACCTGCTTCTACAGCACCTGCTTTTTGAGGTTAAGCAAGCGCAGAATCCGACTGGTAACATTTGTAGATCTTAACTAGTTCCTAGTTTTTGTTGTTTTGGCATGCAAGACAAGCCTGTTAAATCTTGACCTATTATTCGTGAGTGTTGTAATTTACCTCCCATGGAGCGCGGAGTTCCCAAACCCCTGTTCAACATTTACCCTATAGCGTAACAGAGTGCATTACTGTAGTGTATTTTGTGGTGTCTTCATTCCCTGTGGTCTGTGTGAATACATGGAAATTTCGCACGCAGCGAATAAATATTGTGATCTGGCGTGGTGTCATGAAACAAGCAGGAGAAAGCACCATAAATCTTAAAGATCAATAATTTTCTTACTTGGGAAACCTAAGGTATACGTGTGGTTTTCTTGAAAAAATTATACCACATTCTCACAATTCAAACAAAATCATTGGGAGAGGAAAGAGAAAGATAATGCATGTTATAACGTATCACACCAGCAAGATTTATCATGCGTGAAACTACTTTGACACTGAGAGGATCTTTCTGTGGAACTCTACGTCATAAAATGGTGGTGGCTTACCACTGGCAACCTTTATCGCGCGAATAGACTGAACTTGTATATAGAAGATATACACATATTTTAAAGGCCCATTACTCTTGCTAATATTTCGGTTCATATTTGATGAAATTTAAAGTTTCCAAACCACGATGTGAATAGGAAAGACTGTGTATAAGAGGGCTTCAAAAATTTTAAACACGTGGGGTTCCTTAAGAAGCATCCAAACCTAAGTACACCGGAATAGAGTATTTTCGCCTCCCTAGAAAATGCGGCTGCCCGGTATTTGACCCAATTACCTGCGAATCAGCAGTCAAGCATCATGGCCTCTAGACAATTGTGGCAGGTTCGTCGTTCAGCAATGAAATAAGCAATACTTTGAAACTCTTTGCTGCTTAGTTCCATCACAGTTTCAGTGACAATTCTCGAGAACGTATACATCGTACATCTCTAGTCTTCTCCAAACTAATATTTTCGAGAAAATCCATTATATAACGGCAAACGGTACAAACATCCTGAATATTGCATTGAAAATTAGCTTTCAATAAAAAACTTGGAAAAATATTTGGAAAAAACATGGTTATTACGTTAGAGATGTTGGCCAGTGCAGGGTTTAGCCTGTGAAAGTGTTGGATATTTATGTAGTGATGGTAGGAAACCAAAAGCTAGCTATTTTTCTTGGCTAATTTCAAGTGATGATGCTTGGTTATCTTATTCATTATAATTTGTGACGATTGTTGGGCTATGAGAATTCTAATTCGGGACGTTCTTCTCTCTAAATGAGTACTAATGAGATTTATGTGGCTCGCATTTATATTACTTTTAGGCTAAAACAATTCAAAACACGCGACAGTGAAATAGACTGAAGAAGCGCTGATTTACAACTTTAGTTTTATTCCTGTCATGGGTGTATGACTGGAATAAAACCATACATGAAAGGAGGATCAGGAGACTACATGAAAGGAGGAGCAGGAGAATAGTGATGTGGAACTTTTGTTAATCAAGTATTTGTATGAGTGTTAAGAAAACTGTGAAGAAGCATTCAGTTACTTGACAAATACGCAACTTCCCTGGTGAAGAGTGCTAACGAAGGTACACTCACGCACATATCAAAGGTGATATGTACATGAGTGTTCCCTTTCACTGTGTTGTGTTTGGCGTTGTTTCCACTTTTTTGGTCCAAATAAGCACTTTGTTGGTCCAAAAAAACTGGCCCAAATAAGCACTTTAGTACGTATTTCAAATTTTCAAATTCTTGTTTTTGTCCTTGAATCTGCTTCACTGACTTACTCGGTGGCGTTTCTCATCCCTGAGTAGCTATTGCGTTGCTCTAATGGACCATTGGTTGTCTGGACTACGCATGTATGGGCCATTTCTTCCACCTAATGTTGACTGCTCGCAAATGTTACTGCATCGTGTTTGTTTTCTCACCTATTCTGCTGTCTGCTGATTCCTTATAATCATTCCTAATATTTACCGTTTCGTTGTGCATTCCAAGATTCTATACACTTTCAACATTTCTGTTCTTAACCTACGAAATCGAGCCCTATATGCCATACTTAGTAATAATGCTCAGGTAGTGCAAGCTCCATAGGGGCCCTTCGTTATTCAGCAACTTCAATTGGCTATGAATTTTCATGCTGATGAGCTGTTTATTTTAGTGAACATCGTAGCTTGAGCACGAGAAACAGTTCAATTGAAAAGGAATATACACACCCTCACTTTTCTATGTCACGGTCTAAATAATTGTGGTGAGCTTACCACATTGTAGATACAGAGGGTTTTCGTGTAAGAAGGTGTAAGTCTGCATGGGCAAAACGTGCTGCATATATCAATGGCACGTATGAGGCTCCTGTGGCGCTTGGGATATGAGCACCTTACGGGCCAAATTCGTGTGGCCGGTAATAAATAGCTCTTTTCGAACTGGTAGAACAAACAACTAGCGGTTAAAAAATAAACAGTTTGTGGATTCTACGAAATACATAAAACGTGGAAGGCAACTGAAGAAAAAAAAGCAGGAAAGCATAAAGGTCGCACTTATTCTCAGCGGTTCCAGGCAGCCGCAGCATCGTCAGTAAGTGCGCTAGACTCGCAAGAGCCATATTGACGGAATGGCTGGGTGTTATTGCGTGGGCGATTCCTCTGTCAAGAAGTATAGATGGTGGGTCAGTCATATGAGGACCTTCGAAACTCTTTCATAGGGGGCATAAATAAAGTCAGACAAAAGCTGAAAGTAAAACAAATGAGGCCTATGCAAGCCAAGATTGTGTTGTGACCAAGAAAAAAGTCAGTGCTTCAAGAAAAGGCAATCTAAGAGAAGGTATACGTGCAATCAGCCAGGAAGTGAACCATTGATTCTTTTTATTACTTGTATGTGGCTCATCTTGTTGGCTACATTTGGTGCTTCTTTTGTTCGACGTCTGCAATCTTGTCGGTAGTCATGCCCTAATCTATAGTGACGCAATATTTGGAGTCATTTTTTTCAGTAAATGGTATGCCGACACTTAAGCGGAATCTTCGCCGTCGCCACCGGCGGTGTTGTGAGGCCTCATATAAGGTTTATGTCAATAATCTCACCACCTACGTCGCATTGTTTATGCGCGAGGTAAAGCATGCGAATGCTCGCACACGAGGGCAGCTCGGCTGGTGCCTAAATGCACCGGTTTCTAGGTGGTATTTAGGGGTAGGTGAGGAGAGACGGTATTCTTTCGACCAGCTGTGGAAGACCGTATGTGAATGCGCGTTGTACGTAAAAATTATGAGCAGGCTCCCCAGACGTTCAACACTAACATGTTGAATGAGGGCTACTTCGGGCTAAATAATGCAAATTTATTCCTTTTTATTTTTTTCAGCTGGTGTCATATGGACGCAGTTTTCGCATGAAGACGTATATCAGAGCCTGCATAACGCTTTGGGGTTACATTCATCGCTATATAACGTACCTTGAGCAATTCCACATAGAAGTTGTAAGACTGAAAAGTTACTGTGCGTTTTAATTCATCAGTACTGCGCTGTCGTTCCTACGGTGTTTCAACAGAAATATTTGACTTGAAGTCACAGACAATCGACACGTGTCCTGCTGACGTGGCATAATTTATGCACGCCGACGTTTTGTGGAGCTAGGGCAGGTCGCATGTTCAAGAATTTAGAAGTCTGATTTTGTGTAATACTCCAGATGGTTGATGTATGATCCACGCATATTAGTTCTTACATTTCTCGTTAAAGTGGGGCAAAACAATACAGTCTGCTTTCGAATTAATCCTGACCTAAGCTGCTTTTGATGGCGCAAATCATCCTCGTTAAAATATCAATATAACATACGCGCGCAATACAATTCTGCTGAAGCAGAACAGTGCAGCAAGTAAAAGAAAGTAAAGGAAATACAAGAAGGTAAATTATTTTTCTGGCGTTCAAGATATGTTTGACTGATATGCGGTCATGACCACTGCAACGTCCATTAAACTAGTCCTTTTAAATGTTGCTAAAAGAACACAGCATGTTTCCCGAATTACTTTTCTTAATTTTGTCATAACATTCCCTAAATATTTTTATAACGAAAACACTCTTGGGATCTACTCGGATGCACCGTAGAAGAAGAGGCGTAGCTATAATTATTCACTCTGACCTTCACTTGTTGAGTTGTAAAAGCCCTTTTGATATTGAATTTATAGGGTATAAAGCACCCTTTGCGAACCATTCTGTAAATGGGTATTGTTTATTGTCCTCCTTAGACGCCACTGAGTAGATCGCAGATATTAGCTTCATTTATACCTGCGCAGTCTATCCATCTTCCAGTTTATTATTGCTTGGTGATTTCAACTTTCCGAGCATTAGTTGGTCATTTCTCACAGCTTCAGGACAGGAAACTTCTATATTCCGCGAGCTAATAAGGCAAATAATCATCAGCAGCAGTAGTGGCACCTCAATAGTATATTTCAATTTTCTTGATGAGCAATCGGTTCAAGATGGAATGTTAAATTATCGAAGGTACGTCGCATCATTACCTACATTGTGCTTCTGATTGAATGAATGTCCCGAAAGGACGTTATGTTACTGCCCACTTACTGGTTTCACCCCAGCTATGGCATTGTATATTATTGGCCATTTATACCAACAGTTTCTACTTTTGACGAACATTATGTCTCATTTCATATCACTTACTTAGTTATTTGGTTTCAAGATTTGTTCAAGACTTATATTTATCCTGTTATATCTTGTAAAGCAGTAGACACACACGCTCGAATAAACGAGATTACTCGTGAAATTCTGCATCTTTCTTCCCATGCAATTACGTGCATCGGGCAGAAAGAAATCATGGCCTATTTTAATGCTGGAAGTTCAGTCACACAGAGCGAAAATTTCAGCTAAAATAGCAAACAGCCGAGGTTTTTACTTCAGTCATACCTTTCCCAATATACTCGCATTGAAGAAGGGTAAGTTCTGGCCTTTTATCTTACCTCTAGATGTCTCGTCTGATTCACCTACAATTAATCGGGAAACGACCAAACCCGCTGGAGATTCGGAGAACGTTTATAGTTGCTCTGACTTATTACTCTACATTACCTTGAGTGTCATCTTTTTTATTGCAGTTACGATGTGTACATAGATCACAAGGAAGTGAGCGAGGATAGCATCATAAATCTTAGTCTCACAAAGTCTTGGCCTAAAAGGAACACAGTGCAGATATAATTTCTAATCATTCTTTTTTTTGTTACATTTTGTGCTTTTGCGACAAGCGTACCATTATTTTTTTAAATCCTTGCCTACTATGTAGTAACCTGATCTTGGAAACTCAAGGATTCTTTCCTAATTCTTATGTGGGTGGAAACCGCCAGCGTTCTCAGAGGAAAGGATCTGCAGAATATTGTCTACAACTAAACAGCAGGTTGTTTAGCTTACCCTCTTAGTTTTCACATCGCGTACTTTTTGACTCTACTGAATACCCGACAGTCGAGGTGCCGTTTGGTGTACCACAGAGACCTGTGCTCAGCTCTTTCTTGTTCGTACTTTACATATCTAATCTTGCTTATGTGATTTCTTCAAACATACATTTTTACGCGAACGGCCGGGCCATGCATTTTGTGGTTATATCACAACCCCATTATGTCCATCTAGGCAGTATGTGGTGCATTTTGTGCAAACAACGGCAGTTCATCATCAACTTCAGCAAACCAGTTCTTTTTCTGATTATCAAGGCGCCATTCTGTATCTCATTATACATATCTCTACAGCAATCAACCTCATCACAAAGTTATTCATTAAGTGAATTTGCGAGTTATTTTTTTGAATTAAATATATGGATTTCCTCGTGTTTAAATACCATACAAAAATCTATTCTATCCTTTAGTTATTTCCAGTGTATTTTATGGGCAACTTCATACAATACTGCAGTGAATGAAGACGGCATTTTCATAACAAGGTCGTTCACTTGATGAGCTGGTGAGCAGTTTCTTTTTTGCAGACATCGTAGTGAACATACGACGAATACTTTTGCTTTTGTTCCTTTGCTTATGTGTGCTATAACGTGCTCCAAAGGATAGATCTCTTGGCATCCTAAAAAGTCGTTCTGCTGTTTTGCTATATAAACCGAAGAATGTCACTGCGAATGCCCACCACTGTCGTAGTAAATCAGCTAAGAAGTGTATGAGGCGTTGAACTGTCATTTTCTGATAACACTTGTGCAGCTGTTGACATCTTTTTCCTTTCAGCAATACAAACGCCATTACTGTGCTCCGAATTTAATAATTAGAACATCTGAAAAGAACGTCAGTTTAAAAATACTGCAGAAGGCTCACCGTGCTTTAGCAAGAACCCTGTTGCGTTTATGTTTTTCGTAATATTGGTACTTAGGCACTGTGTTACCTTTATTTGCTCTTTCAGTAGCATAAATGTCTAAGGCCTCCTCGTATTGCAAATCACGTCCACTGTTTCACTGTGCCCAACTCCTTTCTAGAAGATTGTCACTGCATTTCAGAAACTGCAAACATTTTTTCGGGCTGTTTCGTGGTGCCTTTTGTGAGCGCGCATAGCCTCGGCTACGTTACCTTTGTTATTCTTCTCACATCCACCCGCCTTAGTTGACAAGCCGAGAACTCTTCTGGGAGACAGTTAACTTAAAACGTGGTAAAAAATAGTTAAAAGAACTTTCAAAAACTTCATTTCACTACGACTGCTTAAAATAACATTCTTCACTTTTGCTTGAGGTGCGGTGAGGCATGGCATAAGTTCGGACAAGCTCCGAATTCTCTGAACAAGCTATGGCGGTACCCTATTTTGAACGAACATATATCACGAAAACGTTAGCTGAAGCATTCGGCACGTACTGCGTTCTACAAATTCTTATGGATTGCCGGGTCATGAGTAAGGCGGTCGACAAAGTCGGGGTAGTGTCATCGAACAAGGAGCACCATCTTTAATTTATTTGTCGTACCACAGGTTGCAGAGAATGACCGTTGGTAAGGAAGAGTGAAAATTTTAGTAATACAATTTTAGAAATACCGCGTGTAAATCATTTTTCAGGCATTAAATGCTCGTAGCTTATACTCCTTAGAATATCTTCTGCCAGTGCCTCCAAGATGAACTCCAGTTAAGCGTCTTTAATCAGTGCGTGCCCGGTGCTAATCGCTGAGGGCCCTCGTAGTAATACTTTGATTGTTTGCTCCATACCATGTTTGAACACCATGGTTGTGCAATAAATGAGCTAGGTGACATAACAGTGTTATAAGAGTGGAGCTGCACAAACACAATCCTAGGCCATGTAGATTGAACCAATTTAAAATCATCATTATGATTGGCCTCCAACCTTTTTAAACCTTGGTTGACTAGCACACGTCCTCTGCGTTCTTTTTTACATCTACTTAGGGCCTGACATTGAATATGATTACGAACAACATTCATTTCAACCTGACCACTTAAATTCCTGCTTAAGAACCATGTTAATTCGCATATTGCCAATAAAATGCTTCTTTGTTATTTCCAAGATAACAACTTTTTAAATTACTTTCCGCTAAATAGGAACTGTTAATTATCTACTCTATGAACCAGTTTCCGCTAACTAATAAAAAGTTAGGCATGATTTCCAGCGACGGATATGTGCCATGCTCCTACGTATAATAACACATGAACAATGTTTGCATGCGCTAATAACAGGTTTTTTATCATTCACAACGTGAACGCCTAACAAGAACAATAGCATTAAAACAGTCAGGAGCTGAACTGAGTTCTTCTCAGAATCTGTTAGCTTGAAACGGATCTGGCTTGTCAACAAGTTTGATTGACAGGCGCCCATGACAAAGTTCAGGCCCACCCACCACATGTGATCTTACCCGGGCGCAATACTCACGCTACTACGCCAGCAAGCCGCACGATTCCGCTATCAGCTGTAATGTAAGCTCATCAAATATAATGTAAAGCAATAATGCGTGTGCGCCCTTGTATCTTCTAGAGTGAAAAAGTCCATGCTTCAAGTAGAACAAAAAACTTAAAGAAAATAATCTCCCATGAACATGCTTGCAGAGGGCGTGATGTTCACTGTGCAAAGGGATAGCGCGACAATGACAATGTCGTCGCTGCACTGCTGTAATGTTGAATACTTGGTGATACTGACACGTTGGTACGTGCTGTGTTGGAAAACCACCGTAAATGCTGCCTGCCATGCTAAAGTATAGGCATTGGCTGAACGGCCAGCCATGTTGAACTGGTGGCTGCATTCATGCTTGTGGTTATTGTCGATCCCAAAGCCAATATTACGCATATCTGAAACTCAGCATTAATATATAGGTAATGAGTTTTGTTCCTTCACTATAAAATACATAGATACGTAATTCCACAAAACGTACTGTTGCTTAGGTTGCGCTGCAAATGCTGTGCTATGCACGAAAAGGCTTCAACTGACAATGTGGTGCTGTCATCTGCCAGTGGTTCTGGATTCTGCGCAAGCTCATGTTTCTCGAAGCCACTGCCAGCTGGCCTTCATATCTCACGCACCGCCATATCTCACGCGGATGAGACCAAGACCCCCCTAATACGGCCGACAGAAAACAATAGTCCTTTGACGATATCTTCTGTGAATCACGCCTATACGTGACCTAATTTTTCTGAACGCTGCTTTCACGTGTTTTGTTTGTATTCCTGTCATAGCAATCGTGGAGTGAGCTAAGAGCACACTCGCTTTTACAAGACACTCGGGCCATCCTGCATACCACTCGTCTCGTCCACTTCGGGAAACAACGCAGAAGCGGTCTGGCTTGTATAATGCACGCATGATGAAACGGGGAGCGAGAAGCTGTAAAACCATTTGCTCTGTGACCCATAGCACTTTGTTCCCCAGGGCCCTTAGAAGAGAGAAAGAGAGAGAGAATAAAATGAGGGAAAGGCAGAGAGGTTAACCAGAAAATGGAGCATCCGGTTTGCTACCCTGCACTAGGGGAAGGGGGAATGGGGAAGAAAGATTGGAAAGAAAGCGAAGAGGGAAATAGACGCGCGCAAAAAAAAAGAAAAAAAAGGGGGGGAGCTGGGGTGCTACAGTCTATAGAATAGGCCGCTGCCACGCAAAAAGTTCAGTAGGGCCTTCACTGATTTTCTGTGAGCACACAAATTATGTCGTCTCTCCAGCACTGATTGTTCAGACAAAGGTCTGTCGTCAAGGCGAGCTAACGCAGCAGCTAGTTGCCGTCTTTGCACGCTGTAACGAGGGCAGTGACAGAGAACGTGCTCAATAGTTTCATCGCTGCCGCAATGACCGCAAGCAGCACTGTCTTCCATGCCGATTCGGAAGGCGAAAGCCTTGGTGAAGGCGACACCAAGCCATAGTCGGCAAAGCACCGTTGTCTCGAGTCGAGAGAGTCCAGACGGAGGCCGGAGTCGACGAGACGCATCCAGCCTATGCAGTCGCGTGTGCCGTAAACCCTCGGCGTTCCACAGGGATTTTAATTCAGCATTAGCGATTTTTCGGATGGTCATTGCAGCATAAGTCCTTGAAAATGGTATAGATTCTTCTTCACCATCTTCGTGTGCTGCTCGGGCAGCTGCATCGGCATGTTCGTTGCCCAATATACCGCAGTGACTTGGAAGCCACTGAAACGTGATTCTGTGTCCTTCGTCAAAGAGGTGTTGAAGCAGGTCTCTAATTTCCAGCACTAGTTGTTCATGAGGTCCCCGGCGCAAGGCGAATATCAAACACTGTAGTGCTGCCTTAGAGTCCGTGAACACGCTCCATTTCTTGGCTTCTTGGTGTTTAATGACTTGCATTGCGATACGTAGGGCAGCAAGTTCCGCAGCTGTGGATGATGTCTGGTGGGATAAAGGAAACTTCACCATTGTCGCTGTTGCAGGAAAGATCACCGACCCTGCAGACCCATCCACTTTAGTTGAAGCGTCAATATATAGATGAGTATACTCGCTGTATTTCTCATATAACAAGAGAAGAGAAAGCTGCTTTAGCGCTGGAGACGAGAGCTGGGCTTTTGACCCTATGCCTGGAACCGTGAGTTCAACATGTGCATAGGTCATAAACTCCATGGGGGAGTTGAAATCCTCGATAGAGTTGTATATCCCGTAGGAATACGTGTGCGATATGATAAGACTGTCTGGCAAAATGAGGCACGAGCTCGGGCTTCTGGCAGTGAAGCTAGGTGATGGGCAGAGGCACGAGTAAGATGCCTCACGTGTGCTCTGAGCACTTCGATCATGATATGCGTCTTTAGTGGGTAGTCATTAGCGATCTCGATTGTCTCAGCTGTTGATGAACATCGCGGTAGCCCCAGACAAACTCGCAGAGCCATAGCCTGGATGCTTTCGAGAGTCCGAATGTTGGTTCTACAGGTGTTGGTCAACACAGGCAAACTGTAGCGCAAATAGCCAAGAAAAAGCGTCTTGTACAATTGCATCATTGCATTTACTGAAGTTCTCCAGGTTTTTCCTCCGAGATACTTGAATAAGTTAGCGATTTCTGTCAGCCTCTTCTTCAAGTGGGCCACATGTGGGCCCCAGCAGAGGTCTCTATCAATGAATACGCCTAGAAATCTGTACGTCCTGACATAAGGTATGACTTGACCATCGATTGATATAGCGTATGGTCCCATTGGCTTTCGACTAAAAGCAATCAATGCGCATTTCGCTGACGAGATTTTCAGACCCTGGTCCTTGAGGTACATTGATACCAACGTCACAGCTTTCTGAAGTCTTGCGCGTACCTGAGGTCTTGTCACGCCAGATGCCCCGACGCAGATGTCGTCAGGGTACATGGATAACTTGACCACACTTAGTAGTCGTTCTACAAGACCAATGAGAACGAGGTTGAAGAGGGTTGGACTCAAGACGCCACCTTGCGGGACTTCACGATGCGTTGGGTGTTGGGAGGTTGGACCATCTGCAGTGTTCACAAATAAGGTCCGCCCTTGTAAATAACTGCGTGTCCAACAATACAGTTGCCCGCCTAGGCCCACTGACTCAATGGCTTCGAGGATGGCGTCATGTAGAGCGTTGTCGTATGCTCCTTTTACGTCAAGGAACATGGCAGCAGATAGTCGTTTACATGCCTTTTGTTGCTGGACATATGTGACGAGATCTATAACATTGTCGATCGAACATCGGTGACTGCGAAAACCAGCCACGGCGTTCGGATATATCTCATAGTATTCCAGGTACCATTCAAGCCTGGCCAAGATCATTCTCTCCATTACCTTTCCTACGCAACTTGAGAGTGCGATCGGTCGGTAAGAGGCAATGTCCAGGGGAGATCTGCCAGGCTTAAGAATCGGTACTAAGCGGCTAATCTTCCAATCTTGCGGAACGACGCCAGCTTGCCAGGAATCGTTAAAAATGTTAAGGAGTGCTTCTCGTGCCCGTTTACCAAGGTTGCACAACATCCTGTATGAGATGTCATGCGGGCCAGTTGACGACGACTTATTACATAAGACGAGCGCCGCATCGAGCTCCTGTGATGTAAACGGTAGATCCATGCGCGGGTCCCATGAGTGAGGGATATGATGCACTGTATGTAGGCTTGTGTAAATTGTCTGGCCCATGGTCATAGCGCAGAAATCTTCTGCTACCTCCATTTCGTGCCGGCGTTGAAAAAGTGCAAGGGCTTTGAAGGGAAAACGCTGCTCTGGAACAGAACGTAGGCCTCGCACAATTCTCCATATCTGAGACAGTGGTTTATGAGGATCTAGCGACGCACAAAATTTCCTCCATCGTTGGGTATCTAATTTGTCCAGGCGCCGTTGTATCTTCTTTTGGATGCGCCGGGCTTTTCTTAAATCGTCTGTGGAATTGGTGCGTCGGTATCGTCTTTCGGCACGACAACGGATCGCACGAAGTCGCTCCAGCTCGAGGTCAAATTCAGAGTACTTTGAAGAGCGTAATATTGTGCGCATAGCCGCATGTGCAGTTTCCTTAATAGCTTGCTGAAGACCATTGGACAGGCCTTCTTCACAAGCATCCTCAAGTTGAGTTTGAACACACTCCAATCTATTCTTTGTGTTGTGGTAGAGGAAGTACGTGTTCGAAATACCTTTAATCTTCAGGTAAGTGGGAATGTGGTCGCTTCCGTGTGTTTCAATATCCAAAAACCACTTTACCCGTGTAGCAAATCGGCGTGAAACAAAGGACAAATCAAGGCAGCTGCTATATTTAGTGCCTCGCAAAAACGTAGGACTCGTGTCATTCAGAAGGACGAGACCATGGCAGGAAACCAATGATGCTAGACGTCGTCCCGTCGAGTTAAGAATTGAGCTTCCCCAGATGGGATGATACGCATTGAAATCCCCGGTGATAACCCACGGACCCGGATGTGCCCTTAACATGCCGTCTAGTTTGTTGGCGTCGAATTTGCTTGATGGGGATATATACACACCTAGAAGTGCGAATGTCACCTTTCCTTTTTTAAAAGACAAGCACACACACTGATTGCCGTCGTGTGGTTGCGCTGGCTGGACGACGTAAGTAAGCTCCCGGCGAATAAATACAACAACCTTGCTACTTTCGATGTCACTTCAGGAGAAAAATGACTCGTAGCCGGATCATCTGATTGGGTGCAATAATTTCGGTTCACATATAATCATGATAGAAATCGGTACAGATGAACGAACTGTCGAAAATCAGATATGCGAGATCTCAGACCTCTTGCGTTCCACTGAAAAATCGACGCTTCTCGGACCTCCTGTCGGAACGACTTGAGATTGTCGGCCATGGCTTTACTGGAGCTTGCAAGGACTGGACTCAACGCGTCCAGCACCTGTAGGCCGCTCCTAGCAGTTGGCGTATCGATGCTCGTCAGAAGACTTCTGATGACACTCACAATGGATCGCAACATAGGAATAATTTGACGATCCGCTGTTGGAGCCTCGTCATCAGCAGCATTGGCTTCCACTGGGGGCAGAGAGCGGGAAGGCTGCTCGGAAGGCCGTGCGTTCGCAAGCACCGGCCAGTCTTCAGGGGAGAGAGGCTTCGCCGTTGTAGTTATTCTTGTACTCTCTGGCTTTCTACTGGATGTTGATGGTGGTGTAGACCGAAGTGGTGTATGAATATCACCATGACTGGAGCGATTCCGTCGGTGGCGACGTCGACGCCGGATTTTCTGTGAAGCTTCTTTATGGGTGGAGTTATCCCTGACCATTTCTTTCAGGATACCCATTTCTTTCTTAAGTCTTGGGCATTCCTTAGACGTGGCTTCATGCGTACCTCTACATTTGCCGCACCTATAAGTTGTTGCACAACAGGTGTCTTCCGTGTGCGCCCCCGCGCACCGGGGGCATACGGTAGAGTTCATACAGACGCCCTTGACATGGCCGATCTTGAAACACTTGTGGCACTGGAGCGGCTTTGGGACAAAATGCGGTACCACATGCCGGAAATGTCCCACCTTGACGTGCGTAGGGATTGAGTCGCCCTTAAAGACTATCTTAACGCAGCGGCTGTTCCCGAGGCGGCTTAGATGCCTAATGACCACTCCTTCGTACGCCGGTTTTATCATAATGGGCAGATCCGTGTTTGGGATTGCCAAGTCAATGTCGTAAATGACACCTGCAGTGCAGGTCCCAGTCATCGGTACGACCGCTCGTACTTTGACATCTCCAAATTCTGTCATCATTCGAAGCTTCTCCAGCGTGTCTGCATGTGTTGTGTCAACAGCTGAAACGTTCTTACATGTGTTTAGCCGGACCTCTTTGATTTCATTCTGTGCTATTCCCTCAAGAACAGCGGAAATAGCTTGCCTGTTCAATTTGCGAAGGCTGACGGAAGGATCCACGGGCATGAAGAGAATGGTATGCGGCCAGCGTTCACTCCTGGCCTTCACGGTTGACGTGCTTGCTGGTGATGACGTCTTGATGAGCCTCCTTTTGGCCTTGCGGCTCATCACAGACACGAAGCTGCCATCAGATGAGTCGTCGCCGTCGACTGAGTAGATGTCCGTGTTTTCACTGGAGCTGCACCAAGAGCCTCGTTTCTTTGCGGAGCTTACAAATGTCGAGCTGTAGCCAGACGGGCCAGCAGTTGGTTCTTCGTCCATGGGCACGAGAGCAGGAGCATCTCTTGAGCCGTCGCTGGTGATGGACCCTGAGCCTTGAGCCACAGAAGAGCTTGAGGGCGCCAATATTTGACCACGTGGGCCTGTAGAAGTCGCCGCTGCCATCGCCATAAAACCCTTAGAAACTCCCAAGGCGGTAATAGCGATAAAACGCAAGTTTAGAAATGATGATGAAATGTAGGACCTTTATTTGTGCAAGAGAATCAGGCTGTAAGAGAAATGTGTATGTTCATATGTTGCTTTATGGGTTTAATACATGGGCATATAGAAAAAAAACGCAACTTATTTCCTGCTCAGTCACCCTCTTGGGTATGACCTAATTGCCAGACTCTATTTTAGGAAGGTGATTGCGATAATATGCTTCTTCTTCGTCTTCTTAGAAGAGTACTTGTAAAACTGATCCCTTTTTTGCACAGCATGGTGCCTTATAGTTTAAAATTGAAATCCTGCTTGATAATTCCAACTGTGTCATACTTGACAAATTTAATATGATACTTCAATTATTTATTATATATGTCATAATAAGCAGCTATTGTAGATTTCACGCATTATAATAGGGTACGGTGACTTGCTCATTGTACGACGGCAAATAATTATTTGCAATACCTAATAATCAAGGTATGCCTCAAACAAAATGTCATTCTTATTTCGTTTAAAATAAACCTAATAAAAAGAGTAAAAACAGTCTGCTCTTTCTCGCAATTTCTCTGAAGGCACAACTGTTCGTGGGCATTCTAGGGCTAAAGCAGGTCAGGCGGGGTTTTTCTCGCAGATAAACCTACTGAAAATACGGTTTCAACTTATTCATGTGTGCCCCTTAGAGTTTTCAAAGGTAAACGATGCCGTGTCAATTATTCACGAATACTTATATAAAAAGTTCATTTCGCATTATCTTGTGCTGTGGTTCACCTTGACACCCTACTTCCAGGCTCTTTTGGCCATCGTTGCTTTCTTACAATCCCTCCTAGTATTGGCTTAAAAGGAATTAGTTTTTTTCTTGTAGGCGCAGGTTACTTTTAGGTGGGCCGTTTCAACGCGAGAAAAATTTGTAGGCCAGAGATGTTTCCATTAATGTGGCACATACGCATCTTCTTTCGAGAAAACTTTTTTGTGCTAACAAAAAAAAGCGATAATGCAAGAGGAAGAGAAGACGCTCGAAGGCATGGGTATCATTTACGGAATGCGGAGAGAATTTTAACAGCAACCGAATTCGCGAGAACGCCTACCTAAATTTAGCCACACCTTGAAGAGTCCAGGTAGTTGGCGCCCACTCAGTTGCACGGCAAGTGTTAAATAAGCAAATAACTTCACGTAAAGGGTACGTTGCTCTTCAGTGTAGTACCAAGTAAAGCCTAAAAAGGTTCCAAAAAGCAGCAAACTCATACGAGGTAATTAAATTTCAAGCGCCAGTAATTGATAACACCACTGCGTCAGCGCACATTGCCTATTAAGCTGCCCAGGGCTTAGTTATTGCGGTATGCTGCAATGCAAGAAATATCTTCTTTTACTTTACTGCGCTCTGTGTGGTGGTTTAAATGTGCAAAAAGTGTCACTGAATTAAACTAACACGTCTTAATATATTGTCAATTGCGAAGCATACGTTACTTTTTACGTAGTTAGTTCTTCAGCCAGAAGATTTCACGCAATACTGTAGCAGAGTGCGTATGTCTTTGTGTTGGAGTGCTTTAAAGCTCTACCATTCAGCCTCGCAGGAATGGGAAAAGTGGTACCTAAAAATTTTGCTGTTTTGTGTCAGAACGGTCACCGTTGTCAGACCAGTCACTGCTTCAATGCCTACATAAATTGTGTTGGCTCCGAGAGGCAGTCGCCTGTAGAATATGCTATGAACTTCCCCTCTGCACTTTTCGCTCGTTTTTTTTCGGGGCGTCTACCTGTCCTCCCGCTTTATTTTTTTCTTCTTTCTTACCCTTTCCCCTCCCCTCAGTCTAGGGGAGAAAACCGGATGCTGCAAAATCAGATTGACAGCCCTCCATTGTCTTATTTCTTTATCTCTCCCTTTAAACTCGCAATCGTTCAAAGGTTGATTTAGGAAATGACTAATTAAACCATCATAATGCAGCGAAATATGCGTTTTACTTATTATCCAGCATACACGTTATTTGAGACTAGTCGAAAAAACAGCATGTTCGCAAACGATGCATGTTGCGAAAATTCCTCATGCTTTGAAATTTCCTTCTAGATTAATTCCCAAGAGGCATTTGCGCTCAAAAGTAAAAAAAATATCGCAGCATATCCATGGTCTAAACGGTGATGAGTGAGGCGAAGCGTCCGCCAGTCCACCCGAACTTTCGTTCGTTCGTCCGTCCGCGCGCCCACTTGTGCGTTCGTTCATACGTCCATTCATCTGTCCATATATCCGTCCATGCGTCCATCCATTCATCCTTGCCGCTGTTCATTCGTCTGTCTGTCTGTGTTTGTCCATTCATCTGTGCGTTCGTGCGTCCATCCATTTGTCCGTCCGTTCATCTGTCCGTCTGCTTGTCGGTCTGTCCATTCGTCCGTCTGTCCATCTAGTGAACACTTCCAGTATTCCCATCTCGCCTCTTTTCATCATATCTTCATTATATAGAAGTACCGCTATCGAGCGGACATTCCAAGAACTAAACAAGAGGCGGCTACATACTACAAGATATATCGCGGATGCACGGCCCACGGCATAGAGAGCTTCGCCCCTAAAATGGAAGTGCCTCCTAGCGTAGGTATCACATTTATTTTGCTTATTCATCATAAAACTACACGGACACCATCTGTTTTATAACATGTGCATTGGTTTATTCCGCGAACAACTTTCACCTAGCACCATTAACGAGGTGGCTACGTACTACAAACACCGGGGACGACCAACCCAAGCCTTAAGGAGCTTCGCCCCTCAAATTGTGGTGAAATTGCCTTCTTCGGGACAAAGCGAATGCTGGTGGGTCACGCCCCGGCACACAGCCCATTTGCCCATTTATTCTTGCCGTGGCACGTGCAGTCATTTTGCGATTGATGCTTTTTGCCTGAAGCCGTACGATGGCAAAGAATTTCAAAATGGCAAAATAGTTGGGCTCGGGCGATGCAGATGACCAAAAAAACTCCCAAGCATTTCCCCGAGGGTGAACATGGTTAAGTGCGAATGCACGGGGTGATGCTATGAGGGGTATTTATTATTTCGCACTATTACATTTATTAATCACACTATGGTGCCTTTATGGTGTAATGGTTCCTGGGAATCGCAATTTGATCACACGGGGGAGTTTACGTTAACTCACTGGCGAATGCCAACGGATTTTAACTTAACTCCCCCTCATAGCATCACCCCGTGCATTCGCACTTAACCATGTTCACCCTCGGTGAAATGCTTGGGAGTTTTATTACTGATGTTGATGATTAAAGTGTAATTAATAAATTTAGGTGTTGTTTATCATGAAGCATTTGTACACAGATACAATATATACGAAGTATTATTTATTTACACTTCACGACGCGTCCGGACGAGCAAAGACCAGGGCTCGCACCCTCTCCCGCGCGGCACGTTCACTGGCTGGAACGGCTTCGGGAACGTCCACTCGCCGTTGACGATTGCGAGCGGCGTCTTGACGCCGGCCTTCATCGCCCTTCTCCGCCTGACGCTTGCGTTGTCGTTCCGCTTCTTGGGCCGCGTTCGCAGCTCGATGCTGACGCCTTATCTCGGCCTCGCGAGCGCGCAGTTCACCATCCGCTGCACGCTTCGCCCGCTTGTCCTCGACCTCGCGAGCGCCAAGTTCGGCATCCTCTGCACAATTCGCCCGCTTGTCCTCGGCCTCGCGAGCGCGCAGTTCGGCATCCGCTGCACGCTTCGCCCGCTTGCACTCGGCCTCGCGAGCACGCAGTTCAGCATCCACTGCACGCTTCGGCCGCTTGTCCTCGGCCTCGCGAGCGCGCAGTTCGGCATCCGCTGCACGCTTCGCCCGCTTGCACTCGGCCTCGCGAGCACGCAGTTCGGCATCCGCTGCACGCTTCGCCCGCTTACGTTTGGTCTCACGAGCCCTTCGCAGCGCCGCCTTGTCTTCCAACGTCGGCGAAACCACCGCGATACCGTCACCTTCAACGACGGGTGCAGTGCTGGCATTCGGTTGTAGTGCATTCGTTGTTGATGGTAGCGTTGCCTCTGGAACATCCATCGCACGACCCGCTCTCGACGGGAGACTGAGAGAGAAGGCGGGCGCGTGAGAGAGAGGGGTGCGCGCGCAGCTGAAGCGAGCGAGGAGAGCGGAGGAGCGAGCGAAGGGGGTATAAGGCGCGTGACTGACACCGATATCAGCGTCGCGTCCATGGCTTATTCGGTAGAGCGTCGCGCTGCGGCCCGCCAAGTCCTCTTTCTTTTAAAGATAGAGAGAAGACTGCGGACGCCGCCGACGGCGGTGGATGGTTTGGGGTCGCTTATAAAGTGTATTCACACTCAATATATTTACAAAGCCATTGACAAAGCACACTGAGATAGACACCTAGGCATATATTGTCAACATGCCTGTAAACTACAACTGCACAACTGCACACTACAACTTCTAATTGCAAGAAACCTTTTTTGTGCTAGTGTATACTGAATGCGTACCGTATTCATTGTTTAGGCTCCCGACCAGTTTAACAGCAGGTGTGGGTGTGACCTCCCAGAATCCATACCACAAAGAGGGAGAGGAAATATACCTGAATGACGTAAAGTGGCCATGCTACGGCGCACTGCACGCCTTTCATTTCAAGAGATTCTATAAGCTATATACAAGGTAGCTTGCATGGACACAGTTACGCAGTATATACGGACAGGCTTGGTTCACGTCCCGGGTGCACTCTGCCAGTCACCTTACTCTTAATGGAGACTTCACTTTCGTCAACACCGTCGCCTCTTACGAACGAAGCGTTCATGTCGCAGGGGAACGCTTTTCAATTTGTCTATGTGGCCTTTTCACCCAAAACGCCATGCATCGTGCTACCTGTCTTCCTAGGTACTTTCAAAAATTTTTATGTCTATCTTTTTGACCTATTCACTGGCATGAAGACCAACTTGTCATAGGCGGCTTCTCCGGAAAGCTACATTTTTGCGTTTGTTAAAGCTTTCTTTGGCTGAAATTAAAGCTTTTACTTGACATTACAGCCCTTCATCTTTGATTACAGCATAACGTATGGCATTTGATTTCAGGGGTTTCAGGTGTAATATATGTTACAGTTTTTAAAGAATGCCTTGTAAAGGATTAGCATAAGGAGGAACGGAATTTCCGAGGCACGAAAGTGCAATAATTTCTAGTCAGTCACGCAGCTGTCATCATTGGTGCTATTTATATTCGCCGTAGGCTTCGACAAATTTAGTGTTTTTGCTACCTCGTAGGAAATTGCTGGTAAACTAGCGCCACAATGTGTAGTGATGAATTGACTGCTATGCAACACTAAGCAATTGCTGAGGACACTCGA
The DNA here is from genome assembly GCA_013436015.1 of Rhipicephalus annulatus. Taxonomy (NCBI): domain Eukaryota; kingdom Metazoa; phylum Arthropoda; class Arachnida; order Ixodida; family Ixodidae; genus Rhipicephalus; species Rhipicephalus annulatus. Next base: position 479,363 of record WOVY01000708.1, read on the forward strand.
ATTCTTAGTGCTCGCAATGTTGCGCCGCTATAAAGCTATATAAAGCCTCAATTTACTCTCGCTTACTCTGTTCATTAGCTTATTTTGAGGTTACTACATGTTGTCATCATTGGATAAAGTCGTTTATACACACTCTCGCAGACACACGATACATTGATTGATTGATTTGTGGGGTTTAACGTCCAACAACCACCATTAGAATATGAGAGACGCCGTAGTGGAGGGCTCCGAAAATTTCGACCACCTGGGGTTCTTTAACGTGCGCCCAAATCTGAGCACACGGGCCTACAACATTTCCGCCTCCATCAAAAATGCGACACACGATACAAACGTAATACAAAATCATGCATCATCTCTCCGTCTAAGGAACCGGTATAACAGAAAAGCGAAACAAATCATCACAGAGGCTATATTTTTAGATTAATTATTGCGAAGCATTTCTTAGCGAACTACGGCTACTCTGAGTATCTATCTATCTATCTATCTATCTATCTATCTATCTATCTATCTATCTATCTATCTATCTATCTATCTATCTATCTATCTATCTATCTATCTATCTATCTATCTATTTATCTATCTAGCTGCTCACATTTGGGTGCTCTCATGGTCACCGCCTTAACTAGGCGTGAACCAAAATAAAATGAGAGGGTAAGTTTGATGATTATGACGCCCTGGTCAAGACATAAATTATGTCACAATCCCGTCGCACACGTCGTCTAACGCTTCCCACCAGACAGTGTCACATACTCATGAGCGGGTATGTGCCGCTGGTATGCGGGTATGTGCCACAGGTCATTCGCACCTAGTATCTACCCAGCAACGACGAGAAGGCGCAGGGGCAGTCTCAACGCGCCAGCATCAAGAAATACCCCAAATAGACAGGGTCTACCCGACGAAAACATAGAACAAATGTCAGGGACCCAGCAGCAATCAAACCCAAGCATTCTGCGTGGCAGTGAAGCATTCTATAGAAGAGCTACGCCAGGTCTCAAAGATACTCTTTAAATAGACGCTAATCTTTGTGAAACGTCAATAGTGGTTGTAGTGTGGCCTAACCAATTTTATAAACGTTACACATGTACTCCGTTGGTACAGCCATCACGTCGGGTTAACCTCAATTGTTTCTAGTTGCCATCCGCTGAAGTTGATTTATGTAGCAGTGCCCAGGCTCAGCATCCTTGCGCGCATCGGCGCTACATATAAGCTTCTACTGTTGCTGATACGGATGTTCCAGTTGGCATCGTTGCCAACTGAAACTTGCTGTCTGAGCATTTGTCTGGTTGAACAATTACAGGCGTTAAATTCACCTTCTTTTCGTTTCGGGGAAAGCAAAGCCGAATGCTGCGCGGCTCATGAGAAATGCTTGCAGGTACATTATTGCCTCTGCTTTCTGGAAGACTTTTTATTTCTTTATCATTCTGACCACAATTTTCAATATTTTCCGGAAATTTGGAATCGTGTCTTAACACCTAAGTCTCTTACGGATGCTTTTTGCTAATCTGCAATGTAGGCATAGACCTTTTCTGCAACAACATGTCAACATGGTAATAACATGCTTATAATATTGCAGAATTCACGACAAAAACGTTTGAGGTTTTACTTTCTTTTTATAAGCAGGCTTGTAAGCGCTGGTTAGTCATCTTGAGAAGTAAACCTGGTTCCATCAATAGCACTATGGCACTCGCACACTCTGCGAACGCCGCTTGACTTAAAAAATTTATTTTGGTATAATTTTTAATTTTGACAGACAATCAGCAGTCAATGTTATCTCCTACTCGTCTCTCACACAGCAGGCCTGCAACATTTTTATTATGATTGCTATACGTTTTAAATAAGCGGGCTAATCTGGCCAACTGTCCGAACCAGTGCGTATGCCCTTCAAATACGGGTGTCGCATTGAAGCCGTCGCTGGTGAACATTAGTCGAACACCAAGCAGTGTGCCTTTAGTTCAGTAACGATTATCTCAAGGACTGAGCTAGAAGGCCGAGAGAGTCGAGGCGACTGTCGGAGCCCGACCCCGGCTTCGTAGGAGCCACTGGAGATCCACTGTTTCCACAGAGCAAATAGATGAGTGGGCCGGGAAACGATTGTTATCGCTGACCCGTTTCACTCGGAGGACAAGTCTCAGCGTTCCCTTGCTTAAACAAGAAAGGAAGGGATGTAGGGGAGGCCAAAAACTTTTCACTGTTTGAATAAGGCAATGTGAGAAACTATTGGCTAATTATTCGGTCCATGGCCTTTTTCGGAAATGAAAAAATGCAGCGGGTTTGTTTGCGGCTGGGCGTGACCTAATTGCCGACACGCACGATGAACTCGATGGCAGCTTCAATAAATACTGCGGTTGATTTTGGTCCTTCAGATTCTGGAAGGCTTTTTTGAGAGGAGGGTGAAAAGTTTCAGGCTATCAGTGGATGTTTTTCGGAAGCTCTATGTCCCCCCCCCCCCAAAAAAAAACGCTCGTGGTAATTTTTTATGTAGTCATTGCAATAAGGATTGCAGCGCAAGCACGGAAGTGCTAGAAGAAAAGTGAACTGAAGGCGAGGAATGAAATGTACAGATGACAACACCAGCACTGACAACCAACTGACTTTATTTTTTGCAGCACACATGTTAATATATACAATGAGGCCAAATATTTTAACAGCAAACGTGAGAAACGTGACATGTTCGGGAGAGAGTCCCATGAAAATGGAGGCACAATGATAAAATGACTAACCCCTATCTAAAAGCGCGATTTCTTTTTCATGCAAAGCCACGGAAAGCTGGCTCACGCATTCGTCACCAAAGTTTCTAACATGGTACGCCTTAGCAATTACGCGTGGTAATGTGTCAATATGCCGTTCCAGCAGGGTCATGGCCTGAAGTCGAGGTGGCATCGGCAACTTTTACAATGCATAACAAGGTTGTAACTTGACCTTTTGCAGAAATCCTTCATATGCTCTTCAAACCTTTTATAATGCGACGTCCATTTTGACCTATATAACAACGACCACACTATGCATTCTATAAATTTATCAATGAGTGTGACAGCGCATGTCCAACTCTTTATGGTAACCCCAATGAGGCGTTCATCTGTCAACCTGCAAATCTACTTTGCCTACCTTGCACGAGTGTGATAATACCACATCCAAACCATTTCTCGAGTTCACTTTCTTCAAGCCGTGGAATATATTGTGAAAGTAAGCAATGCCAGCCACTCTATTTTGCTATTTCGTTCTTCCTGGCTTCTTTTGCTGTTGTTTGATTTTCTGCGGCAATGTTTCACACACTGAAGAAATGACAGATCCCGGAAATCCCGCTAAACAAAGTCTGTTAATCTGCGTTTTACACTATCAGTCATCTTATGCAGGCACGACTTCGATAACCTAGCAATTATAGCCGACGAAGCAATCACTCTCTTATACAGTTTTATCTGGCAAGAAGCGTAGTTTAACAAGCCCTTAACACTCCGTGGTTGGTACTCCCAGCACACGTGATTTGAAAACATTGTGACACTAATATCCAAGAACCTCAACGACCTTTCGGGGAGCTTCGCAGGTGAAGTTTAGCCCACCCCCATGTAATTAAAGAAAACACCTAAAACAATCTCACCCAGGTTTTGCCTGTTTTTTGCAGACGGTTGCATGAAGATTAAATAATCGTCCACATATCTGATGGCGGTTTGTAATGCAATTTTCCTTGCGTTGTCTTCAAAGAAATCCGCCCAAAGACACAAAAGTTGAATTCAGGTAGAAAAGCAAAAGTTCTATGAAACAACTAACATTGACGCCACTTTCAATGATAAATATTTCTTCGCGGTTATCCTTGGTTATACATAGTCTAACATACTGTTTCATAACATAATGTTTCGTAACATTCTCGCAGCACTTTCTTGCTTGCGCTGCAATCCTTATTAAAATGAAATTTCACCAACTAGCCCAAATAGCCGTTCTTTTTCATGGAGCCACGTCATTTGATCCGCCATCCCTCATCTTTACTTGTGAAGCAGTGCGCGGAGACAAGGTCCATAATGAACGAATAAACAGGACGATCGCTGCTCGTTCCACTTCTTCCTTGCCTCCGTGACGGCTTCCCAAGCAAACATCAATTATCGCCAACTCACCAAACCTTCAATTTTTCTGCCTTCATCACTTCTGCCTGCGCAGATACCGGGTCGGCCAAACTGGTTAGCATTCCTGCTTTTCCGTTGTCTTGCTTCCTTCCTCACGTGTTTATTCTGGGGAAAATTGTAAGACAATTAGAATTACGAGATAGTGGTTTCTCTTACAGGAATGGCAACGCCAATTTTACATATTTTTGTACTGTATCCTTCAATGGGAACAACCTTGTCGAGAACACTAAGACAGTGTCTTGGTGCTTCAGAACCCATAAAATATATCTTAATACAACTATCTAAAATGCCACTTTTGCTTGAGGCATCGCGACATCGCTGGCGCAGTTTCATAGTGCTTTGGCATGTGTGTAACTCAAGGGGAGATGGTGACTGTTGAACTGCAAGCGGCATCATTGCGGCCATCTGTCAGTTGTATGCGGGGCACGGAATCGACGATGAGTAAACTGTCGTGCATAGATTCTTACAGTGATTTTCGCCAAATACAAGACCGTATGTTCACAAACCAAAAGAGCTGTGTTAACTCGCTATGATAACGCCCGTAGCTGACGGGTTGGCTTTCGAAAAATGGGTGATGCAAAAATTTAAATAAAATCAAAATAGTCCACACGTGTTTTTTGCCTACATTTTGTGGAGAGCCGAATGATGTCTCTCTTGAAGAAAGATGCCCGTTTGCTGCGTCTTGTAATCATGCTGGTACTTTTTATACAATATGTTCGCATGTCTTCAGCTAATACAAATAACATGTTCAGGGACATATCATAGAATACGTTCTCGCTCGAATGGATTTTGAACGATGTTGGCTAAAATGAACAAATAAAAATACGTGCGAAAGTGCACCGGAACATTATGCCTAAGTATATTGAGAATATATTTTCTCAATATTGTTGGAAAAACTGTTTTTTTGCTGTTTACTCTTCTCCCAATGCCTCCGTAAGCTATGTGTACTCCTATCATGTACAATATGACAATTATTATTGTCTTTCTCACTGAAAACGCTGTAATGGCGATGCCTATTATAATATATGATATTCGCGACAGTGCTGTTTGAAGGGCTTTCTTTTTTTTCTCTCTTCAGCCACGTAACTCCATCAATTTTTCAGTGTTCTTCCTTATCGATATCGTGTTTTCTGTTTTGAGGAATGCAGACCATTCTTTTTCGTGTGTTTTAGACATTGATTATTAGTGATCACGCTTTCACGATTAGGCGTGCGTTTGGGTTAATAAAGTTGATGGGTGCCATCCGTGTGCAAACAGCACTGGCCTGGTGCTGTTAGTGCGAAGTGCTGGAAAAAGAATACGTGTCGATGAGTATTGTGTGTGCACGAATTAGTGTTGAACCAACGAGTGTACAGAAATGGATCTGATGCCGTGTTTTGTTGTATTTATGAGACGACTGTATCGACCGTCGCTATAGCAATAAGCAAGAACGGCCGCCGCTCTCTTAATTGCTTTATGAAGCAGCGTTTTTTTTGTATGGCGATGGAGCAGGAGGTAACATTAGAATATTGGTGATAGCCAAATCACCGTGTCATACTGATGGGTCGCTTGGCTTGCTACTGTCCTATTCGGCGATATGTATTGTGAATGTGGTAAAACACACTCCCACACAAAACACTTATTGGAAATTAGACGTTTCCATGCCAACTTAGTAAACGACCTTTTTCTAGCGTGTTGAAGGCTTTCTGTTTTTATAGTAAATATTACAGTGCGAGCTCACAGAAATTTTATTATCTTGGCAGCGTTGTGTTTGCCGATTTTACACACATGTTTTATGTACCCCCGCCAAAACTCTATAGTCTTTCCCGTCAATTAGTTAGCCAATGACTGTAGAGAGAAATCGGCTTAACGGTTAAAACCAACATGGGCAGTGGAAGACCCTTACACTGTGGACCAGAAATAAATCTGACTGAATTTATGAATGTAATTTCCTCGCACTATTTAGCAAACGTGCGCGCTAATTTTGTATTACTAAGTGTCCATCCAGTTTTTCAACCGAATAATCACCTTGCGAAAGGCACATTTATAACCACCTGCTCAATGCACCGTCAAAAGCCACTAAAGGCCTTTTTACGTTTCTTTTTCATTTTTCCTATTTTTTAAGAGTATTAGGCCTCCAGCTGCTGTAGGGAGCAAAGTTCTATCTTTATTGTTTTTCTCCTGCATACGCCATCTTCTCTAAATTATTGCATAACTTTATGCCTTTTCTGTATAATTCAGTGTCAAAGCAAAACATCGAGAGTAACCTAATTGTAGAAGTTTGTTGAGAAAACAGCACCATATAACAAGCAATACGTCAGTTTTTAGCCTTATTTTTATGACACGTAAACGACATAGAAACGAAAAAAAACAAATAATCTTTTTTATTCTCTGGGCGAGAAAATATCGATTGACAACATATGCCGCTGTTATTGCGGCAAAGAGATTACTTGATTGCATGTCCCCCGAGCCAACAGGGGCACTCAGCAGAACCATTCCTTGATGCAAGGACAGGTGCTGATTTACGTTCGGGACAACCCAGAAAACAGTTATGCTGGCGTATATTGAACACACACAAGTGATCCCGAATATGGGAATATACCATGTAGTTCATGTGATTCAATATTAAACTTATGTATACGAAAATGGGAGATCGACACCTTTTATATAAAAAATAATCTATGTAAGGACAGGTTAGTGGCAATGCAAGGCACCGGCTGCGCCTCTGCTCTTTCACGACCGTTGTCATAGAAAAGTAGGAAGCAAACACCAAACACTACAAAGGAACACAGCGACACACTGTCTTTGTTGTTCAATACAAAATCTGTCCAGGCCGAAATCCGTTCAATCACAACTGTTCACTCAGCTGAAGTAATCCCACAAAACAAAAGTTCACTGTATTGTTGCCATGGCGGGTCGTAAGTCATTCGGTAGTTTTCACCTAAATGCCCCAGCGTTACTGCAGCAATTATTTTTTCACGAACATGTCTCTGCATAAGCAAAAACACAAGAACAGAGCAGCCGAATGTACTGGTCAAAATTGACGCGAAGAAAATTTTATCACCTTTAACAGTTTTGTGTTATTACCAATTCTTCGCAAATATTCACTACTACGGGCGCAGCATTTTTTAGTAAATTTGTCACATCAATCTGCCTGTTATTCTTCATAACGTCGGAGGCCCATTCTCGAAAAAATTGCTCTTTTTAGAAACGTTTTCATGCAGGAGCACGACAATTCGTACGGTGTATAGCAAATACTTTATGTCTACTTCATGTCCGCCTCACCTGCGCAGTGGCTAAGGTGCTCGGCTGCTGGCTCAAATGTCGTGGTTTTGGTCCCGGCCATGGCGTTCGCTCTTTTATTGTTCCATGCCAGTGCTGGCTACGAAACACCATACCGTAAAATTTCTGGAGCCTTCACTAGGGTGCCTCTCATTATCATATTGCAGTGTGGGGACACCCAACCTCAGATAATAGTTTTTTGACGCGATAGCGTTAACACCTCGTTCCGTAGAAATTCCTCTGACAGCTTGGTGTCAGCGTCGGCGTGTTTGGTTCTAAGCTAAAAAATTGTCTTCTCTATGTCTGAAAAATTCAGCAATGTATGCCTTAAGTAGTTGAAGTATGCCCTAAAAACCAGGTATCGCTATCGCGTTAAATTCTTAAATATCAAGCTGGCGAGTCCCCCAATTTTCCAGACAAGAACAAGGAAAAGCCGACGACTATGGATAACTGTCTCTAACGGTTGGCTAGCCCTTATGAATCAATAAATTCAAGGCTACATAACGAAGAGTCCAATTCGACATTGGCGTACAGTTTCCTTCCACAGTGTACCGCACAGTTTACTGGTTGTAAATCATGTATCACTCGTCGGCTTGTGTAGTAATGATAAAGTGTTCAAATGCGCGGCATGCATCTTGCAATCAGCAGCGTCCTTTTTCTATATTATCACTGTGAGTTCGAAGGGAGTGGAACGCTATTATTGATTGATATGGGAGTTTTAGTGTCCCGAAACCATTATAAGATTATGAGAGACGCCGTAGTGAAGGGCTCCGGAAGTTTAGACCACCTAGGGTTCTTTAACGTGCACCCAAATCTGAGCACATGGGCCTAGAACATTTCCGTCTTCATCGGAAATGCAGCCGCCGCAGCAGGGATTTGATGCCACGACCTGCGAGTCAGCAGCTGAGTACCTTAGTCACTAGACCACCGCGGCGGAGCAGTGTAATGCTATGCTGTGCTTCATATCTCAGTGATGTGTGCCTTGTGTACCTCTTAAACATATAACGGGAAGACAAATATCTCCCATATTTAGTCGTGCTTGGCGTACCAATACTTGAGGTACAATGTTATGGTCATATTGGTGGCCATGGATTCCTGATGTTGCCTTCTAGAAACTGCTTGCGTCTCACTTGTACCATCAGAAAGGTGGGCACTAAGGGCATACCTTTGTGAGAGCGAGGTCACAACTTCGCTTTTACTAGGGCATTCAGTGCATATCTTGGAGATGCGAAGCAGCTCTGAAACTCACGTGTGTAACACCGTACTTGCGTTCAAACGCATGAACGCACCCACCGCAACTCGTTCCCCTTACTGCAGGTGTTGGATCAGTGCCAAATAGGTCACGCCACAGCTGTGCATAAAAGTTACGCTGCCTTCGCATGCTTCACTCGCAAGTGCGCGCTGACGTCACTCTCTTCCTCACCCGCAGCACGCTGGTCGCAGCGCCTACAGCTGCGAGCTCCTCCGCCCACTCGCAACACACTCCCTCTCCCTTCACCCTATCTACCGCCCGCAACGCTCTACCGAACGTTGTGTGGAAACACTCTTTCGACTAGTTCATCTACGTTGAAAGTTACAGAAAAATAAACCCATCTTCCGTGTCATTGCGTTTCAAACAAACCTTTACTTAAGAAAACGAAGCAACGAGTTTTGCTTGAAACCATTTTTCCAGCACCCGCGTCGACGTCCATTTATCCATGCCAAGGCCGTGCGCACCGCTGCTGCTTCCCATCCCATCGAGGTTTTCTTCGGGGAGCTGCTTCACAATATTTTTGGGCTCGGCCAATGCGTTGAGGAAGTGGGGATGCTTCGGTTAAACTTGTGTACCCCTGTTAAAGAAACTCACACGTGCATGCTGAAATCGGTTTGTAGTTACGCATACTCGTATTGAGAATTCAAAAACTTTCGCTCCAGATCTCAATATCGAAAGAAGATTGGTGTACATTTTTGAACATTTAGGGATACAATAAATAAGCATATATAGATTTACGCGGCTTTCATGTTAATATGCTCACAGATAATTATTCAGATTTCCAGTGAGTGCTGCGAGGAAGCTTGTATTTGAAAGAAAACGTTCAGAAGTTATTCAACAAGCAGTTTTTTTTGGCAGTTAGCCTGTATATTGTCTCGGGGTGACCGCGCTGACGAAGAAAGATATGCATTGTCTAAAACATTGGCCCATCTCACATGCAGCGGGAATCAATGATATGCGAAGCACGAATGAGAAATGTTGATCGGTCACTTTAAATTTAGCACAACGTTACGAGGTGGAGGTGAATAATGGGGTAAATGACTTCCGTGTCATGATTATTGTGTTGGGATGTGTCGTCTACCATCGTCACCTATTCACGTCATGTGATGCCAAGTTTAGTAGATGTGGAGCCAGCGAAACGGCCACGAGCACGCTATGAGCTTGCTATGTTGTCATGGTGTCACATGACTCGCGTATGAAGATTATCTTGTTTGCACCAGTAATATATTTCGTCATTCATTTACGTCACGTAACACCAATTTTAGTCTATGTGGAGCTAGCAAAATGGCCGGGAGCACATCTTGAACAGCCCAATATACCCTAAGCAGTGTTGACTCACGCGCACGCTGGGCACAATGACGCAGCGTTACCAAAACGCGAGCACTCTAGAGTCTGACGCCAGGCGCGACTAGCGTCCGTCGGCGCGGCCAGAGCGCCACCGGCGCGAAATGCGACATGCTGCATTTCGCGCCGATGCGTTACCCAGACAACACTGCGTCTCTCTCCTCATGACGGAGGGATGCCAGACGCGCTGAATTGCGCATGCGTCAAAGCAACGCAGCGCAGCGTGCGCCTCCGAATATAAGCATGACCGGTGCCTGGCGTGGCAACACTGGCTTAGCACGACGAAATGAACGCCGATGACCACGCGCACCGCGTCACGTCAAAATTTATTGACACCTTGACTGTGGCAAGTAGTCATGTTCTCACATGACACGTATCGCATGATAATCATGTTCGCACCAGTCACATACCTTCTACATCCATTGGCGTCAGGTAATACCAAATGTGGCATATGTCAAGCTAGCGAAACGGCCGCGGGCGTGTCATGAGTGTGGCATGTACTCATCTTGTTACATTGCGAGCATTTCATGATTATCATGTTTGGATGTGACATTTACCTATGTCGTCAATTTGCATCGCGTAATACCGAGTTTGGCACATGTGAAGCTAGCAAAACGGCTGCGAGCGCATCATTAGCGTGACATGTAATCATGTTCTTACAAGGCATGCATCTCATGTTTATCATTTTTGCACCAGTATCGTATATCTTCGTCATCCATTCACGTCCTCTATTATGAAATTTGGTATAAATGAAGCTAGCGAAACGGCCGCCAGCGCATCATGAGCATGTCATGTAGTCATGTGGTTACATGTCACGCGTCTCATGATTATTATGTTTGCACCAGTCACATACCTTCGTCATGTATTCACGTACTGTAATACCAAATTTGGTATACGTAACGCTAGTGAAACGGCCGCGAGCGCATCATGAGCGTGAGGTGTAGTGATGGTGCTACATGACTTGCATGTCACAATGTTTTGTAAGGGTCTGTCGCTTGTGTTCGCCATGCAATCATGCCATATGATACCAGTTTTGCAACTTGCGATGTTAACGAAACCACCGCAAGAGCTGCAGGATCAAGATATGTATATCATGACTTTCATCACATACATATCAGGATTTTCTTGTGAGGACTAGTCAACTACGTTCGTCATACAGTCATGGTATGCCATACCAAGTTTGGTATCGATACCGTCATCAAAACGGCCAGGAGAGCTAAACGTCGTAGGCGGCTAGATAGATAGATAGATAGATAGATAGATAGATAGATAGATAGATAGATAGATAGATAGATAGATAGATAGATAGATAGACAGATAGACAGATAGATAGATAGATAAATAGATATATAGAAAGATAGATAGATAGATAGATAGATAGATAGATAGATAGATAGATAGATAGATAGATAGATAGATAGATAGATAGATACGCTTAAAGTCACTTGAGTTCGCTAAGAAATGCTTTGTATTTAAAATTGGTTTATTTGTGCTGAACTTGTGACCAGAATCAGATGGTCAGATTACAGCGATTCACACTGACACTGACAGCGGCGAACAATGCATCGGCCGTCGATAAACTGAGAGGCATCGAAGCGTGTTGGCATTTATACACGTGGCACCGAATATAGTAGCGTTATCGCTAGCAGCCACGTACGTTCCCCAATGATTAATATAGTAGGCGTATACTTTATAAAACGATCTAGGGTGCTATGCAAGGTTCCCCGAGCGTCGTGGACAGACCAGTTTGCTCCGAGCTCCCTCGCGGTGGCTATGGCATGAAGACAGTGGGGTGCGCGAGATAGCAGTGTTGATAAAAAGGCTGCAGGAACGCGTTTGACGTTGGAAATGCTTGTGGGACTTCTGCGGCAGTTATAAAAAATGGCAGCATATCCACGGGGTGAATAATGGAGAGTGGGGCGAAGCATCCGTCCGTTCATTCGTTCTTGCTTGCGTCCGTGCATGCATCCGTCTGTGTGAACGTCCATGCGTCCATCCGCCCGTCCGTGCGTGCGTCTGTTCATGCATCCGCACGCACACCCGTGCGTCTGTCTCTGCGTTCGTCCATGCATCCGCCCCTGCGTCCGTCCATACGTTCATTCGTCCATGCAGCCATTCATGCGTTCGTCCATGCATCTGTTGGTGGGTTCGTTCGTTCATCTAGTCAAAACTCCAAGTACCACCACCTCGCATCTTTTCATCATATATTCCGCAGATAGAAGCACCGCCATCCAGCGGACATTCCAAGGACTAAACGAAAGGTTGCACACACACACTTTCTTACGCCTTGCGCTTCGTGTCTACTTCCCACCTTTAACTACCTTGAGTTCATGGTTTATACTAGTTTACTGTATTCATAGCACTGCGGCCCAACGCTCGCTGAACCTTTCTAAAACCAAGGAGGCTATGCCTAGCGAGTACAACGTAGCAACCCTTTCTTGTCAGATAGTGCTCAATGTACATGCCAATGGCTGCTAATGAGGAATGAGAGACAGGAAAATTTGGCTTTTAGTTAACGCGCGAGCTTCAAAATTTTTTATTGTTCAACAACAGTGCCAAATCCTGACCTGGATGAACAATGCAACAAAGCCGAGATACGAGCAGTTCTACACAAAATAAATACGGCGTCGGCACCGGGCCCTGCCGCTATTTTGAACAAAACACTGCGAAACCTAGACAATACGTTCATTGGCAAATTAACAGACTATAGTAATAAATGCTGGAGACAAGTCCACGTACCGCAGCAATAGAAAACGGTGCACATTGTGCTTATACCCAAGCCTGACAAACGCTAACAGCTTGAAAACCTAAGACCTATTTCACTAACTTCCTGCCTGTGCAAGGTAATGGAACACGTCTTACTGACCCGATTGACTAACTATCTAGAGAACAACAACGTACTCCCTTGCACAATGATACGATTTTAGAAAAATATTTGTACACAAGACGCCATGCTACAATTAAAACATGAGATCATAGATGACCCTAGCAGATGAACTTGAGCCATCCTCACGTTTTATCTAAAAAAGGCATTTAATAATGTCTCCCACTAAGCCATACTGAATTGTGTAAGTAACTTCGGTTTAGGTGAGCGGACGTGTAATTACATCCGGAACTTCCTAACGGATAGACAAGCCAAAATCGTTGTAGGAGGCCTCACGTCTGAGGAATTAGTTATGGGTAGTGCATGTACACCCCAAGGATCAGTGATATCACCTATGTTATTTAACTTAGTCCTAACTGGCCTCCTAAGTAGATTAGAAAAGATAGAAGGTTTGCACCATATAATATATGCAGATGATATTACTCTGTGGGTAAGCAACGCCAGTGACGGGTCAATTGAACAACGTTTACAAGAAGCGATCGATACCGTAGAGCAATATCTAGAAGCAACTGTTCTCACGAGCCGAAAAATCTGAGCTGCTACTATATAGACCAACATTAAAAGGCTGACCTCCCAAGCAACACAACACACACACCTACACAGACATACAACTTAAAACACGAGATGTACACACCATACCCATTGTCGACAAGATAAGGGTACTGGGGTTAATAATAGAAGCCAAAGGCACCAACGGGGAAACGCTACGCAATATCGAAGCCAAGGTTTCTCAAATGATGCGCCTAATCAAAAAAAAAGAGTTGCGAATAAGCATAGCGGCATGAAAGAGGCAAATGTCATAAGGCTCATCCACGCGTTTGTCATCGCCCCGCCGTGGTGGTCTAGTGGCTAAGGTACTCGGCTGCTGACCCGCAAGTCGCGAGTTCAAATCCCGGCTGCGGCGGCTGCATTTCCGATGGAGGCGGAAATGTCGAGGCCCATGTGCTCAGATTTGGGTGCACGTTAAAGAACCCCAGGTGGTCAAAATTTCCGGAGCCCTCCACTACGGCGTCTCTCATAATCATATGGTGGTTTTGGGACGTTAAACCCCACAAATCAATCAATCAACGCGTTTGTCATCAGCCACATTACGTATGTTTCCGCATACCATAGATGGTTCGCAGCAGAAAAAATGAAATTAAGCAGCCTCATAAGAAAAATCTACAAACAAGTGTATGGGCTAATGCGAAGCGCAAGTACAGAGAGGCTGTTAGAGCAACGCTTAGCTAAGCTAAGTGCCCTCAACGCCTGGTTCAAGAACTAACGAGAGGTGGCTACATAGGATTACGACAGCATGCTCCTGAGTTGACACCGTAGAGCAATACTGGACACCGTAGAGCAAGCTGGAATTTTAGGAGCTTCACTCCTAAAATTCCAGCTGGTCGACATTTTTGGAGCCCTCCACTACGGAAGACGCTGCTCTCGTCGGAACGAGTGGACACGCATCGTGTTGGCTCCAGTTTCAACGAATGTTTTGCAGCGGAAGTCACCTGGAAGTCCACAAGACTTTGGTACCTGCATATTCAGCTTGTCATCAGGAATCGCCCGGCACCAAGTTCGAGGTGGGGACTTGAAGTTTGACACCTTTACCGACGCATTCTCGTCAACCGCGCTGGCACGACAGCTACGCCTAACGCCTGCCGAGCCACCGGCAGCCCCGCTGCCAGAGACGCTGCGGCCTAGGCCGGCCTAGCTCTGCTGACAACAAGAAACGCCGGTCGGCGCGTTTGACGCGTCCGACTTTCTGAGAACAAATGAAGATCTCTGTGGAGAGAGAATCTATTTCCCGTGAATTGGATTGGATTGGATAAACTTTTATTTGGTCCTCCAAAACACAGATCACTGTGTTACGGGCAGCTCCCACGTGGGGACTTAGATGCCAAGCTCCTCAGCCGCCTCGCGGGCTTGGTGGACAGCCCAGAGCTGATCTGCCAAGGACGAGCTGCGGATTGCCGCCTCCCATCTGGCAGAGGTGATGTGCGATAAATGAGCGAATTCGGTGCACTGCCAGAGTATGTGTTTTAATGAAGCTATTTCCCCACAATGTGGACAAAGATTACTTGTTTATAGGTCAGGGTACATGATGTGTAACATTTTCAAAGTAGGGTACATCCGCGTTCGCAAAAGCCTTATTGTAAGTGCTTGGGGCCGGGTTAGGTTTTTGTGAGGTGGAGGGAAAATCCTCTCTAGACAGGTAGAAATGTTTATAGAGCTCGTTATATGTTGTAAGAATTTCCCGGTTATCCCCTTCACCGGTAGAACGCATCCCCGGGGAGGCACGGTTGGAGAGTTCTCGCGCCGCCTCGTGTGCTGCTTCGTTGAGATTGGGAGGGGAATCGTTGATTTGTCCAAGGTGAGCTGGGAACCAACTCAGAAGATGATGTGTTATGTTCTTGCCTTGCAGTATTTCTAGCGTTTGTTCACAGACCGTCCCCTTGGCGAACGCCCGTAGTGCTGCCATGGAATCACTGTAGACTACTTCAATGTTATCCATCTTGAGTGCTAAGGCGATGGCCACTTGTTCCGCAATGATTGGGTCTTTCGTCCTGACCGTCGCTGAGTTGACGAAATGGCCAGCCCCATCGACTACCACTGCCACAAACGCTTTCCCATTGGCGTAGGAAGCCGCGTCAACAAATACGACCCCTCGTTTCTCGTCTGAGACTTGACGAAGTATAGTCCTGGCCCTCGCTACTCTTCTTCCGACGTTGTGTTCTGGATGCATGTTTCTCGGTATAGGAGATACCGTGATAGTCTCCCTCATGTTGTCAGGGATATCATTGTAATTGCGTCTGATTGCTATTGGGTGTTGGCCCAGCTCCTGCAGGATCATTCTCCCCGACCTTGTAGTAGATAACCTTGCAAACTGTGCTCTCTCTTGGGCTTCTGCTATTTCTTCGAGCGTGTTGTGTATGCCAAGCTCAAGCAGACGCTCGGTGCTGGTATGTATGGGTAGGCCCAGGACCTTCTTGATAACTTTCCTGAGGAGCACATTCAGTGTCTCGGACTCTGCTCTTGACCAGTTGTGCATTGCTGCCTCGTACGTGAAGTGGCTTAGAACAAACGCATGCATCAACCTGATGAGGTTGTCTTCCGTGATCCCCTTTCTTTTGTTGGCCACTCTGCGTTTGAGGTGCACCGCACTGTCTGTTTTCCGAGTTAGCTTGGCTATAGATTTGCTGTTGGCACCGGTAGACTCTATCAGCATGCCCAGGACTTTGATGGAGTCGACCCTCTGGATGGCATCCCCTTGATTAGTACGGAGATGGATGTCTATCTGGTTTAACGGCTTCCATCCCCTGGGCTTCGGTCCCCGGCGTGCAGTCCGATAAAGCAAAAGTTCTGACTTACTCGAGGAGCACTTCTGCGCGGAAGGGCGAAGGTAGTCTTCTACGGTGTCAATCGCCTCTTGCAGGGCGCTCTCAATCTGCCCCTCGCTTCCACCTGTGCACCAGATGGTAATGTCATCTGCGTAGATGCTGTGCTTCAATCCTTCAATGCTCGATAATTTCTTTGACAGTCCAATCATGGCAATGTTGAACAGCATTGGTGAAATCACTGCCCCTTGTGGCGTGCCCCTTGCTTCTAGTTCGATTGCTGCGGTCTCGATATCTGCAATCTTCATCACGGCTTTCCGATCTGTAAGAAAGGACCATACATAGTCATAGAAGGCTTTCCCTAGACCAAGCTTGGAAATTGCTTCGAGTATGAATGAGCGGTGTATGTTGTCAAACGCTTTTTCTATATCTAGGCACAGAATGGCTCTCCCGTCCCTGGTTTCATTGTCAATGACCTGGAGTTTGATAAGCTTCAATGCATCTTGTGTGGATAGCCCTGCCCTGAATCCAACCATTATGTGTGTATATATGTCGTTATCTTCCAAGTACTTGTTTATCCTGTGCAGTATGGCATGTTCTGCGACCTTGCCGATACATGATGTCAAGGATATTGGCCTCATGTTGTCCAAGTTAGGGGCTTTCCGGGCTTAGGAATAAGGATCGTGCTGGCCAGCTTCCACTGCTCTGGCACCCTGCCTTCTTTCCATGCTGAATTGATCATATCCCTGAGGGTTTCAATATAATTGTCATCAAGGTTACGCAGGGTATTTCCCGTGAAGAATTCGAAGAAAGCACAGGATGGAGCACCGTAGGATTAAAAAAAATTGGCAGACCCCACGCACGGTGGGTATCGATGAAATGCGAATCACGAATAAGGAAGGTTTATATACCACTTGAAAATCAAAGAAACATTACGAGGCGGATGTAAATTATGCTGTACATGACTTCCATGACACGAATAACAAGTTTGGACGTGTCATTCACGTTCTATTCAATTCACGTCACGTGATATCAAATTTGGTACATTTGGAGCTAGCGAAAGGTCTGCGGGCGTGCCATGAGCGTAGCATATAGTGAAGTTTTACACGACACACGTGTCATGATTATCATGTTTGCACCAGTCACATACCTTCGCTGTCCATTCAGGTCCCGTAATATCAAATTTTGTATAGGTGGAGCTGGCAAAACGGCCGCGAGCGCATCCTGGAGGGCCTAATATACTCCGATGTTACATTGACACGCGCACGCTGGGCGCAGCCGCGCTACTCAAGCACAAAGCGAGCACCGGCGAAACAAGCTTCTGGCAGTGCGACCCAGCGGCAACAGGCGGGAATTGCGACATGCTGCAGTTCGCGGCGACTACGTTACTCAAACCTCACCACGTCTGCCTCTCTTCGCGACGTAGCCCCACCGTGGTGGTCTAGTGGCTAAGGTACTCGGCTGCTGACCCGCAGGTTGCGGGTACAAATCCCGGCTGTGGCGGCTGCATTTCAGATGGAGGTGGAAATGTTGTAGGCCCGCGTGCGCAGATTTGGGCGCACGTTAAAGAACCCCAGGTAGTCTAAATTTCCGGAGCCCTCCGCTACGGCGTCTCTCATAATCATATGGTGGTTTAGGGACGTTAAACCCCACATATCAATCAATCAATGAACCTCTTCGCGACATAGTGACACCGGCCGCACTCAAACGCGCATGCGTCTAAGCAGCGCAGCGCGGCGCACGCCTGCGAGTATATGGCAGACAGACCTGCGCCTGGCGTGGCATGACCGGCGCGAACGGGTGCATGGTCACGTCGGAATTTCATTATGGCATGTAGTGATGTTCTTAGAGGACACGCATCTCATGATTATCACGTTTGCACCAGTCACGCACCTTTATCATCTATTCACGTTACGTAATATCAAATTTGGCATATGTGAAGCTAGCAAAACGGCCGCGAGCACATCATGAGTGTGGCATGCAGTCAGTCATGTTGTTTCATTACACGCATCTCATGATTTTCTTGTTAAGGTCTGTCGTTTGTGTTCGCCATGCAGTCATGTCATACCACACCGGTATTCCAACATGTCATGTTAACGAAACCACCGCAAGAGCAGCAAGACCATCGAATGTAAATCATGATATTAATGACATAAATGTCATCACTTTCATGTTATGACCAGTCTATTATGCTCGTCATATGGTCATGTCATGACATACCAAGTTCGGTATTGATACTATCACCGGAACGGTCAGGAGATTTAAATGTCGTAAGTAGATAGATAGATAGATAGATAGATAGATAGATAGATAAATAGACAGATAGATAGTGCTCAATGTTGCCGAAGTTCGCTAAGAAACGCTTCGCATTCAGAAATCGACCTGCGGGCAATCAGTGGAACGCGGTGTGGATTTTCAACGATTTAATAACGGCAAGAAACAGCGTGAGCAACGTCTGAGTCAAGTCACAATATTAAGCCGGATGCCTGCCCCGAGGCGATTACAATATCATCATCCGACCGAGAGGCGGCTTTGAACTTGCCGATCATGGAGCCGCCTGACTAGCGAATAGCATCAAACCACGCCGATGAAATTCCGAGAGAAGCCCAAGATGAGAAAACAATATGCGCAAATTTCCAACAAAATATCATTGATGTGAGCACACCCATCGAGGCGCATGCTGATAGATACCAGAAAATCTCTCGCATTGTGGTCGGCAACAAGACGTACGATACCAGCGGATAAAAAGCAGCACCAGACGGTACGTCAAAAGGATTGGTACGTGATATCCCGTTTGATATTACGGGTATTACGGATAATATTACGGATAATATGATTACGACCAAGAACCCCACAGCCATCACTCAAAGCGCCTCAGCACCAAACGATGGTGATCATACTATTCGCTGGTCTGCGCATCCCAACATACGTTCGATACGGTGGAGCATTGTTGAGGTGCTCTCTTTACCGCAAGCAGATAGACACGTCTTATCAATGCGGTTGCCTGCGACACCGCGCAGAAGTATGCCCAAACCCGAAAGACCACTTGTGCCGTTGCTGTGGTACGCCCGAACCCCCGCAGATCACCAATGCAAGCTCACTTGTCAACTATGTGACGGCGACAACCAAACAGCTGAGAAGGCATGTAGGGCATGATTCGAGACGCCGTACCTGGTGAAACGCCGGCAATGGGATCGACAACAATAACAACATTAACAACACCACCACCACCACCACCAACAACAACAACAACAACAACAACATGAAGACTACCCGTTGAAGCCAACGCCTTTCGACAACAGCCTCGAGCAGCGGGACACTTCTCCTACCCGGAAGCCCGGAAAGAAAGCCTGGTCGAGATCTCGGTCGTTGTCTCGGTCACGGCCTCGCTTGCGGCACTGCTCCCGGTAGCAGTCAACATCTCGGAGCCGTACGTTTGGACCTGGTGCAACCTTCAAGGTGGACTGGGCAGACGTAGTCAAGGGGGCGTGCTCGGGGTCTGAGGAGGCCACTTCCCAAGGCAAAGTTCATAAATTAGAGGCTTAAATAGCACAGCTAAAACAGATGTTAGCTCAATACAACCAGAAAATTACAGCTTTAGGGGATAAAAACAGGATTCTCAAGGAGGAGTTACACCATTAAAAACGAACGGAACCTGCTCCACCACTAAGTAGTACCAGAGCTCTTAGCCATTACACCCACTGAAAAACGGAGGAAGGTACAACACAGCACCTCCGAAACGCAGATCTGAAACCCAGGCCAATGAAGACAAACCTGCACGCGTGACGCCCGAGACTAAAGTCCCGAAGAAAATTCAGCAATAAGGCAAACAAATAAATCAGTGGTTGAGCAACTCATCCCAACTGATCTCGGCCCTTACTGACCGCGTAGAGAATATAGCTAAAATTACCCAGAAACAAAACGAACACATACAACAGCGACTCAACGCTGTGAAGGCTAGAGTCACCCTTCTGCCACCTAGCGGACTGGACCCCATTGGGACTGTAAAGCAACCTTCCTCGTCGGCATTCTGCGTTATACATCCGGCGACATTCCCTTCTACCTGTGTCTCATCATAGTTAGAAATCACGCCTACATGATTTGGCAATGAAATTGTAGAAGTTACGTGATTAAGAAAGCAAATCTTCACCAAAACCTTAAGGGGAAAGTAAAGCCCGATCTAATTTGATTGCAGGAGACACGCTGTCTCGCTAAATTGGCAGGCTAACGCTCGATTGGACATGCCAACGGGGAGACGACTGTTTTTACCAACCTAGTTAGACGAAACCTTTCATTCACGGAATACGACATGGAAATTAACAATATATACAACAGGTTTATTCAACTCGTTCCGCAACGCAAGACAAACCAAACTCTTTTTATACTAAACATATACAGCAACCCTAAACAAAAGAAGCACAGATTTGTCACACACTCTAAACGCGCCCTCGACATCGCTGGACGAAATCCCATTCTAATAGCGGACAACTTCAACGCACCACACACATCCTGGGGATACTCTTATGTGTTTCCTAAAGGTAAGGCCCTCTGGTTTGACTCGCAGCAGGAGAGATTAACCCTTATCAGCAACCATAGAACACCCACACGTGCGGGCACTAGCTCGAGTAAAGACACAACGCCTTCTCTGATGTTCACGAGAAACAAATCTGCAGCCACCTGGAAAAACACCCTTGAAGTCCTGGGAAGCGACCACTACATCATCGAAATACATGATCAGGACGGCCGACGTAAACCCTTGGAAAAAAAGCTAAGGTTGGTACAGTGGACCCAGTTCCGCCAATCACTTGAGAACTAGGTCCAACCCATCAGTGACACAAATGACTGGATACACACACTTAAACAGGATAAAAATTTGCAGATCCCATGCACAGTGGGAATGGACGATATGCGAAGCACGATTGAAAAATTTTGATATGTCACTTTAAAATCAGCACAACGTTATGAGGTGGAGGTGAATGATTCTGGACATAATTTCTGTGTCACGATTATCACACTTGGATGTATCGTTTACCTTCGTCATCTATTCACGTTGCATTTACAACATTTACTATATGTGAAGCTAGCGAAATGTACGCGAGCACGCTATGAGCGTGGTATGTTGTCATGTCTTCACATGGCACACGTGTCGAGATTATGATGTTTGCACCAGTCCTATATTTCGTCATTTATTGACATCAAGTTACACCAAATTTAGTATATGCGAAGCTAACGAAACGGCCGCAAGCGCACCATGAAGGGCCCAATATACTCCAAGGTAGCGTTGACGCGCACGCACCTTGGGACAGCGACGCTACGTTAGCAAAACGCTAGCACTCTTTAGTCTGATGCTGCAGGCGCGACCAGCGTCAGCCGGCACGACTCGACGGCAACCAGCACGAAAGGCGACATGCTGCATTTAGCGCCGATGTGTTACCCAGACAACACTGCGCCTCCGTCTTTTCGTGACGGAGGAACGCCGGACGCGCTGACATGCGCATGCGTCAATGCAACGCAGCGCGGCGCGTGCCTGCGAGTATATGCCAGGACCGGCGCCTGGCGTAGCAACGCGGGCGTAACGCGACAACATGAACGCCGGTTAGCACGCACACTGCGTCACGTCTAAATATATTGGCGCCTTGACTATGGCATGTAGTCGTGTTTTCCATGACACGCACCTCATGATTATCATGTTTGCACCAATCACATACCTTCGCCATCCTTGGGGTCACGTAATACGATATTTGGCATATATGAAGCCACTACTTCAAGCTAGCAAAACGGCCGCAAGTGCATCATCTGTGTGGCATGTAGTAATGTTGTTATATAACACGCATGTCTTGATTATCATGATTGGATGTGTCATTTACCTATGTCAAGCGTTCGCGTCACGCAATACCGATCTTGGTATACATGTGAAGCTAGCGAAACGGCCGCGAATGCACCAACAGGGTAGCATGTAGTCGTGTTGTTACATAACACGCATCTCTGTTTATGATTTTTTCAGCAGTATCATAAATTCATCATCCATTCACGTCCCGTAATACCAAACTTGGTATAAGTGAAGCCAGCGAAACGGCCACCAGCGCATCATAAGCGTGGCATGTAGCCATGTTGTTACATGACACGCATGTCATGATTTTCATGTTAGGATCTGTCGCTTGTGTTTCAATCATGCCATACTATACTAGTTTTGCAGCATGCCACGAGAACGAAACCACCGCAAGAGCTGCAGGACCAAGATATGTAAATCATGACATTCATGACATACATGTCATAATTTGGATGTTATGACTAGTCAAATGTGTTCTTCATACAGTCATGTTATGCCATACCTAGTTTGGTAGCGATACCATCATCGAAACGGCCAGGAGAGCTAAAGGTCGCAGGCGGCTACATAAATAGATAGATAGATATACAGATAGATAGATAGATAGATAGATAAATAGATAGATAGATAGATAGATACGCCCAAAGTCACCGAAGTTCGCAAAGAAATGCTTCGCGTTTATGATAATGCCACCCGAATTGTGCCTCCCGAGGCACACCTCGAAGCCGGCTCCTCCACATGTGGGAAGCAAAGCAAACGCTCCAAAACAGGTGGAAGACACAGAAACACAACAGAAATCTCAGGAAACGCGTAGCACTCCTCAACACAGAGATAGAAATGTATGCAACGCAGCTAAGCCGGCAACACTGGAAAGAAACCTGCGATGCGCTGGACAGGCAGCTATGTCTTAGTAAAACATGGCAGTTTCTACGGTTTTTGCTTGATCGAGAAGACAAAAAACCGCCCAACGACACACCATCAACATACTAATCTATGCATATAAGGTCACCGACCAGGAGTTTCTTTGGGAAGGTAGAGGTCAAATACATCTCCAGGGCTGCTACTTAGCATCATCCAGATTATACAAGCCAGGTCAACATAACTATAGACGAAGAATAATCGAAGCAGATATCCATTCCGCCCTACAAAAACTAACATCCAATCTGCACCAGGTCTGGACAACATCACAAACAAGATACTACGTAATTTGGATGATAATTTGATCACGCATATCACAGACTACATCACTAACTGCTCGGACACCAGACTCTAGCCCCCGCAGTGGAAAAAGGCCCAGGTGATTTTGATTCCGAAACCAGGCACACCACTTAATACTGACAATCTTACGCCCATCTCCTTAAAATTTTGCGTAGGCAAACTGATAGAACACGCTTTCTTGGCTAGACTGAAAAATACCTCAAAAACAATGATTTTTTCTCACACACCATGATTGGCTTCCGCAGGCATCTTTCAACGCAGGATGCCATGTTGCAGCTTAACCATTACATCCTAGACAGTACAGGAAGCTTCGCTAAGGGCATACTTGGTCTAGATCTCAAGAAAGCTTTTGACTCTATCACGCGTAGCACCATTCTAAATGGTCAATGCTCTAATGTTGGGGATTCACACGTACAACCATAAAACAGCATTTCTTACAGCAGAATGACAACGATCACTATGGGAGTACTCAGGACATACAAAATAACCATGGGAAGCGTGTCATACTGTCCACAGACTGTCCACATCATGTCACGCCGAGATGCCGTCTTAAGTCCGAGCTGTTCGCATTGTACCGCAGACCATTTAGCATGAAAAAACTTCTGGGCCCTTGGCCAACTGGAGTTTTACAGTCCCATGCTTTAAAAGCATTAACACGTTTTTTTACAAGACAGCGGGATTGCTGACAAGTATTAACAAAGAACAAACTTTCATTTGTAACACATGTACTTATTATGTACAGTATCATGTGACACCCATCACGTGTGTGTTGTGAAATGAATGACGTGTCGACTATTATGTACATACGAGCGAATGAATCTTTATAAAGACCAGACGTGTGCTCTGCTGTTTTGTGCTGGTGGACCGAATATTAACGAGGGACATTTCCAGAGACTTCTTACATTGACTTTCGAACATATACTTACCATTATGTTGTGATATGTGCGTATAGGTGTATCTTTGCATATCTGTGCCCGAGTTTTCTATTTTCCATGCACTGCTTTTTATGCTTTGCTCCAAGATACGTGTTCAAGTTTCAATCAACGGCTAAGCAGTAGCCGGCGCCTTAATGGTGCGCCAACATCTCCTTATATATCATATCAATAAAAAAACATGGGAAGCGCGGGAAACCCGCAGGGTGCCGTAATCTCTCTCTTGTTGTTTAACCTCGCCCTCATTTTTCTTCCTTCAAAACTGCAAACCATCCAAGGACTTCATCACACCATTTATGCTGATGCCATCATTTTCTGGGTGTGCGACGGCAGGGACGGTTTCATTGAACAGAGATTACAAGAGGGAATCGACAAAGTGGAACGGTACTTAGAAGGGACTGGACTATGCTACTCGGCGGAAAAATCTGAGTCACTGCTATATCGCCCTACACTTAGAGGTCAGCCACCCAAACAACATCCCCAAGCGCAGGCACGCACCGATATAAAACTTACTACAAGCGACGGTCACGCCATACCAACCATGGATAAGATATGAGTGCTAGGTCTGGTCATAGAAATTAAGGGTACCGACGGAGAGACAGTTTGCAACATTGAAGCTAGAGTGTCGAACACGATGCGCCCCATTAGGCACATTACCAATAAACACAAAGACTTGAAAGAGGCTAGCATCATCTGTTTAATCCAATTCTTTGTTCCAAGTCACATCACCTATACGGTGGCGTACCACCGATGGTTCATTAAAGAAAAGTCAAAACTTAACACCCTAACCAGGAGAAATTACAAACGAGCGCTAGGTTTTCCTAAAACACCAGCACCAAATGCCTCCTTCAACTTGGTTTACACAATACCCTTGAGGAACTTATTGAGGCGCAACGAATCTCCTAATTTGAGCGATAAGCCAAGACTAAGCCAGGCCGCCAGATTTTGTGCAATCTCAGTATTTTTTACAACATTCAACACGGAGACAAACGCGACGTACCACGCACTGTCCGTGCCAAACTCATAGTATCACTCATACTAAGAAACATGCACACTGAACACAAGGGAAGACGTGTCAGTAGAGCCAGAGCCATGCGAAAGATGTTTGGGCGCAACCATGAGCCTGTCTTTGACGACGCAGCACGCTACCAGGAACGTCAACGCTTCGTGGCTGCTGTCGTAGACCATACACAACCATGCAAAAGGTGCGCGTCAATCATCACACGGAACGTATACACAGCAAAGGAAGTGGCTATTGTGATTGGCCATAGCACACAATAACGCCTCATGAGTAATCAGCGACTCGCAGACAGCCGTTCGAAACTACGCCAGTGGCGGAATCTCCCCCGAGGCATTGCAGATTCTTAGTACAGGTAAAATTGTCGAGGAGGACAAATACATGAACATCCTGTGGTTCCGTGCACACACACGACTAGGCAACCCGAAGGACTGTCCGAATGAAGTGGCGCACATCGTGGCTCGAGGTCTTATGTTCCGAGTCACGTCTTACGAAGCGGCCACCTAAACGGACTTTTCTGCACCGGTGTGGGAATGGGACGATTGACTCACTAAATTCAATGACGTAACTCAACACTATCGACTGCAAAGGCGGAAGTACCCTCCGCCTCACCTTAAGCTAAATCAGACCTAGTCCATTCAGTGGCGGCAGCTACAAACACGCAAATACACGAACCCCGTCATCATGCGCCATATATATCCCGACGTATAGAGTTCTAATCTATGCCAGTACTGTACCAGGACCAGAGCCACTCTTGACTACATCCTATGAGAATGTCCAGCATCAATCAGAAATTCTGGGGTCGCCGCCTCCAATTAAGACCTTCTGGCGCTTTGGCGGACTGCGCTGCTCATTTTGGGCCGGGACAAGACTCTCGGCGATCCAGCAGGTCAAGGAAGCTGCCGGGAGATACGGTCTCTCCGTTGGTTCTTGGTGGGAGCCCATCTCAGCAATCTGCCGGAAAATAATAAAGTCTACCTTTCTCTCTCTCTCTCTCTCTCTCTACAACTGCATCTCTCATAATCATAACGTGAATTTCGCACGTTTAACTCCACATATCATCATCATTTCTCCCGTAGTTAAGTACATTGTACTAAAACTTGAACATTTGCTTTAAACAGTCACACATTTTTCGGTGTTAGAACCCGTTGGGCGTGCCAAGAGCTTATTGATCTCCTGTATAGTAGAGTACAGCGTACTCTAAATTGTCAAACGTTTATTCTTAACACACTCGCTAGCGTTGGCATTGTCTATCGTGGGTGAGGGCACAGTCTAGTTACTAGGAAGTTTTAGAATAACGTTTCCAAGGCTGTGGGTGTTGCGGGCATAGCAGGCGCCATATGAGCTTAGGAATAGCGTTTAATCCCCCTAGGAAAAAGTCTAGGAAATTTCGCCCGAACCGCAAAACCAAATGCAGGGAATCTACGCACAGCATTTTGCGGGCCTCGTGGGCCGCGATCGCCGCACGCTATTTTAGATTTTTGCGTCCGGGCCGCGAACGCGGACGGCGACTTGCGTTACGACGCGTGCGCAGTTGCTGTGACCACACCGCAAAGGCTTGCGGTGGGCTATTCTAAAGCTCCCCATTTTGAGCTGGTATTTCCCTTGCTGCTTTAGTCACAGAAACAGCGTTTCCATAATTAACGCCCGTTGTGCACTTTCTCTTGCTCCGCGGTGAGCTTTGAGGTGGTGGCGAGAGAGCGATTTCCCTAAGCGCGCTCGGCGAAAGAACCATGACTATATCTGCTGTAACCGAAGATGAACGCAGGCGCGCATGGGACCCTGAGGCTCATAACCCTCAAAAATATCATCAGCGGCATTATTTCAACGAATGCAAAGAATAAATATGGTGGTCTCCGCGAGAATGAAATTGAAACATTATGCATTTCAATATTGTATTCATCTACATAGCCACGCAAAGTCTCGGGCATAAATATTACGATGTTGCCGCACTTCAACGCGGTTTAAAAGGTAATATATTTACCGAATATATCATTTTTCTCCAATTCGTAGGGCGAAAAAAGACATTGTGAAAAATTGCCAGATCCCACGTACGGTGGGAATCGATGATATGCGAAGAACGAATGAGAAAGGTTGATATGTCACTTTAAAATCAGCACTACATTACGAGGTGGAAGTAAATGATGCCGTACATGACATCCGTGTCATGATAATCATCTCTGGATGTGTCGTTAACATTCGCCATCTATTCAGGTCACGTGATACGAACTTTAGAATTTGTGGAGCTACCGAAACGGCCGAGAGCACGCTATGAGCTCGGTATCTTGTCATGTTCCTACATGACAAGCGTGTCAGGATTATCACGTTTGCACCAGACATATATTTCGCCTTTTTTGACGTCACGTAACACCAAATTTGGTATATGTGGAGCTAGCGAAACGGCCGCGAGCGTATCATGAAGGGCCCAATATACTGTACGGAGCGCTGAAGCGCGCGCACACTGGACACAGCTACGCTACCTTAGCAAAACGCGAGCACTCCATAGTCTGACGACTATGGCGCGGCCGAACAGTTGCTGTTCGGCGCGGCCCCACGACAATTGGCCTGAAATGCGACATGCTGCATTTCGCGCCGATGTGTTACCCAGAAAACACTGCGTCTCCCTCTTTTCGTGACCGAGGGACGCAATATGTTTTGAAACGCACATGCATCAAAGCGACACAGCGTGGCGCGCGCCTGCGAGTATATGACAGGACCGGGGCTTGGCGTGGCAACGCCGGCGTGACGCAACGAGATGAACGCCGGCGAGCATGCGCACCCCATGACGTCGAAAGGTATTGGCGGCGCTACTGTGGCAAGTAGCCATGTTCTCGCATAAAAGGCATCTCATGATTATCATGTTTGCACCAGTCACGTACCTTCGTCATCCATTGGCGTCGCGTATAACCGAATTTGGCATATGTGAAGCAAAAGAAACGGCCGCAAGTGCTTCATCAGTGTGGCAAGTAGTCATGTTGTTAGATGACATGCATGTCGTGATTATGACGTTTGAATGTGTATTTACCTATGTCGTCCGTTCACGTCACGTAATACCAGGGTTTGATACATGTGAAGCTAGCGAAACGGCCACGATCGCATCATGAGCGTGGATGTAGTGATGTTGTAACATGACACGGATCTCATGTTTATCATAATTGCACCAGTATGATACCTTCGTCATCCATTCACGTTCCGTAATACCAAATTTGGTACAAGTGAAGCTAGCGAAACGGCCCCCAGCGGATCATGATCGTGGCATTTAGTCATGTTGTTACATGACACGCATCTCATGATTATCATGTTTGCAGTAGTCACATACCTTCGTCATCCATTCAGGTACTGTAATACCAAATTGGATATTTATGACACTGGAAAAACGGCCGCGAGCAAATCATTAGCGTGGAACATAGTCATATTGTTACAAGATACGCATGTCTTGATTTTCATGTAAGGGTCTTCCGCTTGTGTTCGCCTTGCAATCATGACATATCATACCAGTTTTGCAACATGACATGTGAACGAATCCACCGCAAGAGTTGCAGGTCCATGGAATGTAAATCATGATATTCATGACATACATGTCACAATTTTCATGTTATGACTTGTGAATTATATTCTTCATACAGTCATGTGTTGCCATACCAAGTTTGGTATTGATACCATTATTGAAAAGGCCAGGAGAGCTATAAATTGTAGGCGGCTAGATAGATAGATAGATAGATAGATAGATACATAGATAGATACATAGATAGATAGATGCGCTCAAAGTCATCGAAGTTCGCTAGGAAGTGCTTGGCATTTGAAAAAACAACACCCTTCAAGAGTTTGCAGAGAAGCACCTGAAATTCACTACGCGGACCCCCACGCAACCTTTATGAGCCCACTCCTTGTATCCCACGCAGTGAATCCAGTGACAAACCGGCTCTGCGGTTACTGTGGTGGACCCATCGGTGTACACGTGCAGAGAATCACCACACGTATAAATGTGATGTAGGGTCAGTTGTCTAAGGCCAACAGAAACGAGCTACACACTTCAGCATTAGACCAAACCGGAACGGCGACACCAGCGACTTCACAAATGGGACCCGGAAATGAGGTTCCGCATGCCCCCTAAATTGAAACGGCAACTCACAAGTATGATCCACCGCATTCGTCTTGGTGTGCCGTACACCAGACGTTATGCAAATATCACCGGTCGCAGTGACACCGGTCTTAATTGTGAACGCTGTGATGTGCCAGAAACACTTGATCACATAGTTTGTGTCTGCCAAGCATACGCACGTGAACGACAAACACTGATTTCTTCAAGATACTGAACGATATCGCAGCAGGTCATTAACTGATGAGACCGTGCTGGGCCCTTGGCCAGACACCAACAGTGTAATTGTGGTCATAAAAGCGGTTATAACTTTTTTGGAAGTAACTGGACTATATGCGCGGCTATAAAGTTTGTTTCAGCTCTAAAGAATGCTACATACTCGCCTCTCTATCTCACCATCACCATTCATTATTCTTTCTTTTGCCCTTTCCCCTCCCCCAGTGTAGAGCAGCAGGCTAGAGCAAGCTATGGCTCAAAGCAACCTCTCTGCCTTTCTGTAAATCAACCTATCTCTCTCTCTCTCTCTCTCTCTCTCAGCTCTGCGTTGCTCCAAACGCCTAGCAGATCAAACACCTCAAGTCTCTCTTTGTGCTAATGGTTTGTTCTGTTGAACGCTTGCATTTTATTAGATTATTCAATGATTGGAGGCTACATATGTTTTAACGCATCATTTTCACCTCTTATCGCCGTTTCAATGCAGAACTGCACGGGTATTCTATTGTTTTATACTTCGTCAGCAGGGCTTCGTGAGGCGATGAATTGCGAATTTTCTAATATTTGTTAGTTTTAAAACTTCGGTATTAGAGAAACCACATCGAACTTCGATTTTAAGACATGTTTGTGAATGGCTTGACTTGGAGATTTTTTCAATTTTTTTCTCGCGCCTCTTGAGAGCATCCTTGGGTACGCGAACAGTCTCAATGTAGCTCAAACGGAGTGAGTCTGGTTCTTATTTGCAGTCAGTGCTTTACATGTTGTTTTAGGGGCGAAGCTCCTTATAGCGGCACCCGTTCGTCCCTCGTAGTCGTAGTCGTAGTCGTAGTGTGTAACCAGTCTTACGCTTTGACCTTTAAGGTGGTGCCGGTGGGAGATTTCTCCTGTGCGTTGTTGAATAAAAAAAATCGCAGCGTGCGCGTTAAGTAAAACCTGATTTCTTCTGTTTCTCATTCCCCATTTGCAGCCATTGGCATGGTCCAGTAGGAAACGTTAGTAAAAGAAGGTAAAAGCCGACTTGTGCTGTCTCTCATTCCCAGTAGCAGCCATTGTTTACCTCAATGGTAGTGCCTGGTGAGATTTCTCCTGTGCATGATTAAACAATAAAAATTTTTTTGTTCAGAACGCCGTTGATTGATGAAATAGACGAACGAAATATGCCAGAAGTTTTCTAAAAGCAAAACGAAAAGACGCCAGATGTTTCTAAAGCAAAACAAAAAGAAGACGCCAATTGCTTAACGAAAGACGCCAGGTGTTTTCTAAAGCAATGGTTTTATAATCAAAACCATATCAATGCAGGTTTGTAGTTGCCGATGCTCGTTGCCGTCGGTGTGTGCTCATGTGGATAAGGATGCCGAAAGGCGGGCGCGCAGGGCAGCGGCGGCGCTTGCTCGCAGACAGGACCCTGAAGTGAGAGCACGCGAGGCAGAAGCGCGCCGGGAACCTGCGCGACGTCGCTGCCAAGATCCTGCTGTACGGGAACAAGAAGCTACAGCGGCACGTCAGCGTCGAAAAGATCTTTCCTTACGGGAACGAGAGGCCGAGGCAACACTTCAACGTCGTGAAGCAGATCTTGAAAACGTTCAACAATGGGAAGCGACGAGAAAGCGCGCATATCGGCAGGTGAAATAACGAAAGAAAATTTCACGGTATTACTTCCCGGAGCTTCGCCCAATTTCATTATCATTCCCCTCGTGAGTCTGCCGTCAATTTTTTGATCCACGAAACTCTATATATTAATGTCTTTTACGTCATAACTCTCCTAAACAATGATATAAAGTATAATTAGTACGAGAAAATGGTTCAACTAAAACGACAATCTCTAAGGCATGTTTATGCCTTTTTGTCACGTTTTTTTTCTCCCAAGTGCCAACGATAAAAAGCATTTCCCCATTAGAACCGTGCACTAAAGGAACCGAACTTTTGCTAGTTTGTAG
Source organism: Rhipicephalus annulatus (assembly GCA_013436015.1). Taxonomy (NCBI): domain Eukaryota; kingdom Metazoa; phylum Arthropoda; class Arachnida; order Ixodida; family Ixodidae; genus Rhipicephalus; species Rhipicephalus annulatus. The sequence continues at coordinate 510,780 of WOVY01000708.1, forward strand.
CTAGAAGTGAAAAGTTACTAAATTAATACATAAGTTGTAGTACTGACTTAGAAATATCTTCATGCACGAGTTCAAGTAGTTGGCCGAGCTGAATTTAGCCGCTTCTTGACGGGTCGTGAATACAACGACACCAGGTGCGTGATTATTTCCATGTGAACATTGTGTGCAATGATAAGCATTTCCACACAGAAGGGAACACAGCCACTCACACGTATTGCTGAAAAAAGAAACAAGAAAAAGTACCTATGCTTGCCAAACTCAAAACGTCGCATTTTGCCCCATGTCTCATTACCCAACCCCAGCCTACTCCTACGATAATGGCGCTAAATCTAGTTTACGTCGAATGTAGTTGAGCGCAATAGACTGAAGTTGGTCTACAGCTACTATCCGCGCACGCTCAAGGACTACATGTCACCTTACTGCTGCTAGTGTCAGTGATAATGAGGTTGCAGTTGGCGTCGATACACAACCGTAAATACTGATTATATTTATTTATTTCTTTTATTTAAGACATACTGCAAACCCATTGAAGGGCCCAAGCAGGAGGGGCATCACGAGAAAAACAAAATTTAGGCACAATACACATGATACACTGATTAAGATAGTTTGAACAAATACAGGAATGCATCAAAGTTACAAAAATCCGCAATACACGTGGTACAATGTTGAAAATATATTGAACACATACACAAGAGTACATCAAAGTTTCAAAACAAAGCAATCAGAATTCCAATTGTTCAAAGGAGTGAATATTGGTCACAGCCGATTCAGTTAGTTTATTCCAATCTGTAATAGTACGCGGAAAAAATGAAAACTCAAAAATATTAGTTCGAGCGCTGTACGGAGTCAGAGATTCGAGGTGTCTATGCCGTGTTTGTCGGGAAGTGAGTGGCTGAAAATTCCTCGGGTTTAAGTGAAAGTTTGTTATCTTTAAGCAAGAATAGAAATTTTAGCTTTTAAATTTACGGCGTGATTGAAGTGTTGGAATGCCATGCTCTTCCATTATTCTAGTCGGCGAGTCACTGGGACGATAGCTTGAAAAAAAGAATCGAACGGATTTACGCTGTATTATTTCAAGAGCATTAATATTACTTTTTGTGTGAGGATCCCAGACAGTGCAGGCGTATTCCAGTCGCGGTCTAATTATGGATGTATAGGCGAGTAGCTTAACGTTTGTTGTGGCCTTTCCAAGCTTATGTCTAAGGAAGCAAAGTTTTCGGAATGAAGCTGCACATGTGTTTGTTACGTGTTTGTTCCAGCTTAAGTTATTTGTTATAGTGACGCCAAGATATTTATATTCTGATTTTTGTTCTAACGGTTGTGACGGAAGATTGTAAGGAAAGGACAGCTTATTCTTTTTGTTAGTTATGTTCATGAAAACGGATTTTTTGGCATTGAACTTCATTCCCCATTTTTCGCACCACACCTGAACATAATTAAGGTTTGTGTTTAGCATTTGTTGGTCCTCAGGTCATGTTATTTTGTTGTATAAAATACAGTCATCGGCAAATAATTTGATTTTCACGGGATCACTAATAATGAATACAACATCATTAATATAAGTTAGAAATAATAACGGGCCTAATACGATGTCTTGTGGAACACCCGAAAGAACAGGAAGCCGAGTAGAGGAATGATCATCGATGCAAACATATTGGAAGCGGTTCGACAAGTAGGAAGAGATCCAATTGGTTACTAAAGCTGGAAGACCTATCACTTTTAACTTGTGCATTAAATGAACATGGGAAACTAAATCAAAGGCTTTTTGGAAGTCTAGAAAGATAACATCAACTTGACCAGTTTTATCAAGAACGCTAGCAAAGTCATGAACAATAGAAGTGAGTTGCGTGACCACGGAAAATCCTTTTCTGAAGCCATGTTGACAGTCAGATAATAAGTTGTTTTTGGTTAAAAAATTTATAATGTAGTCGGCTATAATGTGTTCTAGAAGTTTACAACAAGAAGAAGTCAGAGAGATCGGACGGTAATTAGTAAACAGCGTCTCGTCGCCTTTTTTAAATACTAGAACTATGCGGGCTAATTTCCAATCATCAGGTAAAACACCAGACAAAAGAGATGCTCGAAAAATGATTACTAAAAATTGGGATATGATTTCAGCATAGCGGCGCAAAAAAATATTCGGAATGCCATCAGGATCGGTTGACGCTTTGGTTTTGAGGTTCAACAACATGGAAAATACGCCAGGCTGTGAGACAATATCAGCTTCGCTTGCGGAAGATAATACGGAGCAAGGCATTGCATCATCAGATTTAAGAAAAATGCTATGAAAATACTTTTTGAAGTTTTCAGCAATGTTATGCTTATCAGTGATGGCGACACCCTCATGTAGCATTGGTTGAATCGTTTTTTTCTTTTTGCGCAGGAAAGTCCAAAATTTATGCGGAGCAGAGCGAATGAAGTCTGGCAGGGTCTGTTCAAAATAACGTCGCCTTGCGCACACCACGGCATCTTTGAGGTTAGACTGCGACACACCGATAATACTAAGACAAGCAGCTTTACGCTTCAAACGCTTGACTTTTCTTTTCGCATGCAAAACATCGCGCGTGATCCAGGGATTGTTTTTACGAGTTTTCCTAACTTTGTTTGGTATAAAGTTATTGAGGCAATAAGTACATACTTCCTTAAACCTCGTCCATAAGTCAGCAGTATCAGAGCCATTAAAATCACTCAGACAAATTTCAAAATAGTCAAGCACACTTTCATCCCTGGCACACGAGAAATTTTTACAACAGTTTTTTTTCACGAGGCGTTTCATATTTAGCGTTCACAGGAAAAGAAAACACAACCATATCGTGGTCTGATACGCCACGCTCCACAGACATTCCAAAAGTTTCAATTGATTGACTAACGAACACAAGATTCAGAATAGACGCAGAAGCACCCTGAATACGTGTAGGTTGTTTTACTATTTGGTGCAAATTGTGGGTTAGCATTATATCAAGCAAATGTGAGGAGCTTGTGCAATGAACAGGGGACGGGGAAGGATGGTTCCAATCAATTTCCGGTAAATTGAAATCGCCCACAAGGAATATATTTTCTTGTTTGAACGTTTACATGTGGTTTCTGAGATCGCTTAAGAATTGAGGTGGTGAGTCAGGAGGGCGATAAACCGCGAATAACAAAAATGATCTGCCGAAACAAGATAGTTTTTTTGCAATGCTTTCATGGTTGTCGATTTGACTGAGGATATGGGCATCAATGTTTCCTTTGACCAAGACAGCGACGCCACCCCCCCCCCCCTTGACGGCCTATCTCGTCGGAAAACGCGATAAGATGGGGGGAAAACGTCTTCATCCGAAATTTCACCTCGCAGCCAGGCTTCCGTAATAATTACCACATGTGGGTTATTACCCAGGGTGATAGCCTCAAGCTGTTCAGATTTATTTGCAATACTTCGCGCATTTAAATTCAACAGCCGAAACTCTTTCTCTTCAGGCGGTTTTCATCAAGGGGCCACTAATCCACTCTGAAAATTGGCTAGCTTTACTCTGCAGTTCTTTTTGTCGTCCCAAATGTACGTTTCTTTATCAACCCGCAGCCGGTCATTTGAAAGATGAACTTTCTTTCCCTGCAATTTTTCATTCCTAGCACTTTCCCACAATAATTTGCGCTTCCTGAGTGTTTGTTTAGAGTAGTCGCTTTGTACTGATATTTGCGTTCCTTTCAGCTTATGAGCGTTTTTTAGGATGAGTTCTTTTTCATTAAAATCTTGGAAGTAAATTATAATTGGGCGATCCTTGCCAGGCTTGCCTAACCTGTGAATCCGGCCGACAGATTTGCATGGGACACTAAGTTTACCAGAAAAAAACTTTCGTGAGAACTTTATCTTTAAGTCCTTTTCAGTTTCAGTCGGGTCATCCTGTACGCCAAAAACTAATAAATTGGATCGTCTACTTCGGTCTTCCAAGTCGGTGATCTTTGCCTCAAGAGAAACTATAGTTTGTTCTAAAGTGTCAATTTGAGCAGTTCGCTGTTCCAATTCAGCAAACCTCGCATTTAGGCTGGTAATAAGCATTTGCATGTTATCTTGCCGAGTCCTCAGAGCAGCTATATCTTCAGAGATTTTGTTTTGACCGGCCAAGAGTTGCTTAAGTTGATCCTCTATAACTGGCCCAGGGTTCGTCTCGACATCCCCGCACAAAAGTAGCGTGCATACACAATATACAGCATGTAAAAGTGCGAGACACTGTTGCGGGCACGGCAAGACCAGAAGACATCGGTAATCACTCTTAGTGCTACTGGAGTTGGCACCAACCTGGGAAAAGCAGAAGAGCGGCCTGTTAAGCCCCATGCCTGCTGATAGTCTACCGTGCCCAATGAAGACGAAATCCTGGAGGCCGAGTTTTAAAGGTGTGGAACATGACGTCTTGTGGTGTGGAGTCTGCGCAGTTGGCTTTTCCAGTCGCTGACGGCACGAGTGACGAGGCACGAGCCACGTGGACAGTCCATGATTAAACACGAAACCAGTGTGAAGATCCGGTTGAACGAACGCACCGGCAAGACCAAGTAGAAAAACCTGGGAAAAGCAGAAGAGGGGCTTGTTAAGCCACATGCCTGCTGATGGTCCGCCGTGTCCACTGAACGGATTTACGCTGTATCATTTCAAGAGCATTAATATTACTTTTTGTGTGAGTACAATTATAAAACATATTTGGCTGTTAAACTTACGTCTGTGAGTACAATTGTAACATACCTATGGTGCCGATTGGTAACGTTTTGCTCATTAAAAAAATACAACTCAGGCACCTTCGCTCCACGTGCTGATACCATCAATCCCGATAGCAGGCAGTATCTGCCAAATTTTCGTGACAGTCGGTAGAGACCATTGCTCTCCCTTTAATAGAGCCTTTAGTAGAGCAGTAGTGTCCAACTTTCGGTGTCTCCAGCTGCGAGAAATGTAGATGTAGATGTAGACGTAGATCGTAACCTTGTGGCTCACACCCATCATGGGGGATTGGCCAGGAACTGGGCAGCTTAACAATATATATATATATATTTATAAATATATATATTGAAGTACTAGCCGAAAGACACAGGAATATTGTTTTTTGTAAATTATTCCTGACAAAGTGGATGAATTAGTTTTTTTCACTCTTTGCATCTATTAACCAGCTTCAACCTCTTCTCCACTTCGTATTGGCTGAGTATGAGTTTCCTTCGGCCTTGACGCTGAAGAAAAATTGCAGAAATTAATCTTGGCGCACAGCCGTCTCGCCAGTGATAGATGTAACTACACAAGAGACCGGCGTGAGCTGGCGCAAGCCGGCTGCGTAGGGGCCGTAGCGCACGTGGGACTCTTCTCGTTACGGGACGACATTGCAGGCAATGCAGGAAAGCGAGTGAGGCTCTTGCAGAACGGCGGACGCCGCTTTATGAGTTGTGGTGGCATTGCGTTCCGGCAGTCGCATCAATAATGCGCCAGATGCGTAGCCTTCGGTGCACCCGCTTCGCCGGACCTCACTTTCGACATTTTGCTGAAGCCCGGGAGCTCTGCTAGTCAGAACTTGGCGAACGCCAAGCATACGTACGAACCAATGAGGCATGTATCATGGCTACTGCTAGAATGCTTGACACATGAGTATCACTCAAAGACGGCAGCGAGCGCCTTGCGCAGACGGCGTGAATGGGATTCATTGCAGCGCTGAACTTCCGCATTTACGCGGTTTCCGGCGTGGCGTAAAAAGTACACAACAAAAACAATCCGTGCTACTAGGAATGATAATGACACGTGACAACATTCTAATGCAAAAGCAACGCAGTAAATATCAATAATCAATACAGAGTGTATGAATATACTGGAACAAATAATTTGAAATGAGGTTAGGAAAAAGTAATGCGTTAGACACAAAACAGCAACTCAAGTGAAAAATTTTCTTCCTCGTATGTTTCGGCAATATCTCAGATATCGCTGTGAAAAATTAAGTTTGAATGAAATTTTATGCCGTTCAATGATGGCTTCCGCGCTAAGGTACAAATACTCAAAATTGATGCTTTTACCTGGAACACCCACAGGTTTTTTGCAATGAATGCCAACTAATGCATGAGCAAATGAAAACCTAATTCTATGTTTCAAAGTGGTATTACTATTCAGGCAATGCAATAATGGTATGCACTTCGTAACGTATACACTGCAAGCGGGCGCTGAAACATGTAAAGGCCGCTGTTCATCCACTAAAAACAAATATACATCGCCCCTGACCGGGGCGTTAGCTTGAGAGTTATACCATACTCACATATGCGAAGTATTTCAGGCCTACATTTCATTCAACGCATACTATTACGAAGATTTTTTTCTTTAGATTTTCGATGCACCTCATGTCATCTAAACAGGAATATGAAGCACATTATGTGTTGTGCCATTCTCTCTGTCCCACTACAAGTGAATTCTATTTTTACGAATTCAGGCATGTGATACTTTCTTCCGAATCTGAAATGTCTTCCAGGTCGCACTAAAATTCTTTATAAAAAAGAATATATCTCTCTTCTGGCATGTTTTTCCAAATGTTAATGCAATTTCAGACGGGCCATGACAAGCGTCACTCTGGATATGTCCACCACCCTCTTCCATAGCAACAGCTGCGGGCGCGCGCGTCCCTAGCAACCGGTGCTTCCACCTCCTTGACTTGAGCATGTCTTGGCGACCCCCCAATGCAGTGTGTTTGTGCTACTAGCGTTTGTGTAGCGTTTGTGTTGATACGATGCTGGCATTATTGTCGTCAAGTACAATGACAGGTCAAGCGCTTCGCCGTTCCTTCTTTCGCCGTTTGTTCGATCTACCCTCTGCGCCCCACTCTCCCGTCCGCTCGCTCGTACCTATATATAAACAGAGTGAAGCGCGTGCCTGACTCTCGACCGTTTGCTGGCTGATGAATGCGTAAATAAATAGTTATGGTACAAATCGCTGTCTCGTCATTACTTTATGCCAATAAAAATTATTACGCCATGTACGATTCCCTTCAAGGAGGTGGGGGCATTGTTTTGCTACGGCTCATAGTTCACATACGTCATCCTTTAGAAGCACACTCACACACACACACACACACACACGCATATATATATATATATATAGATGGTGCTCTAACGCGTGGCTTCTGCTAGCTTCTACTCCCAGAGCGGTTGACTGGGCTAGTTGGTATGGCATACTTGGGTTTTAGCAGCGCGAAAAATGCACGAAGGACAATGCACGAAGGAAGGATGCACTTTTCCTTCCTCTTCTCCATGAGCAACATGTCATGCACAGGACAGTGCTTGTCTCGTCCTTTTCTTGTCCTTCGTGCATTTTTCGCGCTGCTAAAACCCAAATCTACTCCCAGCTTTCGACAAGTTCATGTTTGTCGGAATGAACGATAGATAAAGAACAGGTTGATTTCGCTAGAAACTTCCGGGTTCCCCTCTTCCTGACAGCGGGGTCGTTTGTACTCACTTCTCTCACCCGTTCTCGCCCCGTTTTGGTCAAGGCTCTGTTCTCGCAAGTGCCATTAAATTGATTGTCCTATGCTTATCATAGCATCGAACAATTGTGTGTGATATCTGCCACACCTTTATCGTTTCAAATGGCAGCTTTCGTTAGAAAGAAATGGTGCATTGGGAAAATAGACAAAAAGTGTGTTTATGGCGTTTTTTGAGGTCGAGCTACGAAAAAAAAGGTCGCACCATTAACACGAAATGAATGATGATGAGTAGGTGAAGCGGCTGATATACATAATGAGTGGGCGAAGTCACTGTTATCGCAGAAACTTTGCTCGATACCGTTTTTACAAGTAGACCACACTATCTCAATGTGACCTTTTGGAATGGTGGCGGCTAATTCCCGCTTTGGAACAGCACTGGAGTTGGCGCGGGATTGCTCATTTCTGATGCTGCAGAGGGTGGTAAAATTCTTATCGAATCACAATCGTACACAAACCTTGCTGCTGTGGCCGAAACTGTGATCCAGAAAGTCACGCTGACAGCGTGCAACGGCACCACTGCCATGGAGCGATCGCTTCAGGCACTTGGCTGCAGCCCTCACTGACCCGTACCGCCACAGTATCCGCTTGACGGGGCTGCTGTGCCACCGCCGCTTAACGGCTCTCAGCCCCAGATCTGCTTGTTTTAAAGACGGTAGTGTTTCTTAAGGACCTTCGACGGAAAAATTTTGGTCTGTCTGGCTGTCTGTCTGTCTGTACATTTGTCTGTTTGTAAGCCCTAATCATACCTCAAGCAGCACCAAACGGCAACCCCGTCCGCAGCGCCCACCAATGTTGCTCAAGGTTTAGCGTACATATGTGTGCGATTGTCAATTGAAAAAGTAAATAGTTTGCATATCTGAGGCGCCATAACAACACGCCTATGTTTTGTATGTCTGCCTTTATACGAGAAAAGGAACAGACAAGTAACTTTAAGGACTGTAGCGTTTATCGCGCTTCGCTGACAATACAACGCGATGCCCAAGAAGCTGTTTCCAACGTTTTGCTATGACGACACGGTGGTGGCACCTGCCCGTCACTTTGCATTCTACTTTTTATCACCTCCAAAACTGGCGCACATCTTTCTCCGCGGTCGCGCACGCCTTCGTTTTCGAAGATAACTGCCAGATGGTGCTCGGGTCTAACGTGCCTAGATGCCCTTGTTCGCCTCTGCTACACGCTCGAGGCACTCTAACGCAGCGCCTTCAGAACACCATTCACCGATTTTCTTGCACAGAACATCAAATAAACGTTTTCTTCTTTCTCTCCAGACGCAAAACTATCGTCTTTCGACGACATTTACAGTGTAACATGTAGATTCAGGCCAATTTTTTAGTGTGTTTCACCACCGTTTCGTGATTCTTATCCTCGATCGGTGTCTTGTCGTTGTTGAAGTCGAGCATGTGCCGCTTCGGCTTCTCGAGCTCTCACCTCTGAGTCCACAGGGCGAGCTTGTGCTGTAACCGTAATGCGGGCCCTCTGCATCACCGCCTTGTCTTCTTCGTTAATTTTATCAATATCGAAGTGTACAGAGTAGAGACTGTCGAGAGAGAGAGAGAGAGAGAGAGAGAGAGAGAAAGATTCTTCGATGGCACGTAGGAGTGGCGCGTGGGAGGTGAGGGAGCGCCACAGGCCATTTAGTGGGCGCTCGAGCACCACGGCTGTCTACAGCGCGCCAACTGACAAGCCACGACCTTAAGCACCTTCACCCCTAACAAAAATTAGGCACGATCGGCATCCTTTGCCATGATCGTAACTGGAACCGGCATTTGTTGCCGGGACCGAATCAGCAGCACAATAAAAAACCTAATACAATGGACAGGAAACCAATACCAAAGTACATATTGAATCATCATATGCGTTCTGCGAGATAGGCGCGTTTGGCTTACAATACTGAAGACACGTGTTCACATATAACTCCAGTGTGCTAGTAAAGTTATATTCGTTACACAAATATCATGTCGCAGTGCTTACACTGCCTCTAATAAGAATATCTGGACTTGAAAAAAGATGGTTTGGATTACAATATATGTTGATATGTGTTGACATACGACTCCACTCTTTTCATTACGTTTTATTGTGAACTAATTTTACCCCCTTATTTACGTCGCCAATCAATAGAGTGTATGGACTTAGAAACATGGAAATTTACTGATTCAAGTAATGTTAACGAGGCTTTTGAAGCATAAACACTAGCCGGATGTTTTTCTCTAACTGAAAACCTGGTTACTCAGAATACAAGTGGTTTGTGCAACAGGAGACGCACAGACAGAGCTTATTAGAGAAAACGAAATCTGGTTGCCTTCATCTTGTACGCTTTGGCAGACTACTCTGTGAGGGACAGTTTGGGAAGGTAAGAAATTGCTGAAGCAGGATGGTGAGGACACCAGGAAGGCATGCATATATGAATATCCACGAAACACTGAAGTTTATTTTAGCGTGGCGTGCGGTTCAGTACTGTTCACACAACGTATAACTGCCCTTACCGGAATTGGTGATGTTAGCTGGCAGGACCATGGAAATGAACTTCAACGCCCTGGTACAGCTTGCACTGTATACGATTGCCACTGGTCCTATTAATTTGGGAGGCAATTGCCGCCTTCCAAGGGCCAAAGTATAGGCCCTACGAAGTGCATTACGAAAGCACGAAAGCAAGGACAATCTAGATGTGGTCCTAATAAGTGCGCCAGCGAACGCCGGCTGTGGCCCAGAGAAGGATTCAGAGCCAAGGGTTGATAACAAAGCAAAAATATATATATTCTCAAAAACGACAGAACAAACAAAACACACCTATGCACACTCGGAAATAATTCAGCACAATGCGTCACCAATAAAACAACGGGCTACGCAATACAACCAGTTACACCCAAAACAACACACACAAACATGCATTTGGTTGGTCATGGTTGGTTATTTTCTTCTCAAGCACCAAATGCAGATTCTGTACATTTGTCGTCTGCACTGATTGTTGTATCGACCTCGGGACGGCTTTAAGCTCTCCCATAGTAGAGTACCCTGTGCTCTAAATTTTACCCCCTTTTTCTAACCCCCCCCAACCAAGACACTTCAAGACTAAAAATTTGTCAAACTTATTCAGTCCAAAGTTCTTAAAATAAAGCTTGAATGCTTCTCTTCTAGGAAACACTCAAAGTTCAGCACTGTTGTCGTTCCACTTTCCCGAAGTTTCTCTTTCAGAAATTCTCGCGTCGGCAAATATCCGCACGCCAATCACCAAAAGTCTTCACTGGTGACACATACCAGCCAAAAAGCCGCTATGATAGCCACATAATGTCACAATCCGGTCGCGTACGTCGTCGAAGACTTCTCGCCGGGCGGGTATGTGCCGCTTGTATGCGGGTATGCGCCACAGGTGATTAACACTTGGTATCTGCTCAGAAGCGACGATAACACACATGGTCAATTTTAGCGCGCGAATGTTAAGTAGTACCCGACGTCAGTCGCTTCGACCCGAAGAGTCCCAGTTGGAATCGAACCCAAGCATTCAGGGTGCCGATGAAGCATTTTACCCCAGGGCAATGTCAGGTCTAGGAACTACCTGTCAAATAGATTCTAATCTTCGTGAAACGTTAATAGTGGTTTCAGTGCTGCCTACCCAATCTTAAAACATTACACATGTACTATTTTGGTACAACCATCCCGTCGCGTTAACGTCAGATGTGGTTAGTTGCCATGCGCTGAAGTTGATTTATGTAGCAGTGTCCAGGGCAAGCATCTTCGCTTGCATCAGCGCTTCATATCAGATTTTGGTTTTTCTAATATGCATGTTCCAGTTGGCATTGTTGCGGAAGTGCAAACAACTGGTTATATAAACATCTGCAGCTCTTCAACATATATCTGTGTGTGCGACATTTGTACATTTTTAGTGTCATTTCATGACGTGTCACTGAATACAAAACTGGCAGCATATCCACGGGGTGAATAATGAAGAGTGGGGCGAGACATCCGCTCGTCCACACGTCCATCCGTGCGTCCATCCCTTCGTTTGTCCATGCATCCGCCCCTGCGTCCGTCCATGTGTCCATCGGTCCGCGCAGCCATCCGCGCGTACGTCATGCATCTGCGTTTGTGTCCACTCATCCATCTAGTCAACACTCCAAGTACCATGCACCATCTCAAATCTTTTCGCCATATATTCCGCATATGAAAGTGCCGCCATCCAGCGGACGTTTCAAGGACTGAATGAGAGGTGGCACACGCACACTTTCTTACGGCTTGCGCTTCGTGTCTACTTCCCACCTTTAACCACCTCGAGTTCATGGTATATACTAGATCACTGCATTCATTGCACTGCGGCCCAACGCTCGCTAAACCTTTCTAAAACCAAGGAGGTTTCGCCCTGCGAGTATAACGTAGCAACCCTTTCGTATCAGATAGTTCTCAATGTACATGCCAATGGCTGCTAATGGGGAATGAGAGACAGGAGAATTCGGCTTTTAGTTAACGCGAACGCTGCGAATTTTTTATTGTTCAACAACGCACAGGAGAAATCTCCCAACGGCAGATCGTTGCCGGTGGAAGCTTAAGACGTGTTACGCAGTACTACGGGGGACGAACGGGTGCCACTTTAAAGAGCTTCATCCCTAAAAATTGCAACACCGTCACCTTTCTTTCGCATGCTTCGCATAACGTAGATTCCCGGGTACGTGGGATCTGCCGAATTTTTACATGAGAATCAGCTCTTTCACTGGGCTGTGTAACGCTGTCCATGCTTGTATCTGTGTGAACGCGCTGCACCACGCTCCCCTCGGCGCAGGTGTTAGGGTGGTACCAAGTAGGTTACGTCTTTTTTAGCAGCGCACGGAGGCTTCACTATTTCCCTCACCTGTCGCGCTCACCACTTGTCACCCCTCTTTCAGTTCACACTTTCCACCGCTCGTAAAATTTCGAGCACACAGAGTGAATACTCTTTGGGCTTGTTTAGCTGCGACAGGAAGGATGCGGAAAGCGAAGCATGCATCGAAATCATTTGAACTAAACCGACCGTCACTGCCATTGTGATGGTTAGCAGAGCCAATTGCGTTCGCGAATGATGACGTCACCCTGCAACATCGAGGAAGCACGGGCCAGGGAGGGAGAGAGCCTAATGAAAAAGAAAGAGATAAAAAAGACGCCATTTTCTACCTCCCGTCGCGAAGGCATAGCTCAGCGCCTTATAGTTGGAAAAAGGGGGAAGTAAGAAGATATGAGGAAGAGAAAAGAGAAAAAAAATTGTCAGATTCTACGTACAGTGAGAATGGCTAATATTGGAGGAAGGTTGATATTGGAGGAAGGTTGGAGGAAGGTTGAATGGAGGAAGGTTGATATGTCACTCTAAAATCAGCTAAATGAAACGAGGTGGAGGTAAATTATGCCGTACATGACTTACAAGTCATGATTATCATGTTCAGATGTGTCGTTTATCTCCGTCATCTATTCACGTCACATGATGCAAAATTTACTTAGTATCACGTCACGTGATACCAATTTAAAGCTGACAAAACGACCGTGAGCACGCAATTAGCGTGGAATCTTGTCATCTTTTTAAATCATACGCTTGTCAGCATTGTCAAGTTTCACCGGTCATATACTTTAGCAATCCATTGACGTTACGTAACAACAAATTGGCTATATGTGGAGTTGGAAAAACGACCGCGAGCGCATCATGAGGGATTCCATATACTCCGATGTAGCGTTGACGTGCGTGCACGCTGGCACAGCGACGCTACGTTAACAAAACACAAGCACTCTATAGTCTGACGTCAGGTGCGACCAGCATTCATCGGCGCGGCCCGACGGCACTGCTGCTGAAAAACATTTATTTACAGATTTTATTTACAGGGAGGGTGGGAACGGTCCTTAAGGGGCCGCCCCGTACAAACACTAGGTGGGCTCCCTCTTACGGGAGCCCATTGGCGTTGGCCGCGGCCCGGGCACGCTCGACCCGGCGCGAAATGTGACATGCTCACGCTAATGCGTTAGCCAGACAAAACTGCGTCTTCCTCTTCTCGTGATATAGGGCCACCGAACGCGCTTAAACGCACATGCTTCACACCAACGCAATACAACGCGCGCCTTCGAGTAAATGGCAAAACCGGCGCCCAGCGTGGCAACGCCGCATGACGCGACGAAATGAACGCTCGCGAGCACGCACACCGCGTCACGTCGAAATGTATTAGCCCTTTGACTGGGGTATGTAGTGTTATGCCTGCTAGTCCACAACGAACGTCCGTGCCTCGGAAAAAGGAAATCTGTGTCAAGGCCAGCACGCGAGCCCGCCTGACTCGATAAACAACTTAACGGCGTCATCACGCGACGGCGCCTTTCTGGCGTGCACGTGCAGTGAGTCACCTCAGCAAGCGAGCCCGTCGAGTAAACAACCGGCGCCTTCCTGTCTGGGGGTCTGACGCAATGCCTGACGACGTCACTCGTCCTTGGGTGCAGCCACCTGCAGCGCAGCCCCTCCAGGTTTGATGAGAAAGAATGACGTGGCCCAGCGGCGACCCCATTGGAGGAGTCTGAGCTCATGACCAGCGGCGCTTCTGGTTGGACATTTCGTTATTCAAAGAATCCACCCGGTGCATATAAAAGAAGCCCTGCGGCGCGTAGCGAGCAGCAGTCCTGTGTGAGAGCAGACATGTGTGTCGCAGTTGAGCTATGTGAGCAGAAGAGAGCTATGTGATAAAGAGTTGAGTTGTGTGTCAGAGAAGAGAGCTATGTGACAGAGAGTTGAGCTATGTGTTAGCAGACCCATTTGAGAGCAGACCTATGTGTTAGAGAGGAGAGCTCGGCTCTTTTGGTCTCTAAGCTGTCGGCCCCAGTGCCGAATTTGTAACGCCTCTGTATATATGCTGTACATAAACCTTGTTTTACTCACCGTCGTCTCGTCCGCTCGTCTATCAGCTCTGCGCAGAAGCAGTCGCGAGCTGAGAAACCTACGCTAACAAACGGCTGGTTACCTTTCCGGTAGAATTCAAAGCAGTGGCGCCTTCGGGACCGTGTTGGCGTCGCCGTCTTTCGAAACAGTGGTTGCAGCGGTGAGATACGTAGCGCCCTTCGTAACGTCGTCGGAGGCGCGCGTCGCAACAGTAGTTGGCAGCTGCGGGATCGGCCGGCGTCAGCGACATCGATGCGGTGAGTGCCTGATGTTTTTCCCTCAGTTCACCAGACTACTCTAGCTCAGGTTGTAGTAGTTTAGAGAAGGGCTGTGTGAAGCATTGAAGTGAGCATTGATCGTTTCAAGCAAAAGTCGAAGTGCGTTGAAAACCAAAGAGAATGCGGAGGGGGTAAACACGGGAGTGTGAAGAATTGCTTGCGCGTCTTGCTAGTTGCATTATAGTGGGTACGGCAAGTAAATTGTTAACAGGGGCAAACACCAAGAGGCTAGTGTGAACGATGGAGAACCTTAAAGTGAAGGAACTTATCGAAATTTGTGAGGAACTCGGCATTACTTTGGGCCGTGCGAAACGAAAGCAAGCGATCCTTGAGATCATGAAGAATGAGGGAGTGTCGGCTGAGGAAGTCGATGAGGCCTGGGTGGATATCAAAGCACGCCGCGAGGAGGCTGAAAGGCGAGAAGCTCGCGAACGTGAAGAAGCTGAAAGGCGAGAAGCTCGCGAACGTGAAGAAGCT
Source organism: Rhipicephalus annulatus (assembly GCA_013436015.1). Lineage (NCBI taxonomy): Eukaryota > Metazoa > Arthropoda > Arachnida > Ixodida > Ixodidae > Rhipicephalus > Rhipicephalus annulatus. Next base: position 525,878 of record WOVY01000708.1, read on the forward strand.
GAAAGGCGAGAAGCTCGCGAACGTGAGGAATCTGAAAGGCGCGAACGTCGCGAGCGCGAGGAGGCCGAGAGACAGGAGCGCCTTGAGTTGAAACGAATAGAATTGGCTATCCTACAGTGTTCGCAGGCGCCTAGCGTAGCTTCTCCAACAGTTCAGGTCAGCGGTTATAGAATTCGGGACCAACTGCCACCGTTCGTAGTAGGCGAGGACATGGCGAAGTATCTCGTCAAGTTTGAACACGTCTGTGAGCGAAACGCTTTGGAGCGGTCTCTTTGGGCGCAGAACCTGTTAGCTCTTCATCCCGGCGAAGTGTCCGACGCGATAACTTGCTTGTCGAGGGAAGCGTTTGAGAGCTATGACGAGGTTAAGAAAGTGCTCTTGAGACGTTATAATTTGTCACCTGAGGCTTTCAGGCAAAGGTTCCGGTATACTAAAAGGGGAACGAGTCACACGTTGACTTCGCGTTTCGTCTTAAAGCCGATTTGATTGAATGGCTCAAGGGCGAAGGTGTTTATGATGACCGCGATAAAGTGGTGGAATGCATTGCATTGAAGCAATTCTACCGCTGCATCGAGGAGGATGTCAAGCTTTGGCTGCAGGATAAACTTAGTGAAGTACAGCTAAACAAGGCAGCAGAGTTAGCTGAGGAGTATTATACTCGCCGAAAGTTGCATAGCAGGGCAGTGCGCGTTGAAAAGGGTGAAAGGAAAAAAAGGCTTTTCGAGGAAACCTGATCAACGGAAGCCACGAATTTGCTACAACTGCAAAAAGGAAGGGCATATCGCGACAAATTGTAAGCAAACGTTTGCTTTTGCAACAATTCGAGAATCGAAAAAGAACATGCGGTTGTTAGAGCCGTATCTCCAAGAAATTAGGGTGAATGGGAAAACGTGTCGAGCACTTAGAGACTCAGCGGCAACCATGGACGTTGTCCATCCTTCATTGGTGTCTCCGGATGACTTCACAGGAGAATGCGCATGAATTAGGCAAGTCGCCGAGGAGCAGAGTGCTTGCTTACCAATCGCTACGGTTGTCATTGAAGGCCCATTCGGTAAGCTTGCATCGAAGCGGCTGTGTCTGTAGCGCTTCCAGATTGTTTTCCTTATCTTTTCTCTACCAACTCAGAGCAGCTTCTCAAAGAGCAGGGTGAATCGTTCTTCCCCAACTTACCGTACATGGCCCTCACGCGATCGCAAGCGCGGAAGCTTTCGCAGGAGCTTCGCCCCGCCATGGTGATCTAGTGGCTAAGGTACTCGGCTGCTGACCCGCAGGTCGCGCGTTCGAATCCCGGCTGTGGCGGCTGCATTTCCGATGGAGGCGGATATGTTGTAGGCCCGTGTACTCAGATTTGGGTGCGCGTTAAAGAACCCCAGGTGGTCAAAATTTCCGGAGCCCTCCACTACGGCGTCTCTCATAATCAAATAGTGGTTTTGAGACGTTAAACCCCACAAATCAATCAATCACAGGAGCTTGATCTTGTTCAACGCGGTGAACTCTCAAGTGACCTTGTCGGTGGGTCGACGGAACCTCAGAGAGGAAATTTTCCGCGTGAGTCATGTGAGCAGTCACTCGAGCGGCCCGTCGCCGAAGCGTCCGGCGCAGTTTCCGTAGCAGGGGGAGACGACATGGCGCCATTGAATCAGAGCGAGAGGGCTGCAACGCTCTCGTCTGTAGCGTAAAGTTGGAGCGAGCTGTCGAGGGTTGATCGAGAAACGCTCATTCGAGAGCAACGTGAGGACCTCTCGATTAAAACGAAAGATCTAGTGGAAAGCCACATAAAAGCTGCACAAGTGTTGTCGAAGGAGTACTACGACAAATCGGTGAAGAAGCGCGCTTTTGAAGTAGGAAGCCGGGTAATGCTGCTGCGGCCGTCAAAAAGGAACAAGCTTGAGGTTCATAGGGAAGGGCCCGCCAAAGTAATATCGAAGCTTTCTGATACCACTTATGAAGTGAAATTAGGAAGGCGGCCAAACAAAATTTACCCCAGTAACTTGATGAAACCATACGTTCAACGTCAAGCGGTCGTAAATCTGCTGTTGAATGCTTCAGAGGAAGAGGGAGTAGAAATTTTGAGTTCTAGTTATGTAATCGAAAGGGGATCGGAGGTAATCTTGAAACAGTTAAACCTAGAGCCTAGGTTAAGCGAAGTCCAGAAGAAGGAGCTGAGAAGGAATGTTCCTTTTTATGAGAAATCTGGATTCCCCTGTTGAAGTTACACAGATGTATAACGTCGCAAGTACGAGCAGCCCTTAGTACCGCATAGGTATCGTCGCCTAAAAATTGCCGGTTACTGAGGTGGAGCAAGGTGCTCCAACAGCACAACTTTGACGTTCGCTTAAAAAAAGGAAAGCTAAACGCTAATGCAGACGCATTGAGCCGTGCGTTTAGTTAGTACTTTCTCCACCTTTTGGTTTCTCGCTGGCAAATCGGGGCAAACTTTTGACCTCATCACGACCTTAGCTGAGTGCTCTCGTCCAGAGTGAGCTCAAGGAGCCAACTTTATGTTGTATTCTAGTTTGTTACGTTGTTGTACGTGTAAAAAAATTGAGTTCTCATTTTAAGATTCTTGTGTCCCACCACACGTGTCTCTTGATGTAGAGGGAACGAAATTCCGATACACACGTAGTATATGTTGTAATATACTTTGTCTGGTGTTCTGTCGGGTGACCGAGGGCACTTGCTTGTGTCGTGTGTTGTCTGTTGTCGATCTGTTCTTGGCAAGTTGCAGAACCATCGACAAGTGCTGAAACCAAGGATCGTCAGAGACGAGCGAAGCTGGCCGACAAGTTGTGGCGACAAGCCAGTGGAGCTGGGATCGGACCTCAAGAATGGGAAGTGTTCCCGGAACAGAGTCTGGAGCTGCAATCTCCCCATGGCCATGGAGGCAAACCTGGAGGGACCTGGCGAACGAGCGCGCCTGACATCCGAGCCACGTGGAAGCAGCTCGTCTTTCCGGCGCATTGTCTGACGGCGGGGGTGTTGTGATGCCGGCGAGTCCACAACGAACGTCCGTGCCTCGGAAAAAAGAAATCTGTGTCAAGGCCGGCACGCGAGTCCGCCTGACTCGATAAACAACTTAACGGCGCCATCACGCGACGGCGCCTTTCTGGCGTGCACGTGCAGTGAGTCACCTCAGCAAGTGAGCCCGTCGAGTAAACAACCGGCGCCTTCCTGTCTGGGGGTCTGACGCATTGCCTGGCGACGTCACTCGTCCTTGGGTGCAGCCACCTGCAGCGCAGCCTCTCCAGGTTCGATGAGGAAGAATGACATGGCCCAGCGGCAACCCCAGTGGAGGAGTCTGACCTCATGACCAGCGGCGCCTCTGGTTGGACATTTCGTTATTAAAAGAATTCAACCGGTGCATATAAAAAAAGCCCTGCGGTGCGTCGCGAGCAGCAGTCCTATGTGAGAGCAGACATGTGTGTCGCAGTTGACCTATGTGAGCAGAAGAGAGCTATGTGATAGAGAGTTGAGCTATGTGTTAGCAGACCCATTTGAGAGCAGACCTATGTGTTAGAGAGGAGAGATCGGCTCTTCGGGTCTCTAAGCTGTCGGCTGCAGTGCCGAATTGGTAACGCCTCTGTATATATGCTGTACATAAACCTTGTTCTACTCACCGTCGTCTCGTCCGCTCGCCTATCAGCTCTGCGCAGAAGCAGTCGCGAGCTGAGAAACCTACGCTTCTAAACGGCTGTTGACCGTTCCTGTGGAATTCGAAGCAGTGACGCCTTCGGGACCGTGTTGGCGTCGCCGTCTTTCGAAACAGTGGTTGCAGTGGTGAGATTCGTAGCGCCCTTCGTAACGTCGTCGGAGGCACGCGTCGCAACAGTAGTCATGTTCTCCTATGACACGAATCTCATGATTATCATTATTACCCTAGTAACATACCTTTGTCATCAATTGACGTCATGTAATACAAACTTTGGCGTATGTGAATCTGGCGAAATGGCTGCGAGCGCATCATAAGTGTGGCATGTAGTCATGTTGTTACTTGACACGCATGTAATGACTATCATGTTTGGATGTGTTATTTGCCTATGTCGTCCATTCACGTCGCGTAATACCGAGTTTGGTACAAGTGAAGCTTTCGAAACGGCCACGAGCACATCTTGACCGTAGCATGTAGTCACGCTGTTACGTGACGCGCATCTCACGTTAATGATGTTTGCACTAGTATCATACCTTCGTCATCCATTCACGTCCAGTAATACCAAATTTTGTATAATCGGAGCTAGGGAAACGGTCGCCAGCGTATCGTGAGCGTGGCATGTGGTCATGTTGTTACATGATACGTATCTCATGATTATCGTGTTTGTACCAGTCACATACCTTCGTCATCCATTCACATACCGTAATACCAAATTCGATTTATGCGACGCTAGCGAAATGGCCGTGAGCGCATAATGAGCTTAGCATGTAGTCATGTTGTTACATGACACACATGTCATGATTTTCATGTTAGGGTCAATCGCTCGTGTTCGGCATGCAATCATGTCATACCATACCAGTTTTGCAACATGTCATTTGAACGATCCACCGCAAGAGCTTCAGGACCATGAAATGTAAGTCATGACATTCACACATATGTGTCATCCTTTTAATGTTAAGACTAGTCAAATATATTTTCAATAGAGTCATGTTATGCCATACGAAGTTTGATATCGATCTCACTTTTGAAACGGCCAGGAGAGCCAAAACTAACAGGCGGCTAAATAAATAGATAGATAGATCGATAGATAGATAGATAGATAGATAGATAGCTATGCTCAAAGTCGCCGAAGAGCGCCAACAAATGCTTCGCATATAAAAGTGAAATGCATGGCAAGAGAACTGTCCCTCTTCTCAGTCCTGTCAGTGGCGGAAACCAACGACTGCAACGAGGCGCGAGTTTAAAAAAGAAGCTGTCCGCATCTTCCCGCGAGAGGATCTCGACTAAATGGGGAGCAGATCTGATGGGGCATTATTTTAATGTTGTCTAATTGGATACGGTTTGGGAATGCCTAATTGTTATTTCGTCTTTTAGGTTCGAAGCATTTGTTGGCGAACATCGGCGACATTGGCCGTATCTATCTATTTATCTATCTATCTATCTATTTATCTAGCCGCCTACGACTTTTATCTCTCGTGGCCGTTTCGATAATGGTATCAATAGAAAACTTGGTATGGCATAACATGACTGTACGAAGAACATATTTGACTATTCGTAAGAAGAACATCAGGACATGTATGTCATTATTGTCATGATGTATATTTCATGGTCCTGCAGCTCTTTCGGTGGTTTTGTTCGCAAGGCATGTTTGAAGACTGGTATGGTAAGACATTATTGAATGGCGAACACATATGACAGACTGTAACATGCAAATCAAGACCTGCGTTTCATGTAACAGTACATGCCACGCTTATGATGCGCTCGGGGTCATTTCGCTAGCCTCACATATACCAAGGTTTATGTTACGGTGCGTGAATGGATGACGATGGTATGTGACTGATGCAAACATGATGATCATGAGATGGCGTGTCATGTAACAACAAGACTACATGCCACGCTCATGATGCGCTGGTGGCCTCACCAGCTTCACTTATACCAAATTTGGTATTACGAGACGTGAATGGATGACGAAGCTATGATACTAGTGCAAGCATGATAATCATGAGATGCATGTAATGTGAGAACATGACTACATGCCACAGTCATGGCGCCAGTACATTTCGACGTGACGTGGTGCGTGTGCTCCCCGGTGTTCAGTTCGTCGCACCACGCCGGCGTTGCCACGCCAAGCGCTGGCCCTGCCATATACTCGCAGGCGCGCGCCACGCTGTGTTGCTTTGATGCATGCGCGTTTCAGGGGGCCTGGCGTCCCTCCGTCACGAATAGAGGGAGACGCAGGGTTTTCTGGGTAACACATCGGCGCGAAATGCAGCGCTAGTTGCTGTTGGACTGCGCCGATGGACGCTAATCACGCCTTTCGTCAGACTATAGAGTGCTCGCGTTTTGTTAACGTAACGCCGCTGTGTCCAGAGTGCGCGCGCGTCCACGCTCCATGGAGTATATGGGGCACTTCATGATGCGTTCGAAGCCGTTTTGGTAGCTGCACATATATTTACGCGACGTCAAAGGATGACGAAATATCTGACTTGTGCAAACATGATAATCTTGACACGCATGTCATGTAGGAACATGGCAACATACTACGCTCATAGAATGCTCGTGGGCGTTTCGCTAGCTCCGCATATACTAAATTCGGTACCACGAGACGTGAATAGATGCCGAAGGTAAATGACACGTCGAAACATGATATTCATGACATAGAAGTCATGTATGGCATCATTTACCTCCACCTCATAACGTTGTGCTGATTTTAAAGTGACATATCAACATTTCTCATTCGTGCTTCGCTTATCGTCGATTTCCACTGTACATGAGATCTGGCAATTTTTTACCCCTATTTTTAAATGAAGGAGATACATTGCCTTCAGTGAGGGGTGGGACGCTGATGTGTCATTCAGTGCCTACCAAGGAGGTTGGCACCTACACATTCGGGGTGACCAGGAAATGTTTGTGTTTTTCGAGCCATTGCTTTTTACTAGCAGACGTTGTTTGTGTCAGCCTTGCAAGGTGAGAGAGGGGGGTGAGCAAGCAGTTTGCACGAGACCCAATTATTTGACACGATACGCGAAGTGCGAGCATGCACATTGGGGGTGTGGACAAAGCTGACGCACGAAACGCGACATTGTGCGACTGAATAATGCCCCGCATTTAAAAAGTAAAACAGAGGTGTTGTACGTCGAGAAAGGTTCAGACGCAGCTTGGCAAAATGTGCTTTATCAGGCAGGTCTGACTAATGCGTGCGGCGTGCGCGAGCTACTACTGCAGCCACCGATCATAATCGCCTTCTTTATGGCCAGCAGAGCGTCAGTTATTCATAGTCATTACAATTACTCCCCGCGAAATAAGAAGCCATCCTGGTGACCTATGGACAAGTAAACACGAGAGGGTCGTAGCAGGGCTTAAGTCTCGAGACGTAGACAATTTCCTGGCCACGACGACGTTGGTCAGAAGATGGTTCCAGTGGCTCGATGAGGTAATTCACCGGTGACGTTTTTTGTAGCACACGATATGGGCCGTGATACTTGGGGACCAACTTCGTAGAAAGGCCAGGTGTAGCAGAAGGGACATGCAGCCAGACGAGTGAACCTGGATCGTAGGAAGTAGTCTTATTTGATGCGTCATGGTGGTGCTTTTGGCGTCCTTGGTCTTGGGTTGTGAATGATCTTGCCAGTTGGTGGCATTCTTCAGAGTATGTAGCGGCTTGAGACAAAGTCGTGGACTTTGAGGAGTCAGGTTTGTACGAAAGAATGGTGTCCATAGTTCAAGAAGGTTCGCGTCCATAAAGGAGGGAAAAAGGAGAGATCCCAGTAGTGCTTTGAATGGCGGTATTATAAGCGAACGTGATAAACGGGAGAAATCGGTCCCAATTGGAGTGGTCTGACGAGATATACATAGAGAGCATGTCACCAAGGGTGCGGTTGAAGCGCTCTGTCATTCCATTGGTCTGGGGATGATAGGCGGTTGTAGTGCAGTGAACGACGTGGCACTCACGCAGCAATGCTGTGATGACGTCTGACAAGATTACGCGACCACGATCGCTCAGTAACTCCCGAGGTGCTTCATGACGTAATACGTTGTTGTTAAGAACGAAAGTCGCAACGTCTTTTGCTGTAGACGAAGGAAGAGATGAAGTCTCAGCATACCGCGTGAGATGGTCGACGGCAACTATGATCCAGCGGTTACCGTCAGCAGTGTTGGGAAGGGGACCATAGATATCGATGCCGACGCGTTCGAATGGTCGGGATGAGCATGGTAAAGATAGCAAGGTACCGCTGGCGTGACAAGGGGAGTTTTTCGTCTCTGGCACGTCGAGCAGGCCCGAACGTATTGTCGTATAAAACGGTACAAGCCACGCCAGTAATATCGGAGACGTACGCGAGAATAAGCCTTCAGGAAACCTGCGTGGCCACATTGGGGGTCGTCATCAAATGTGGAACAAATTTCGGATCGCAGATGACGTGGAATCACGAGTAGCCACTGACGTCCACCGGGTGCGCAGTTGCGTCGGTACAGCACGTCGTCGCGATTGGCGAAGTGCTCGACTTGCAGACGCAACGTGCGAGAAGGGGGGAAAGCCGTTTACCCAGCCAGGATGTCTAGAATCGAAGCAACCCAAGGGTCCTTGCGTTGCTCAGATGGCATGTCAGCGATGGTGACGGCAGTGGCATCACAGGTTAGACTTTCGCCGCAGTCCGGGTCAGGGGGTAGAGGCGAACAGGATAGGGCGTCTGCGTCCGAATGTTTCCGGCCGGAGAGATAGACCACGCGAATATTATATTCTTGGAGGCGTAATGCCCATCGGGCAAGGCGACCGCTTGGATCTTTCAGCGACGACAACCAGCAGAGGGCGTGGTGGTCAGTCACGACGTCACAAGGGCGCCCGCACACGTAAGGACAAAATTTCTCTATCGCCCAAATAATGGCGAGGCATTCCTTTCCAGTGACAAAATAGTTGGTTTCGGCTTTGCTTAGAGTTCGGCTTGCGTAGGCAACCATGTACTTTTGGAAGCTGTCTTTCTTCTGTGCAAGAATAGCGCCTAGCCCGACATCACTAGCGTCGGTGTGGATCTCTGTGGGTGCCGATGGGTCGTAGTGTCGCAGGTTAGGCGGCGACGTGAGGAGGCGGCGCAGTTCATTGAAAGAATCGTCACAGGTGGCAGACCAGGCTGAAAGTTCTCTAGAGCCGGTGAGGAGCTTGGTCAAAGGAGCGATGATCGTCGCGAAATTGCAGACGAAGCGCCGGAAGTAAGAGCAAAGGCCTATGAAGCTTCGGAGCTCTTTCATGATGGTCGGTTTGGGAAACGCTGAAACGGCTGTAAGTTTGGCAGGGTCAGGAAGAATGCCTTTTTTTGAAACCACGTGGCCAAGGATTGTAAACTTTCGAGCGGCAAAGTTGCACTTCTTCAAATTCAGTTGCAGCCCCGCGGCAGAGTGAGTGAGTGAAACAACTTTATTCGGTCCACAATAGACGCGAGTAAACTCAGCGTCACCTGGCTAGGCCCACTCGGGGACCATCAGGTTAAACCTGACGGCCCTCGCGCGCGCCCTCTGGACGGCCAGGATTTGAGAGGTCTGGTCCTGGGCCTTGATGAGTCGCTTCATTTCCTCTTGGGTGAAAGGGGGACCGGCAGAGGCGCAGCCCCACAGTACATGTTCGAAGTCCGCATAACCACCACACAGGGGGCAGTCCGGGCTTGGAAACCGTTCAGGGTACATTGTGTGCAGTGCCGCAGGGCTCGGGTAAGTGTTTGTTTGTAGCAGTCGGAGAGTAACAGCTTGGGCCCTGCATAGCGAGGAGTGTGGTAGAGGCAGCAGTCTTCTTGACAGATAGTGGTGCTTGCATATCTCGTTGTACGAGCAGAGAGGCTCAGGTCGCCCAGGAGATGACGCGTTACCCGGCACACGGTCAGTCAAACCTCGTGCAGCCGAGTGCGCCTCCTCGTTGGGATTGAGCGAGGCACCCTCAATGGTTCCAAGATGCGCAGGAAACCAGACCAATGAGTGATTTTTGAGGTCTTTGACTTTTTGAATAATGTGTAGGACCTGGGGAGCCACCATGCCCATCTGGAAGGCCTTGATAGCAGCCTTGGAGTCTGAATAAATTGTGTCATGTACACCCTCCGTCAATGCAAGAGCAATGGCAACCTGCTCTGCAACGCCGGAACTAGAAGTGCGGATGGTAGCGCAGCTGATGACTCTGCAATCACAGTCGACGACCACTGAGGAGAAGGCTTCTTCTTGAATGTACGAAGCAGCATCGACGAAGCAGGCTCGATCCTTGTCCAAGCGGGCACTGGCGAGCAGAGATTTACCCCTGGCTCGTCTTCGTGCTTCGTTGTAGGTTGGATGCATATTGCGCGGCATTCGCGCAATCTGGATCTTGGATCTTACGTCGCTGGGCAGCTTCACAGCGTCAGGACCGACAACCGTGGGGTTTCGTCCCAGCATGCCGAGTATGGCTCTACCCGCTGGGGTGCCAGACAGTCTGACAAACTGTGCAAACTCTTGGGCTTCCACAATTTCTTCGAACGTGTTGTGGATTCCCAACTTCAGGAGGTCTTCCGTGTGCGTTCGAACGGGAATGCCAAGGGCCAGCTTGAAGACTCTTCTGATTAGGGCATTGATTTTGTTGCGCTCCGACACGAGCCAGTTGTGCATAGCCGCCGTATAAGCGAGGTGGCATAGCACAAATGCGTGGATAATCCGGATCAGATTGTCCTCCCTGATTCCGCGGTGCCTGTTAGCGATCCTTCGAATCCGTCCAAGGGCGCTTTCGGTCTTGGAACAAATGCGTTTGACGGCGGCTCTATTGGCTCCAATAGACTCGATAAACATTCCAAGGACCCTGATAGTGTCCACCCGCGGAACTGGGGAGCCGTTACCGGTGAATAACGTAATGTGGCTCTCCATTGCTGGCTTCCAGGACCGGTGAAAACCGCCTCTGGGCCTCTTCTTATACAGTAAGAGCTCGGACTTAGCGGGCGAGCACCTTAGCCCGGTGGGGATGAGATAGCGCTCCGTCACATCGATGGCCTCTTGCAAAGCACTCTCGACCTGACCCTCACATCTGCTGAGGCACCAGATGGTGATGTCATCTGCGTAGATCGTGTGGTTAATGTTCGGGATTTTGTTCAAGGCCCTCGACAGGTTGATCATGCAGATATTGAACAGCGTCGGGGAGATCACCGCCCCCTGAGGTGTCCCTTTTGGCCCAAGGGTAATTTCATGGGTCAAAAAATCGTCAATCTTCAGTCTTGTGGACCGCGACGAAAGGAAGGAGCGCACAAAATTGTACGCCCGCTTGCCGACGTGAAACTCAGACAAGCTCTTGAGAATAAAGGCGTGCGATATGTTGTCAAAAGCCTTTTCCAAATCCAATCCAAGAATCGCCTTGGTGTCGGCGGAGCCGGAGTCAATGACTTGGTGCTTGATCAGCTTCATGGCGTCCTGAGTCGAGAGCCCCGACCGAAAGCCAATCCTGTTGTGGGTATAGCATTCGTTAGACTCGAGGTGGTCAGTGAGGCGGTTGAGCATGGCGTGCTCGGCCACCTTCCCGACGCACGACGTCAACGAGATTGGCCTAAGATTCTCGATGCTCGGTGCCTTACCCGGCTTGGGTATCAGTACTGTGCAGGCCGCTTTCCAGCTCTTGGGAATGAGACCGCTGCGCCAGATTTCGTTGATCTTGTCTGTAAGAAACTCGATCGAGTCGTCGTCGAGGTGCTTGAGCATTTTGTTGGTTACCCCATCTGGCCCAGGGGCGGATCTGCTATTGAGGGATGCGAGAACCCGCTTGACCTCAGCCACGGTGAAGTCCTCGTCCATCGATGGCGCGTCGCGCCCCTCGTAGTCGGGAAACTGGGGAGGTACCGGATCGTCCGTGGCCGCCAGGTACTTGTCTATGAGCTTCTCCGTGATCACCTCATCTGGAGTTGAGTCGGTGGCCAAATGGACAGCTTTCGCCAAAGCTCTCTTCTGATTGGACTTGGTGTTGCCGTCGTGCAGTAGGTGTTTGAGGAGTCTCCAGCTTTTACCGGTCTTGAGTTGGCCCTCCATAGAATCACAGAGCTCATCCCATTGCTGCTTGCATAAGACCTTGCAATGATCTTCTACCGTTTTGTTGATTTCGGACATTTTCTTGCGCAGTCTTTTGTTATGGCGCTGAGTCTTCCATCTCGCGAGCAGTGCCTGCTTGGCTTCCAACAGATGCGCGAGCCTACTGTCCATCCTGTCCACCTCCAGATCGGTTGTCACCTCTTTGGTGGCGCTGGCCACATCTTCTTTTAACCCGTCGCACCAAGAGTCTAGGTCCGCATCCGGGGAAAGGGCGCGCTCGGAGCGGTTGGCTCGGAACAAGTCCCAGTCGATGAACTTAAAGGTCCTCGTCTTGTTGCGGGCAACCTCTATGAGCACTTCGATGATGCAATGATCGCTACCGAGGTCGATTGCTGTGTTGGTCCATTTGACGTTTTCCAGACTCTTGACAAAGGTGAGATCCGGGGTTGTATCTCGGCACACCGAGTTCCCTCTCCTGGTCGGGAAGTCCTTATTGGTTACCAGTGTCAGATCTTCCTCCGTTGCCGTGAGCCATATAAATCTACCCTTCTTCGTATTGGTGAGGTAACCCCACGCCTGATGCTGGGCATTGAAGTCCCCCATGACGACAAGAGGTTGACAGCCGGCAAAATGCACGGCCTTCTTCAGAAGACCACCAGCCCTGGCTCTGTGTACGCTGGGCCTGCAGTAGACATTTAATATGAAAATACTGTTCCTTCGTAAGCACCGCTTAGGGGGGTCGACTAGGAGTTCCGTCATGACGTACTCAACCCCATTGTCCGCTGGACCGAGGTCTCGCTGAATGCACGTGAACCTTTTACTGACCAGAGTGGCCACCCCCCTTCCCCCTTCAGTGGAAGCCACAGTGACGAAACCAGGGAGCCTGATGTGTGATGATGTGATCGTTTCTTGCAAGGTGATGACTTGGGGTTTACCTTTTCTGCCTTTTAGGTATTGTCGCAGGGTCACCCGTTTGCTGACGAACCCTGCGTAATTCCACTGCCACATTGTTATGACGTAAGTTTCGTTATCCATGTTTGGGCTTGGGCATGGGTTTCGAGAGGGCCGCCTGCAGGATGGCACCCTCTGTCGGCGGGGCAATGACACTGTTCAAGTTTGGGACTGGTGTTGTCGATGTGCTTGGCAAATATCCGTGGTGGGTCCCCTCCAGTCTAAGTATTCTCTCGCTGAGGGCGACCAGACCCAGCTGGGGGTGCGCGATCATTTCTTGTACTTGAGAGAGGCCTGACTGTATGTTGGAGATGGCCTTCTTGAGCTCCGAAAGAGCTCCAGAGTCTCGTCTTCCCTTGAGCTATCCAGGGCGCGACGCTTCACTGCACCCGCCTTGGGGGGAGCCTCCGCCGTGTCCATGGCCGTGGCGGCCGGAGGAGCCGGCGGTTTGAGCGCCAATTTTCGTATTTCGGCTATCTCGGTGGCTAGCCGACTGATTTCCCGCTTGAACTGGGCGTTTTCTTTCCTAAGACTATCATTGGCACGCCTAAACTCTTTGAGCTCGTTCGTGAGACGCGGGTCGTGCGAGTCCTGGGAGTTAGACGCCTGCTCTTGGTTGCCAGGGGCCCTATCGGCCCACGTTAGATAGGACTTGCCTTTACCACCGGAGGGGGTGTTGGATCTTGGCCTGTTGGACGAGCCGCTCCGGGTGCGGGACGTGGAGCGGCCTCTGGAGCCGGAGCGCGCTGGAGAAGGCGATGATGGTCGTGATCTTGGGGCAGAGCGGCTTTTGGAGCCCCGTCAGCTCCTGGAGCGACCTCGCGAGCGCGAGCGTCGTTTTCCCCTAGGGCTAGGGCTACATGAGGCTTGAGAATAGGAGGATCGAAGGATCGACTGCAGGGGGAGCTCCTCTTGCTGTCTGGCGCGCTCGAAGCGTCGTCGGCGAACAATGTACGCAGTCTTGAATCTATGCGCACATTCTTTACTGGCAGTAAGGTGCGGACCGCCACAGAACTTGCATATTGGGGTGCATTGGTGCTGCTCATCGGGGTTTGGAAGGCCGCATCCCCGACAGACGACGTCGCTAGGTGTTGGACAGACATCGGCGCGATGCCCGAGTCTTCCGCAGGCGTGACATACGTCCACTTGCTTTCTATATAGGGAACATTTCAACAGGAGCGTTCCGTACCTGACAAAATTCGGTACCCGGTGCCCGTCAAAGGCGATGATCACAGTCTCCGTCTGAGCAATTCTCTTAGCTGCCAGTGCGAGCGGGTTTTTCTGGTTAACGATCTTGCCATCCAGCGTCGCAGGGTCGTCTTGCAACGGTATGCCACGTATGACCCCCTTGCACGTGGAGTGTGGGGCAGTCTCGTACGCGCAGAGTTCGTGGATGTTGCCCGAGATGCGGATTTGCTTGAGGCGGGAGTATCGATCGGCATTTTCCCGTCTAGGAGTGCTGGCCACCATAATGTTTTGCTGTAAGTTCGGGCACAGAGTGTCTTGTGAGAGCTCATCGGGTCTGATGCCGGCGGCTGCAAGTATAGCGTCAGCCACCGCAGCCGCTCCAATTTTGGTGATATTCAGTCCACCTCTTGGTCGAATGACGATTTTGATGTCTTCTTTGGGAAGAGCCGGCATTCGGCCTGCCCTAATAATCTTGGACTTCAGCGCTGCGCAGCTATGCTTGTCGCCAAGGGACGCCGAAAGCGTTGCCGCGGCGTTAGGGCCACCTCCCCGCGATTTGGCGTTAACTCTTCTGGCGCCCGCAGCTTGCCATCCCTGGTCTTGAGTGACTTCCTCCGGGGAAATGTTTTCTCCCTCTACTCGATATTCCATCATGGTAACGGACGAGTGGCGCCGAGCCACCCCTGAGGCCGGTTGGGTGGCCTAGATGAGCTAGGCCTAGGCCTGGTCTCCGAAGTGCTCGTTAGGTGAGACGCCGCCGACGGAGGCACACAAATGTCCGTGAAATGGTGAAAAATCACTCACTGTGGCAAAAAAGGGTGTCCGCGTGGTCCTTAGAACTTCGCGGAAAAGATTTGCACAAATAAACATGGACACTCGACGACAAAATGCTAGAAAAGTTGGCAAAATCCGGGAGCCGACGCGGGCACGTCTTGACTCGCCGCCGCCAGCGTCTCTCCGCCCCGCGGCAGAAATACACGCGAGGACTTTCTCGAGGCGGGTTAAATGGGTTGCGAAATCAGTTGAAAAGACGACAATATCTTCTAAATAACAAAGTCAAACGTTCTATTAGAGGCCTCGAAGGATAGAGTCTATCATCCGCTCGAAAGTAGCTGGCGCGTTTCAGAGGCCAAACGGCATGACTGTGAATTCGTAAAGCCCGTCGGGCGTGATGAAAGCTGTTTTCTCGCAATCTGCCTCTGCCATGGGTACCTGCCAGTATCCAGAGGGGATATCTAAAGAAGAGAAAAATTCGGCTCCCTGTAGGCAGTCCAAAGCATCGTCAATGCGTGGCAGCGGATAGACATCCTTGCGCGTGATTTGGTTGAGACGCCGGTAGTACACGCAAAACCTGATGAATCCGTCCTTCTTTTTCGCCAACACAACTTCAGAGGCCCAGGGACTGCTTGACGGTTCAATTATGCCACGTGTCAGCATGTCGTCAACCTGTTCATTATTGGCACGGCGTTCGGTAGTCGACACACGATAGGAAGCTGCCGTAATGGCGTCTCTTGACCGGTATCTATACGGTGAACAAGAGATGACGCTCGACCTAAGGGAGGCTGATTGTGGTCAAACGAGGCTCGGAAACGCTGTAGGAGCTTGATCAGCTGTTCCTGCTGCCCAGGCGTGAGGTTACAATCAATGGACTTGCGGAATACATCCATAGGTTCATTAGCGTCAGTTGCGGGTGTAATGACACAATATATTGTAACAGAATAGAAAGTTGGGCGAGTTGGTGTATATTCATATTAAAAGAAAAGCGGCGCAAAAAGACGGAGACAAAGAAGAGAACCACACACAGCGCTGCACTCACAACTGAAAGTTTAATCTGAAACGGATTAAACTTTCAGTTGTGAGTGCAGCGCTGTGTGTGATTCTCTTCTTTGTCTCCGTCTTTTTGTGCGCCGCTTTTCTTTTATTATTTAATGACAGAAGTCGGTAAAAATGGCTTGTCTGGATAGATCGGGTCTTGGAAAATAAAATTTAAGGTCTCGAGGCTTCCCAGACAATCACCGCGTAGCAGGATGTACGGACAAGCAGAACCGTTGCACGCATAAAGTACCGCCGAACCATTGGAAAAGTTGATGACGGCAAACGAGAGGACGATGGTTCGGTGTTGCACACAAGCTATAGTTGGCTGGAACAGGGGCGTCGAGTTAGTGGCAGCAGGGGAAAACACAGGCACTAAGACGGCAGACAACGGCGCGATGAAAACGTCAGCTGCGGCAAACATTTTGGAGTGACTGTGGTGGTCGATATCAAGGCACGGATTCGCCAACGTGAGTTCAGCACGAGCGCAGTCGACGAGGGCCTGGTGGGTAGAAAGGAAATCCCATCCTAGTATGACGTCGTAAGATGAACGTGGGAAAACAACAACGTTGACGGCGTACCAAACATCTTGAATAAGAACACGTGCTGTGCACTGAGCTGTCAGCGCGATGAAATGGGAGGTGGCTGTACGCAGAGCAAGATTCGTAAGTGGCGTTGTAACTTTTCTCAAATCGCGACATAGTTTTTCACTAATTACAGAAATGACGGTGCCTGTGTCGACAAGTGCACGTACAGCAACACCTTCTACTAGCACATCAATTTCGTTGGTCGGACAAAGAGGAGGTCTTAGAAAGTTCGACGACGACGCAGTTCTTGCCTCCGGAACTGCGGCTGTCAGTTTTCCTCTCGAGCGGGGCTCGTGCGCCGAAGCATCGGGGAGACAGATCGGCGACGGGGTGGTAATGACCGGAAAGAATCGACGGGGCGTCGTGGGGACAATGAGTCGGTGATAGGAGAAGATGGTCGCTGGGGATTCAGGGCAGCCTGGTAATTTGCAGAATTCCCATGCTCTGGGGGCTGGAAGTTGTGATGGCGACCGTAGCGTGCTATATGTCCCACCAAACCGCATGCGAAACAGATGAGTCGATTATCCAAGGTGCGCCATGGGTTAACGATAGAAGGTGCAGGGGGCGAAACGGGATGGGGTGCCGTGTATGTAGGCAGCGTCGTAGGGTAGGAGGACCCGGTGTCCCTGGTATGCACCAAAGACAGGAGGGGCTGGGGGTCTAGCAACGACGGCAGCGTAGGTCAGTGGCGTAGGGACAGATTGCGATAGAGGCAGTGCCTGCGTGACCTGTGTCTCAATGACCAGGCGTAGACGTGGGTCTAACGAGGTC
The DNA here is from genome assembly GCA_013436015.1 of Rhipicephalus annulatus. Classification (NCBI taxonomy): domain Eukaryota; kingdom Metazoa; phylum Arthropoda; class Arachnida; order Ixodida; family Ixodidae; genus Rhipicephalus; species Rhipicephalus annulatus. The sequence continues at coordinate 542,852 of WOVY01000708.1, forward strand.
ACTGGCGCGGATGCTTCGGCCACAAGAGAAAGCTGACGCGCAACTTCCTCATTAATGAATTGTTTGATTTGGGGCAATGAGACGGTGTGATCAGCAGCAACGTCGTGAACGAGGGCGGAAACTTCAGCCGTATCTTCTGCAGCCCTGCGCGTCGAGATACGCTGCTTACGCAACTCGTCGTACTCCTGACAGAGCTGGACAACATCGGTGACGGTCTGTGGAATCCTAGCGACGAGCATCTGGAAGGTGTCGTCGTCAACTCCTTTGATGATGAGCTTGATTTTGTCGCGTTCAGTTAGAGATTCATGGACGCGCTTGCTAAGAGACAAGACACCTTCAATGTAACTCGTAAAGGTCTCGTCCCTGCGCTGGACTCGACTACGGAGACGCTGTTCCGCGCGAAGCCGGCGCACGGCAGGACGACCGAAGAACGCGGCGATGGTGGTCTTGAAGGCGGACCAGTTGGTAATTTCGCCTTCGTGGTTCTTGAACCAGAGGCTGGCCACATCAGCGAGGTAAAAGCGTACGTTTGTGAGCTGGTCGCAGGCGTTCCACTTGTTGGAAGCGCTTACGATTTCGTACTCGACGAGCCAAACCTCGACGTCTTGTTCGTCGTTGCCGCGAAAAATCGGTAGGTCGCGTTGCCGAGGCGTGCCAGAACAGTAGACTGATGTTAGTAAGGCAGCTTGAGAAGAGCTAGGAGCAGTCATGGTGAACAGTGAGGGTAGCGTCCGATTGCGAAGTTCCAGGTTGATGGGAACCCCGGCACCTCCACCACTTAAAATAGAGGTGTTGTACGTCGAGAAAGGTTCAGACGCAGCTTTGCGAAATGTCCTTTATCAGGCAGGTCTGGCTAATGGCGAGTGGCGTGCGCGAGCTACTACTGCAGGCATCGATCATAATCGTCTTCTTCCTTGCCAGCAGAGCGTCCGTTTTTCATATTCATTACAAAAAATATATCGACAGAGAGTACACAGTACTCAACTGTGAGAGAAGTCGCACGAGTTGCAGACCTGCACCTCTTCAGCTATGGAGGCGATGTTTAGTAAAAAATCACAGCATATCATGGAGTGAATGATGATGAGAGATGCAAAGCGTCCATCCGTCCATCCATGCTTCAATACATCTGACTTTTCGTGCTTCCGCCCGGCCGTGCATGTACGCTGCTGTCCCTACATCCGTGAGTCCGTCCGTGCGCCTGTCTGTCTGTCTGTCCGTGCATGCTTCCGGGTGTGCGTCTCTTCGTGCCTCCCTTCCTGCTTCGGTCCGTCCATCCGTGCTTCTGCCCGTCCGTGCGTCCATCCGACTGTCCATCCATGCTTACGTCCTTCCATGCTTCTGTCCGTCCCTGCTTCCATACGTCTGTTCAGGCGTCAGTCCAATCTTCTGTCCGTCCGTCCGTGCATCACTCCGGCTGTCTGTCCGTCTTTTCATGCATCCATGCGTCCGTTCATGCGTGCTTCTGTGCGTGCTTCCTCCCGCCCGTACTTCTGTTCGTCCGTCTGTCCATGCGTCCGTGAATCCACCTGTGCCTCTGTCCGTCCGTTGTCTGTCAGTCTATCTGTCTGTCTGTCCGTCCGTCTGTGTATCACTGATATTAGCACAACCAACCTGCTGAGTGAGTCATTCAACTAGGTGGTTACGAACCAGTCACAAACAAACGTGCATGGACACCCCCACTACTTTAGGCAGCAGACACCTGAAAAATAAGAGCTTATTTATGGAGTGAGTGATAATGAGTGTGACGAAGCGTCCATCCATCCGTCAATGCGTCCGTCTGTCATTTTATCTGTGCTTCCGTCCGTCCATTCGTTCAAGATTTCGTTCGTCTGTCTGTGCGTGCGACCATCTTTGCCTGAATCCTTCTGTATGTCTGTCTGTTTGTCTTTTTCTGCGTCTGTCTGTCTTTTCGGCCGACAATCCGTCTGTCTATCCCTCTGTCTCTCCGTTCTTCTGTGCGTCTGTCTACCTGTGCTTCTGTGTCTCGGTTCGTCCATTTCCTGTTACTCACGCTAACGCCAACTGTGGAGGGAGGCATACAAATATGTAGTTACGAACCAGTTACGGACGTGCATGAACAACCGCATGGCTTTAGGAGCTTCGCCCTTAAAGGTGGGTACCAATTTAGAGAAGGTACTCAGAGCACAAAGCCGTGCCATAGACCTCACAATTGATGAAACCATGTTGACAAAAATTATGCTGTGAACGAGTTCACGACGAGTCAGCGCGGAGATCATAACGATGAACGAGCCTCATTCACTAGCAAGTGAATTGAGGTGTGTTCATAAAACGTGGTTCACGATTTTGAGTACGTCGTACTCATATATGGGAGAGCATGAAGGGGTTCCGTGAGCATCACTAAAATGTGTTGAGAAAAAGTGGGTAATGAGTTAGAGTACTAGGTACTCTACTAAGGGGGGGTTTTAAAGTCGTCCCGTGGGCCGCACATTTGATGAGGCCCACAAATGCTAAGAAAAAATTTATTGTCAAAAACGTGAATAATAATAACAGATCATTTTCTTCTTAAACATATTCTAACGATGATGACAAAACAGATGTCATTCACGAAATGGTAGATTACAAGGCAGTGATTTCTCGCTGAAAAAACGACCTTCAACAGAATTTATCTTGCGCATGTCACTTTACATCTCCTCCCAACATGTGGCAGGCACATTTGCTTTACGAATTGTGCCACCGTATCTGATTCTAGCTTGAATTTATTTTCAGTGACATATTTATGTACGACATCGACTTGTGCATATCACTTTCATTTGAGGTTTTATCGTGTTTGACGTTAAAAAAAGCAGATGCTCCGGCTCATGCCTGCGAAATTGTACAGAAAACTGTAGCCCGGGTGAGACTTTGAAAACGAAACTGGCAGATTCCACGTACAGTGACAATCGATGATATTGCGAAGCGTGTAAGAGGAAGGTTGATATGTCATTTTAAGATCAGCACAAAGTTACGAGGCGGAGGTAAGTTATGCCGCACATAATTTCCGTGTCATGATTATGATGTTTGGACGTGTCGTTTACCTTCGTCATTTATTCGCGCCACCGAATATCAAATTTGGTATATATGGAGCTAGCGAGAAGGCCCCTAGCGTGCTATGAGCGTAGCATGTAGTCAAGTTTACAAGAGACGCATGCCAAGATTATCATGTTTGGACGTGTCATTTGCTTTCGTCGTCCATTCATGTCACGTAATACTCAATTTAGTATATGTTGAACTAGCAAAACAGCCGCGAGCACGCTGTGAGGGTAGCATGTAGTCATATTTTACGTGACACGCATATCATGATTATCATGTTGTAATCTTTCATTTACATTCGTCGTTCACTAACTTCACGTAATACGAAACTTGGTATATGTTAAACGAGTGAAGCGGCTGAGAGCACGCTATGAGCGAAGCATTTATTCATGATTTACATGACACACATAGCATGATTATCATATACGGAAGTGCCATTTACCATCGTAGTCAATTCACGTTCCGAGACACCATATGAGGTATATGTGAAGCTAGCGAAACGGCCGCAAGGCCATCAAGAGAGTGGCATGTAGCCATGTTCTTACATGACACGCGTGTCATAATTATTATGTTTGCATCCGTCGTGTACCTTCGTCACCCATTGACGTAACGTAGCACCAACGTTGGTATATGTGGAGCTATCGAAACGGCCGCTAGCGCATCACGAGCGTGGCATGTGGTCATGTTGCTACATGACACGCATCTCATGATTGTCATGTTTGCATGAGTTACATACCGTCACCGTTCATTAACGTACCATAATACCAAATTCGGTATGTGTGAGGCTAGAAAAGCAGCAGCGAGGGCATCATGAAGGGCCAAATGTACTCCGACGGAGGGTTCAGGCGAACGAATGCTGGGCGCAGCGGCGTTATGCTGCAGAAACACGAGCGCTCTGAAGCCAGGCGTGATGCACGCGACCACCGTCTGTCGGCGGGACCAGTCGGCAGCAGGCACGAGATGCCAAATGCTGCATTTCGCACCGACGATGTTGCCCAGTCCGCACTGCATTTGCCTATCGAAGGTACGCCTAGCGCATTAAAAAGCGCATACGTCAAAGCAACGCAGCGCGTCGAGTGCCTCCGAGTACGGGGCAGGCAGATCGGTTCCTGGCGTGGCGCCATGGGCGTGACGCGACGAAATGAACGGTGGCACGCACGCGCCCTAGGTCACGTTGAAATATAGTTACGCCTTGAGTGTGGTAGGTAGTGATGCTCTCACATGATATTCATCTCATGATTCTTATGTTTGCACTAGTCACATACGTTCTTTATTCATTCACGTGACTTAATACCAAACAACGCATATTTGATACTTGCGAAATAGCTGCGAGCGCATCAAGAGTATGGCATGTAGTCATGTTGTTACATGAGAGGCGATGATTATCATGTTTGAACGTGTCATTTGCCTTCATCATTCCTTCACGTCCCGTACTTCCAAACTGGTATATGCGATGCTAGCAAAACGGCAGTGAGCGCGTCATGCGTGTGGCACGTACTATTGTTGTTACATGACATCCATGTCATAATTTTCATGTTAGGGTCTGCTGATTGTGTTCGTGATTCAGGGACGTCATACTATGCCAGTTTGGTACTATGTCATGTGAAGGAAACCAGCGCAAGAGCAGCAAGACCATGAAATGTAAATCATGATATTCATGAGATACAGGTCTTAATTTTCATGTTATGAATATTCAAATATGTTCTTCATACAGTCATGTTAGCCATACTAAATCAAGTTTGATATTGATACCATTATCGAAACGGCCAGGAGAGCTGCAAGTTTTAGGCATTTAATAGATAGATAGATAGATAGATAGATAGATAGATAGATAGATAGATAGATAGATAGATAGATAGATAAATAGATAGATAGATAGATAGATAGATAGATACATAGAGAAGTCACCGAAGTTTTCCAAGAAATGCTTCGCATTTAAAACGTTTCCTCCAGAGTTTGCAGAGAATCACCTGAAATTCACTACGCGGACCCCAACGCAATCTTCATGAGCCCCATTCTTGCATTCCACGCAATGAATCCACTGAGAACCCTGCTCGTCGTTGCTCCAAACGCCTAGCAGATCAGACACCCACAGTCTCTCTTTGTGCAAATGGTGTGTTCTGTTGAACGCTTTCACTTTATTAAATTATTCAGTGATTGGACGCTAGATATAATTTAACGCATCATTTTGACCTCTTTTCGCCGTTTCAATGCAGGACTGCACGGGTATTTCATTGCGTTAATATTCGCCAGCCGGGCTTCGTGAGGCGATGAATTACGAATTTTCGAATACTTGTTGTTTTTAAAACTTCGCTATGAGAATAAAATTGGCAGCATATTCACGGAGATAATGATGGAGAGTGGGCCGAAGCATTCGTCCGTTCATTCGTTCTTGCTTCCGTCCGTCCATGCGTCCGTATTTGTGACCGTCCATGCGTCCATCCGCCCGTTCGTGCGTGCGTCTGTTCGTTCGTCCACCCCTGCGTCCGTTCATGCGTCCATCCATGCATCTGTCTCTGTGTCCGTTCGTCCATCTGTTGAACACTCCAAGTACCCTCTTCTCGCATCTTTTTATCATATATTCCCCATACAAGCACCACAATCTAGCGGACATTGCAAGAACTAAACTAGAGGTGGCACTAGCACACTTTCTTACGGCTTGTGCTTCGGGTCTTCTTCCCACCTTTAACCACCTCGAGTTCGTGATATATACTAGTTCACTGTATTCACGGCATTGCGGCCCAATTAACGTTCGCTAAGCCTTCCTAAAACCTTGGAGGTTACGCCCAGCGAGTATAACGTAGCAACCATTTCCTGTCAGATGGCGCTCAATGTACATGCCAATGGCTGCTAATGGGAAATGAGAGACAGGAGAATTCGGCTTTTACTTTCTTACGGCTTGCGCTTCGTATCTGCTTCCCACCTTTAACCACCTCGAGATCATTCATGGTGTATACTAGTTCATTGTATTCATGGCACTGACTCTCAACGCTCGCTAAACCTTTCTAAAGCTAAGGAGGTTACACCCAGCGAGTACAACGTAGCAGCCCTTTTTTGTCAGATAGTGCTCAATGCACATGTCAATGGCTGCTAACGGTGGTCGCAGCGTGCGCGTTACCTAAAAGCCGAATGCTCCTTTCTCTCATTTTTCATTAGCAGCCATTGTCATGTACATTAAATACTATTTTTATTGTTCATCAACGCACATACGAAATCTCTCACCGGCACCACCATGGAGGTCTAAATGTTTTACTTGTTATATACTACAACGGCTACGAGGGACCAAGGGGTGCCGTTATACGGAGCTTCGCCCCTAAAATCTCATCGAAACTCGATTCGAAGACATGTTTGTGAACGGCTTGGAAAATTTTTCAATTTTTTTTCACGCCCCTCTTGAAAGCATGCTTGGGGACGCGAACAGCCTCGACGTAGCGCAAACGTAGTGAGTCTGGCCCTTATTTGCAGTCAGTGCTTTTCTTGTCGTTTTTGATCCACGGAGCTTTATTCACCTTTTCATAAACGCCTCCCTGGGCACCGCCATAGCCCTCCTTGGGCTGTGCAAATTGGCGCGTCCCCTCGAAAATGCACTGGAAACGCTGCACCCTTAGTCTTTGTACTCCCGTGCACAGCCCATCATGGCGGTGTTTTTTTCCTTCCTGTGAAAAGGTGTATATAATACTGTCTTTTACGTCGTAACTCTCCCAAACAAAGATATAAAATATAATTAGCACGAGTAAACGGTTCACCTGAAATGACACTCTCTAAGGCTTGTTTATGCCTATTTGTCGCGTTTTGTTCTCCCAAATGTCGGCAATCAAAAGCATCTCCCCATTGTAACCGTGCACTTAAGGAACTAAACTTTTGGTAGTTTGTAGCTAGAAGCATAGAGTAACTAAATTAATACATAAGTTGTACTAGTGACTTAGAAATAGCTTCATGCACCAGTCCAAGCATAATTGGCCGAGCAGAATTTAGCCCCTTCTTGACGGGTCGCGAACACAACGACACCAAGTGTGTGATTATTCCCATGCGAACATCGTGTGCAATGATAAACTTTTCCACCCAAAAGGGAACACAACCACTCACAACTATTGCTGAGAAAAGAAACAAGAAAGAGCACTTATGCTTGCTAAACCCAAAACGTCTCGTTTTGCTCCATATCTCACTACCCCACGCCAGCATACTCCTACGATAAAGGCACTAAATCTAGTTTACGTGGAATGTAGTTGAGAGCAATAGACTGAAGTTAGTCTACGGCTACTATCCGCGCAAGCTCATGGACTACAAGTCACCTTACTGCTGCTAGTGTCAGTGATATTGAGGCTGCAGTTGGCGTGGTTACACAATCGTAAACAACTGGTTATATAAAACATATTTGACCGGTAAACTTACGTCTGTGAGTACAATTGTAACATACCTATTGTGTCAATTGGTAACGTTTTGCTCAATAAAAAAATTGCCCGCAGCTTCCCTCGGGGGAACACTGAGGAGGATGCGGAGCATATAATTGGTTAACGGGGTGTTAAAGTGCGACTTACTTGAGTCGATGGCTAAATTGGTTAACGTGGTTGTGAAATGGGGTGTTAAATTGCGACTTACTTGGGTCGATGGCTAAATTGGTTAACGTGGTTGTAGGAGGGGGTGTTAAATGAGTGAACACGTACACACGTATGCGAAAGGGCGGCGCTGGTCGAAGGGAAATCGATCATTGTGTTTGTGGATTCGTTGGAATTCATTTCACCGCGACCTTGGACGTCGACGCGCCGTACAAACCAACCGACGAGCGGCAACTGAGCGAGCGAGCGCCGACCTTGAGTATATATACAGCGCGACGGCGCATGCACTGTCAGCTGTTGAATGTTCTCGAAGCGCAACGGCGCATGCGCATCCACTGGAGAATCAGGAGAATTGTAGAATGTTCTCGAAGGGGAGAAGCGCGCGCGGCACAGATGGTGGGTGACGGTGCATGCGCGCGTCAGCTGTCGAATGTTCGAGAAGGGGGAGAAGCGCAACGGTGCATGCGCGCGCGTCACCTGCCAATGTTCTCGAAGCGCAACGGCGCATGCGCGCGCGTCAGCTGCCGATGTTCTCGAAGCGTGACGGCGCATGCGCGCTACATTATACAGCTAGCGAATGTTCGTGAAGAGGAGAAGCGCACGCGGTGTGTAGAGGAGGAAGGGTGCACAGATGGTGGAGGAGTAAAGCGCGCGCGGTGTGTAGAGGAGGAAGGGATGCACAGATGGTGGAAGAAGGAGGAGGAAGCTTGCGGACGGCGCCGCACTACAAGCCTCCAGTATTAGATGCTCCGCATCTAAAAAACTACAATAGAGGCACCTTCGCTCCACGTGCTGATACCATCAATCCCGATGTATAGGATCTGCCGAATTTTTCTGCAGACAATTGCTCTCCCTGTATTAGACAATTGCTCTCCCTTATTATTGCTTTATTAGACAATACAATTGCTCTCCCTTTATTAGAACTTTTAGTAGAACAGCAGCGTCCCTCTCTCGGTGTCTCCAGCCGCGAGAAAATGTTGATGTAGACGTAGACGTAGATCGTAAGCTTGTGGCTCATACCCATCATAGTGGGATTGGCCAGGAATCGGCCAAAAAAGAATATATATATATATATATATATTTATATACTAGCCAAAAGACACAAGAAAATTGTTTTTTTTGTAAAGTATTCTTGACAAAGAGGATGAATTTGTTCTTTTCACACTATCTATTAACCAGCTTCAACCAACGTTACTAGATTACCTCAGTTTGCAAACTCCGCCGGGATGCGGCGGCGAAACTCGGCCCCCTTCGTTTCCCACTCTCTAGGTCAAATGGCGTGGGAAGCGCCACCTAGAGAGCGGAAAACGAAGGGGCCGCGTTTCGCCGCCGCATCCTGGCGGAGTTTGCAAACTGAGGTAATCTAGTATTTGACCGGTCGCCGCATCGTAACGGAGCCTTCGCGCAATGTTAAACGGAATTTACGCGGTTAATTTTGTGCAATGGGAGTTATTTCCCGAGAGGGTGAGCGAAGGTTATTACGAGTGTGCAAGTAAATCACCAGTTGAGCCGCTAAGGCGATGCCACACGGCAGAGACGTGAGCGCGATGCCCGAATCTTGCGGAGACTTATGTTCATACAGCTCTTTTGCGTTCCTGTTCTTTAAAATTCGATTGCCTATGTAAAAAAAAACCATTGACAGTGTGCCACAGCATTAAGTCTAAATGTATCCGATCTCGGTATAGCCCGTCGCCACAGTTGAAGGCGCACCTCGTCAGCAGGAGGCTTGAAAAAATGTCTCTTTTCGGCCGCGGATTTCGTCGAATCGTACCCACTTCGGCAACCAGTCACAAAGCAGCGAGGCATGTTTTCTCACATTCAAGAACCGTCACATGACACATGTGAGCTGTGTAGCTCACAGGGAAAGCGATGACTGAGTTGAAGACATTAAAAAACACCCGGCACCATGCAGATCACGCCAACGCTGACAGCGTCGGTGCCACGCCGGGCACCACATTGATCGCTACCGTAGTAAGTTGTTGCCAGAGCACTCACTACGCGAGTTACGTCGAAATAAATCTTGCTGGGACTCAGTGACAGCGATGACTACAAAGCACACTTGAAAGCAACAAAGCAACACCCGGCATAAGAACACAAGTGCAGTAACTCCGCCGGCATGGGTCCGGGAACCGCCGAGAGAGGGCGCGCTTGCGGCTTTTTGACCGGTACAGGGAAGGGTGACACTCGCGGCGCCGCAGTTTGCAAACTGAAAAAAAGTATCTAGTAACCCTGGCTTCAACCTCTTCTCCAGTTCGTATTTGCTGAGTATGTTTCCTTTGGCCTTGACGCTGGAGAATAATTGCAGAAATTAATCTTGGTGTCCAGCCGTCTCGCCAGTGATAGATGTAACCACACAAGAGACCGGCGTAAGCTGGCGCAAGCCGGCTGCGTAGGGGCCGCAGCGCACGTGTAACTCTTCTCGTTACGGGGCGACGTTGCAAGCATTGCAGGAAAGCGAGTGAGGCTCTTGCAGAACGGCGGACGCCGCTTTATGTGTTGTGGTGGCATTGCTTTCCGGAAGTCGCATCAATAATGCGCCAGATGCGTAGCCTTCGGAGGGCCCGCTTGGCCGGACCCCAGTTTCGACATTTTGCTGAAGCCCGCGGGACCTCTGCTAGTCAGAACTTGGCAACGCCATGCATACGTACGAACCAACGAGGGATGTATCAAGGCTACTGGCAGAATGCTAGACACATGAGTGTCTCTCAAAGGTGGGAGTGAGAGTCCTGCGCAGATGGCGTGAATATGATTTATTGCAGCGCTGAACTTCCGCGTTTACGCGGTTTCCGGCGTAGCGTAAAAAGTACGCAACAAAAAAAAACAGTGCTTCTAGGAATGATTATGACGCGTAAAAACATTCTAATGCAAAAGTAACGTAATAAACATGAATAATCAATACACAGTGTATGAATACACAGAAAAAAATAATTTGAAAGGAGGTTAGGATAAAGTATTGCATTAGACACGAAACTGCAACTCAAGTGAAAAATTCTCTTCGTCGTATGTTTCGGCAATGTCTGAGATATCGCTGTGAAAAATTAAGTTTGAATGAAATTTTATGCCGTTCAATGATGGCTTCCGCGCTAAGGTACAAATACTCAAAATTGATGCTTTTACCTGGAACACCAACAGGTTTTTTGCAATTAATGCTAACTAATGCATCAGCAAATGAAAACTCATCTCTATGTTTCAAAGTGGTATTACTATTCAGGCAATGTAATAATGGTATGCACTTCGTAACGTATGCACTGCAAGCGGGCGCTCAAACATGTAAAGGCCGCTGTTCATCCACTAAAAACAAATATACATCGCCCCTGACCGGGGCGTTAGCTTGAGAGTTATATCATACTCACATATGCGAAGTATTTCGGGCCTACATTTCATTCAACGCATACTATCACGAAGATTATTGTCTTTAGATTTTGGGTGCACCTCATGTCCCCTAAACCGGCATATGAACTATAATATGTGTCTGTGCCATTCTCTCTTTCCCACTACAAGTGAATTCTGTTTTTATGAATTCAGGCATTTGACACTTTCTTCTAAATCTGAAATATCTTCCATGTCGCACTAAAATTTATAATGAAAAAGAATGTATCTCTCTTCTGGCATGCATTTTCAATTGTTAATGCAATTTTGCATACGCTTGCATACGCTTGTGTAATGAACTTGCAGTGCTAACAGAGACACTGGCGGCCACAAAGCGTTAGTTGCTCTTGTGACTAAATCCTTTTAGGTCGCGCTAAGGTTTACGGTAAGGGATCCCGAGAACGCAATATGATTATGAGACATGCTGCAGTCTAGCCATCCAGAAATTTAGACCGCATTCACTTCTTTACCATTCATCTAAAAAACGTACTATATATATATATATATATATATATATATATATATATATATATATATATATATATATATAGATGGTGCTCCAACGCGTCGCTTCTTCTAGCTTCTACTCCAAGCTTTCGACAAGTTTATGTTTGTCGGAATGAACGATAGATAAAGCACAGGTTTATTTCGCTAGTACCTTGCAGGTTCCCCTCTTGCTGACAGGGGGGTCGCTTGTAATCACTTCTCAAACCCGTTCTCGCCCCGTTTTGTTCAAGGCTATGTTCCCGCAAGCGCCCATTAGATTGATTGTCCTATGCTTATCATTGCAACGAACAATGGCGTGTGATATCTGCCACACCTTTATAGTTTGAAATGGCAGCTTCCGTTAGAAAGAAATGATGCATTGGGAAAATAGACAAAAAGCGTGTTTATGGTGTTTTTTGAGGTCGAGCTACGAAAAAAAATGTCACGCCATTAACACGAAATGAATGATGATGAGTAGGCGAAGCTGCTGAGGTACATAATGAGTGGGCAAAGTCACTGTGATAGCGGAAACTTTGCTCACTACCGTTTTTTCAAGGAGACCACACTATCTCAATGTGATCTTTTGGAATGGTGGCGGCGAATTCCCGCTTTGGAACAGCGCTGGAGTTGGCTCGGGATTGCTCGTTTCTGATGCTGCACAGGGTGGTAAAATTCTTATCAAATCACAATCGTACACAAACCTTGCTGCTGTAGCCGAAACTGTGATCGAGAACGTCGCGCTGACAGCGTGCAACGGCACCAAGCCATGGAGCGATCGCTTCAGGCGCTTGGCTGCAGCCCTCACTGACCCGTACAGCCACAGGATCCACTTGACGGAGCTGCTGTGCCGCCGCCGATTCGCCGGCTCTCAGCCCCAGATCTGCTTCTTTTAAAGACGATAGTCTTTCTTGGGGACCTTCGAAGGAAAATTTTGGTCTGTCTGTCTGTCTGTCTGTCTGTGTCTGTCTGTACATTTGTCTGTTTGTATGCCTTAATGATACCTCAAACAGCACCAAACGGCCAACCCCATCTGAAGCGCCCACCAATGTTGCTCAAGGTTTAGCGTACACATGTGTGCGATTGTCAATTGAAACAGTAAGTAGTTCACATATCTGAGGTGCCATAACAGCACGTCTATGTTTTGTATGTCTGCCTTTATACGAGAAGAGGCACAGACAAGTAACGTTAAGGACTGTAGCGTTTCTCGCGCTTCGCTGACAATACAACGCGATGCCCAAGACACGGTTTCCGACGTTTTGCTATGACGACTTGGTGGTGGCACCTGCCCGTTACTTTGCATTCTACACTTTATCACCTCCATGACTGGCGCGCATCTTTCTCCGCGGTCACGCACGCCTTCGTTTTCGAAGATACCTGCCAGATGGTGCTCGGGCCTAACGTGCCTAGATGCCCTTGTTCGCCTCTGCTACACGCTCGAGGCACTCTAACGCAGTGCCTTCAGAATACCATTCACCGATTTTCTTGCACAGAACATCAAATAAACCTTTCGTTCTTTCTCCCCAGACGCAAGAATATCGTCTTTCGACGACATTTACAGTGTAACATGTAGATTTTTGAGTGCGTTTCACCGCCATTTTGTGATTCTTACCCTCGATCAGTGTCTTGACGTTGTTGAAGTCGAGCATACGCCGCTTCGGCTTCTCGAGCTCTCTCTTCTGAGTCCACCCTGCGAGCTTGTGCTGTATCCGCCATGCGGGCCCTCCGCTCCACCGCCTTGTCTTCTTCGTTAGTATTATCAATATCGAAGTGTACAGAGTGAAGACTGTCGAGAGAGAGAGGGAAAGATTCTTCGGTGGCACGTAGGAGTGGCACGTGGGAGGTGAGGGAGCGCCACAGGGCCATTTAGTGGGCGCTCAAGTACCACGGCTGTCTACGACGCGCCAACCGACTAGCCACGACCTTAAGCACCTTCACCCCTAACGAAAATTAGGCACCATCGGCATCCTTTGCTATGATCGTAACTAGAACCGGCATTTGTTGCCGGGACCGAATCAGCAGCACAATAAAAAACCTAATACAGTGGACAGGCAAACCAATACCAGAGTACAGATTGAATCATCATATGCATTCTGCGAGATAGGCGCGTTTGGCTTACAATACTGATGACACGTGTTCACATACATCTCCAGCGTGCTAGTAAAGTTATATTCGTAACACAAATATCATGTCGCCGTGCTTACACTGCCTATAATGAGAATATCTGGACTTGAAAAAAGATGGTTTGGATTACAATAATGTTGAAGCGTGTTGGCATATGACTCCACTCTTTTTATTACGTTTTATTGTGAACTAATTTTACCTCCTTATTTATGTCGCATATCAATAGAATGTAGGGAATTAGAAACATGCAAATTTACTGGTTCAAGTAATGTTAACGAGGCTTTTAAAGCATAAACACTAGCCGGATGTTTTTCTCTGGCTGGAAACCTGGTTACTCAGAATACAAATGATTTGTGCAACCGGAGACGCACAGACAGAGCTTATTAGAGAAAAGGAAATCTGCTTGCCTTCATCTTGTACGCTTTGGCAGACTACTCTGTGCGGGACAGTTGGGGAAGGTGAAAAACTGCTGAAGCAGAATGATGAGGACACCAAGAAGGCATGCATATATGAATATCCACGAAACACTGAAGTTTATTATAGCGTGGCGTGCGGTTCAGTACTGTTCGCACAACGTATAACTGCCCTTGCCGGAATTGGTGATGTTAGCTGGCAGGACCATGGAAATGAACTTCAACGCCCTGGTACAGCTTGCACTGTATACGATGCCACTGGTCCAATTAATTTGGGAGGCAATTGCCGCCTTTCAAGGGCCAAATTATTGGCCCTCCGAAGCGCAATACGAAAGCAAAGACAATCTAGATGTCCTAATAAGTGCGCCAGCGAACGCCGGCTGTGGTCCAAAGAACAATTCAGAGGCAAGGGTTGATAACAAAGCAAAAATATATATATTCTCAAAAACGACAGAACAAACAACACACACTTATGCACACTCGGAAATAATTCAACACAATGTGTCACCAATAAAACAACGGGCTACACAATACAACCAGTTACACTCAAAACAACAGATACAAACGTGCATTTGGTTGGTCATGGTTGGTTATTGCCTTCTCAAGCACCAAATGTAGATTCTGTACATTTGTCGTCTGCACTGATTGTTGTATCAACCTCGGGACGGCTTTAAGCTCTCCCATAGTAGAGTACCCTGTGCTCTAAATTGTTACCCCCTTTTTCTAACCCCCGCCAACCAAGACACTTCAAGACTAAAAGTTCGTCAAACTTATTCAGTCCAAAGTTTTTAAAGTAAAGCTTGAATGCTTCTCTTCTAAGAAACACTCAAAGTTCAGCACTGTTGTCATTCCGCTTCTCCCGAAGTTTCTCTTTCAGAAATTCTCGCGTCGGCAAATAACCGCACGCCAATCACCAAACGTCTTCACTGCTAACACATACCAGCCCAAAAGCCGCTATGATAGCGGCTTTTTACACCTGTCCAAGCATTTATTGTAAATGAATGCTGAAATAAAAAATCAGAATCTGGCTTCTCATGAGCTGTGGCTGCAGAACGCGTCTTCATCAACTAGTGGTAAACACACACATTTATTCTGCTCTTAGCACAAGCCTTCACGCGCACGTAAAAAACCTCTACATCTTCTGCTTTGTCACTAAAAACATTAGCCTTCTCCCGAAGGCAGAAAAATTCTCTTCACCTTCTACCCTACGCACACTGGCGAAACACATTCTTCATTTCCCGATCACCGCCGTCCGCTGCTTGCTTCTATACGTTCGCCCTGGGTTTTAGAAGCTTCTTCGGCGCACTGCACAGCGCAAGCTTGGGAAAAGGCGAGTCTTTTCGAAAACCATCGGCGACACGTGACGCACCCAGAGACTGAGAAGTGGTTATAAGAGGGAAAAAAAGAGAAAAGTTAGCCCCGTAACTGTCTGCATCAGGGTGCGACACCTCAACAGTAGCTCACAAGAGATGGGGGTGAGGTGGAATTAAAAGGATAAGAATAAAGGTAGCACGAGAGAGAGAGAGAGATGCGCTGGGACAGCGAGCAAGGGCATATGAAAGATAGGAGAGATAGGAAAGATGATAACACGGTCACAGGAGTCCGAGGTCGGGGCACTACTTGCGAGAGCTCTTGTCGGCCTCAGAAGATTGCGTAGGGCAAGTCCAGTAGGTCAAAGCCACGCTGTCGTCGGAGATCGGAGTTGGGAGAAGACGTAAGGCCAGCCCAGTTGGCCAGAGCTACGCTGACGTCGGAGATCGCGAGGGTACAACCTGTTAGCACGGAATCCAGTGAGCCAGCCAGAGAGTGACTTACGCGTCCTTCTCTGGTGTTCGCTCGGCAATCGGTAATAGAAGGTCGGCCATCGCAGCGGTGCGCTTTCGAGGAGGGTTATCAGCGCGCCTGAGAATTGCTTGCTTGCTTGCTTGTTCCTTTCTTTTGTGGCTCTCACCCACTAAGGGGGATTGGCCAAGAAGCCGGTGGTTAATGCAAGTAAATACCTGTAGATTTTCTAGATTAGGGGAATGTGCCCAAGAATTTCTTCGATGCTTGTTTTCTTCTTTTACGCTGGCTCCTAGCGCAACAGTCTGGTGCCTGCTATCGTCACCATCACCAGAATTCAGAGGCGCCACTTTTTTGAGAACTGCTTTGTGACACTGATGCTTGCCAGCGTAGAATTTTGTGTGTTTTTTTTTCACAACACCTGAAATATTGAACAGGTGCGTCCACTTTTTTATGAGCCTTGTAGTTGAGGTTGTAGGCTGCAATCTCCGTAAGTGTAAGCCCTCTAGAGTGGGTAGGCAGCGCCTCTGCGCAGACTCTATACCAATATAACATCTTAGAAAACACAAAGACAATTTTTGGTTTTGTGCCCTTCAAATTTTGCCGCACAACAAAAAAAGCCAAGATAATACAAAAATATCAACCGGACGTGCATGTTAGACCTCTCGTGGAATAAGCCTACTGTAACTTGTATAAATTTATTTCAAGCTATGCACGAAATGAACGCTAAATACAGCAAAATTTTAGCACATGGTGTTACCAAACTTTTGATAGAAGATAATGCTGAGGTAATTAGATGCCGTCAAAAGTAATTGCTCAGTAAAACCTGCTTTGATAGTGGAGCGCAGCAATGAGACAACCACGAACCTGGCGTTATACTTTCGCGCCATCACATGCCAAACGTGATCTGCTACCTGTTGGTAGCCTAAACTAAAGCCCCGATCAGTGGTTTATTGAACTCGTTAGTCACAATAAGCTAATTAAATATTCAAAGCGCAAAACCTCCATAGCATACCTTTAAGCACGAATGCGTTCCCACATCACTAAATGAATGAAAAACCGCCCGCATCTTCTAACGGCGGAAACTTTAGTAAATGCGTCGCGGATAGGAGGAGCGGGGTGCAATCGCGTGTATTCTGCGTAATAGGGCATGCTTTGAGAATGCACGATTCTTATACAACGCGAAGCATTTTTAGGCGAACTTCGGTGACATTGAGCATATCTATCTATCTATCTATCTATCTATCTATCTATCTATCTATCTATCTATCTATCTATCTATCTATCTAGCCGCTTACGTGTGGGTGCCCACCCCATTTACTTGGCGTGAACAAAATTAGCATGAGAGGGTGAGATGGTTTGACGAATACGACGCGCTTGTCAAGACATGAATAATATCAAAATCCCGTCCCGTACGTCGTCGAACACTTCTCGCCAAAGAGTGGAGCATACCCACGGGCGGGTATGTGCCGCTGGTATGCGGGTATGTGCCACAGGTGATTGACACTTGGTATCTGCTCAGAAACGACGATAACATACATGGTCACTTTTAACGCGCGAGTGTTAAGAAGTACCCGACGTCGGTGGCATCGACCCGACGAGTCCCAGCTGGAATCGAACCCAAGCATTCAGGGTGCCGATGAAGCATTTTACCACAGAGCAACGCCAGGTCTAGGAACTACTTTTCAAATAGATTCTAATCTTCATGAAATGTTAACAGTGGTTTCAGTGCTGCCTACCGAATCCTAAAAACATTACATATGTACTATTTTGGTAAAACCATCCCGTCGGGTTAACGTCAGATGTGGTTAGTTGCCATGCGCTGAAGTTGATTTATGTAGCAGTGTCCAGGGCAAGCATCTTCGCATGCATCAGCGCTTCATATCAGTTTCTGGTGTTGCTCATACGCATGTTCCAGGTGGCATTGTTGAGGAAGTGCAAACAACTGGTTATAAAAACATCTGCAGCTCTTCAACATATATCTGTGTGTGCGGCATTTGTACATCTTTAGTGTCATTTTATGACGTCTCACTCAATACAAAAATACAACAAAAGCAATGCACGTCAAGTGAGAGAGAGAGACTGAAAGAAAGAAAAAAGCCCGAAAGAATAATTAAAAAAATGGCAGCATATCCACGGAGTGAATAATGGAGAGTGGGGCGAAGCATTCGTCCGTCCATGCGTCCGTCTGTGTGACCGTCCATGCGTCTGTTCGTACGCCCGTCCCTGCGTTCGTTCATGCATCCGCCCCTGCGTCCGTTCATGTGTCCATCCATGCATCTGTCTGTGTGTCCGTTCGTCCATCTATTTAACACTCCAAGTCCCACCATCTCGCATCCTTTTATCATATATTCCCCATATAGAAGCACCGCCATTCAGTGGACATTCCAAGGACTAAACGAGAGATGGCACACGCACACTTTCTTACGGCTTGCGCTTCGGGTCTACTTCCCACCTTCAACCACCTTGAGTTCATGGTATATACTAGTTCACTGTATTCATGGCACTGCGACCCAATGCTTGCTAAACCTTTCTAAAACCAAGGAGGTTACGCCCAGCGAGTATAACGTAGCAAACTTTTCCTGTCAGATAGTGCTCAATGTACATGCCAGTGGCTGCTAATGTGAAATGACAGACAGGAGGATTCAGCTTTCAATTTCTTACGGCTTGCGCTTCGTATATGCTTCCCCCCTTTAACCACCTCGAATTCATTCATGGTATATACTAGTTCATTGTATTCATGACCCTGCGGCTCAACGCTCGCTAAACCTTTCTAAAACTAAGGAGGTTACACCCAGCGAGCATAATGTGGCAACCCTTTCTTGTCCGATAGTGCTCAATGTACGTGCCAATGGCGGCTAATGGGGATCGCAGCGTGCGCGTTGAATAAAAGCCGAATGCTCCTGTCTTTTCTTCCCCATTAGCAGCCATTGGCATGTACAATCAGCACTATTTTTTATTGTTAAATAACGCACAGAAGAAATCTCTCACCGGCACCACCTTGGAGGTCAAATGTTATACCTAACAGCCTATCGTCTAGTGGCTAAGGTACTCGGCTGCTGACCCGCAGGGCGCGGGTTCGAATGCCGGCTGCGGCGGCTGCATTTCCGATGGAGGCGGAAATGTTGTAGGCCCGTGTGCTCAGATTTGAGTGCACGTTAAAGAACCCCAGGTGGTCTAAATTTCCGGAGCCCTCCACTGCGGCGTCTCTCATAATCATATAGTGGTTTTGAGACGTTAAACCCCACATATCAATCAATCAAATGTTATACCTATTTTGGGTATGTGCCACTGGTGGTTACGTACTACGAGGGACGCACAAGCCACGCCATAAGGATCTTAGCCCCTAAAATGGCAGCATATCCACGGGGTGAATAATGAACAGTGGGGCGAGACATCCGTCCGTCCATTCGTTCTTGCTTCCGTTCGTCCATGCTTCCATCCACCCGTCCGTCCACCCGTCCATCTGTTCGTGCGTCCACACGTCCATCCGTGTGTCCATCCCTGCGTTCGTCCATGCATCCGCCCCTGCGTCCGTCCATGTGTCCATCAGTACGTGCAGCCGTCCGCGCGTACGTCCATGCATCTGCGTTTGTGTCCGTTCATTCATCTAGTCAACACTCCAAGTACCATGCACCATCTGGCAACTTTTCATTATATACTCCGCATATGAAAGTGCCGCCATCCAGCGGACATTTCAAAGGCTAAACGAGAGGTGGCACACGCACACCTTCTTACGGCTTGCGCTTCGTGTCTACTTTCCACTTTTAACCACCTCGAGTTCATGGTATATACTAGATCACTGCATTCATTGCACTGCGGCCCAACGCTTAGTAGAGAGAGAGAGAGAGAGATAAAGATGCAAGGAAAGGCAGGGAGGTTAACCAGACGCACATCCGGTTTGCTACCCTGCACTGGGGAGGGGATAAAGGGGAGAAAAGAGGTTGCAGAAAGATGAGAAGGTACACACAATCACGAGCACACTCGGGGAGCACACACAGTTTACAGGCGGTCGCTCAGGTTTGTAGACTTAAGGTAAAGTAGCAGTGCTTTAGTGTCTTTCTGCGCAACTGATGCAGATGCCCAAGGTCCTAGTATCTTCTGCACACAAAATGGTCCGGGGTCAAGTCGATTCAAAACCATCCGTAACTGGCATCGCTGTGTGTCGTAGCAAGCGCAACTGCACAGGACGTGTTCGATGGTCTCTTCGTCTCCGCAGTAGTCACATGTAGGAGTGTCTGCCATACCAATGCGAAAAGAGTACGCCTTTGTGAATGCAACACCCAACCAAAGGCGGCATAACAGGGTCGCATCGGAGCGGGAAAGGTGTGATGGCAGCTTTAGCTTGAGCGAAGGATCCAGTTCATAAAATTGACACCTTTGGAAGCTGGTAGACGACCAGAACGTGCGTGTGAGATCTCGAGCCAGCATGTAAAGTTGTCTTGCTGCATCATTCCTTGATAGAGGAATCGGGACTACACGGGTTTCTTCATGGGCTGAGCGGGCTGCTTCATCGGCTAATTGATTTCCGGTAATACCGATATGTCCAGGCAGCCATTGATATATAATATCATGCCCTCGTGCTAGAGCTTCATGATGGCAATGTCTTATTTCTTGTACCAGTTGGTCATGGCTCCTCCTACGCATGGCAGACTGCAAACTCTGAAGCGCTGCCTTCGAATCACAGAATATGACCCATTTTCCTGGACGTTCTTGAACGAGATATTGTAAAGCAGCCCTTATAGCAGCAAGCTCTGATGCCGTAGATGTAGTCATATGCGACAACTTAAACTTGATTGTCATTTCTGCAGCCGGAACTACAGCGGCACCTGATGAGCTGCTGGATGAGACGGACCCATCAGTGTATATCTGCGTTCGGTCTAAGTACAACTCATGTAATAATAGCAGTGTTCTTGCTTCAATGCTACTCTGGAGTGACTGCTTTTCTTTTTGATTCCCGGAATTTCTAGACGTACTTGCGGCTGGTCGAGGCACCACAAAGGGCATGCCGTTCTCGCAGCTGGCGTATATCCTGATGGAATGCTGGTTAGGTGCTTGGCTATGACGTCTGAAAACGTAGCACGTGGTCTTCTGGAAGGTATAAGGGCCAAGTGGTGGTCGGGGACACGGCTAGCATGTCGAATGTGCGCTCTGAGGCAATCCACAACAATATATGTCCTGACCGGATGGTCTTTGGCAAGCATGATTGTGGCATAAGTAGAAGCGCATCGGGGCAGTCCTAGGCAGATACGCAGTGCCTGACCCTGCAAACTCTCTAATGAATGAGTATTCGATTTGCAAGTGTTAGTCAGTACCGGCAAGCCGTAGCGCAATAGACCCAGAAATAGTGCCCTGTACAGCTGAAGCATGGAGGCCACAGAAGTTCCCTATGCTTTACCGCACAAGAATTTCATGATATGCACAATAGATAGCAGTCTCTTCTTTAAGTACGCACAATGTGGGCTGCACGAAAGACTTCTGTCGATAATTATGCCCAGGAAACGATGCGTCCGTGCATATTTGACACTCTGCCCATTGATGTAAACAGGGTATGGCGTCATTGGTTTGCGTGTAAACGCCATCAACGCGCACTTCACAGTTGATATATTTAGGCCTTGTTTCTGAAGGTAGGCTGTTGTGAAGGTTGCTGCCCGCTGTATTCGTGCGCGCACCTGAGGGCGAGTAACTGCAGCACTCCAGAGGCAAATATCATCGGCGTATATGGATAGGCACACCGACTTTGGCAGAACCTTCACCAGACCAATGAGAGCCACATTGAACAATGTGGGGCTTAAAACACCTCCCTGAGGTACTCCGCAGTAGGTGTAATGTTGGGTAGTTGTACCCTCAGATGTTTGTACAAAGAAACCCTTGCCAGTTATATAATCTTTTATCCATTGAAACATTCGTCCACCAATGCCCATTGCTGCGAGAGAAGTGAGGATGGAATCGTGAGCTACATTATCATATGCACCCTTCACGTCAAGAAAGAGTGCCACTGATATGCGCTTGCGACTTTTTTCTTGTTGAACAAATGTCAATAAATCAAGGACACAGTCAATGGAGGAGCGGCCCCGACGAAAGCCTGCCATGCAAGAAGGGTATTTGGTGTATCGTTCCAAGTACCACTCGAGACGAAATAGAACCATTCTTTCCATCACTTTTCCGAGGCAGCTTGCGAGGGCAATAGGGCGACACGCTGTCAAGTCCAATGGTGATTTTCCCGATTTTAAAAGTGGTATTAATCGACTTATCTTCCATTCTCGGGGAACACTGCCGCTGAGCCAGGAGTTGGTGAAGCATGTTAAAAGTTCTTTTCTAGCTTTCTGTCCAAGGTGTCCCAACGCACTATAAGTAATACCATCAGGACCTGGCGATGACATGCGCTTAGAAGCGACTAACGCACCTTCCAGTTCTTCCATGGTGAACGGAGTGTCCATTTCTGGTAATCGCGTCTCAGGAACGATCACGGCGTCGATGCTCTCGTTCATAATATTCCCGGCAACTCTCGTGCAAAATTCTTCAGCCACCTCGAGTTCTGTTTTTCCATGATGGAGTGCCAAAGCTTTAAAAGGGTGCCGTTGTTGTGGAAAGGAGCGAAGACCACGAACTGTTCTTTAGATATATGACAGCGGTTTATGAGGGTCTAGAGATTCGCGGAATGCTTTCCAGCGTTCGCTCTCCAGTTTGTAAATGCGTCGTTGAATCTTTTTCTGGAGCCGCCTTCCTTCCCTCAGATCGTAAATTGATCTTGTGCGTCTGTATCGACGTTCAGCACGCCTTTGTATAGCTCGCAATTTTTCCAGTTCGATGTCAAACTGTGTTACTTTAGACGAAAATGGTAATTTACATTTGTACGCTTGCATAGCTTCCACTATGGTATTTTCCAGGCTGCAGGCGAGGCCTTCTTGGCAAGCGTTCTCAACACGCGATGCAAACATCGACCAGTCAGTGCCGATTGCAACACCGGAAGAGAAATTTTTTATGATACCATCGATCGTCACGTAGGTGGGTATGTGATCACTCCCATGAGTCTCAATATCGCAAAACCACTTAACTTTGTGAGAGAAGCACCGTCACACCAATGTCAGGTCAAGGCAACTTCCATACGTGAGACCCCGCAGATATGTGGGGGTACCATCGTTCATGATGGAAAGGTCGTAATCGGAAGCGAATGTAACAATGTTCCGGCCCCTGGCATTCATCCTAGGGCTCCCCCAAAACATGTGATGGGCGTTGAAGTCACCGGTGATGATCCAAGGCCCATCGGTTCTCATTAGGATGTCTTTTAATCTGTCGCAGTCAAATCGCGATGACGGAGATATATATCCACCAATAAGCGTGAACGAAACTGCATTCTTCTTCACACGAAGACACACGTACTGATTGTCGTCATTTGAACTTATTGGGTGCAAAAGATAAGTCAAGTCTGTGCGAATGTAAACAATTACTTTGCTTCGTTCTTCGCAAGTGGCTGAACAAAAAGCTTCATAATCGGACAATCTATAAGGCGTTGATACGTTTGGTTCACATATGACAAGTTAAGGGAATTGATTGGCCCGAACAAATTGGCGAAAGTCCGAGATACGGGATTTCATGCCTCTGGCATTCCACTGAAAAATCGACGCACTTTTAACTTCAGTGCGGAAGATGAGATTTTGTTGAGCCATTGTGCTTATACGAAGTTAGCAAGAACTGTATTCAGTGCATCCAGTATTTGCAGTGCACTCTTAGCAGACGGAGATTATATGCTGCTCAGTAGCGTGCGAATCGTGGCAATTAATGATTGCACGATTGCAGCCACTTGCCTGTCTTGGTTGGAAAGATCTCGAACCGGCACGATTGCAGTCACTTGCCTGTCTTGGTTGGAAAGATCTCGAACCGGGAGGGCGGACTGGCCGTCATGAAGCTCCTTCGGTTCGCTTGATGCTGCTTCCCTTTGAAGTGCAGGCCACTCTGTCGCAGTTGGGGTATGCTCACTGGCTTTGTCTTTTACAGCCTTTCCCACGGCATGTGGTCTGGGAGGCAAAGGAGGTGGTACTGATGAGGGATCACGCAAACGTGTCGAGGAGGTAGCGGGCGTCCTCGAAGACCGACGTCGACGTGAACGACGCCTTCTGACTTTAGCTGCGGCTTCTCGATGAGATGAGTGATCGCGCACCATCTCCTTCAAGATGGCAATTTCCTTCTGAATCCGCGGGCAGTCCTTCGATGTGGCTTCATGGGATCCATTGCAATTAGAGCATTTCTTGACAGTTGCGACGCACTTATCCGCTTCATGGTGCTCGGCGCAGCGGTGGCATACCACCGAATTCTCGCAGACGCTGCTCACATGTCCAAGTTTCATGCATTTACGGCACTGGAGAGGCTTCGGAATGAAAGGCCGCACAGCATGTCTGAAGTACCCCACCTTGACATGAGAGGGGAGTGACGTGCTCTTAAACGCAATCTTCACACAGCGAGACTTGCCTAGCCGGGTGACATCAAGAATTGGAGTATCAGTTGTTGACTTGACAAGAAGTTGTAAGTCCTTATTGGAAATAGCGAAATCAATGTCGTAGATCACGCCGGTTACTACATCACATCCTAAGGGAACATGAGAGCGCACCTGGTTGCCGTCCAAGTCAGTTACACTGCGCAGAACGCCCAACGCACTTGCGTGCAAAACGTCCACAGCCAGTATATTCTTTCTGGCGTTCACTCTTATGTCCGTGATCTCATTTGGCACGAGCGTTTCCAGAGACCTCGACACAGACTGTCTGTTAAGGCGTTTCATGCTGACGGTAGGAAGTGCAGGCAGAAACAGGATGGTATAAGTGTTCGATTTTGGCGCTTCACTTACAGTTTGAATACTTGAGGATGAGGATGTCCTCATGTTCCTTCTCTTCGCCTAGCGGCTCAGCACAGGTTGGAAACCGTCATCTGAGAAGTCCTCACTGCTGAGATAGTAAGCATGAGTATCTTCACTGTCGCTGTCGCTCGCTTGTCCCATCCGCTTCCTGGAGGCGATCGCCGCTGACGCCACTGGTGCCGGCAGGCGCACGGGGTGGTCTACTTCCATCCCCTCCAAGGGAGCAGCGGAAACTGATCAACAGACTTAAATTACAACTGAAATACGCCGGAGTTAGCAGAAGTAGCTCCTATTCAAAACACACTTCTTCGTCTTCGTCACGCTTAGTAAACCTTTCTAAAACCAAGGAGGTTACGCCCTGCGAGTATAACGTAGCAGCCCTTTCGTATCAGACAGTGCTCAATGTACATGCCAATGGCTGCTAATGGGGAATGAGAGACAGGAGAATTCGGCTTTTAGTTAACGCGAACGCTGAGAATTTTTTATTGTTCAACAACGCACAGGAGAAATCTCCCAAAGGCAGCACATTGCAGGTAGAAGCGTAAGACATGTTACGCACTACTACGAGGGACGAACGGGTGCTGCTTTAAAGAGCTTTACCCCCAAAAATTGCAACACGGTCACATTTCTTCCGCAGGCTTCGCATAACGTGGATTACCAGGTATGTGGGATCCGCCGAATTTTTACATCAGAATCAGCTCTTTCACTGGGCTATGTAACGCTGTCCATGCGTGTATCTGTGTGAAGGCGCTGCACCACGCTCCCCTCGGCGCAGGTGTTGTGGTGGTACCAAATAGGTTACTTCTTTCCTTGCATTGCGCGGAGGCTCCACTATCTCCCTCACCTGTCGCGTGGTCGCCACTTGTCACCTCTCTTTCACTTCACACTTTCCACCGCTTGCAAATTTCGAGCACACAGAGTGAGTACTCTTTAGGCTTGTTTATCTGTGACAGGAAGGACGCCGGAAAGCGAAGCTCGTGCATCTGCTGAAGCATGCACCGAAATCATTTGGACTAAACCGGCTGTCACTGGCGTTGCGATGGTTAGCAGAGCCAACCGCGTTCGCGAATGATGACGTCATTCTACAACACCGAGGAGGCGCGGGCCAGGGAGGGAGAAAGGTTAATGAAAAAGAAAGAGATTAAAAAGACACAATTTCTGCCTCCCGTCGCGAAGACATAACTCAGCGCCTTATAAAGAGAAAAAGGGGGAAGTAAGAAGATATGAGGAAGAGAAAAGAGAAAAAAAATTGTCAGTACCCACGTACAGTGAGAATCGCTAATATGCAAAGCACGAATGAGGAACGTTGATATGTCACTCTAAAATCAGCAAAATGATACGAGGTGGAGGTAAATTATGCCGTACATGACCAACATGTCGTGATTATCTTGTTTAGATGTGTCGTTTACCTCCGTCATCTATCTATTCACGTCACATGATGCAAAATTTACTTAGTATCACGTCACGTGACACCAATTTAAAGCTGACAAAACGGCCGTGAGCGAGCATTTAGCGTGGAATCTAGTCATCTTCTTAAATCATACGCTTGTTAGCATTATGAAGTTTCACCAGTCGTATACTTTAGCCATCCATTGACGTCACGTAACAACAAATTGGCTATATGTGGAGTTGGAAAAATGGCTGCGAGCGCATCATGAATGGCCCAATACACTCCGATGTAGCGTTGACGCGCGTGCACGCTGGGTACACCGACGCTACGTTAACGAAACGCGAGCGCTCTATAGTCTGACGACAGGCGCGACCTGCGCTACCAGCGTCCATCGGCGCGGCCCGATGGCAACCAGCGCGAAATGCGACATGCTCACGCTAATGCGTTACCCAGACAAAACTGCGTCTTCTTCTTCTCGGGATATACAGGCCCGCCCGACGCGCTTAAACGCACGTGCTTCAAAGCAACGCAGCATGGCGCACGCCTGCGAGTATATGGCAAGACCAGCGCCCTGCGTGGCAACGCTGCGTGACGCGACGAAACGAACGCTCGCGAGCACGCGCACCGTGTCACGTCGAAATGTATTAGCCCCTTGACTGTGTCATATAGTTATGTTCTGCTATGACACGCATCTCATGATTATCATGTTTACCCTAGTCACATACGTTTGTCATCAATTGGCGTCACGTAATACAAAATTTTACATATGTGAATCTGGCGAAACGGCCGCCAGTGCATCATAAGTGTGACATGTAGTCATGTTGTTACATGGCACGCATGTGATTATCATGTTCGGATGTGTGATTTGCCTATGTCGTCCATTTACGTCGCGTAATACTGAGTTTGGTTCATGTGAAGCTATCGAAAAGGTCACGAGCGCATCTTGAGCGTAGCATGTAGTCATGTTGTTACGTGACGCGCATCTCACGTTTATCAGGTTTGCACTAGTATCATACCTTCGTCATCCATTCACGTCCAGTAATACCAAGTTTAGTATAATCGGAGCTAGGGGAACGGTCGCGAGCGTATCGTGAGCGTGGCATGTGGTCATGTGTTTACATGACACGTACATCATGATTATCTTGTTTGTACCAGTCACATAATTTCGTCATCTATTCACATACCGTAATACCAAATTCGATGTATGTGACGCTAGCGAAGTGGCCGTAAGCGCATAATGAGCTTGGCATGTAGCCATGTTGTTACATGACACTCATGTCATGATTTTCATGTTAGGGTCAATCGCTCGTGTTCGGCATGCAATCATGTCCTACCATACCAGTTTTGCAACATGCCATGTGAACAATCCACCACAAGAGCTTCAGGACCATGAAGTGTAAATCGTGACATTCACACATATGTGTCATGATTTTGATGTTAGGACTAGTCAAATATGTTCTTAATACAGTCATGTTATGCCATACGAAGTTTGGTATCGATCTCATTATCGAAACGGCAAGGAGAGCTAAAACTAACAGGCGGGTAAATAGATAGATAGATAGATAGATAGATAGATAAATAGATAATAGATAGATAGATAGATAGATAGATAGATAGATAGATAGATAGATAGATAGATAGATATGCTCAAAGTCGCTGAAGTTCGCCAAGAAATGCTTCGCATTCAAAAGTGAAATGCATGGCAAGAGTCTTTTCAGTCCAGTCAGTGGCGGAAGACCAACGACTCCGACGAGGCGCGAGTCGGAGTCGTTGCTGTCCGCATCTTCTCGCGGGAGGATCTCGACTAAATGGGGAGCAGATCTGATGGGGGCATTATGTTAATGTTGCCTAATTGGACAAGGTTTGGGAAAGCCTAATTGTTATTTCGCCTTTTAAATTCGAAGCATTTGTTGGCGAACATCGGCGACTTTGACCGTGTCTATCTATCTATCTATCTATCTATCTATCTATCTATCTAGCCGACTACAACTTTTATCTCTCGTGACCGTTTCGATAATTGTATCAATACCAAACTTGGTATGGTATAACATAACTGTACGAAGAACATATTTGACTAGTCATAACAAGAACATCATGACATGTACATCATGACATTATTGTCATGATGTACATTTCAAGGTCCTGCAGCTCTTGCGGTGGTTTCTTTCACAAGGCATGTTTCAAGAATGGTATGGTATGACATGATTGAATGGCGAACACATGTGACAGACTGTAACATGCAAATCATGACATGCGTGTCGTGTAACAATACATGCCATGCTTATGATGTGCTCTCGGCCGTTTCGCTAGCCGCACATATACCAAATTATGTATTACGGTACGTGAATGGATGACGATGGTATGTTACTGATGCAAACATGATAATCATGAGATGCCGTGTCATGTAACAACTTGACTACATGCCACAGTCATGGCGCCAATACATTTCGTGACGCGGTGCGTGTGCTCACCGGCGTTCAATTCGTCGCATCACGCTGGCGTTGCCATGCCAAGCGCTGGTCCTGTCATGCCAAGCGCTGGTCCTGTCAACGCCGGCGTTGCCAAGCGAAGCGCTTGTCCGCGCGCCACGCTGTGTTGCTTTGATGCATGCGCGTTTCAGGGCGTCTGGCGCCCCTCCGTCACGAAAAGAGGGAGAAGCAGTGTTTTATGGGTAACACATCGGTGCGAAATGCAGCATGTCGCATTTGGCGCTAGTTGCTGTTGAACTGTGCCGACAGACGCTGATCGCACCTGTCGTCAGACTATAGAATGCTCGCGTTTTGCTAACGTAACCCCGATGTGTCCAGCGTGCGCGCGCGTCAATGCTACATTGGAGTATATTGGGCACTTCATGATGTGTTCGAAGCCGTTTTGGTAGCTACACATATAACGAATTCGGTGTTACGCGACGTCAAACGATGACGAAATATATGACTGGTGCAAACATGATAATCCTGACAGGCATGCCATGTAAGAACATGGCAACATACTACTCTTATAGCGTGCTCGTGGGCGTTTCACTAGCTCCGCATATACTAAATACGGTACCACGTGACGGGAATAGATGACAAAGGTAAATGACACATCTAATCATGATAATAATGACGCGAAAAGTCATGTATGGCATCATTTACCTATACCTCATAACGTTGTGCTGATTTTAAAGTAACATATCAACATTTCTCATTCGTGCTTCGCATATCGTCGATTTCCACTGTACATGAGATCTGCCAAATTTTTTACCCCTATTTTTAAATGAAGGAGAAGCATTGCTTTCAGCCAGCGGTGGGACGCTGATGTGTCATTCAGTGCCTACCAAGGAGGTTGGTGCCTACACATTCGGGGTGACCAGGAAATGTTTGTGCTGTTCGAGCCATTGCTTTCTACTAGAAGACGTTGCTTGCGTCAGCCTTGCAAGGTGAGAGAGGGGGGTGAGCAAGCAGTTTGCACGAGACCAAATTATTCGGCACGATACGCGAAGTGCGAGCATGCGCTTTGGGGGTGTGGACAAAGCCGACGCACGAAACGCGACATCGTGCGACTAAGAAGTGCCCCGCATTCAAAAGGATTTATCGACAGAGAGTACTCAGTACACAACTGTGAGAGAAGGCGCATGAGTTGCAGACCTGCACCTCTTCACCTATGGAGGCGATGTTTAGTAAAAAATCACAGGATATCCATGGAGTGAATGATGATGAGAGATGCAAAGCGTCCGTCCGTCCATCCATGCTTCAATATATCTGACTTTTCGTGCTTCCGTCCGTCCGTGCATGTACGCTTCTGTCCCTACGTCCGTGAGTCCATCCGTGCGCCTGTCTGTCTGGCTGTCCGTGCATGCTTCCGGGTGTGCGCCTCTTCGTCGCTGTGTTCCTGCTTCGGTCCGTCCGTCTGTGCTTCTCTCCGTGCATGCGTCCCTCTGTCTGTCCATCCATGCTTACGTCCTTCCATGCTCACGCCAGCAGTACGTCCCTGCTTCCATACGTCTGTTCGGGCGTACATCAAATCTTCTGTCCATCCGTCCGTGCATCACTCCGGCTGTCTGTCCGTCTTTTCGTGCATCTGTACGTCTGTTATTGCGTGCTTCTGTGCGTGCTTCAGCCCGCCCGTACTTCCGTTCGTCCGTCTGTCAATGCGTCCGTGAGTCCACCAGTGCCTCTGTCCGTCCACTGTTTGTCGGTCTATCTGTCTGTCGGTCCGTCCGTCTGTCTATCACTCATATTAGCACAACCAACCTGCTGAGTCAGTCATTCAACTAGGTGGTTACGAACCGGTCACAAACAAACCTGCATGGACACCCCCACGGCTTTAGGCAGCGGATCCTTGAAAAATCACAGCTTATTTATAGAGTGAGTGATGATGAGTGCGACGAAGCGTTCATCCATCCATCAATGCGTCTGCCTGTCATTTCATCTGTGCTTCCGTCCGTCCGTTCGTTCAAAATTTCGTTCGTGTGTCTGTGCGTGCGACCATCTTTGCCTGCATTCTTCTGTCTGTCTGTCTGTCTGTCTGTCTGTCTGTCTGTCTGTCTGTCTGTCTGTCTGTCTTTTTCTGCGTCTGTTTGTCTTTTCGGCCGACAATCCGTCTTTCTATCCCTCTGTCTCTCCGTTCTTGTGTGCGTCTGTCTACCTGTGCTTCTGTGTCCCGGTCCGTCCATTTCCTGTCACTCACGCTAACGCCAACCATGGAGTGAGGCATACAAATGTGTGGTTAAGAACCAGGTATGGACTTGCTTGAACAACCCCACGGTTTTAGGAGCTTCGCCCCTAAAGATGGGTACCGATTTAGAGATGGTACTCAGAGCACGAAGCCGTGCCATGGGCTTCACAATTGATGAGACCGTGTTGGCAAAAATTATGCTGTGAACGAATTCACGACGAGTCAGCGCGGAGATCGTAACGATGAACGAGCCTCATCCACTAGCAAGTGAAGGGATTGAAGTGTGTTCATAAAACGTGGTTCAC
The DNA here is from genome assembly GCA_013436015.1 of Rhipicephalus annulatus. Classification (NCBI taxonomy): domain Eukaryota; kingdom Metazoa; phylum Arthropoda; class Arachnida; order Ixodida; family Ixodidae; genus Rhipicephalus; species Rhipicephalus annulatus. The sequence goes on from WOVY01000708.1 coordinate 573,811, forward strand.
GATTTTGAGTACGTGGCAATCATATGGGAGAGCATAAAGCGGTTCCGTGAGTCTCACTCTCGATGAGGTGTGTGAAGACTGATCACTAAAATATGTTTAGAAAGATTGGGTAACGAGTTAGAGTACTAGGTACTCTACTATGGAAGGGTTTAAAGCCAGTCCCGTGGGCCGCACATTTGATGAGGCCAGGTCTGTGTTTAAAAAAATATTGTTAGAAGCGTGAATAACAATACCACAACATATTCTTCATAGACATATTCTAACGATGCTGACACGACAGAAGTCATTTACTTAATCGATTACAAAGTACTATTTTCTCGCTGAAAAAACAAACTTGAACAGATACTACGTTGCGCATGTCACTTTACATCTCCTCCCAACATGTGACAGGTACGTTCGCTTTACGAAATATGCCACCATATCTGAATCTAGCTTGATTTTATTTTCAGTGACATATTTGTGTACGACTTCGACTTGTGCATATCACTTTCATTTGAGGTTTTATCGTGTTTAACGTTAAAAGAAAGCAGATGCTTTGGCGTATGCCTGTGAAATTGTACAGAAAACTGCAGTCCGGGTGAGACTTTGAAAACAAAACTGGCAGATTCCACCTACAGTGTCAATCGATGATATTGCGAAGCGTGAACGAGAAAGGTTGATATGTCATTTTAAGATCAGCACAAAGTTACGAGGGAGAGGTAAATTATGTCGCACATACTTTCGTGTCATGATAATGATGTTTGTACGTGTCTTTTACCTTCGTCATTTATTCCCGCCACCTGATATCAAATTTGGTATATGTGGAGCTAGCGAAAAGGCCCCTAGCGTGCTATGAGCGTAGCATGTAGTCAAGTTTTACAAGAGACGCATACCATGATTATCATGTTTGGACGTGTCATTTACCTTCGTCGTCTATTCATGTCGCGTAATACCCAATTTAGTATATGTTGAACTAGGAAAACAGCCGCGAGCGCGCTGTGAGCGTAGCATGTAGTCATGTTTTACCTGACACTCATATCATGATTAACATGTTCGAATCTTTCATTTACATTCGTCGTTCGCTCACTTCACGTAATACTAAACTTGGTATATGTTAAACGAGTGAAACAACCGAGAGCACGCTATAAGCGAATCATTTATTCATGACTTACATGACACCAATATCATGATTATCATATACAGAAGTACCATTTACCATCGTAGTCTATTCACGTTCTGTGACACCATATTCGGTATATGTGGAGCTAGCGAAACGGCCGCAAGGCCATCTAGAGCATGGTATGTTGCCATGTTCTTACATGACACGCGTGTCATGATTATCATGTTTGCATCCGTCGTGTACCTTCGTCAGCCATTGACGTAACGTAACACAAAAGTTGGTATATGTGCAGCTACCAAAACGGCCGCAGGTGCGTTATAAACGTGGCATGTAGTCATGTTGCTACATGACACACATCTCATGATTGTCATGTTTGCATGAGTCACATTCCGTCATCGTTCATTAACGTCCCGTAATAGCAAATTTGGTATATGTGAGGCTAGAGAAGCAGCAGCGAGGGCATCGTGAAGGGCCAAATGTATTCCGACGGAAGGTTGAAGCGCACGAATCCTGCGCGCAGCGGCGTTATGCTGCAGAAACATGGGCGCTCTGATGCCAGGCGTGATTCACGTGACCACCGTCTGTCGGCGTGACCAGACGGCAGCCCGCACAAAATGCGACATGCTGCGTTCCTCACCGACGACGTTGCCCAGTTCGCACTGCATCTGCCTATCACAGGTACGCCTAGCGCATTCAAAGCGCATCCGTCAAAGCAACGCAGCACGTCGAGTGCCTCCGAGTACGGGGCAGGCAGATCGGTGCCTGGCGTGGCATCGCCGGCGTGACGCGACTAAAAGAACGGTGGCACGCACGCGCACTGGGTTACGTTGAAGTATAGTGACGCCTTGAGTGTCGCAGATAGTCGTGCTCTCACATGATATTCATCTCACAATTCTCATATTTTCCAGTCACATACATTCGTCATCCATTCACGTGACTTAATACCAAACTTTGCGTATGTGATACTAGCGAAATAGCCGCGAGCGCATCATGAGTGTGGCGTGTAGTCATGTTAAATATTACGCATGTGATGATTATCATGTTTGAATGTCATTTGCCTTCATCATCCTTTCACGTCCCGTAATTCGAAATTGGTATATGCGAAGCTAGCGAAATGAGCATGAGCGCATCATGCGTGTGGCATGTAGTCATGTTTTGACATGACATGCATATCATGGTTTTTATGCTACAGTCTGTTGCTTGTGTTCGCCATGCAGTCACGTCATACTACACCAGTTTGGCAACATGTCATGTGAACGAAACCAGGGCAAAAGCAGCAAGAACACAAAACGTATATCATGACATTCATTGATTGATTTGTGGGGTTTAACGTCCTAAAACTACCATATGTAAAGAGAGACGCCGTAGTGGAGGGCTCCGTAAATTTCGACTACCTGGGGTTCTTTAGCGTGCACCCAAACTGAGTACACGGGCCTGTGGGTCAGCAGCCGAGTGCCTTAGCCACTAGACCACCGTGGCGGGGCATGATGACATTCATGACATGGCTCAATATTTTCATGTTATGACTGGTCACTTACGCTCATCCTACAGTCACGTTATGCCATACCAACTTTGGTATCGATATCATCGATATTATCGAAACGGCCAGGAGAGCTGAACGTCATAGGTGGCTAGATAGATAGATAGATAGATAGATAGATAGATAGATAGATAGATAGATAGATAGATAGATAGATAGATAGATGGCGCCTTGACTGTGGCTTGTAGTCATGTTCTCAAATGACACGCATCTGAAGATTATCATGTTTGCACCAGTCACATCTCTTTGTCATTCATTGACGTTACGTAATGCCAAGTTTCGCAAATGTGAAGCTAGTGAAACGGCCGCGAACGCATCATGAGTGCGGTATGTAGTCATGGCAGTACATGACACGCATGTTGTGATTATCATGTTTCGATGTGCCATTTATTGATGTCGTCCATTCGCGTCGAGTAATACCGAGATTGCTACTTGCGAAGCTAGCGAAACGGCCGCGAGCGCATCCTGAGCGTAGTCTGCAGTCATTTTGTTGCATGACACGCATCTAGTGTTTATCCTGTTTGCACAGAGTCTTACCTTTGTCATCAATTCACGCCCCGCAATACCAAATTTGGTAAAAGTGAAGCTAGCGAAACGGCCGCCAGCGCATCATGAGCGTGGCATGTATTTATGTTGTTACATGACACACATCGTATGACTATCATGTTTGCACCAGTCACATACATTTGTCATTCATTCACGTACCGTGATTCCAAATTTAGTATATGTGAGACTAGCTAAACGGCCGCGAGAGCATCATGAGCGTGGCATGTAGTCTTACATGACACGCATGTCACGATTTTCATGTTAGAGTCTGTCGCTTGTGTTTGCCATGCAATCATGTGATACCAACCAGTTTTGCAACATGCCATGTGAACAAAGCCACCTTAAAAGATGTACGACCATGAAATGTAAATCATGATATTGATGACACACATGTCATGATTTTCATGTTTTGACTAGTCAAATATGTTCTGAACACAGTTTTGTTATGCCGTACCATGCTTAATATCGATACCATTATCGAAACGGCCAGGAGAGCTAAATGTCGTAGGCAGGTGGATAGATAGATAGATAGATAAATAGATAGATAGATAGATAGATAGTTAGACAGACAGATAGATAGATAGATAGATAGATAGATAGATAGATAGATAGATAGATAGATAGATAGATAGATACGCTCAAAGTCGCCGAAGTTCGCTGAGAAATGATTCGCATTCAAATAGCAGGACTTTTTCACGCGTTCAGAAATGCAAAGTCACAACTAATAAATAAATACGACTACCTTAATGGCGGGAGCTACGTCCTGTCCCAAGTAGCTCCACGCAGAAAATAGAGGGGGAACTTTTATAATTCACGGTGAAATAAGGGGCGCTGTTGTGACTCACATTCACTGGTGGTAGGATGCCCGCAATTTGGCTCTGTAGCCTTCGCTCCATTGCCAAGAAAAGTTGTCGGCGAGTGTAACAAGATCGTGGAATTCACTACACGAGACGCCTAGCATGCCCTAGAACAGGGGCGGTGCATGCGATGCGACACAACATTTTGAGATGTGTCGCTTACTTCATTCCGGTCTAAGCGTGGGCTACCCTACAGGCGTTATGCCCCAGCAACCCCCGGCTAATTTTTAGGGGTGAAGCATCCTGGCGCCTACGCTTGTCTGTTGATGCCCGCCACAAAACGGTGCAACACCAAGTAAAATTGCAAATAAATGTTGATAAGATCAAAATAAGTGATCAAACTTACCTAAAGACGGCGCTGTTTTACTACCTATCAATGAAAGCATAGCATGAAAGAGGTTTAACAGAATAAATTCAATCATAATTATGGCCAAAAATAAACAGCCGCAAGCATAACTTTTCATACTAGTTGGCAAATTCAACGCGCATAATGTGAACCTCAACACGTATTTGTTGTCGACTATATACGTGACCTCATGTCACTCATTTTATGGGGCCACCCTTGAATTTGCACGGATATGCACGGATACAAAAATTTGGTTCCGAAGAATTTTCCCCCTTTTTGACAGGTCACCAAGACAGCGCCACAAGCCGCTTAGTTTCTGCCACGAGAATTTTGCGAGCAATACATTTCCAAAGGTATAAAATTACCAGCACTTATCTCTGCAAATAAGAAACAAAGAAAACAACTTTTTCGATAACTACAGAGGCTTGCACATTCAAAAAAATGTCACGTTTAGCGTGATATCTCGTTTTATCCCAACCTACCCTAATCAATACAATTTACCAACGTAGTGCACAGCAGAGTTAAGTGTATTTCTGGTATGCTGGACTCTGCTTATTTTTTGGGAACAATGCAAGGTACTTGGGGTGTAGCTAGTACAGGATTTTGCAAAAAAAATACAAGGGCAATGACGTCACGTATTCTCTACGAACAAATGGTACTGCGTCAGTCCGTCATTCGGTCCCCACATGCGGGGAAGTCGTGTGAACTGAGTGGCAACGTCTGTCGCCATACCATCTTCAATACATAAATAAAGAATGAAGGGTTTTCTCTTGCATTGACCAATTATAGATATTTTGGTAGTGTAATGGAAGGTCCAGTTACATACACCCAGCCTCTTCGTAGTTATCGCTTGTTTTCGAAGCTCCACTGCTGCCTGAACTGTAAACCACCGCGAGATGCCGCACCAAATCAATGACGTCATGCGTGACTTTTCTGCACAGGTCATGTGACAACCCTAGATCACACACTGATCGGAAGTTCTCCGACTGTTCGCTTTGAGATGTGAATGTGTGCTATGGCGTTGGGTCATCGGGCTTCATGTGACCGACGTGGACTGTTAAAAAAGTATTATTGTCCTGCTTGATTGTTCAAAGCACAGACTGTCTAAAATATTTTTTTAGAAAACTAGGCAGGCTTTGGAAGGCAGAGCATGAGTGGGCACCTGAGAACACTTTTATAGTGAATATTCATTTGCCCTGGTAAATGTGATAACATGGCTCTAAGTACGCCCTTTTTGTGTTGTGCCCAGCATGCCTTTCTTAATTAGTCATGATTGCAACTGCGTAAAAATTTGGCTGAACAATAGAGGTTTGTCTGTACAGGCTGGATGGCTTGGTGAACTGGGATTCTTTGCTCATTTTGATAAATGCAAATGGATGCTTCTGAATGAATGTGGTGCGTAGAGATGAAGCACTTGGATATATATTTTAGTTTTTGCTTTCTTAAGGTTGTGATATATTGTGATATTATGATGTACCAGATTGTACATAAGACAATGAATGACCATTAAATTACGTGGCAGGTCACTATTAGTGTTTTAAACAAATCGAATATTCTGCAGTTCAATAATCAAGTTGCGTAGCACGTGAGCATCAGTAAACAATAAGCGTTTTATTAAGCTACTATCTATGTGTACAGCCTAATCGCTGTCATCCCGCGTCTGCAAAGGTGCTCGTAATTTCGCACTAAGTGTAAAAACTTGTTTGACTTGCTTGCATTTTGCTCAAACCTAACATGTGTAGCAGGCTTCACTCCACAGGTGGACTTGTGTATGCTCGAGAAGCTTCCTTGTATTTTGATTCAGGCAGCGCAAAAAGCAACCGAAATATCTAACCTTTCTGTAGGAGGAAAGATGTCATAATTGAGAACCAGGCCTAAGGGATTACCTATAATATATGTACTTATTTCTTTACTAAAATCAGAAATAATCAATGAAAATATAGCATGTTATTTGTGTACGCGTTAACAGCAAAGCAATTTTTTGTATAGAGAACATCTTAGAGTGTGAATGTCGTTTAACACAAAATTAAAACGGAGTCATTGAGTAAATAGATATAACGACAATGTGAGTCGTTTCTTTGAATCGCTAAGCGCACAGGACCAGGTTGCTAGGACGAAGACATTGAGTGAACAATTTTCTGCCTCAGCTTGAACAATGCATCAATTGTAGAACGTCAATCGTATTTTGCGTTCTCGGCTGTAGTTTTTTGTACCCGTGTTTACATAACTTACTTTCTTATACAACGAATAACAGCGAAGTATATATACTTTGTTACGCTTCAAGCTTTTATCACCTCTTCAATCTACTTCCCCCGAGCCCTTACAGAAAGAACTAGACAGGCAAATGAAAAGAATTTGACAAAAAATATTCAAAGCGAGAAACAACAACCTGATCGAAGCCTAGATATGCCGGTCACATTCCAACTTTCAAACTGCGCACGTAGAACACTATAAAAGGCAATATATAATGTGCTCTACGAGATGGAGGAAAGACGCCATGATCATTTCGATATTGCCTATATTTTTCTCGACCCTCGAGTAGCCGTCCAGCTGTTCATACGTGGCCGATTCTTGAGGTATTCTAACAATTTCTGAGTTTACAAAAATTTCATTCCCTCAAATATTCTTTCTCTCCCCATTACAACCAGCGTTATGGACCTCTCGCCATTTTCTCGTGCCCCTAGATATCGCAGGAAGCACCCGATAGCTTCACCCGAAGCACCAGATAGCACCCAATAGATGACGAGGCATTAAATTCGCACATGAATTCACGAAAACCAACAGAAGCAGCTTCCCTGTTGCGTTATGGTACAGAAGCCACCATGCACTGTAGGAGATTCACAGAACTTTCTATATACGAGTGGTGGGGTATAAGTATGGTGATGCATTTACCCTAATTCAATGAAAAGAGGAACACTTCGGCGTCAGCTTGTGTCTACGTGCTTTTCTAGATATTATGTTTAATCAGTGAGCATATGATGGTTACCAGATAACTATAACGTAAAGCCTCTGCGACCTTGCTTTGTTGAAAAAAAAATTGAAGGCCAGCATTGTGAACTGTAGGAATTGCCACGCGAATAATTTATTGCGGTTCACCACATTTCTACGCTCAGTGCCAGCCATTATTCTCCGCTCCCGATAATAAAGAACAAATTGACGTCTTTTTTGTTCAATGCTGATATTTTAAGCCCAATATTTAAAGTAAACGCACAACACTCAGGCATCCGTTTGTTGTTTGAGTGGCTGATTTCAGCCAGAATTTACAAATCGCAGTAGAGTTGCTCTACGCAGCACTAATATTAGGTGTGCAAGAGCACACGAAACGGTTTTCTATTGACTATCTTGTGCTGTAGCAAGCCCCGTCATGTTGGTGTTGTGGTTTCGGCGCTAAAACGATAACACAAAAGCTGCGGGACCGAATCCCGGCAGCGGCGGCTACATTCTAGATGGAGGCAATAACATCGGACGGCTCTGTATGGTTTGAGTTAGGTGCATGGTAAGAATCCTCAGGTTGTAAAATTTCAGATCCCTGCACTACGGCGTCTCCTAAATCATATCGTAATTTCCGAACGTTAAAATCCAGATAATATTAGTATTGTGTGGTAGTGATTCTAAGTGCCCACTACATATAAGAAAATGCCTTCCTAAAATGTGACCTTTTTTGAGCACATGCTTCTCCTTCAGAGGGTGCTCTTTTTACTCCGGAAGCATCGAGCAGGCAGTAATCTTGAAACTTATCTAATGAAAGCTACTACTATAGGTTGAAATTACGTTCGCTGCATTTGATTCATTATTGATAGTGATTCTCACTTATCCATGTTTTCTCTTCAGATTGCTTCAGCCCTCAGATTTCTATCCATTTTTCTTCCAAAAATCATTGCTGGTGGAAAGAACAGTGCATGGAGGAAAGCTCGGATGACTTTACTGCCAGTGCCATTTCCGGGCTCAATTTCTCACTCCGTTCTCTGAACCACGATTTCTCGGCCTCTTTATAAGTTTCTTCCGTAAAGTCACGCATTTGAGCCACTGTCAGAGCTGCGCCATCGCTTTCAAGTTATTTGCACTGCGGCTATCAGGAGAAGGGTTCATTGAATCTCTTTCAACACAAGCGAAAACTGCAAACACATGAAAAACACATAAGGTGGTCAAACCAAGCATTTCGAGACGCAGGTTCAGTGTTTTCTTGACACTTTTGGTTATTGTTTTATTTAGCGAATAAAACCTACGGCTGTTGATTTGTCACTAGCACAATGTATGGTCATTGTCTGTGGTTAAATTATTACGTGACGTGTGCTCGGTAAGAGGTACTCCTCAGACGCGTAGCCAGAATTATTTTTCGGTGAGGAGGGGGGGGGGGCACTTTAATTTTGTGATGTGAACCCCCTTAAAATACACACTTATCGCTCTCTATGCCACGGCAAAAAAAACTTCAGGGGGGGGGGGGGCACGTGCCCGGTGTGCCAGCCCCTGGCTACGCCCCTGGGAGTCCTAATTCAATAGTAGGGATATCAATTTAGACATTTCGCACGCAAAACCGGCGACAAAATTTCTGAAGACACCAACACAAGAACTTTATTGCATGACCGCATATTGTGTTTTCAAACATAGCTAAATGAGTGACATGATTAATGGTATATAATGCTTTTTAGTGATCTAAAAATATACCCAAGACCAGGGCCTTCGCATCATGTGCAGTACTTAGAAAGTATAATTTGTGTCAATAAAGACAATTCCGTCAATCTTCTTTTGTGAAAATCACATTGTGTTGTCAACATGAGCGAGTGTTTGTCTAAGGAACTGCATATTGCTTGTCCATATTTTTTCCAAGCCATTTGAAAATACAGGTAAATTTAAATAGGCCTAAAATTGTTAAGGTTGTTTTCTTTCCGCCTTTGTAGATTTCAACTACCTTTGCAATTTGCAATTCACTTGGAAAGCAGCTTTGTCCTATGCATAAGGTATATGTTTCTGCTAAACATTGGCGCCAGTACGTCGATAACAATATTAATTGGCCTAATTTTCACATGACTAGCTTCACGTTACTTTGAATTTAAGGCTGTCAAATACATTTTTATCTCTATATTCAGTTGTGGGAAAAAAAGCCATGCTGTCAGTAAAGATAGCGGTGTTATGGATCGAGGGAATGCTTACTGGGTTACAACTTCTTGACTGTTCAACAGCTTTAAAAGAATCGTTTTGAATATTTGAAAGATTTAGCCAGTGTTCACAAGCAGGCTGCCAACGTGGTGGGTGGTAGTGGTTAGAAGGAAGAGGAAAAAGGCACCTAATTTCTGTCTGCCTTCAGGCGACACGGCGCAGTGCCTTATAGGGGTGGGGGGAAGGAGGGATCAAAAGAACAGAAGGAAAATAGACGAAGAAGAAGACAGGCCAGTGATGGAAAAAGAAGGAGATAGGAAAGTGTGGATCCGGTCGAAGCAGTCAAAGGGCGGGGCGCCACAATGCGAGAGCTGCACGGCGTCAGGAGACCGCGGAGGGCGAACCAGTCGGCGGGAGCTACGCTGGCGTCGGAGATTGCGAGGGCACAACCGTCCGGCTTCAAATCCTGCGAGCGAATCCGCCAACGTTAGTCACATTAGTCTGTCCTATAAGGCTGTTCAGCCGGTTCCACAACAGAGTAGAATTGTTAACCACATCATTAAATTAGGCTTGATACTTCTTTTCTTTTGTGGTTTTTACTTTCGTATTGAACCTATTTCGAAACACCTTGAAGGCCTTATATTTATCAATATCTCTAATTTTCACACTTCACCAGTGCACGCGGTTTTTGAAGTTCGGCTGCTTGTGAAAGTAAGCGGTTATACAAAGCTTTTGATATTTCTTTGATTTGTGACCTTCATTTCGGGAAAACGTTCTTGATAGAGAGATTTAAAATTTGAAGTAACTGCTCGATACATGCTATCTACACGAGTACAGGATAGAGTTTGATTTCAGTCATAATTCTGAACTTTCATTAAAAAAAAGTTGTACCGAACTATCTGTAATATTTTGCACAAGCACAGGACCGAGAACCCACGCTTTCCATTATTTCCCGCAAAATCAAAAGCGAAGATAGGAAGATGGTGACTAAAAGTTCACTGAAGTATTTCGCTTTATAAAACTTCACTGGGAGCATTAGTAATAAAAACATCAAGTAAAATTTCTGTTCTATCAGTGATACGAATTGGCTTATCAATAGCAATGATAAAACCACCAGATGTAAGGATTGACTGAAAGTCACTACTAATAGACAACATGTTCAGGTTACCACTGAGAAAAAGTGCATGTTTGTTTTAGCAGACAAATTCTAACATTTTCTTAAAAAAATCAAAAATAGTTGACAGTGAGCGTTTGGAGGCCGGTAGACCACAGGTATATTGTCGGGGCTGTTTTGCGCCGTTAGTATCTCGTAATCATCGGTTGAAATAGTGAATTCCTCTAGAACTTACGCTTTGTGAGCCAGTTCTAAATAAATATTTCCCTCTTGTTAACCAACATTAAAGTTAAAAAAAGCGTCTAGATCTCTCATGAGGTGCACTCAATTTTTTAGTGATGTCCTGCATCATAGAAAAAAAGCAGAAATAATGCTTGATAAAAAAACACAGTTAACACTTTTTTGCTCATCTTTCCAATAACACGTAACAGTAACAGAAGACCCGTTCTAGCGGTAGGATATATTTATAACTCTGCAATGGTTTTGATTGGAAAGAGATCGAATGGAGAAGTGTTTTGAGACTAGAAGTATATCGTTCTTTGTGCTCTGGCTTTCACTGGGTGAAGCAATAGAAGGCATCGTTCTTACTGGGTCACACATCACAAACACTTTCACAGCAATATTTTCTCTTCAGATTGCTTCAGCGCTGAAATTTCTTTCCATTTTTCTTCTAAACTTTAACGCTGGTGGACAGAACACTGCGTCGAGGAAAGCTCGGAGGTCTTCATTGTCAGTGTCATTTTCGTTCTCAATTCTCTCAACTCAACTCGGTTCTCTGAACCGCCATTGCTCCGCTTCTTTATATTTTTCTTTCGTAATGTGACGCGTTTGAGCCACTGAATCAGCCGCGCCATCACTTTGAAATTATTTTCACTGTGGTCACCAGGAGCAGGCTCCATTCACCCTCTTTCAACACAAGCGAAAACAGCAAACAGATTAAAAACGCATAAGGTGGTGAACAGAAGCGTTTCGAGACACGGCTTCAGTGTTTTGTTGGCACTCTTTGTCATTGATTTCTTCTACTGAATGGAACCTACGGCCGTCGATGTGTCACTAGCACAATGTATGACCATTGGTTGTGGTTCAATTATTACGTGACATGTGCTCGGTAAGACGGCCTCCATTAGCGCGTAGCCAGAAATTTCTTTCGGTGAGGGTGGGGTGGGCACTTTGATTTCAGAATGGGCACCCCCTTAAAATATCCATTATTGCTCTCTATACCAAGGCGTAACATTTCGGGGAGGGAGGAGGGCACGTGTTTGGTATGCCACCTTGTGGCTACGACCCTGGGACTCGTCATTCAATAGTAGGGACTTCAATTTAGACTTTTCGCGTGCAAAACCCATGACATCAGTATGAGGAAGTCATATGCGTGGGTACATCCTAGATTATATCTATATAATTGTTTAAAGGTTCTCGAAAACTAGGTCAGCAGCCATTCTTTTTTCATTTACCTTCTTCACATTGCAGCCAGTGCTGCAGCAAATAGATCTTGTCTGCTCGACGATAGGTGCGCGACACCATATCTGGTATGTAATGTCAATCTTTTTCAAGATTGTGCTTCAATGTAATGAAAACAGTGTAACAAGGGAGAAGATATGGGAAGGAACACAGACGACTGCTGAACTTAGATTCAAAGTTTATTTTTGAAACAAAACAGAACATAAAGAAAACGACACGTGAACGAAAGATAGCAAAGCAATAGTTGCAGAAAACGAAAATGAGATATCAGCCTACGTCACTTTGCATGGTCATGCGTGCGGGGCAAACAGCGAACTTCTTTTTCTGTCAAGGCAATTGATGGGATGCTCACGTAGTCATTGCCAAGTCTCGCGATTTTTGCTGCCTCGTTTACTTCACGCGTCACTGAAGAACGCCAGCGCAACACCAGTGGATCCCTTTAGGACAGCGGTTTATACTCAGGAGTGTCACACATACTACAAAGAAGGGCTAAGTGCCTGCTGTTTATTTGGTGAACGTTATTACTGTGTTCGCGCACATCGCAAGAACAGAAGGAACCGGGTTTCTAGGTAAAGCATTGAAAACGCTACACAGAATTTGGACAGAGTTGGATATAGAGCATACTGCTAACACGCGGAAGGCTGCATGTCGCTCAAATATATAAACTGGCCGATACGTGAACGACCGGTTGTCCAGACACAGTAATAACGTTTGCCAAACAACTTTCCCTTAAGTAATTGCATGCTTAGCTAGGTAAGCCTTCCAAAAAAAAAGTCGCAGTTGCCAGCTTTAGGACAGAATTTCGCACTTTGCGTAGAAGATCACTGACTTTTCCTATTTTCCTGTTGCTTTATAAAATGGGATTTGCACATTTTTGTGTGAAGCCTAATACTGGAAAGAAGAGTTCATTTATTACTCAGAATGATTGGTAAAGTTTGCAAAGCAATATTTTTTTCAATATTGTTTACATGTAAACTTCAAGTGCTGCAGTATTCCAAAATGCCTAACAGAATATACCCGTTCGCTTTGCACAGCCTGTGTAGTTACAGTGCTTTCAACTATTATGAACGAAACTGTGCAATCCTCGGCCCTGAGTTCATGGCATGTTAAATGAATATGCGCAGAATGACAATCAACTGTTTGAACACGCACACGTGCGCACTATGTTGTTGTATTTCTCCGGCACATGAAACTGCTTTTATATTGGTAGAGTTGGATTTCGCCACAGATTAGGTAAAGTGTCGCTGCACGGAACGTGCAAGACCGATCCAGGTATGTGGTAAATTGAGCTGACTAACTGGTTTATTGAGGCGACTCTATGATTACTATCCGAAGAGGCACTGCATGATGATGCAAGATGATTCCCGCTCTAGCACATGGAGAAGCTCGTTGGTATGTTACTGTTGAGTATCGTTGTTTTGTCTTTCGTAGAAAATTTCTCCTAACTACATATTTGAGAATGTACTAAACCACTTGACGCCCTAACTCACCGCCGCACGTATCCTTGAAATTGAGCGGGGCTTCATAGTTAGTAAGGAGAAAATTTTAAGTGTCTTTAGCTGCTCCTAAGAGAGCTCAGAGCTCTATTTGACAAAAAGAAGGACATAAAAACTTTTAAAAAAGTGCTTGACGAGGTGGTTATTGAAGCGGCATAGCATGGTAGAAAAAATAGTCAAATGTAGGCATAAAATCTTGAAATTCAAATGCGTGAATGAGCTCGCTATTCACGATTTCATCGCTTCAGAGGTGAGAGTCCTGGAACGACATCACCGTTCGAAGAATTACTCTTGGCCAATGACTCGAGAGGGTCCCTCGAGAAATCTTGGGCGTCTTACGAGAGTCTCGTCACCTAGTACTGGAACGTGTTCTAGAGGAACCCCAAGGAAGGCATGGCACACTTCTTATAGCTTTTTCTTTTAGCTTGTTTTTTTTTTTTGCTTGAAAGGTTCTGCTGTGTCCAGTATTCTTTCGCACACGTGCACATGGGAGATTGTTCTAATAAAGATAGACATATGACGTCTCCTCCTATTCTAAATGGGTTGCTTTCAAGGCTTTGTAAGGCAGCTGCACCAATAAACATCAAAGCTTTAGGAGACTGCAAGCCTGATAGGTAGGCTGAAAAATTTTTGAACTTCTGCAGCAAGTTATTTTGAAATACGTCAAGCGGATGCATATTAAAAATTATGGATAAGGTTTATAACCCGAGTACTCAAAATGATGTTTTTTCTTTTAGAGAGTTTCTGCAAAGTGAGATTTTAATCACTCTGAAACAATGCATTGTTTTTATATTCTCTTTTAGGGTGAAGAAAAGGTGATAGGCCACATAGACGGTGCAACACGAACATATTAGGTACGTTTTTTTTTCTTTTCTTTGTTTGACGAATGCTGTGAACTTCTCATCATTCGTTTAGATGGTGCAGTTTAAATTGAGATATCTTGTTCACACCAGCTGAGTCTTCTTAGTGTAGGTAAGTGGGTGATCCGATGAACTAGAGAATTGAACAACCAAACGAAATAGTATGCTTTAATTTTTACTAGGGAGATGGACAGTTCATTCTCACACATCCATATGCTTAACACGACTAAAGACCGGAAATTTGGTGGTCTTTGTTTATAATCTGTGAAACCACGCGATCGAAGATGGACTTTACCTTTTATCAAAATGGGGTGCGATCGTATTTTATCCCCTATTATTGGGGTGATATAGGTGTGTTCCAGTTTTATTATAATGTCGACGGTGTCATAGTCATTGGTCACTCGACGTACTTGACGCAGGGCTGCGGAAAAGCAGAATTTCTTTATGGTTACTTATACCCCCCCCCCCAAAAAAAAACACTTGCGACACAAAAGAGTGTAGGAGCGGTTTCGCTTGCGTGCAGTTTAGGGAGGAAAGCCAGCTTTTTGACGGTTTTTCTTACAAATCCCACGAGGTGTGTTTGAAATACAGGAAGCTTTTGAGCTGTTGGTTTATCCGCTGAGGTTTTCGTAGTTTGTGCGAATGATCTTTCTGTAAGTACAATGACCCCAATCAACTAATTGTTCGAAAGGTGAGGGCAAATTGGAATACATCATTGAAATCATCATTATAGAATGACTACTGCTGTGGATTAGAATCGTAACTCTGCATATAGCACTGGAACGTAATGGTTAACTTATACCTATAAAGCGTTCGAAGAAGCAGGCGTCCTTTCATTGACATGAAGGGTGGTGTCTCGGGTAATTATATGATCAGGGAATATTAGGGTGTGCGGTGGTTGGTTGGTTAGTTTGAACAACTTCTTTCCGGTGCTGCGGGACGTGCCTTAGCACGCATCGGGCGACTTCCGCGTCGGGACCGCCAAGAAAAACTTGTTCACCCTTCGCAGGCCTCCTGGACAGCTTTAGACTCCTAATGGCGTAGTGGGCTGAATAGCATTGAGTGGATAATGGCGTAGTGAGTCCCCTACAAGTGGGCTTGTAATAGGTGCAAAAATATTTTAAGTAAGCATCTGAAAGGTCTCTCTTCTAGCTTTCGCAATGCTGTGCGTTCCTCGTAGGCCTAGCAGTTTTTTTTTTTCTGGCAGGAGGAACTGTTCCTGAAAATGCAGTTTTTTTCCTTTTCAGGATAATGCGGTAATACCTATTCCAATAAATACATTTGAATTATTTTTTTGCTGTTGCACCAATTCATTACTAATATTTGAAGAAGGTATGTAAAGATACTCTTGAAACCCGCAGTTCACTCTGCGGGTCACCCTCTTTTGCCTCAATTAGCTGCCGTAGTCAGACGGTTTCCTGTGTTTATGAAATTTATGCTGACGTAAAACATATCACATTTATTTCGCAAGGCCTTCCTGCACCTAATTCATTTGCTGTATATATTTCTCAATGCAGTGGACGTCCAGTGATGTGTTCGAGATTGAAATTTTGAATGAACATAGAAATGCCTTGTCACATATAGGGAGGTTGCAGACAGTGCGCGTACATGTATTGAGACTTGCTTATATAGCTTCCTAATTATGACCATTCTTCGCTCTACAGCAAATGTCTCTGTGAAATACTTGTGGAATATCACTTTGCCACCACTTTACACTTTAAACACAAAATCGCCAGTGAATTATCTAGAAGTCCTGTTTGTACCTTTGAAATCTTCAAAGCTGTTTGTGATGGCATTTTAGCTGTGGATTCATGCTGAATCCGCAAAATGATTTATGCCTGCAGTAGACGAGGAAAAGCAATTATAAGAGCATATTTTTGCTTAGGTATGATTTAAATGTTTACGTGGGGCTCTATTGGCTCACTTAACTTTTGAGAGAGGAATACTTTGTGTGCCGAGCATCTGAAATCTTTAGTTTGTGCTAGCTTCATACGCGATCGTAACGTGATCGCGAGCTATCGAGAAGAAGTGAAAAAACATAGGAGCTACTGCCAAAAGCAGCAGGGCAAGAGGATCGGAGAAAAGTTCCCTATAGGAGTGTGAATTGTTTATGGCTGAATAATCTAATTAGCCCAACTACTGCGGATCAACTCGGTCCTTGGAGATTTTCGGCAACGTTAGAGAGAAGGAAAGCGTCAACAGTAGGCAACGCGAATCGAGCACACGCATTTTTACGATAAGGAATTGGCAACACTGAGCGTTACCTAATGGGCAACGTAGCGAGAAGACAGAAATTGAATTATGATAACAGTGAAGTGGCGTACGAGAATTTTCTTTATACAATTTTTTGTAGAAGTTGTCAGATGCTGAGCAAAACTTTCCAGAGCTTGTTGTTACAATACGTTATCACAGCTATCACGGGTCAAGGGGCCTTTCTTAGCTTTATGTCCACTTACGTAGTCGCGATAAGGAGCCCGAGAACGAAGTGCAATGAAACAAAATACAGCAAGCCGGAGGCCATGGCCAGGTTTCAGGCCTCTTGCATGGAAGTGTGAACGACCGTTTTCAAAATTGTAAAGTTTGTTGTCCTGCTATGTATTTTGAACAACTAATGACGGCTTGTAATTCAGTGCAAACATTCTCTTCGAGCGTAGTTTTCCTGCGCAATGACGTGGAAAATGCCGAGTTTTATTTTCCTCTTGATACAAACAGTTATATTAGACAAGCCCCAGCAAGTTGAACTTGGACTGCGTGTCCGCTCGAAGCACGATATGTGCCACCATTTATTGTTTATGAGTGCTGTGCAGAGGTGAACACTTGTGAATTGTGATAAAGGTCCAAATATTCAATTATCATGAGCGAGCGGAAACTTTTCTATGAGTCAGCCCCGAATCACGGAGCCGAATTTAAAAAAGTGGCCAGATTAGGCTCATGCTTACAAAGCTTCCTCAGCTGGGCCTGACTGCGTGAGCAGGCAAACAGTTCGGTCAACTTTTTTTTTCAAAGATGAGCGTTCTAGCCAGAAATCAAGGAAATAGCATTACAAGATACGCCCACGCCCGGACTGACGAGATAAGCAGTAGAACGTAGTTCATCCGCAGTGGGCTGATAAGAAGGAAGGTCCCAGTAGAAGAGAAGCCGATCTAATCGCGCTTTCTGCATGCGCATGCTCATACTCACCCTATAGTAACTAGTCCCAGTAGTACGGCGTCAAAGCACAGAAAAGTCGCTGCTCGCGCTTAAATATTCGGGTAATGTTGCATCTTTTGACTTCCATAGCATGTGTGTAGCTGTCACATCGCTGATTACGGCGTCACGAAATGGACACGATGTACCGTATGGGCAGTGCTAACGTTGCTCCCAGAAGTATTCGCAGATGGGGTAAGCTCAACCCGTTTCAAATTATTCACTTTTACAATTTTTGTTGCACAAGAGCTATAGCTTTATGCTAGTATCACTGTCTCATGTTCCTCCTGTGGGCCTTTTGGAAGCATGGTAGGTAGAAGCATGCAAGCATAATAGGGTTGTTAAGGGAACAGTTAATTTCCTTGAAAACATTGTCTCCCGTTGCAGTCACTATTCAATATCTGGAAAGCACACTTTCGCTGTTGAGGAAGTATCAAACCACTACTAGCCCTGCTTACACTTACTTGTTGTTTTTCTCACCTTTATTACTCCTCCGTTTCATCGAATATTTACTCTCGTCTTTTTGTATCGATCAATTTTGCCGATGCCTTAATATGCTGCTCGCCATCTCGCTACTGCCATGTATTTAAAAACCTAACGGGATTGAATCCCGGCTGCGGCGGCTGCATTTTTGATGGAGGAGAAAATGCTGTAGGCCTGTGTGCTCAGATTTGGGTGTACAATAAAGAACCCCGGGTAGTCGAAAATACCGGAACCCTACACTATGGCGTCTTTCATAGTAATATGGTGGTATTGGGACGGTAAATTCCACATATCAATTATCATAATTTCGAAACCTCATATCTTGTGTTCCAACTTCTCATCAGTAAAAACTTTGCCTTCCACAATAACAAATCGCTGAAATGTGAGCCATATGATGCTTCCTGAATCATAACACAAAACAAATGAGTGATGTACCGGAAGAAGTGGATCTGTTCGGTCGCTGTTTTTGCGCACTGTTCAATTTCTGCTCTTTTCTTGGACTATTACGCTGACATCCATTTCTTCGCGGTGTGCCAACAAGACGTCGGGTGAAGACTTCGAGGGCTCGGTGCCCTACAGGTACGAGGTTTTTTTATCAAAGATTCGGCTAGTACGCGACCACTACGGTGGACGGTAGCCATCGCCACGAGCCTTATGCTCGTCCAAGTGCGTTAAACCACATGAGTGATACTGCAGGACACAATGAAAAGCCTGGGGGCTTACACGTGCACCCAAGCATCATAAAGCCGGCCCGTTTGCTCATTCACAACCGCGAAATGGCTCCAGTGAGCACAGCAGCAATGAAAGACGATGAAGCTGAGAGCAAGAAGCTTCGCTTAGAAGAGAATTCTTTCGACGATAAGACGTCAACTTATTACCTAAGTGATGAAGAAGACATGGACGAAGATGAACCATTTACGTTGGTTACTTATAAAAAGAAACGAGCAGAGGGTATCCCAGTCGTCTTTCGTCCAACAGCTGAAGGTGCTAGCTTCTGGAAAGTGAACCGCAATCCAGTGTCATTCGAAGTAGTTTCCACTGCTAAAGAAAAAAGTGCATTCATTCAAAACGACCAGAGATGGAAGCTTCAGTGTCAGCGTTGCTTTCTTAAGTTCAGTCAAGCGTCTTCTGATGCTTTCCAATGTAGGTGGCCTGGAAGTTAAGCCTTTCATCCCAGAGTCATACACTCAGAACGTTGGGAAAGTAAAACACGTTCTTCTGCAGTACTTAGATGAACAACTCCTAGAGTACTTGAGAGATGCAGGGGTTATATCGGCGCTACGGCAAATAAAATAATACCGCCAGAAAGATGAAGGAGTAACGTAACGTCCACTTCACTCAGTGATTCTGACTTTTCGAGATGACCGCCCAATTCCAGAAGAATCAACTTAGGATTCACCAGTCACCCAGTGCAAGAATATCTTGGTCCAGCACTTCGGTGCTCTAACTGCCAGCGATTCGGGACACTAGGCGAAAAGTTGCCGCAACACACGCCGCTGTAAGATCTGCTCAGAAGAACACCATCTTAAGGAGTGCAAGTCAGTTCTTCAGCCTAAGTGTGCAAACTGTGCAGGTAATCACGCTGCCTCATATTCAGGCTGCCCGCAAAGCAAAGCTGCTGCAAAAATGCGTCGGCATAAACTCATCCATGGAAGAAAACCGCGCCCCAATGAACCATCTTCAAACCTTGAGATACTTCATCCTGTACGTGATCCACCTCAGCGGCCACCGCAACAGCCGACAAGCACGCCAAGAGAACCGCCTAGAGAACCGCCAAGAGCACACCCGAGAGACCACTCACGAGAAATACCTTCAAGTAACACAATCTACGCGTCAAAACTGCGAACGCCCACGCGACCTCTGCCGGAAAGTAGCAAAACCGACAGTGCCAGTGTTCGCTCCAACGACAACATCGAAACGTCACGTCATTCTCAACAGGCCTCACAAAATGAACCATTCAATGCAGACCGTGCCTCTGCATCAGTCATGCAATTGATTCTACCAATGCTTCTCGCAGCACTTGAGGCAATCCTGTCTGCTCTACCGGAAGCAAACAACCTGCCAGAAGTAAAAGCCCTGCTGCCTCTGGAAGTACTATTGTGTCAACCATCCGGGTCAAAGCTGCGACAAGTAACATATGAATGAGCGCTACAAAGATGTCTCCAAATACCAGTGGAATGCCAATGGTCTTCGAAGGAAGTGTGCTCACTTCCGTAACCTCCTTTTGCAGTATAACTTTGCAATACTTTGCATCCAAGAGGCAGGAATGAATGATGATTTCCGCCTCTCCACCTACGTGATATATAAGTCATCTCGTCAAAGTGGTCCTATCAGAGAGCATTTGTGCGTCAGAAAGGACCTACCTTCTCACGAAGTTCCCTCAAGTGATTCGGACTTCCCGGAATTCGTCGCTTGCAAAGTGTTCTTTGGTGAGCAGTGCGTAACAGTGATCAATTTTTACCTACAACCTTCAAGCCACCTTCCGGTGGAAGAGCTAACAAATATCTTCAACGTTTCTAATTCATAAACGTTTTTATGCGGAGACTTTAATGCGCACAACATAATCTGGGGTAGTGATCGATTTGATGCACGTGGGAACATTGTTGAGTGTGCCGCAGACAAATGCAATTTGACATTT
The DNA here is from genome assembly GCA_013436015.1 of Rhipicephalus annulatus. Taxonomy (NCBI): domain Eukaryota; kingdom Metazoa; phylum Arthropoda; class Arachnida; order Ixodida; family Ixodidae; genus Rhipicephalus; species Rhipicephalus annulatus. The sequence goes on from WOVY01000708.1 coordinate 594,534, forward strand.
TTAAATCACGGCTCCCCAACTTTTCTCCGAGGGCATAATTACTCGAGTTGCATTGATGTAACCATGTGTTCCCAAGATCTAGTGTATGCTGTGGTACGGATAACAGATGTAGAAACACGTGGGAGTGACCATTTTCCCATTCTAATACATCACCCCTACTTGCAAAATGGCGACATCAGACGCTACAGCATACTGACGAACTGGAAAGCTTTTCGGTACCACCCAACAAACCAAAATAGTGAACTCACGACAGTTGAAAGCTTTACTGAATTTCTGCAAGATAATGCGATAAATGTACAAAGAAAGTCCCGATTCCAAAAGACTATGCTGCAGTCGATGGAGAGTATGAAACTCTAAGAGCCATCAGACCACGTTCAGAAAGGGCATATCGACGCATCAGAAGTTTAGAAGCATACAAAAATGCACAGAAAATCCACAGTGCAATGTGCAGACGGCTAGAAAATTTAGGTAAACGACGCTGGCGTGATTTTTGTGGCACGCTCTCTCCCCACACACCTGTTCCAAGAATTTTGCTTGTAATTAGAGCACTTAGTGGCCCTGTATCACAGAGTTTCCCATTTCGTGCTCTTGCTGTAGCCTTGGACAAACCGGAAGCTGTGGTAGCAGATGAATTTTGTCAACTTATCAGTAGGCTCGCCGCATCACAATGTGTCTTATTTGATAATTCTGTCGCGTTAGCCAGCTAGAAAAATAATGCTTGCTTTTGGGCCCAGCATCCTCAACTAGACCCTGTATTTACGTTAAGGGAGCTGCATTGTGCTATAGCATCATGTCGACAAAAATCGGCCTCTGGACCGGACGGCATTACGTACAATATGGTAAAGAACCTTGGGCCCACAAGCACAACTATTCTCTTAGATATTTACAATAATCTATGAATGCAAGAAATTGTACCCGAGTCTTGGAAGTCTGCTCGCATCATTCCGATCCTAAAACCGGCTAAGACGCCCTTGAACCTTGAATCCTTCCGTCCAATCACTCTGACAAGCTGTCTATGTAAGGTAATGGAAAAAATGATTGATGCGCGACTTCAATGGTGGTGCAACAGAACTGGTGTATTCTCCAACTACTTAACAGGTTTTAGCAAACAGAGATGCGCAATGGATGCAATACTGGACTTAGTAACGTATGTGGAGCATGAACGCACCTGTGGTAGTTTGACGGTCGCAGTGTTCTTGGACATCAAAATGGCATTTGACACAGTCACACTCATGTTCTGCTGAGTATGTTGGAAGTCGGACTGTCCGGCAGGTCTTTGTGGTGGGTATCCACATTTTTATCAGGTTGCAAAATATTCATTCAGACGAGCGAAGGAAAAGTGAAGAACACGACGTCAGAAAGAGAGTGCCACAAGGAAGTGTACTGAGCCCTTTTCTTTTCAAGGGTGTTATGGCTGATTTAGCTAAAAGACTGCCTTCCATGTTGAAATACTCCTTATATGCAGATGATGTGTGCATTTGGGCATCTGGCACGGACATACGGTTAATTCAGATTGCATTGCAAGACAGAACAACTTTTTAAAAGAAAGAGGACTGATTCTATCGCACGCAAAGACAGCTGTATTGCCCTTCACCCGTAAGAAGTTAAAGAACTTCAATCTCATTTTAGAAGGACAACCACTAATGATTGTAACACAGCATCGGTTTCTCGGAGTAATACTTGATAGGTAGCTATCATGGGCACCCCACATAAAGAAACTCGAAAACGAGGTTAATACGCTAGTGAATATACTCCGCAGAATTGCTGGGACATCATGGGGTGGATCTGTATCATCCATGCTCGCTGTTCACAATGCTTTAATACGACAAAAAGTTGCATAATCTGTGGCAGTCTTACACGGCCTTTCCCGCACTTCAGAGGAGCGACTTCAAAGACTATTAGCTAGGGGACTGCGCGTCTGCATAGGTGTTCCACGAGCGACTTCCAGCAGCCTTGTCATAGCAGAGACTCGACAACCACCCTTTCCAGTTATGAGAACAATTGAAACATGCCGCCATTTTTTCGCTTACAGACGCAACATAAGGACCACCCATTGGCACTGGAGATTTTACTAAGAGATAAAAGCAATGCTCGTAACGATGTACAGAGTAATGTACATATATTACCCCGAAATGAATTTTGGAGCTCTGAAATGGACTATCCTCCATGGCTACTTGCAATACGAAGCATTGATTTCTCAGTGGATAACATTATCAGGAAGAGAGACTTGTTCATCCAAGCTGCTCAACAACTAGCGCTTTATCAGGTACACATGTGGTATCCAGGGTACATACACATATACACAGATGGCTCAAGTACTACAACGTCTTCAACATCGGCATTTATCGCACCACAGCTCAATATTCAGGAATCGTTAAAATTATGTCGCATGACGTCATCTACTACATCTGAACTCTTCTCTATTGTGTATGCTCTAAAGATTATAAACTCGGTAGCAGACGCTGGGAAATGAGTACTCACAGGCCGCATTAAGATCCCTCTCCAGTACAAACAGGACATTAATAAGTGATAGTATGACATACGAAACGCTGAAAAAGCTCACCAAAGAAAAAGAAGGCGCAACATGAGATCACATTTTAGTGGATACCTGGCCATTGCAACATTCCTGGAAACACAGCTGCCGATGGAGCAGCACGACAAACACATCGTAAAGACGTTACTGTTTCTTTACCAACTTGAAAAATGACTTGCGTAGTATTATAAAGAATACAACTTTCAGAATGAGCAAAGCTGCTTGGTTTGACCAAAGTACAAAGAGCGGCGATTTATACCACATCGATCCATTTTTTTAATTCAAAATTACGCTGGCATTAGATAGAAGTATGGAAACTCTAATTCACCGATTGAGGCTAGGCACCGCATACACAAAATATTTTTTGTACAGAATCGGCAGAGCTGAAACTCCCGAATGCGAATGTAGATTTATAGATGAAGACGTATGTCACCTTCTCATAGACTGTCCACATCATGACACGCCGAGACGCCGTCTTAAGTCCGAACTATTCGCATTAGACCGCAGACCATTTAGCATGAAAAAACTTCTGGGCCCGTGGCCAACTGGAGTTTTACAGTCACACGCTTTAAAAGCATTAACACGTTTTTTACAAGACAGTGGGATTACTGATAAGTATTAAGAAAGAACAAACTTTCATTTGTAACACATGTACTTATTATGTACAGTATCATGTGACACTGGTCACGTGTGTGTTGTGAAATGAATGGCGTGTTGACTATTATGTACGTACGAGCGAATGCATATTTATAAGGACCAGACGTGTGCTCTGCTGTTTTGTGCTGGTGGACCGAATATTAACAAGCGATATTTCCAGAGACTTTTTTCATTGACTTTCGAACATTTATTTACCATTATGTTGTGATATATATGCGTATTAGTGTGTATTTGCATATCTGTGCCCGAGTTTTCTATTTTTCATGCACTGATTTGTACGTTTTGCTTCAAGATACGTGTTTTAGGTTTCAATCAACGGCTAAGGAGATGCAGGTGCCATAATGCTGCGCCAACATCTCCTTATATGTCATATCAATAAAAAAAGGGATGTACCACAGAAATGTATAAGTTAGCATCAAAGAAATAAAGACAACATATGTAAAGCACCTCTCTATCTTTCAAGAAAGGCAATGAGTGACTTTATTGAAGATCCTTAGAACACTTCCGGGTTACGCGTCTATAGTTAGTTGACCATACTTTCTTAGCTCAGTGTCCAGTTGCCTAAATTACTCTGCTAGTCTTTAATTACTCTGCTTAGCTCAGTATACGTGGCTGTAAATTACTATAGGTGCGGAAGGAAATTAGCGGGAGAATGGCATCGCTGTCAGGGCAATGGCGCACGTAACGTCACTGCATTAGTGTCCAGACGTCCTTAACGAGCAGTGCAGAGTTGAGTGTGTTTTTGTGGGCTAACGCTGGATATAGTGGCAATAAATCTACGCTAGCAGTATATGCTGCGCAGACAAGGACATGTTGTAAGGTAATTATGTAGAGTTGCTTTCTCGCACCTACAACACACGTCGCAATACTGAACGCTTGATGTAGTGGTCTTAAAATACGCTTCGCTACCATGTGGTTGTTGAAGTGGTATTAGAATCACATTCACATTAGATGACGAAGCAATACAGCACGTTTTCGTAGCGCATTACGCTTCTGCAGGTACTCCTGGATAAAACAATATGCAATACGAATATGCCAGCTCGCGAAAAAGTAAGAACTGCTTTTTTTTTCGATGGCAGCCAACAATTACATAACAATAAGGTTGTGGCAGTTAACTATACTTTTATTATGGCAGCTAAAATAGGTCGAGGCATTTCACTACGCTGGCTTCATTCATGCTTTTGGTATTTGGAGAAACGAAGCGGACAAATTCATTGCACGGAATAGCTAAACGCTGGCATCAGGGCGCAGTATGCACCAACACAGGGTAATGACGGGAATGCAGGAACCCAGTTTTTTATACAAAATATTATACAAAAAGGACGATCCAGATGTCTCATTTCAACCTTTATCCAGTGCAGCGTTAGTGCATTGCATAAAAGATTACCAGTAATACTAAGGCTTATTGGCTTTTTCTAGCTTGGTTGTGGTTGACGGAAAAGTCAAGACAAACGAAACAATATAAGAAGCATAAGTATAAAAGCAGGATGAATACTACTCTTCAGAAAGGCTTTCTTGCACATTTGAGACTGTAGTGAGAACGTCGGCGCCTTTTAAAAACATACGTCACTACCGAAGAGCTCTTACTGTGTTTTCCAAACGTCCGCACTTCTATAGGCGATAGTGCAGTAAATATATCAGCCTGTTAGCGTGTGAGTCCCCACTCACAGTGTTTTTGGCACATAAGCTGAATGTACATGATAGGATATACAGCTTGGTCTGATGCCTTATACATGAAAAAAGCGCTTACTTCAACGATATGTATACAATCCAAACCAACGAAAATCGACTCAAATTGCGTTGAGGTGGATGTTCTGTTTTTTACCCACCTGAATGGACGTGAAGTCGCACCACATGTTTGGGACTTTCGCGATTGTGTTCTTCAAGGTTTGCGTGGGCTTTCACACGTGCATGGTCTTCCACGCAGAGCGGCCACATTCGAGAATTATTCTCGCCTTGATATTTTGTTAAAGACAATAGTCTTTCTTGGAGACCTACGACGCAAAAAAAATATTGGTCTATCTGTACTTTTGTCTGTTTCTCCACCTTTAATGGTACCGGGTACGCTAAAACGCAGCAGCAGATCTCTCGAAAGGCTGACCCCATACGCAGCGTCCACCAATGTTGTTCAAGATTCAGCGTTCACACTTGTGCGATTGTCAAATAAAAAGCTAATATTGCGCATATGTGAGGCACCATAACAACACGTATATTTCTGTATGTGCGTCGTTTACTAGAAAAGGCACACATAAGCAATTTTAAGGACCATAGGAAGGA